>JAGPOW010001327.1:28683729-28696648 GCA_030014935.1 Caiman crocodilus | reverse complement strand
CATTTATATTTGAATCAAACTAGATGGAGACTTGTTCAGCAACATAAGGATTAGAGTGAAAACCAAGGTGAAAGAACTGGTTCTGAGAGATTTCCTGTTTGCAGATGATGTGGACTTTGTTTCCTGCAGTTAATCTTCCCTGCAAAATCTCTTGGACAGATTTTTGGAATCAGTATCTGACATTGCTCTGGAGGATAAATATATTGGTGTCTGTAATAGACCGTAACCTCCATTATTAGAAGAAAGGCTGAAGGGGGGTGACCCAGGCATCCTCAACCCTTCATCAGGACTTTCTTGTCCCTTTCTGCCCCCCGCCCTCATCCCATGCCCCGTCTTCCTTGGCTGTGATGCCATCCCTAGTTTGGAGCCAGCTTCTTCCCTCCCCAGTACAGAGCTTACCTGATGGGCAGGGTGCTGGGCTGCCAGGCAACACCATGTTACTGGGTCAGATGACCAGAAATGCCTGAGGGAATAAGAGGAAAAGAAGAAGAGCAGAAGGGTGGCCAGGGGGAGAGAGCCAGAGTTGCTGTGGCTATCCCCTGATGAACCCCTGAGGAAGAAGGGGGAACCAGAGAAGCAGCTGCCTCATGATGACTGAGATAATTATGAGATAAATCCCTCTTTCTGTTTACATTTCTTTTGGGCTCTGAGCAAGCCTCATTAGCAGCCCAGGCAGGGCCTCTTCTGCCAGCTGGGGATTTCTTTTCTAGCTGAGTAGGGAGAGTCCAGGGGCAGGGTGCCTGAGGTCTAAGCAGTTTCACCACTATGCTGCAAGGGCAGCTTGGGTTATCATACTGCAGACCTGGAGTAGGGCTCTAGACAGTTACAGCAAAAGTGTCCAGGAGCAGAGGTGCCTGGCCAGACACGCATCTGAGAATGTGCTGACCTTGCAGATGCACCCCAGGGCAGCCTACAGTGTCAATGACAGTTTTTGCTACTTTGGTTTTATCAGGAGTCTTGACCCTGAGACTGAACTGACTAACAGAATTGGAAAAACAGCTGAGAATTTTGGGCTAGGTAACACTAAACTATCAGCTAAGGTGAAGATATGAATCTACAAAAAAGTGTGTGCTGTCACCCCTGCTTTATGATTCAGACATGTGGACTATGCATGCTAGACATATTAAGGGACTGAACAACTTCTCCATGAGATGTCTGCATAAGATCCTGAAAATGCAGTAGGAAGACAGCATACCGAACACAGAACTACTGGAGCACACAAGACTGACACACTTAGAAACCACTATCAAAAAGAAAAGGTTACAATGGATTGGCCATGTCAGAAGAATGGGAGAAGGCTATACAGTGAAATTCAAGACGGCTCTAGAAAGTGATGTCACCCTCTATGGGAGTACCACAGTATGTGTAAAAATAATATGAAGTTGTTCAACATAAACATAGAAAGCTAGGAGGAGAATGCAGAGTCCCATCCAATCTGGAGGGAACATCCGGCACTAGCTGCAGCTCAACATGAAGTAGGTTTGATCCAGAGGATGGAAGCAAAGAGAAAAAGAAGAAAGCAGCATGCTGTAAATTTGGACTCCAACTTAGATAACTCGTGGAACTGTGAAACTTGTAACAAGCTGTGTCACTATTAAATTGGGCTTGTCAGCCAGAAACTGATTCATTAGGTATCTGACTAGACCTCTTAGGTGTACACCATGATCCACAGGATCGACAGTTGCCTACTAGTATCTGTATGAACATATTTTTTGAAACATATTTCATAAGTCAGATGAATTTCTGCAGCCCCTTATACTCACTGACTGCAAAGTATCTATGTATATATCTAAGCATCTCTTTCATTTTCTTTCCCTTCCTTGGCAGATCCATTCATATAGTCTGTTTATCATTAAAAGGAAAAAAAAACCCTACAAAAATGTCTTGAAATCTCTCTCTCTCTCTCTCTCTTTCTCTCTCCATATATATATGTGTGTATATATATATAAATAAATAATAACCTGTCAATAGGTTTCCAAAGTACTCCCCTCAAATGTAAAAGAAAATTTTATTCCTCCTGTAGAATTTTATGTGATGTCATAAACTTATAGGAAAATCATAATTAATTAAATTATTAGCATAATTTATATATATTTTTTCCCTTATGAATTCTTTAGTGCCTCATGGGATTCAGTTTCTACCAATCTATGAACCAGAGATGAATAATTTCAATTTACAAGAAAGTTTTGAAGGTTTCTTTTATAGTAAAATCCCTAGACAATTAATTCTTCTCATTCTAACCATGAAAGCAATTTAAAAATAAATTAGGCATATTTATTATCCCTACTTCAATGATTTTTCAGGATAAAATTGTCCAAAGTAAGGTATATGGGGAAGACTTTAATGAGTGTCTAGATTTCCCCAACACTTAGATAAGTGGTTGTTGTTATTATGCCTTTGGAAAACAGGTTTTTTTCACAGGTGTGCTCTTTTCTATCATATAACAAGAAAACACATGTTTACAAATTAAGCATTCTTTTATATGAAACACTGTATATCCAACATAATTCAGGGTTTTCTGAGAAAAGTAAGCTTCAATTTGGTTTAACATCTGGATCTTGTTATTTCAATAGCTTTCCTTCAATGGCAGAAACATCATCTCATATGCACCTCATTCCATTTGATTGGTTTGGTGGCTTGCTGGAAAGCAAAGGATTCGTGGGGTGGGGGAGGGGAACCCTGCTACTGTTCTTCTTTGGCATGAAACTTTAAAATCTGTCAACACCACATAGGCTAGGAAAGTTTCACGTTTTTGAAAGTCCTTAGGAGCAGATGGTTGTCTAAACAGCCAACCTTAAGGCAATATGCTTCCTATATCAAATTAGACCAAATGCAGCTATTTATGCTTGATATTGCAGGAGAATTTGAATCAAAGGTAGAACAACATTTAAAAATGAAAATAGAACATTCTCTGAAGAATTTTGTTAGCATGAGCTTGTGTGATTATTACTTTGCTTCCCCAGAAGCTTATCCAGTTACTTTTTTGCCAGGTTTATGAAGATTTATTCTCTAAGTTATGGAGTGCCACTTCTGATTTTAACTTCACTTGCATCCCTCTTCAGGATCCTTGTTTCAAGGAGTTTACATTTGAAGATGATACATGGCATGTCACAGATTTTGTATTAAGATGCCAAAACATGATTAGCCATGGCTTGCACTTTAAGTGATACTGTAAGAATATTTACACCATTTTGAAATGATCAGCATAATGACATTTATAAACAATATGGTGAAAATGATAGGGGGAGAGACAGAGACAGAATATGGAGCTGCAAAAGTAAACTGATAAAGTTAAGTATTAACTTACGAGTAATAATTGACTAAAAGTAAAAAGATGTATTTTAGAGAAGACCATAGTTCTTATTTCAAGCGATATGCTAGATTTTTTTGAAGTAGTAGAACAAGGAATGATGCCTTGCTAAGAATAGGATAGTTCATTGTAGTTTTTCCTATACATGATCATTTTTATTAGTCACTGATTTATGTAACACTTTTTATAAGCCTCAAAGCTCTTCTCAAAATTACAAACTCTTACTCTCTTTCTCTCTCTCTCTAGGGTTCATTTCACTTGAGCCGCTGCTGAAATATATGCACTTCAGGGAAGGAATACAGCAGACAAAAACCTCAAGAACACTATCACAAAACTCTTACTGAAAGGAAATAAAACAGAATACTTGTAGGCAGGTAAATCAGTGAGGGAGGTTAAGTAAACAGGATAGTGTTGTTACAATCATTTGTGAAATGTCAACAATTGTTTATGACCAAAATGCTTTAAATGTTAAAAACCAATACACAAGAAAAGCCAAACAAGCTCAGAGGATTTCTGTTAAATGGAATTTTAATATGTTATGGACTATGGCTTTTATTGTGGTATTTCTCTGTTAATTATGTTGTTCACATTATGATATTGTAAATTTGTTTACCTCATTATCCTGCACACAGTATAACAGGGCCCTGACCCCATCACTGAAGGAGGTGGCTGGCTGCAGCCTTCTAGAGAAACTTATAGGGGCAGAGGGTCCTTTAATAAAAAGGCCACCTGCCCCAGATGTGGTCATCATAGTGTGGCCAGTGACTGACAGTTCTAGGGCAGAAGAAGTGAGTCATGACCCAGAGAGAGGCATATAATCCCAGGACCTGCAGCAAAGGGGTCAGTCTGGTTTTGCAGGTTTCAAGAAGCAGAGGTCTGTGGATGTGAATGGAGGTCTCACTGGCCGAGAAAGGAGGATTCCAGATTGCAGGAAAGTTGTAAAGAGGCCCCGGCACCACCATGCAGGAGAAGAGAAGTATTTGGGGGCTTTGTGTGTTTTGCGTATTTTGACTCGTTTCCACAGTGTGTTGATGCAACACTACAACCCGTATATGATGTGCAGTTTTGCACTTAGACTTGGAAATTTAGCAGAACGAACAAACAGCAGACAAGGGAAAAGTCAAGTCAAGAGATCCTAGTAAAAGGACTGCAAGAAGAACCCAACCTTGGGTAATTTAGAGCAACAGGTTTGCAGTATATAAGCTGGAGACTGTATTTGCAAACATTGCTTAGAAAGATAAAACTACTTAGAAAAATAAAATAGGGTAGCAACTACCTAACAATGATGTCATCACACCAAGTCATAAAAGAAACAGCAAAGGACAATGAAGTGTTTTCTCTGCTGGATTGCATCCCAAGAAACATCAGATGATCAACACAAACACGGGACCCCAGAAACCTTTCTTCAGCACAGCCAGCTGATTAAGAACTCTTGTTGAACTCCACCCAAAACTGTTGCAGAATGGTGAGATACACACTAATGCATTGTAGCATTGCTGCTTAGCTGTATGTGTGTGTGTGTGTGTGTGTGTGTGTGTGTGTGTGTGTGTGTGTGTGTGTGTGTGTGTGGGAGCAGGGGGTAGCCAAAAAAATTATGCTTGATCTTTAACCATGCAGGTGTGCCATGGTACAATCCATATAACATCCCTGGCCCACTCCCACCTCTGTGGTAAATTCTATTCCAGCCACTAGTCAAGAGGTGGGGATGGAGAAGAAGATGCTGAGAGCAAAGCATGTTGGGAAGTCAGAGGATTGTGCTGCAGCTTCTCTCAAAAGATACCGACCACTACCCTGTGGTCCTTATCCATATAGGCATGAATGACATAACTCAAAGAAATCTCAGCCAGTTCATGAGTGTCTACAAGGCTTTGGGAGAGGGCTTTAGGGGGCTGAGGCACAGGTGTTTTTTTAACTTGATCCTCCCAGTTACAGGTCATGGGCTGAGGAGGGAGAGACGGCTCAAGGTGGTCAACTGAAGACTGCGACGGTGTCATTGTGAAGGCTTCGGCTTCCATGATCACAGTGCACTCTTTGGTGAGAGAGACAGTAGTCTTCTAGGAAGAGATGACCTCCACCTGACTTCACTGAAATGGAAGCTCTTCTCAACCAAAATGGCTGACCTGCTCAACCAGGCTTTAAATTAAGCCTGCCAGGGGATGGCTGGATAACCACCAAAGCAAGCCCACTAGGCAACTATTACAAAACCAACAGGTTAGGGCACCCAAGGGAATCAACTTCTACCCCTGCCCTAGAAAGGCATTCTCCTGGGAGTGCAAGGAAGCCTAGGGTTCCCAATGGGATGCTTACATGTCTCTACACCAGTGCCAGGAGCTTGGGGAACAAACAGGAGGAACTGGTCCTCTTACTAAACAAGAGTGATTAGGATCTCAGGGATAATTGAAACTTGGTGGGACTCTATCTATGACTGGGCCACAGACATAGATGGCTATACCCTGTACAGGAGAGATCATGTGGGGAAAACGGGGTGGGGTTGTAGCTTTCTATGTCAAGAAAATCTACACATCCCTGCTAGCTGACATTGGCACCAAGGGAGGATGACTGGAAATCCTCTGGGTTAAAATATGTGGAGAATGTGACACAGGGGACACAATGATAAGAATCTACTACTGACCTCCTAACCAGGACCAAGAGCTTGACCAGGAACTCACCAGGGACCTGGCTGAGGCTCCATGCTCTTGGTGCATGGTTGTCATGAGAGACTTCAACTACCTGGATATCTCATGGGTAGAGCACTGAGCCACATCCGAATGGTCACAAAGCTTCCCCTCATGCATGGACGAGCTTTACCTGACTCAAGAAGTCTATGGACTGACAAGAGACAAAGTGCTATGGGGCATGGAACTGGCTAAAAGGGAAGACCTAGTCAGCAACCTAAGAATTGAGGGAAAGTTGGGAGACTGTGACCATGAGAAGATCAATTTTACTATCCATTGCAAAGCTGGCAAGTCCATTAGCAATGCTCAAATCCTTGATTTTAGGAAAGCTGACTTTGGTAATTTGAGGAGGCTTGTTGTTGAGGCCCTAAGGGGCCAGGACTCAACAGGCAGGGAAGTCCAAGAGGACTGGTTGCTCCTTAAGGGAGTAATCCTGACAACACAAGGGATAGTTTCATAGTTTCATAGTTGGTAGGGTCAGAAGGGACCTAATCAGAGCATCAAGTCTGACCCCCTGCCATGGGCAGGAAAGAATGCTGGGGTCAAACAACCTCAGTTAGATAATTATTTAGCCTCCTTTTGAAGACCCCCCAGGGTACAAGCATGCACCACTTCCCTTGGAAGTTGGTTCCAGCTCCTAGCCACCTGACTGTGAAGTAGTGCCTCCTCGCATCTAGCCTGAATCTACTTCCAGTCAACTGATGGCCATTATTCCTTGATACTTCCAGTAGCACTCGGAGGAACAGGGACTCTCCCATTGCCTTCTGGTCCCCCTTGGCAAGTTTATAGATGGCCACCACATCCCCTCTCACCTTCTCTTGTGGAGGCTGAACAGATTCAGGTCCCATAGCCTCTCCTCATAGGACCTACCCTACTGCCTGCTGATCATGCAAGTGGCCCTCCTCTAGACCCTCATGATCCTGTCCACATCCCGCCTGAAGTGCAGTGCCAAGAACTAGACACAGTACTCCAACTGTCACCTGACCAATGTTGCATAGAGGGATAGGATCACCTCCTTGGACCTGCTCGTTATGCATCTATGGATGCATGACAAAGTGTGGATAGCCTTCCTGATCATGGCCCATGTTCATTTTGGAATCAATAGTGACTTCAAGATCCTTTTCTGCTTCTTTTCTGACATCAAGGGAGTTCCCCAGCCTGTAAGTATACTGCTGATTCTTCCTCCCCAGGTGCAGTACCTTGCACTTGTCAGCATTGAAATCCATCTTATTCTCATCCACCCCCCTCTGTAACCTGTCCAGATATAGCTGTAGCCTTTCCCTCTCTCCTAGCATGCCCACCTCTCCCCACATCTAAGTGCCATCCACAAATTTGAACAAGGTGCTTTTCACCCCCTCGTCCAAGTCTCTGATGAAGATATTGAACATTGAGGGCCTGAGGACTGAGCCCTGGGGAACCCCACTGCCCACATCCCTCCAGATGATTAATGACCCGTCCACCACCACTCTCTGGGTGTGGCCCTTCAGCCAGTTTGCAACCCATCTGACCGTGTAGTCATCAACACCACAGTTGCCTTATTTTTTAATGAGGATGGGGTGAGAGACAGTGTCGAAGGCCTTCCTAAAGTTCAGAAAGACTATGTCTACTGTGACACCTGCATCCAAGGATTGTGTGACTTGGTCATAGAAGGCAACCAGGTTGGTCTAACAGGACCTGTTTCTAATAAACCCATGTTGATTACCCTTAAGCATAATCTCTCCTGCTGGTCTCTTGCAGATGTGCTCCTGGATAATTTTCTCAAAGAGCTTTCCCAGGACCAAGGTAAGACTAATGGGCCTATAGTTTCCTGGGTCCTTTTTCCTCTCTTTTTTGAAAATGGGAACCACCTTGGCCCTTTTCCAGTCCTCTTGCACCTCACCAGAGTACCACGAGTGCTCATAAAGCTGTGCCAGGGGTCCTGCAATGACTTCTGCCAATCCCTCAGCACTGTGGGGTGGAGATCATCAGGACTTGCTGATTTGAACATGTCTAGTCCCACCAGAAGTTCCCTGAGTAGGTCCTTACTGACCCTGGGCCTGGCTGCACTTCCCCTGGGTCCATCTGGGATTCCAGTGATGGTGGATGCCCCTATCCCTGCTCAGAAAAATGGAAGCAAAGAATCTGTTAAAGAGGTTAGCTTTGTCATCTGTTGTGACCACCAGGTTTCCAAGCTTCTCCTGCAGAGGCCCCATGCTATTTGGTACCTTCTTTTTACCACCTATATATTTAAAAAAGGACTTCCTGTTATCCTTTATCCAGGTTGCTAGTCCCAGTTCCATCTCCACCTTAGCCTTCCTTACAGTCCCCCTACAATCTAAAGCAATGGAGGTATAATCCTCCTTGGTGATGGCCCCTCCCTTCCATTGGGTGTATGCCACCTTTTTGGTTTTGAGATTTTCCTGGATGCTTTTGGTGAGCCATGGGGGCTTTTGAGCACTCTTGCCACCTTTGATCTGTATGGGAATTGTCACCCTTTGGGCTTGGCGGGTTGTCTTCTTCAGGAATCCAAAATCCTCTCCCCTCCAGGACCTCAGTGTCTCCCTGAATAGTCTCCTTACCTCATTTAAATCTTCCTTTCTGAAGTCCAGGACTGCTGCCTTGCTTGAGATGAATTTCCATTTCATCTCAGAGGAAAGGTGGGAAAACAACCACCTTGTCTCTGAAGGGAACTCATGGACATCCCATGCCTAAAAAGAGAGGCTTATAAAGGATGGAAAACAGGAATCTCCACTAAGGAGGAATATTCAGCACTGATGTACCTGTAGGGAGTGAACCAGGAAAACCAAGGCTGCACTGAACTCTAAATGGCTACACATATCAAGGACAATAAAAAGTCCTTTTTCAGATATGTGCAGAGTCAGAAGAAAAGCAAGGGTACCATTGGGACAACTGACAACTAACACCCAGGAAAAAGCGAACTGCTTAATGAGTACTTCACGTTGTTTTTTCATCAGCCAAAATGGACTTCCCTGCCCAGAATGATGTGTCATAGCCAGGGTGAGGGTGAATTTATACCCAGCATCATTGTAAACCTTGTAGACTGAAGGGATGACAAGGTTGAACAGTCACAAACTCTTCCATGACTCATTCAGGCTGGACATAAGGAAGAACTTTGCTATTTGAGCCCCCAAAGTTTGTAACAGACTTCTACTGCAGGTGATTCAAGAATTTATTTTGAATGCCTTCAAGAGACATTTGGATGCTTATCTTTCTGGGATCCTGTAATCCCTGCTGACTTCCTGCCCCTAGAGCAGGGGGCTGGACTCAATGATCTTCCAAGGTTCCTTCCAGCCCTAGTGTCTATGAATCTATTGCATAGGAGTACCTTGAGAGGCTGGACATGCACCTTGTCAGCTGGTCCTGACAGACTGAACCCAGGAGTACTTAAGGACCTAGCAGGCATTAAGCCTACCTGGACAAGGGAGAGTACTTAAGGACTGGCAGGCATTAGGCTTCCCTGGACAAGGGAGAAGAGACTGATATCATATATCTGGACTTTAAAAATCCTTTGATCTCGTGTCCTATGATCTCCTCATAGAAAAATTGTCCAACTGTAGCATTGGCTACATCACGGTCTGATGACTGGGAAATTGGATCCGAGGTTGGACCCAGAGACTCATAGTCAATGGGAGTGAATCATCATGATGTTCCAGGGACAGTAGTGTTGCTCAAGGCTCCAACCTTGCACCTGTTCTCTTAAATGTATATCTTAATGATGTGGACACTGTTGTCAGAAGTAGACTGGCCAAGTTCACCAATGACATTAAACTTTGGGGTAGAGAATCCACACCTGAGGATAGGCTGGTGATTCTTGTTAGGCTTAGACTGGGGGTGGATAAAAACCTGATGACATTCAATATGGAAAAATGAAAGATACTCCATCTCAGCAGGGAAAACCCCCTCAGTT
Organism: Caiman crocodilus; assembly: GCA_030014935.1. Lineage (NCBI taxonomy): Eukaryota > Metazoa > Chordata > Crocodylia > Alligatoridae > Caiman > Caiman crocodilus. Next base: position 28,686,756 of record JAGPOW010001327.1, on the reverse strand, counting down.
ACACTTACAGGCTCGGCAGTGCTACACTCACTAGCACCATGGCCAAAAGGAACTTGTAGTCATGACTGACTACAAGATGAACATGAGCCACCAATGTGATGTCACAGCTGATGAAGTGAACAAAACTCTGGCTTACATCCATAGATGCTTCTCAACCAAATCTCAGGATAGCATCCTCCCACTGTACTCAGTTTGGTGAGGCCACAGCATCCAGGTCTGGGCTCCACAATTCCAAAAGGATGTGGGGAAGCTTGAGAGAGTCCAGAGGAGAGCCACGCACATGATCAGAGGTCATGAGAACAGACCTTATGAAGACAGGCTGAAAGCCATGGGACTCTTCAGCCTGGAAAAGTGCAGGCTCAGGGGTGACCTGGTGGCACTCTTTAAGTACATAAGAGGTGTGCATCAGGATCTGGGGGAATGCTTGTTCACCAGACAGCCCCAAGGGATGACAAGGTCCAATGATTTCAAACTCCTCCAAGACCATTTTAGGCTGGACATAAGGACAAACTTCTTTACTATCCAAGCTCCCCAAACCTAGAAGAGACTCCCTCTAGAGGTAGTGCAAGCACCTATTCTGGACTCTTTAAAGAAATATTTAGATGCTTATCTTGTTGGAATCCTTTGACCCTAGCTGACTTCTTCCCTGTGGGGCAGTGGACTGGACTCTATTATCTCCTGAGGTCCTTTTCAGCCCTAATGTCTATGAAGTCCATGAAAAAGAGCTTTCCATTTAAAAGGGACCACCAATGGCAGGAGACACAATTTGGGGCTGGCTCTGAAGTGAAACGCATGGACAGAAGCTCATCACAGCCCCATGAGCCGGGATCCCCAGGACTTCCCTAGCAGGACATGTATCAGACCCTGGCCCTGCCCCCCCAGCACAGCCAGGGGTTAAGTGGGTCCTATGATGGAAAGTGAGTAGCCAACTCTGGGAGGCAGCTCAGAGGAGTTGAGGAGGGTCTGGGAGAAATTTTTTGCTCTGGGAGAAAATTCCTGAATATCTATTCACTTGTGACTTCTGCTGTGAGAAGAAATGACTCTCCCAGTGAAAACTGAATGTTGGGCTCTCTTGGTGAACAGAGTTTCTAGGACACCACATTCATGTATTATCACCAAAATGATACCACAGTCCTCCCCACTAACTTGATGCAGGGACATAACTTAAGGTCAATTTTTTTCAGTACTTTTTTATATACTTGGAGAATTTCCATGTAATAACTAATTAGACTGACCCTCATCTTATGATATCTTAGATGTTTGTAGCCTAGAAAATCCATTCAGGAAGATATTAAACACATGCCTAAATTAAGTATATTATCAGTCCCACTGAAGTTGGTAGGACTACCAGCCTTAAAATTAGGTGCATAAGCAAAAGGCAAGGATATCCTAGGGTGATATCTTTTATTTGACCAACTATGTAGTTGGGACAAAGTTACAGAAGCTTTCAAATTCAAAACATTTTTCCTTAGTCTGTTCTCAGGAGACCTGAGGAAGAATGTTTTGCATTTAAAAGCTTTTTAAACTTTATTGCAACTGCATAATTGGTCCAATAAAAGATATCACCCTAAGAAACCCTGGCCTCCCACATAATTTCTGGACCATCACAACTACAACTTCACTCTTACACTACTGCACATGTGTAAGTATTTTGATGAATTGTGGCTTTTAATTGAGTGGCTGAATCAATAAATATTCCATCTGTTGAAGATGTGGATATATTATCTACTTAAGTAGAAAAGCTTTCTGTTTCAAAATGTATTTTAATCTAAATTAACTCACATGAGAGCAACCCAAAGGCTCCTGGTCAGTGTAATCTTTAAACAACTTCCAGTCAAAGAGAAATATGTTAAATATTAATAGCAGTGCATTCCAAATGGAGAAGATGAAGCAGCATAATATCTGAAAGTGGCATGGAGAAACACCAAGTGTAATTAGGTCTAGGAATCAAACTCATACTGCCAGAAATACTCTTAATATGATTCTTTTCCTTTAGTTTTGAAAAATTTATTTTTCATTTTAAGAACATGAAAATTAAAGTGCAATGAGAAATTGTCTGACTTCAAGAAAGCTTTACTGGTATTTTATCTGTCATGTCAACAAAATGATAAGTGGCATTTTTAATGAAAGAAGGAAGCACATAAGACCAAAAGAAGACATGAATCCTGCAGTACAAATAAGTTTAGAAAATATTAAACTTTTAATAGGAGATAGTTTATCTTATGAAAAGTTTCTTCCTAAACTGAAATATAGCTGCAACCAAAGTTTTTTAAGTCAGTTGTAACGCAGGCAGAAAGTAACTGTGAATCATATTTTCTTTATATGGAAAACAAATATGTTTAAAGTTGTGTTTTCTCCTGTAGCTAGCTGTGACTTTTCCTTGTTTTTTTCTAAAGTGAGATAAACTTGTCTGGTGCCAGGAGTTCTGGTTTTGAAGACTTTAGGAGCAAATTCAAACTATTTTTATAAGCTCCTAGATCGAATTTGGATCCATCAGATGCACCTCAATGAAACAGTTGCAAAACTGCTTGGGTAGCTTAGATGACGGAATAGTGACATTTCCAATTTGCTTCTGAGGTAAGTCTATTTATTTTGAGCAAATAGAAGCCCAACTCCTGCCTAAAACTTAATTGCAGCTCAGACTGGAGTTAGAAGGCTCCTAATCTCGGTTGTTCACCCATGGAACATGCCTGAATGTTCAACAGCATTGAGTTCAGTACAAGAAGTATCCTTGCTCTACCACTTGCAAGCTATAGGTAGTAGTAGTGGTAGCCAACTTTTACAGAATACCTAATGACTCGAATTGTCACCAAGTAAGTGGCACACTTTTTTTTCTTGGCCTGAGTGATTCAGATTCACATTTATTTCCCAGAACAATACTGTAAACACTAGGTTATGGAATTAACTGGGTGAGGTTACTCACCCAGCTTCTCATCAAAAAGCTGGGAGACTGTGGTGTCGATGCCCACACAGTCAGATGGGTGGCCAACTGGTTAGAGGGCCGCACCCAGAGGGTGGTAGTGGATG
>JAGPOW010001327.1:28666307-28680388 GCA_030014935.1 Caiman crocodilus | reverse complement strand
TAGCCACCCTAACTGTGAAGTAGTGCCTCCTAATGTCCAACCTAAACCTACTCTCCAGTAACTTGTGACCATTGGTCCTAGTTACCCCTGGTGATGCCCAGGAAAAAAGAGCCTGCCCTATTTCCTGCTGGGAAATAAACGTTACATGTTTATTGTGGAGAAAAAATTGAGGATGGTTAAAAACAAAACTAAACACCCCACCTCACCAAAAACATAAAAAACTAATAAGTTAGGTTGTCCCTAATTTATTTGTACTTAATAAGGTAATCCTGAAACTAGCTTTTAAATAAAGCTGATACAAGATATAAAGGAGAGAGATTTAGCCTTCTGGTACTTTTTCTTATGAGCTTACATTCTAAAGGGCAATGTCTAGATAAATATGAAAAATCAAGAGTGCTCATCAGTAAATCACAGAATTTATCTGTGATAAATTCTGTGTCATGGGATGGTTATGGTGAACCCTGAAGTTCCTGCTAAGACATGCACATCCACAGTTAGGCTACGCATTTTACTTGAACTGAAAATTATAGAGGACTCCAAAACTGAGTCTTTTTTCCCAACACAACAGTGGTCCAGGTTTGAAGATGTTTAAAGAAACAATAAAAGAAATATTAACATATAAAATAATATTTACTAGACTAAATACAGTCCTGAAGTTTCATTGAAGGGTCTGGGGATGTGCAACTTATCACAGGGGCATTGTATTAATGACCACACTAACACATAACTGAATTACATCTTAATCGATTCAATTGTATTGTTCACCTGGGGTTTTTTTGTTTTTTTTTTAATGCAGACACACCCAATACTATCAATGAAGGTAAAAGGGAGCTGAATATCTAAGAAGAAATACCATGTTTGAAAAAAAATTACTTCAGTTGTTTTCTCTCTCTCTTTTTTTAAAAGATCTCCAGATGTACAAGTTATCGTGTAAGGAGGCTGCTTTTTAGTTTCAACTTTCAACACTATGACTGTGTAAGTGAGAATAAAGGTAACGATGATCTGACCATCTGGTTTCAGAATTGTGCAAAGGGAGTTAGAAAGAGCTTCTGAAATGTTAAAGAATGTTTCAATCTGGTCACTGTTTCCTGACGTCTTACTGTATCTAATCAATGCAGAGCTTTTTCCCCATGCAAGTGGGGAACCCAGATCTATAATTTAAATATGAGTCTTACTATTACATGGCTGAGCACTAACTTTGGATGTCTAAACCATGGCTAAGGGGAACCCTTTATTGTTATATTTCTGTATCACATTAGTGTCTATATTGTCAATTTTGTTCCTTTAATTTCCCTAAAATGCATCTAAAAAGCTCGTGGTCCATTTCATGCACATACTATATCAGTGAAAACTATGGAATAAACAAATTATATTAATGTTCAAGTAAATCTTCTTGACCCTGAATCCTCTCTCACTATGAAAGTCCCCTCTCAGACTTTTGCTGTTTTTTTTTTTCCTATCGTGCTGCAACAAGTCTAAAGTAAAACATGATTAGTGTTTGATGGCTAATGACAGAAAATGAAAATATCCGGATTTTAAAGGTAGTTTCTTATTTGAATTATTGTCAACATGCGTAGCCTAACTGTGGATGTGCATGTCTTAGCAGGAACTTCAGGGTTCACCATAACCATCCCATGACCTACACTGAGGGGATAGAGAGAAGTGATCTCTCCCTCATGCTTCTCAATACCTCTCAAGTACCATAGCCTCAAGTCTGAATTTTTCATTAGCTTGTAATTTAAGATATACATTCTGAACTGAAGCCCTTTTGAGATCATCTCACCCAATTTTTGGTCATTATTCTAATTTTTAATAGTTTCAAATGTTCTAGTTGCAACAAAATTTTAAAAGTTAATCTTGTTTTATCTATTCTTTAAGATTTCACTTAGTGTTACCTGTGCCTTATTGCACTACCATTTTGGATATTATCCTGCCAGTCATTTTCTTTGCTATTTTGTCATTCTTTCTTTTGACTGAAAGACTGGAAAACTGTTCTTATAGTTTCTTTTTAAACACCAGGAGCCAAAACCTGTCATGCTATACCGGCCTTTGTTCAACATGCACAGTGCCTATATTACATACATCAAGCAGAAAGAGCTAGTCTTTTACCCCTTCCTAGATGAATGAAAGGAAAGAGGCCTTCTATCAGGAGGTTTCAGGGAGCCCCATTATTATGATGTGGGTGTTTCACATCCTCAGACAGTTAATGAACATGCAATATTCCAATTTTTTATATGTTGATAGCAGGCATGAAATGTTGTTGTAGAGGTGACAGTCAAGGAACTGGCTGAGAAACAGAGGGTTTTGTAATAGCTTTCATTGAACAAACTGTATAGTTGGGAGAACTGTTTAGCAGGCTTTTAAGCATCAAGTTTCCTTCCTCAGTTCTGAAACATAAACAGATGTAGGGTGAGCTAAATATCAGAGCAAAATCTTCATGCAAATTCTGGAGGAATGGAGGAGGGCTGTAAAACGAGGAGTGTAGAGATATGAACACAAGCCATTATAAGGCAAAAGAGGTGCAGTAGTGTTAGTGGCAGAGTGAGGTCATTCAGGATTGAGGTGGTTATGCCCTGTGAAATGCAGGAAAATCATTGGCAGCATTTGTAAGGTTGTAATAAGCCATAAAGCCAACATCTTTGTTAAGACCAGACTTTTTTTTTTCTTTTTTGTCCATCATGTTTATGAATTTCTGTTCCCAGGCTAATCTTCTGGAGGTGTTTTGTATTTTTCCTTTAAGCATGAGGGTTGTAAGCACAAAGATGGAATGGCTGTTCTGTGAAAAATGTGTTCCTTCTGCTGTTCATGGCTCTGTCCTATCTATAAATGGCAAGATGGGTTAGGGGGGAGCTAGGCCAGTGCTACTGGCCATGCAACCCCTGCTCCCTGCAGGCAGCGGTGGGGATGGGCCATGTGATAGAGTGAGGGTAGACAGGGACAGCGGATAGGGGTGGGGGGGATGGCCCATCTCTGGCCCCAAAGTGGCGGGGGTAGAAAAGAGGAAGTGGGCCCAGCCCCGAATGTGCGGGGAGCCGGGGCCTGTGATATATATATATGATAGAGGCACAAACAGTATTTTATATATATATATAGTATATATGGCTACTGTGTGTGTGTGTGTGTGTGTGTGTGTGCGCGCATATATATATACACATATATATACTAGCCAATTGCCTGTCAAGAGTGATGGGTGTGGTGATGGGGGAAGAGAGCAGCCGGGGACAGAGACTTGGCCACCCCACACTTTATCTGCTGGTCCTGTCTTCCCCCACTCCATCACATGCTCCCTCCCCACTCCATCACTGCCACCTGCAGCACTGACCTTCTTCCCCCCTCCTGTCCATCCACTCTATTTTCATGCCCTAAATCAGGCAGGGGGCCTTGCCCCCCCTGCTCCGTCAGCTCCACGGTCACCATTCCCTTGGACTAGGGAGGTGAGGTCTGCAGCCCTGGCCCCACCCCCACTTTGTCTGTTCTGTCACCAATGCCACCTGCCGGGGGGTGTGGGTGGGGACAGAGGCCCGTGTCCACCCCACTCTGCTTTGGGATGGGCTCACTCCCCCACCCTCACCCCTGCTGCTTCAGGCCCAGGGCCACTCTGCCCACTTGCCCCGGGTGGCTGGTGGGGATGGAGCCAGCATCCGACTCTGTGCCTCTGTTCTCCTTGTCTGGCTCAACCCCTGTCCAACTTGAGTCTGGTCTGGCTCCCCCCGTCCCCTCTGTCCACACCATCATGGCAGAGCTCCACTGTGTGCTGGCTGAAACACTGTTGGAGCACTCTGATTGGCTGCCAAGACAGCCAATCAGAGTGAAAATAAAGCATTATGGACAGACAGACAGAAAGACAGACTCAGGCTTTTATAATATTAGAATACTGGGAGAGCTCATCCAGGTGTATAGCTCCCTTCCAGTTTTACCCACATAGTTTCTTCAGGGGCATCTAACACACTGAATGAGATATAACATTTTCTGTGGTGTGTAGGATTTGTGGAAACTGATGGTTTTGGTGGAAGGCGTGTTCACTGTTGTAGTACTGGAACTGTTCACAGGTTTAACTGTTGAGGCAGGGTTGTGTTCCATTTGGAATCTGTTGATTGGAGGGGAATTTGCTTCTGATGATGTGTTGAGCCAGGCTTGAAGACCAAGGGCGGAGGAGCTGAGATTACTTCCCTCAAGGCCTGATCTTTCTCAGTTATACTCTGTAATTGCTCATTGATCCTTCTCATAGGTTCCAGAAATAGGTTATGAAATAGCCAGAAGATTCATAGGTTATGAAATAAGCAGGAGAATGTTATCTATAGTGGTTTTCTTTCTGTATTGTTTTAGGTTATTGTTGGGTATTAGGTTATTTGTGGGGCTCTGTAACAGGTAACCCCAACCCTGTTATGGAAAAGTGAAATGGATCCTTTAAGAGAAGAGTTTTTTTGTGGATCAGCCAAAGGCAGCTGGCAAGGCTGGGATTAACAAACAGCCCTGCAGGCAGGCCAGATGATTGGTCACCTGTCTATTTGTAACATTCAAATACCATGAGCCCTAAGGCTTACATGGCTAACTAGTAGCCCCTATTTTATGGGCTACAGCAAAATACTTGGGACAACTAATGAAAAAAAGAGGATACGAGTGCTGTGTGTGTCCAAGTGTCAAAACATGGAAATAAGCATGCCTTAGAGGGATACTGAGTTGACCCCTCCAGGCTGCACCCACCAGTCCTTGAAGGCATCCAAGGAGCCAGTGGACACTGCCCAATATTTCTCTTTCCAGAAACATGCATGGACAAATGAGAGAAAAGTTGCCCCCAGTCTCCAGGCACCTTCCTGGCCAGAGCCTCCTTCCCGGTCAAGTACAGGGCCTATTTGACCAAGGCCAGGAGGTGCTTGGCCAGGATATCCCGGGACTTGGTGGGGCCATGGATGTGGTAACCAAAACCAAAAATGTGGGGGATAGAATTCAACCAGAACCTCAGGAGGAGGTTATGGAGGTAGAGGTAGTGGAGCTGCAGCCTGGTGCACTTGAGTGTCATGTACACCAGGGTCTCCCTCTGCCCACTGAAAAGTCAGGAGACCAGGGTATCTGTGAAGCTCACAACATACACACCCATGGTGACAGCTCCACGCAGAAGATGCCTTGATAGGTCACCTGACTGAATGTGGGCAGGGCTTGAGCAGCAAATAACATGGGACTAAGTCAAGCCAGAGAGTCTAGCCCTGTAAGCAATTGGATGAAGAGTTCCTGGCCAGAAAGTCTGCAGGAGAATCTGGACTGACTTCAGAACTGTTCTAAGGACTTCCTGCAGAATACTGATCTCTTATGGAGGACTACATCTTTGGGTGAGGAGAAGGCTTGCAGCAAGACTGTGAGCTATTGTTGTCATTTGCTATACGTGGAGCTGGTTAAGTTTGTTACAGTCAGTGGTTTGTTTTTTTTTCCTTTTGAGTTTTGGACTTGTGGTTTGGGTGAGACTAGAAATGGGTGGCTTGGAGGCCCCATTAGTGCATGAGTGGCACACAATTGCCTTGAGCTCTGAAAGAGAGGTATAGTGCTTGGTGCTAGAGGGCCTGAAGCCTGAGAGAGGCAGAGTTGGGGGGTCAGGAAGCCTGGAGCCTGAGAAGGGCAGAGTGAGCCCAGAAAGGAGCAGAGTCTGGGGGAGGAGGATCAGGGGTCCTGGAGCTCACAAAAGGTAGAAAGTGCCCCCTGCAGTGTCCTTGATAGGAAAGCCATTTTTCAGGTTGGTGTTGTGAGTGTTCTCTTCAGAACAGATATGGTGGTATCTAGAGGCTGTTGGCTTAGAAAATTGTATTTAAAGGTTTAATTTTTTTGAATAAAAAAATATTTTATTTGGCTTATAGGTATATGTCCATGTGTTACACATGTTCAAGATGGGCAGCAGGGGTTAACTGATTTCTAAGAAGCTTGGGTTTCACACACACACACAGAGTTTCATACAGTCCTGGAAGCAGACAAGTCATCTAACATAACAAGGATGGGAATGAAGGGAGTTTGCATCATACTGCCCATAACATAAAATAAAGTGACACCAGCTAACAAGATTCCAGAGCAGAAGTGGCCTGTGTCCCAGTTTTAGGGGAACAGATCAAATTAGGAGAAGGATCTAAAGGAGCAAATTAATATGTGTGCATGGGACACTTCCGGGTCTGCCAGGAAGTGTGTTGGGGGGGCTCCCCTGAGCTCAGCAATTGGCCATGGGGGGACCCCAAGTGCCTCCCCAACCAAGGATGCACCAGTTACTGAGCCGGGGGTGCGGGAGGACCCCCTATACGCTCCCCAGTGAACCCGGACTTGGACCAGAAATGCTTCTGGTCCACTTCTGGGTCTGCTGTCAAGTGTGCTGGGGACATCCTTATGCTCCTGTGGGACACTCCATCTGCCCCAGCATCCCAGTGTTCATGAACTCCCTGATACCTTGAGGTATGTAGCTAAAACATTTAAAGCTGTGCCTATGTCCAAATTGCCGAATCTCTCCTAATCAATTTGGAGGATTCCAATTTGATTCAGATTCAGAGATTCAGCATCAAATCTTCAAATCTGGATTCAGTTGAACTAAATCAGGGACAGTTATCTGAATCAAGTAATTGAATCACTGTTCCCATTCAGGCTGAATCCAAATCCAAACAGAATACAGCCCGTTTCACACATCCATACTGTGTATCAATAAATTTGCCTAGTATTGAATGGAGAGGTTATGCCCCCCCTCCCACTTCCTGGAACAAGGTATCTGTGTCCTAAATCCAGAGCCAAGAGAGGTCTGACTGTAGATTACAACTTCCTTGTATTTGAGATGATAACTGACTTTGTAGATATACATGTAGTGCTTCATGGATTTGCTGCATACAGGAATTTGTAAAATGTTGTCACTGGTGTGGATTGTTTTATACAAGAAGTTAAGGTTTCTGTAGGAGTATTTCAAAGAGAATATAATCAAAGGGTGGTAGTTTTTCAATTTGTGGTGGAATTCATAAATAAATCCAAGTGTTCAGTCCAGGTGTTGAAAATGTCATCTATGTAGCACAGGCATAGTGTGGATTTGATGCAAAGTTTTCTCAAAATTCTTCCAGGTAGCTCATAAATAATCTGTGATATTGGAGAGGAAACAGGGGAACTGGACATCTTTGTATTCACACAGTGTCTATGATTTGGAACAAAAGACAGTTGCCATGGGGGAGGATGAAATGCATGATTTGTGTAATGTATTGTAGTTGTAAATCTGAGTGTGTTCTGTGTTCTTGTAGATATTTCAGGGAGGCAGTTGTGTCTTCATGCTGTGGGAAAATGGTGTATAGGCTCCATCCATGATTAACAGTATGTCATTATTAGGGGACAGTTGATATTCCACACCTCATTGGGAATATCTTTTGTAGCCTGTAGAAAGTTTCTCTTTAATTGACTAATGGTTTGAAGATAGTTTCTAAGAATACTGATAGCTCTTCAATGAGGGTACTTATACAGTTATATATAATGGGTCTGCAAGGGTGACCTTGTGTATTTTTGGGAGCACAGGGAAATTTCCTGGGATGAGCAAGTGGGAGATTAAATATATAAACTTTGTTGTGCAACTGGTATGGAAAGACCCAGTTAATGTTTTCTAATTCACTGGTTAATATTAGTGTGAAGTCCTCCATAAGGACTTTATAGTAGCTGGTGTTGAACAGTTTTCTAGTGCCCTCATTGATTTAGTTTTGATGGTTGAGAATTTGCAGATAAAAAATTCTGACAATTATATAGTCAACAAGAAGAGCTCATCCTCCTCCAAACAGGGGTTTCTGCTATTAGGGTTTCTTTTTCCAATGCCTTTTTCATTCCATAGTCAGGAACCCTTCTATATGCTTTCCATATTCCCTTATGACTTTATTGGTGCTCTGCCAGGTGAGGTGGGACACAGAGCAGATGGCCATGCTGGGCTCTAAATAGCTTAGGCAGTTCATCTATCAGTACATTCTGCTGATGTCAGTAGAGGACCCCGAGCATCTGACTTTACTGCCAGACCTTCTGACAGGGTAGAGGAAAAATACCTCCTTCCGATCCACATTCCCTGCATTTCATTCTCTGTGTGCCAGATCAATCTCAGAGATTGGGGAGCTATTGTGCCTAAGAGACATCTCTTGCTTAAAAAAAAAATAATTCCATCTCACACACACACACATTCCTGGTTAAGTTCTCAGTTTTCTTGAGATTGTGTCTTGATACTAACTTTTGCACTACCAAGTCCTATTCTTGAAGTATACTAGAATATCTGCATGACCTCATATATGCAGAATTGTCTATTTGCCATAACCCACCTACTCATTCATCATGTCCCAGCTGCAAGTTGTCACAAGGTTTGTTTTTTTTACTTGGAAGTCCTGAAGTTCCTGAAAAGTGTTGCCAAGGTCTCTGATGAGGAATCCCATCCCACAGTGGGAAATTACTTTTGGCCTCTTGGCTCTGATTTGATTGCCTTATGAATCAGTAGCTATGTTCTTTTCTTCTCCTGCCCATTGAAACAGTTTTCCTGGTGGCTATTATCTTAGCAAGCATGATGAGTGAAATCGAAACCTTTTACTATCCAGGTAAAATACATGAGGACTATAAGGCAGTCACTACATTTTACCTCAGTGAGCACATTAACTTTACTCCTCAAGACCTCAGTCCGAAAACAGCATTGTCCTTCTACTTACATCAAAAGGCAGAATTTTGCCCTGAAATATATTTGTTCCTTTTCTTTTACAGTGGTAGTTTAAAAAAAAAAATCAAGCTGGTGACTCTTCCATTTTAAGGCAGAGTTCAGGCATCTTTGCCAGGAGAGAAACATTGATTCCATGGGAAAAACTTTAGAGGGTCTTAGATCATATCTAGCACAACATAAGAGATGTGAGAGCCATTGGCCATGGAGGCAATGAGCCAGAGACAGAGTAATGGAGAGAAATGTTAGATCAAACAAGAAGGCAAGGAAGCAGAGCACCAGAGAAACATGAACAAGCTGCTTTTTTTGAAGGTGGCAGGGGAACAGTCAGCTGAATGGCATACCAGATCAAGCTTTAGAGATTGTAATACCCTGACCCTTTCTGTGGAGAAGAAGCCCCAACTTTGGTAACTAGTTTTAGGAGATTTGCCATATTACATAGACGGTCCATGTATAAAATGGACCTGACCTCCTTTGAGAGACATTACCAAATGTATCCCATCCAGGATGACTACAAATGACTTATCTGATCCCCAGTTGGAGGAAGAAACCCTGTCTCTCTTTAACACATTGAGTGCACATCTACACAAGATGCTTAACTTCACATTAGCATAGTTTACTGTGAATTAAGCATGTGTGTCTGTATGAGTACATGCTTACTTTGCACTAAACCTCCTGCAGCAGGGCACTAAGGTATCTGCTACTTGGAGAGCTGGAATATCTACTCAGATGGTGATTACTAGGATGACCAGAGGAAGCCAGTGTCCCACACCTGCTAGCAGTCAGCTGACCGGAAGGGAAGGGCCTGGCTCCCATTTAAACACCAGGACTGAGGCCAAGGGGGCAGTTCTTTTCTAGCAGCCAAGGAGGAAGGATCTCTCTTATGGAAGGGAAGAGCAGCCTGAACGTAGGAGCAGCATCTAACACTGCTGCGGGATGAAGTATCCCCCATAGGCTTGAACGTGGTTATAGCTGGGCGGCTTAAGCTTTATGTGCTAGCCAAGGTGCTTGTGTTTGTGTTGCTGTGTGTCACCAGTGTTTTGGGTGAGGCTACTAGGGGTTGGCGGAGGCTTCATAGGGGACCCACAGCAGTGTGGGAACCCTAGCACCAGCGAAGGCACAGCATTTGAGGTGCACTGGCCCCAGCCCCAGAGAGGGGCAATTGAAAAGCCCCAGAAAGGGGTCATTGCTGAGAAACCCAGTGTGGGTATGGTAAGCCCCAGAGAAGGTGGCAGCATTACTGAGGAGCCCCAGAGAAGAGGGCAGCATTGTGAGAAGGCCCAAAGAAGGGGGCACCATTGTGGAGAAGGCCAAGAGGGTAGTGAGTTTTGGGGCTTATGACCCTCCAGCTGCAGGGCTGGCACCCAGTCCTCTGGGCCGGGCTACAGATTGGAGCAGGAAAAAGGGGCCATGGGCCTCAAGACAATAGAAAAGGCTAGACCCTCGGAGTCAAACCCTGTTTAGTGGGTTTAGATGGGGAGGCGTAGCTAGAGAAGCCAAGGGTCAGTTTCACATAGGGGATAGACCCCAACATACCCAATACAATAGGCAGACTCCCACTCACAAGAACATCATCATAATTTCCATCAAGACGTGGCAGAAAAGTATAGGGTGGGATATAAGAACCCTAAAGAAGGATCCAAGGATGCCCCATGCAAAGTGTGAAGTACTATGAAGATGGCGCTGGGAAGGACGACTTGTTACACTTCCCTAATACTGAGTAAATTTGCTACCTGCACATGTATGTACCTGGTTTACTTGGCATTAGTAATGGTGCTGTAGTGTTCATGTAGATGCCTGACTGGGAGCAAAATCTGCTCCCAGTCAGCTGTTCACTAGGGGATGGAAGATAGTCCCTGCCCAGGCTCTAGTGGCTGAACCTGCCCAAGCAACAGGCAGCTCTTGGGGACAGGGGAAGGAAGATCCAAAACCCTTGCTCTGAGATAACGATTGGGGAGCAGGGGCTGGGAGATCCATATCTCTTAGCCTGTGCTCTGCCATTGTGATTGAGCAGCAAGGGACTGGGAGACACCGCAGTCACAGAGCTAGCACTGAGTAATAAGGGTTTCTCTGCACCAGCCCTGTGGTCATGGAGCTGGCACTGGGCGTTCCCTGCTGATGGGGCAGGGGACCCTGTTCCTCACCCAGTTCCACAAGCATGGAGTCAGTCAGAAATGTATAAATCCATGAGTTTAGGAAAGCTGACTTTTTCACAAGCTCAAGAAGTTGGTTGTTGAGACCCTGAGAGACCGTGATCTGACAAGGAGGGGCATCCGTGATGAGTGGTGACTCCTTAAAATGTGATCCTGAAAGCACAAGGAAAGTCCATTCCAGCTCATAAGAAAGGGAGCAAAAGGGGTTGGAGACCCCCTTGGCTCAATAGGGAACTCATGGACCTCCTGAATCTGAAAAGAGAAGCTCATAAGGCATGGAAGTTGGGGAATAGCACTAAGGAGGATTATGCAGCACTGACCCATGCCTATAGTGAGTAGACTAGAAAAGCCAAGACTGAAACTGAACTCAGGTTGGCTACAGAAATCAAAGACAATAAAAAGTCCTTCACGTATGTGGGAAGCTAGAAAAAACAAACAAACAACAACGGCAACATTGAAGCCCTGCTAAACCAAATGGTCCAGCTGGCAATCAACATCCAGGAAAAAATCTAATCTCCTCAATGACTACTTTGCATCAGTTTTCCAGCAGCTCAAGGGGATCACCCTGCCTGACATGACACAGGATTACCAGGGTAAGGGTGAACATATGCCTATAATTGGTGAAGATCTTGTGAGGAAACAGCTTGAGGGGCTGGACATCCACCAATCAGCTGGCCCAGATGGAATGCACCTAAAAGTGCTAAAAATGTTAGCTGTCATCATAGCACAACCAACAGTGAGGATGTTTGAGAACTCATGGTGCTCAGGAGAGGCTCCAGAGGATTGGAAGAGGGCCAATTTGGTGCCTATCTTCAAGAAAGGAAGGAAAGAAGATCCAGGGAACTACAGGCTGGCCAATCAGTTTGTCCTCAATCCATAAAAAGATCTTGGAAAAAATCACCAAAGAATCCATCAGCAACCGGCTAACAAAAGGCAACATTCTGAGACATAACCAACATGGTGTTGTGGTGGGTAGGTCTTGCCTGACCAACCTCATTTCCTTCTATGACCAGATGACACATAACCTGGACAAGGGAGAAGAGGTTGATGTCATATATTTGTATTTAAAAAAAGCCTTTGACTTGGTCTCCCGTGATGACCTCAAGGAAAAATTGGGGAACTGTGGTCTCGACAAACTTATGGTCTGGTGGCTGGGAAACTGGCTCCGTGGCCAGACTCAGAGAGTGATAGTCAATGGAACCAAGTTAATATGGCTCGTGGTGACCAGTGGTGTCCCCCAGGGTTCAGTTTTTAGACCAGTATTCTTTAATATATTCATCAATGATCTGGATTTGGGTGTCAGAGGCAGACTGGCTAAATTCATAGAGTACACCAAATTATGGGGAAGTGCGATCATGTTAGAGGATAGGCTGGTGATTCAGACCCACTTGGACAGGCTCGCAAGGTAGGCAGATCGAAACCTGATGACACTTGTGAGAGCCTGGAGGCCACTCACCAGAAATATGTCCCTGGCCAGGGACGCGGACCACCGAGCACAGTAATCTTGACCCTGCAATGGGAACTCCTGGTCCGTACCAGCACCGCTTTACCTGCACGGCAGGTGAGGTGAATTGGAGCAAATATATCCAGGGACCAGGAGCGGTCCAGAGAAGGAGTCACTGGAGGAGAGGAAAGTAGCGACTGGAGGAGAAGCCTGGGTGAGTGGCCAGGTGGAGGTGGAGGCAGCGGTGACCCCCTCACCATGGCAACAAGCAAGACGACAAATAAACAAGAAACAAGACGATGCGGGGGAACCCGGGATAGCTCTGGGAGTGGTTAAGATGGTAAATCCACTCAAACGTAACCACTGCGGAGTTCCAGGCAGCTCTCTATTTCTCTTTTGCCTCCAGTGGTCTTCTCCAGCTGGCTGGAGAAGCCGGGCTGAAGGCAAGCACCTGCCCAGGAAAGAAAAGCCAGGACTTACCTCCAGGAGTCCTGGTAATGAAGGAGGGGTGGCCAGGACCTTGCACCGCAAAACTTACATCTGCCAGGCTGATGACACAGGAGGGAATCCCCAGCCACAGGAGCAGTACGGAATTGTAATTACATTTCCTGTGGCATGGATTTTGAAGATCCTGGGGAAGAGACCCAAGTAAGGAAGGCAGCTCAGGGAAGAGCCTGAAGCAAGGTTCCCAGGCAAGACAGGACCCAACCAGGAAGACTCCTGAGGCTGAGGAGGCCAAGGGTCAAGGACTCTTTTTCAATCCTCTTTTCAAAAAAAAAAAAAAAAAGCCGGGGGGATATATGGGTTATATATAATAACCCATAATAAGAAAGGAGAAGAAATCAGAAAGTCCACTTCCTGCCAGTCCTTTCCATCCTTCCAGAAGTCGGCCCCTCCTGAGTGTGGGGCAGCCCCTTTGAGTGAGTTGGGCAGGAGACAGGAGGTCACTACCTCCCCCTCTCTCATTATCACTTATATCATCAAACTCATGGCAGGAAGGAAAAGAAACAGTGTTGAATCCTCTCCCACTCAGGCATAGGGGCACAGCCACCTGAGGGGCCAGTGAATGTCAGCAGAATGTTGGGGGGGTTGCCCATACTCGGTGACCCCCTGACCACATTCAACACAGAGAAATTCACTGCTTGGCAGTTAGGAGCAGAGCAGGGAGACTAAAAAACTCCTGATAGGGTTTATGTGTGGTCTCGGCCACACGTGAGCCCTTGCAGAGCAAAAGGAGCAGCAGCAGAGGAGCAGCAGCAGTGGCGGCGAAGTGGTGAGTGGGGTTGTGCCAACAGCTGTATCTGGTCCGGAGGGGAGCCTCCCGGATCTCTTTTAGCTGACCCGGCAGGGAGCCACGCTCCCGAGCCACGTGCGAACAGAGCGCACAAATAGGCGTGCTCTGTAAGGGTGCGCCGGCGTTTGCGCCGGCATTCACGCAGGCGGAGAGCAGGAGGAAGGGAAGAGTAACAACAGTGGGAAGACCACTTTTTCTAGGAACATGGTGAATACATGCAGTGCTGCTGCCAGGGTCCTGGCCCCTCCCCCTCCCTCTACCCTGGTGCTGCCCCCTGGCGCACCTCTGAGGCCCCCTGTCCACCTCCCCATCCTGGCTGGGGATGCTGGCTGGGCGGGGCTCCCGGGGGTCAGGGTGATGCTTGGGGCGGCCCCTGGCTGCCCCTCTTGTGGCCATCTTCAGGCCCTGGAGGGTGGCTGCGGGAGCTCCAGGCAGAGGTGAGCAGGCTACGGGGGATCCGAGAGGCAGAGCATGAAATTGACATGTATTTCTGTTCTCTGCAGGGCCAGAAAC
>JAGPOW010001327.1:28642046-28663007 GCA_030014935.1 Caiman crocodilus | reverse complement strand
ACCTGCTGTAAATGACCATACAGGGACAATGTCAGCATTTAGGTCTCAAATAGATCTACCATTCTGGAAAAAAATATTGCAGTCCATATAGCCCCTCATTTCTTTGTAATGATAGAATTATTACTGAAGGATTAAAGATAAGAACAAGAGGAAGGACTAAACAAAGAAATGTTCAGGAAGAGAAATAGAAAATAATGATATGTTCTATGTAAGGAGACAAAGGGTGTAAGAAACATGATACATTGGAAGCAGGTAAGCAAGCAAACAAATATATAAATAGCAGTCACTCCTGTGGTTTTTATACTTCATACCCAGCATAAAAAATATTTACTTTTATTTCAGGTCATTTCACAGATTCACAGTTTCATAGTTTGTAGGGTCGGAAGGGACCTTGATAGATCATCGAGTCCGACCCTCTGCAGTGGCAGGAAAGAGCATTGGGGTCAAACGACCCCAGCAAGGTGTTCATCTAGCCTCTTCTTAAAGACCCTCAGGGTAGGAGCCAGCATCACTTCCCTTAGAAGTTGATTCCAGATCCTAGCCACCCTGACTGTGAAGTAGCGCCTCCTGATGTCTTGTCTGAATCTACCCTCTGCCAGCATTTGTCCATTATTTCTAGTCACTCCTAGTAGTGCTCGGGGGAACAGGGACTCCCCCAATGCCTGCTGGTCCCCTCTGACTAGTTTGTAACAGGCCACTAGATCCCCCCTCAGCCTTCTCTTGTGGGGGCAGAACAGGTTCAGGTCCCATAGCCTCTTCTCATAGGGGATGCCCTGCTGCCCCTGATCACAAAGGTGGCCTTCCTCTGAACCCTCTCAATGCTGTCCACATCTCTCCTGAATTGCAGTGCCCAGAACTGGACGCAGTATTCTAACTGCAGCCTAAACAGTGCTGCATACAGTGGGAGGATCGCCTCCTTGGACCTGCTTGAGATGCATCTGTGGAAGCATGACAAGGTATGGTTGGCCTTCCTGAACACATCCGCACACTGTTGGTCCATGTTCATTTTGGCATCAATAATGACTCCTGTTATGCTTCTGCACTGACAAGAAGGGAGTTCCTAGCCTATAGGTATGCTGCTGGTTCTTCCACCCCAGGTGCATCACTTTGCACTTGTCAGTGTTGACACCCATCCTGTTCTCATCCGCCCACCCCTGTAACTTGTCTAGGTCTGATTGCAGCCTATTCCTTCCTTCTAGCGTGCCCACTTCCCCCCACATCTTAGTATCATCGGCAAATTTGAACAAGGTGCTTTTTATCCCTTTGTCCAAGTCACTGATGAAGATGCTGAACAGTGCAGGTCCAAGAAACGAGCCCTAGGACACCACACTGCCAACATCCCTCCAGGTTGAAAATGACCCGTCCATCACCACTCTCTGGGTGTGGCCCTCTAGCCAGTTAGTGACCCATTTGACTGTGTAGGGCTCAACACCACAGTCCCCTAGTTTTTTAATGAGGATCTAGTGAGAGACAGTGTTGAAGGCCTTCCTAAAGTTCAGAAAAACTAGGTCCACTGCTACACCTGCATCTAAGGATTTTGTGACCTGGTCATAGAAGACCACCAGGTTGGTCTGACAGGACCTGCCTCTAATAAACCCATGTTGGTTGCACCTAAGAATAACCTCCCCTGTTGGCCCCTTGTGGACATGAACCAGGATAATTCTCTTAAAAATCTTACCCAGGATCAAGGTAAGACTAACTGGCCTATAGTTCCCTAGGTCTCCCTTCCTCCCTTTTTTGAAAATGGGAACCACATTGGCCCTTTTCCATTCCTTTGGCACCACACCAGAGCATCATTAATGCTCATAAAGCCATGCCAGGGGTTCCACAATGACCTCTGCTAATTCCCTCAGCACTCTGGGGTGGAGATCGTAAGGACCAGCTGATTTAAATACATCTAGTCCCTCCAGAAGTTCCTTGACTAGATCCTCGCTGACCCTTGGCCTGGGTGCACCTTCCCTGGGGCCTGAGGGGGTCATGGCAGATGGGCTGATCTGTTCCTTACTTAGGAAAATGGAGGCAAAAAAATTGTTAAATAGGTTAGCCTTGTCATCTGGTGTGCCAACTGGATTTCCTAGCATGTCTTTCAGAGGTCCCATGTTACTGGGTACCTTCTTTTTACCCGCTATGTATTTAAAAAAGGACTTCTTATTGTCCTTGATCTGGGTAGCTAGTCTCAGTTCCATCTTCCCCTTGGCCTTCCTGACCCTGCAGCCCTAAGCAACCAAGGTATAGCCCTCCCTGGTGATGGCCCCTCCCTTCCATTGGGTGTACACCTTCCTTTTAGCTAGGAGACATTCCCGGATGCTTTTGGTGAGCCATAGGGGCTTTTGCACCCTCTTGCCCCCTTTGACCTTTGTTGGAATTACATTCCTTTGGGCATGGAGGATTGTCTCCTTAAGGAATGACCACATTTCTTGGACACCCAACTCCCCTCCCTTCCAGGACCTCAGTACTTCCCCAACTATTCTTCTTACCTCATTGAAATATGCCCTTCTGAAGTCCAGGGCTGATGCCTTGCTGCAGGCTTTTAACACCTTGCACTGGTTGGTGAATTCCAGCAGGTGATGATCGCTGTCACCCAGGTGGTCAAGCACCCGCGGCCCCCTCATGAGGTCAATGCCTGTAGCTAGCACCAGATCCAACAAGGCATCTCCCCTGGTGGGGCTGTGCACCTCCTGGGTTAGAGGGAAGTCCTGTATCTTGGCTAGGAACCTACGTAAGTGGTCAGACCTGGCTGACTGCTCTTCCCAGCAGATGTATGGAAAGTTCAGGTCAGCCATGTTTACCACGTTTTGACCTAACTACCTTCGTGAGCTGACTTAATAATTCCCAGTCTAGCTCTTCCCCTTGGTTGAGTAGTCTGTAGTAGACCACCACCATTAAGTCCCTTTCCCCTTTACTCCCTTGTATTCTAACCCAGAGCACTTCAGTGTGCCCCTCATCTGACCTTGTGCTACTAGATGAGGATGTGTATTCCTCCTTGATGTAGAGTGCTACACCCCCACCTTTCCTCCCTGTTCTGTCCCTCCTATACAGCCTATAGCCCTTGATATTCACCATCCAGTCATGCACTGGGTCCCACTGTGTTTCTGTGAGCCCCACTATGTCTGGCTTGGTGTCAGCTAACAGGAGGGTAAGTTCCTCCTGCTTGTTCCCCATACTACGAGCATTTGTGTAGATGCATTTGAGGCCTCCTGAAGACATGTGCACTGGCCCCCTAATCGTAGTGCTACCCAGGCCCCTGTTGCTCTCCTGGGTATTTGTTCTGCTCATCATCGGTCTAGGCTGGGATGTTCTTATGGGTGTCTCTTGGTGTTTTGGTCCAAGTCTACCTGCACCCTCATGTTCCCCATCCCCTGACAAGCCTAGTTTAAAGCCCACAAGGGGAGATCCGCCAACCTAGAAGATAACACAAGCTTACACTTGGGGGAAAGGTGAAGCCCATCCCGCCCAAGCATGTCTTTTGTCATGATGTGTGTGTCATTGTCTAGGAAACCAAAGCCTGCCTTGAGACACAATTCCTGATGCTGCCAGTTGTTCTCTCTAAGGCAGATCTCATGTTGTCTTCCCCACCTGCTCACTGGTAGGACAGAGGAGAATGTCATCTGTGCCCCTATATCCCTCAGCATGCCCCCTAGAGCATGGTAGTCTGTCATCAGGTGATCATGGCTTCTCCTGGCCACATCATCAGTACCATGGGGTAGTAATTGGTGGGCTGGATCATGGTCTGGATTATACCCATCACATCCAAATTTTTGCTCCGGGGAGGCAGCAAACCTTGCAGGTTGAGGGGTCCTGTCAACAGATTATCATTTAGATTATAATACTGCTGTGGCATAGATGTATTGATGTACTATGGGTGACATTTTGTGCTCTGAGTGATCTCCGTGCAGAGAAATATGTCTAATCATAATACTTTGGCAAGCAGAAAAACTTTTTTTTTTTGAGGTACAACTGTGTGTAAGACACAATCCATTTTCCTGAATACAGACTTTTAACTGCAGAAGCTAGACATGATATATAACATTGTACCAAATGATTAGGTGATTAGGTGTGCAGCCCGGGTACATCCAAGGGTGTGTCCCGTCTGCAAATGGAAGGGATGAGTGGTCAGACAGTAGTGCTGTGAGATGGACATGGTTGTCTCTGTACCAGTTCCTCTATTCTTTATATTGCCAGGCCAGGAAAAGATGGCTTAATTATTTAAATGCTTATTAACATATCTATCTATCTATCTATCTATCTATCTATCTATCTATCTATCTATCTATCTATCTATGTCAGATCAATAGTGACCCCTAAAACAATAAGTGAAAGCAAATGCCAACAGTCCACAACCTCCAGGTGGATCCTGGGATAGGCAAGTGCAGGTAAGTACAATATCACAGAATAAACAACAGGTAACTATTTACAACTTGTGATAAACCATTAATCAAGAAACATTCAATAAGAAGTATATAGTATACTTGTGCTCATAAATAGTAAGCTCAAAACAACCCAAATATAAGGCACTGTCTGACAAAATGTAAGGTGCTGTTAGACCCTACAAGTCCCCAGTGAGGTTAAGTATACCTGGACTCCCCCCATTGCTTCTGCAATGGGAGCCCTTGTTGCTACTTGTTAGAGAGAGTTGCAAGGTCCCAGGTCATCCTGCCCCTCTTGGATAGGGTCAGAACCCTTACTCTGCAGGGCCCCTGTTGTCCCCCTCATGAGGGTTCCCTCCCCTGTGGAAAACCCCTCTCCCCTGCAACTCATGAATCCTGTCATTACAGGGCTGTCTCCAGTTCACATCGGGGTGGCCTTCTGCAGCCTGGGCTCTCTCGCCCAGTGCAGTGGCTTGCCATAGCCCCATGCACCAACCTGTGCACCACAGGGCTCATCCTTCTGCCCAGATAGGTTGGAGGCCTGGGATGCATCATACTATGCCAGGGTTCAGTCAGCTCCTGGACCCTCTGGCCCAATGCAGTCTGAGTCAACTACCTGGCTGCAGGCCAGGGAAAGGGTCTCAAGCTTCCCAGAATGGCTCCCAGAGCCCTGATCCACTCCTAGATCCTCCATGAAATGATTTCTTTACCATGCCCTTTGGCCTCTTGCTAAGGGTTACAGACCCAAGCTGCCTCAAGCAGCTCCCAGGGTCTGAGCTCTGTGCAGTGATCTCTGTACCATACCCTGGTTGCCTTCTGGGGAATGCAGACCCAGACCACCTTGAGTAGCCTCTAAGTCTGTGCCCTGTGCACATGCACTGATGGGGCTGTCATGTTGGTCCCAGCAAAGGGAGTCTTCATGGCTCTTATGGGTACTGCCTTGCCTGCCAGGCAGCTTTTCCCCAGCTCTTCTTGGCTCCTTTCTCCTTCTTCTCCATTTTCCTGATGCATCTGCCACATGCAGG
Source organism: Caiman crocodilus (assembly GCA_030014935.1). Taxonomy (NCBI): domain Eukaryota; kingdom Metazoa; phylum Chordata; order Crocodylia; family Alligatoridae; genus Caiman; species Caiman crocodilus. Next base: position 28,657,615 of record JAGPOW010001327.1, on the reverse strand, counting down.
GCATGCAACTCCTTTTATTCACTTTGGAGGCTCCACCCTTGAAGTCTTGCTGGACCTGCAGAACACAAGCTTCAATCTAGTCTGGGAGGCCCTTCGTCCCACACCCCCATGTAGGGGGTGGGGCTGGTCCCACACAGGCCTTTTCTGATTGGTGGACAGGCTCCACCATTCAAAGTGAAGATTCCTCGAGCCCATTCAAGCTAGGCTGAATTGGTAAGCCCACTGCAGGTGTTTTAGGTAATACAAGGAAATCTTGGTAAATAATAAAACAGCAATCAAAAGAGATTTTGGAAATCTAAGTATTTTATTAAAATAACTATGAGCAATATCATGCTAAACACTGTGTGAAGACATAATAGGATATACAGCCAGCCCCAAACTCCATAAATACATTATATTTTCACACTCTCATCAGCACATTTGAGATTTGAAGCTAAGACCTAAGCCCCGCTTACCTGCTCTTGGTCTACATGGTCCAAATTTAGGTGGAGGTAGTGAACATGCTTTTGTGAAAGCCTCCTTCTACTGTGCTCAAGATCTTTGGTCCCGTGGAAGATATTTAAAAAAAAATATCAAGGAGGACATCAACCACAAGGTTGCATCTGGTGGGGTACTAAGAAGCAACCAGCATGGCTTTGTAGAGGGGAGGTCATGCCTAACAAATCTGATGGCCTTTTATGACTAGGTTACCTACTACAAGGACATGGGACAGGAGGTGGACATCATCTACATAGATTTCAGCAAGACCTTTGAGACTGTTTCCCATGAAATCCTCGCAGTTAAGTTGGAGAATACTGGTCTAGACCAGGCTGCAGTGAGGTGGTTTGGGAACTGGCTCAGAGGACAGTCCCAATGAGTCTTAATTGATGAGGTGGCCTCATCCTCAAAGGCTGTCTCCAGTGGTGTTACCCCAGGGATTAGTGCTTGGGCCTGTGCTCTTTAATATCTGTATTAATGTTGCAGACCACTTAGGTGCACTGCTCCTAGGAAGGAAAAAACTGCTAGGGAAGGAGCCCTAGCAGTGAGGGGCAAGCCCAGCTGTAGGTTGCCAGGGCAACCAGAGGAGGTCAAATGACCAGAAGGGGCAGGGCCTGACTTCCATACAAAGCCCAGGGGCTGAGGCCAGGCTAGCAGTTCCCTGCCAGCAGCCAAGGAGGAAGGAGCTGTCTCTCATGGAAGAGAGGAACAGCCTGACTGAAGGAGCAGCATCTGACATGGCTGAGGGATGGATTATTCCCTGATAGCTGGACTGTTGTTATGGCCAGGTGGCTTCTGTTTAAGTTATAGCTGAAGAGCTTGCATTTTCCTTACTGTTTAATACCGGTGGTTTGGGTGAGGCTATTAGTGGTTGGAGGAGGCCTCATAGGGGACCTACAGCAGTGTGGGAACCCCAGCACAAGTGAGGGCACAGCAGTCAGGGTGTACTGACCCTAGCCCCAGAAAGGGGGCAGTTGAGAGGCCCCAGAGAGAGGGGCATTGATGAGAAGCCCCAAGACAAGGGGGCGGCACTTGAGAAGCCTCAGGAGAGGGGGACAGCACTCGAGAAGGCCCAGGGCACACAGTAAGACAGGGCTGTGGAGAGCCTTAGCGCTGGAGAGGGCGCAGATCGAAAGAGGTAGGGCCCAGAGAGGACAAGGGGCCAGATTATAATAAGGCCAGGACAGAACAACATCTATGCTATCTGTGAGGCTTGGGGTGTGGTAAAGGGGTGGTTGGAGCCACACATAGCCCATAAGGCTAGGGTGCCTCTGAAGCATCCATCACAGAGCAGGACCTCAATTAATGACTTGGATGAGGTAGTGAAAAGTAACATGATCAAGATTGCAGATAATATCACTGTGGGGACAAGTGGGCACATCAGAGGACACAATCAAGGATTCAGGAAGACCTTGATAGGCTGGTCCTATGGGCTTAAAAATCTTAATGAGGCTCAAAAGGAACAAATGGTGGGTCCTTCATCTGGGTAGGAAGAACCCTCACCGTATCTATGCTATGGATGGTGGTCCCCTGTCTGGCACTATATCCAAAAGGGACCTAGTGTTGTCAATTGACCATAAGATGAATATGAGCCACCAGTGTGATGAAGTTTCCAACAGAGCAACTAGAACTTTGGCATGTATCAGCAGATGTTGCCAACAGATCCAGAGACATGCTTCTCCTCCTCTATTCAGCATTGGTGAGGCCACAGCTGGAGTCCTGTGTCCAGTTCTGGGCACCACACTTCAAGAAGAATGTGGACAAGCTCAAAAGGGTGCAGAGAAGGTCCACCCACATGATCAAGGGCCTGGGGGACGGGCCCTATGAGGAGAGACTTCAGGATCTGAAACTCTTCAGCCTGAGCCAAAGAAGGCCGAGAGGCAACTAGATAGCCACCTATAAATATGTCAAGGGAGAACACCAGGACCTAAATGCACAACTTTTCAGAGAATCACCCCCCTCCCCTTCCACCAAGAAGATGCTGATCAATGGATAGAAACTAGTTGAGGAAAAGTTCAGCTGGACATAAGAAAAAAATTATTTTCTGTACAAGTAACTAGAATCTGGAACATGCTTCCAGCAGAGGTGGTATTGTCAACATCTCTGGTGGTCTTTAAGAGGAGGCTGGACAAATACTAGTGAGCTCATTTGAGCCCAATTACCTCCTGCCCATGGTAGGGCACTGGGCTTGATGATCTTTATAGGTCCCTTCCAGTCCTCCTTCCAATAATTCTATCTCTCTGGCATGCTTCAAGGGGCTTACTGACTTCCAGATCTGGAGTTCTACTACCAAGTCACTCCCAGAAACAGTGATGCTGGAAAAATAGTTTTCTGGATATGTACAAAAATGAGGCTTCTTGTTCACATTGAAACAAAGTCAAGGTCTTTCAAACTGTTATCACTGGAAAAACTGGAGAAGGAATAGCTAGTTACCTAGAGGTTAAGGGAGCCTAAGATATAGGAAGTCCAAATTCAAGTGGCTGCTCTAAGTAAGCCAGTTAAAGATTCAATGAAACACAGAGAGTAAGAAGGAGAGCCTGAATTTGGATCTCTGTCTCTCTCTCTTACCCTGAATATAATAAACGGATACTTTTTTATTGTACCTTTGCTTTGACATAAGAGAAGAATGTTTTGACAAAAGGTTCATGACCAGCCCTGCTGTTAGGGGTATGTGAGTAATAACCCATGAAGTAGCTGCTGCTAATCTATAGTTAGCTTAATACCTTTACATTCTAGACACTAACTCACTGGAACTTAAGTAAATGCTTAACACTAAGCAGTTTCTCATGTACTTAGCTGGAGTGAGATCAACTTAAAAGGTGAAAGTTAAGCACTCAAGTGTTTTGTTTGTTTAATACTTTTTTTTCTACATTCCTTGAAAAGGTGAGGTTCTCTTATTTCTTTTTTGTAAAAAAATCCCTATAATATAATGCAACATTGTGCACTAATTTTTCATTCAGGGGCCAGTATTGTTACATACCCATCACTATAGCTCTTGTGGTGAAATAACATTTCCTTGTTCTCTCTGTCTCTGTCTCTCTCTGTCATGCCTTTTGAACTTCTTCATTCTGGTTGAATCCAAAAATGGAAGTGGTGAATTAATTTTTTTCTGAGCCAGCTGGAAGAAAGAGCCTATCATTCTTGTTTTTTATTATTTTATTTGTTTAAATCTTGGTCATCCTTTTGTTAAGCATTCAAATTTGGGCTTGATAACCATACCAAACCGAACCTCTTCCTGGCCACCCTTCAGAGATAGAATGAAATGTAGGCTAAGAGCACAATTAATGCATACTGAATCTCACAGATAATGAACCAGAATGATCTCCTAGTAAGCATATCAAAGATTAGGCAGCATTCAATCAACATGGATTAAATACAAAACAATTTACTAGGAACTTAAAAAATAGTACTAACTTTAATAATATAGTCAACCAAAAAACAAATGCACGACGGAAAAAAGAAGACAAGGATATCATGGGAATTGTAGCACTGCTACTAGGAGTTCTATATTTAAGTGTTTGTCTGTTTGCCTTTCCATTATAGACTCTATTGTAAGTCAGGCAGATGCATTTGCACTGGCTTAAACCTCGCCAGAAGTATTTCAGGTCACAAGTAAATTATTTTAAAACATTTTAAAAGTTAAAGGAACATCTTAAAACACTTTCCCCTGACTTTTAGTAAAGGTGTGTGAATCTGAAAACATCAAGGCTGAATGAGCAATGAAGTTTGGTCATCTAAACCCCTGGGAAGCTTTTTTTTGTAATGTATAACGCCACATAATTATCCCTCATCTGTTAAAATGCTTTTCAAAGACCAGATTCTTGATCTCAACAATCTATGCTGCCATTATTTTTTTCTAAAAGAGAAAATCACAATATCTGCATTTTGAACTTCTTATTTTGTCTAGTTCCATTTGTCCTGTACAAAAGAGATTTTATGGAGGGCAAGGAATGCAGGACAATATTAGAAGAGGATTTCTGTCAAACGTCATATCATAGTTGCACGCTTAACCTCTGCTTTTATTAATGCCATAAAATATGGATTAAGGTGTTTGTTCCACATGTAGGGGAAATAATATATATAACATACTCTTCCTTTCCAAAAAAAGAAAAGTTTCATGACTAAATGCCAATGAAGACATGCTTCTTGTTGGTTACTATTACAAGATGAACTTTCAGGTTGTAAGTAGCCAAAGATGAAATTTTGAGTTGTAACTGACCATGGTTTGGATTATCACATGATAATGATGTACAATGTTGTCTTGGCTTACAATCCATGCAAGTGGCCAATCATTAGAACAGGATACTTAGCAAAGTTACAGAATGTCCAGCACTGGACATGTGAGCAGAGCTGGACTAGATGACTTCAGGAAGTCCTTTCCAGCACTTTTCATAGATCCTAATGCAAGCAAACTAATGTGTCAGATCCACTAAGCCTATAAGGAAGCAAAGTGATCAAGTACTGAAGATTGCATGGATTCTTCTTGCATTGATGCAACCAAAAATGAAGTTGAAAAAAGAATCACTGTGACCTGTAGGGCCTTCTGAAAGACAGCTGTAAGAGTTGCCACTCTCTTATAGGATTCATCATATAACTTTTAACTCAAAGATCAGGTACATTTTGAGAGCTGTTAACAACAACACAGCTAGGAAAAAAACCAGGTAAAGATGATCTTGCACTATAGACAATCTTGACAAACAAGGCACATCTACACAAGATGCTGACTGTGTAATAGTACATCACAGCACAGACAATGGTAATACACTGCTGTGCAGTTATTATTAGGCTACTATGCAGTAGCATCACTTAAAAGATGTTCGCTGGCACTACTGTGTAGTAACTCTGGTTACTTTGCATTTATTTAGTAATTGCTAATACAACTACTAAATAAATATGCAGTAACAACTGCCCAGTAGTATTTTGTGTAGATGCACCCAGAGTCAAGTAAAAAATTATGTGCCACCAGTATGGTCCGAGACAGCACCCACTTAGAGGAGTAATGGGCTAGATGGATGAACAAAGTCACCATGGTAACTGAAACTACATCCTGTAGCAAGGAAATTATTGAAAGCAGTTCCATATCATCTACCGCTATTCAAGTGAAGAGAAGGGGCTGTTTGCTCCTCTGGGAGGGAAAACTGAAGCATCAAGGGTTGGGCACAGAGGAAGAGAATACACATGAAGAAGAATAAATAGCACCTCCCCTACCTGGTTCCAGGGCTGTCTGCTAAGTCTGGCCCTAGAAACACCCAACACCCTGCATCCTAGCTTTCCCATCTGGAGGAGCAGACTCCCTCTGTCCTCTTCCAGCCCTGCCCAGGGGCTTTTTAGAAGCAATCAGAGGTCTTGGGAACAAGGCCTCTGCTCCTGCAATTAAATGTGATCCTGAACTTGCCCTTTCATCCAATCAGGGGACATGTGGGGGGGGGAGGGAAGTGGTGCCATGATCTGGGTGTGAAAATGGCAGCCCCTGGATCAATCAGACCATGATATTAGTTAGCTGGGTCTGTGATTTAAACTAGGACCTATTCATTGTACAATGTATGAAATAGAGCCTCTTCCTCCCTCCCTAGCTCGGTCTCAGTACAGGAAAAAAAGATTAATAAAAAAAACTTTTAAAAACCTTGTTTTGACAAGAAGGAAAAGAATTAAACCTGAGGCATTTTTTGCCAAGCATACTGTGAATCCCTTTGATTATTTCTCTGAGGTTCTATCCACAATCTCTCCCTCTGTCTCTAAACTCTGTACCTGATGCTGCTGAGTATTGTTGCAACTCTCAGATATGCAGTCATTTCTTGAAAGAAGTGCAAGTGAATCACTCACTAAAAATGTATAAGACAGACCAGAAGACTGTGTTGGATTTTATTCTAGCTGGTGTATTCTAGTTACTTGTATTGTGCAGAGAACTCTAGGCTTTGATCAGTTTTGTGTAGGGCATATATGTAGTCTATAGAGGAACTGCAGTTTTTCTTTGAGTCTTCTTGAATATGAAAACTAGGAAAAGTATAGCATGAGCCACTCACTTGTGCTTTACTCTGGTAAGTCTTCAACCAGATGTTATCATTTCTATCACATCTCCATGATCTCCTAAATGATGTCTCCATCTAATCTGCTACACATTTATTGTTAAAGATTTTTCTTGAAAGAGCATCAATAGGTAAATTATGCTTAAAAAGATATATGGTGTCCACAGGGGATGGAATTTCTGTTATTCTGTGAGCTGCCTGAAATGAACCCATATTTTTTTAACTGTATGGTCCAGACTTTGAGTTATGTAATGTAAGTAAGCAAAAATCTGCCCTAACTGGTGGGTACCAATATGGACAGCTAAAATTATTTACTAATGGACACAGGCTTGGGAAAGAATGTGAAAATTGTTGCCTGACTCTCTTTACCTGTATGAATAAAAGGATAAGCTGTTAGCAATGTATAACTTCTATAGGCTTATGAAAGGCTTATCCATTTTTGAATCAGTTAGTCTCAGTTAACTCACCCACACTGAAGTAAATACTGCATTACTGAGTCTTATGGTAGGATTTATCCTTTTCTACAGGCTTCTGTAGGCTTCAATTATTACTTTTCCTCAGTGAATCTCAAAGCACTTTACAAAGTATAGAAAAGATGGAACATCAAGATGAGCAATGAGGATCTTCAAAATGAGGACCTTCAACATTCCTGCCCAGATATTGCCCAAGTGTCTTAGGTGGTTAATTTTTAACCAATAAAGTTTTCTTGGTGCTTACCTGTCTGCTTCTGGACACACCCAGACATGCCTTAAATTTAGCTGTCCTAAGCAACTGAGCATTAAGTCTTTTTTCAAGATTCCATCTTGCCTAATTTAGTAGAGGTTCCCAGAGCAAATGCAGTGGATTGATCCCTAGACAAAACAAAGCTGCTAGAGGAAACCTGGAAAAGTACTCCCTACCCTTATGCAGTACCCAATGGTTAGAGCAGAGATCCAGGATGTGAGATGGAGAGTACTCTTCTCTACCTGAAGGGACTTCAACCAGCATCTCTCATCTGAATGATCTAATGATCAAGCCAGAGGGAATTCCGAGGTGAATTGCCTGCACTGCTTCCTGTTGAGGTTTCTACACTTAACATGGAATAATTTCATTAAGCCAGAGTGAACTTGGCTGTCCAACCAATTCCTGTTGGGAAGAAAATTAGTTTCAGTTACTATTTTACCTGATGTTGACCACTGTGATGCCTAAGTCACACTGCTTCAGAGGTATAGGTTGTAGCTTTGTTGGTCTAAATACATAGGCAGACAAAGTTATTTGGGTAAATCTGATATAGTTTATCAGACCAACTCAAATAGTTGGAAAAATTCTTCTTTGCAAGCTTTTGAGTACAAATACCTTCTGTCGGGCTGAGGAAGTTGTTGTGTGTTCTTCCTGGATGGGAAGAATAGTACAGAAGGCAGAGGCTGGTATGCATACAAGGAAACCAGTTGGTAACCTACTGAATACAAAAAAACATAGACTAAATATAGACTTGGATTTATGATGCATTATATAACCTGCTTAATGGCTGACTCCCCAGGTACTTCTCCATCATTTAGCAGCTACATTCGTTCCCCTTCTTCCCTCCCACTCCCACCTGCCTCTTACCCACTGACTCCTCAATTTACATTTTCACTGACTGGCTTTCTTGCATGCATTCCAGTCTCTGACTTCCTTACTATTCCTTCCATCCAGGAAGAGCACACACCAACTGCAGATGCCTTCTCAGCCTGACAAATGGCATTTGTAACCGGAAGCTTTCAAAGAAGAAATTTTCCAACTATTTGAGTTGGTCTAATAAAAGATAGCAGATTTACTCAAAAGAACCTTGTCTGCCTAAGTCACACTGCTTCACCCTGCCAAATCTATATATTTTGAGAAGTCCACTCTCAGCAGAGTAAGCAGCAGTATAGTTCATTATCATTGCAGAGAACAGAGTAAGAAAAACAGCATTCAGGCATGATGATATAAGTACTTCCTCAGACAGGGTTCTCTTATAGAAATGATGACCAGTTCTTTAGTTGCAGCATCTTCTCTGATGTATATCAGCAGCCCCAAACCCTATGGCTTACCAGAATTGTGAGCTATAAGCTAATAGCCAGGAACTCATCAATATTGCATAGCAATGCAAACTTTTCTGAAATAGATTGACCATATTAATTGTCCAGATTCTGCCCAGTTCATAAGATTGGTTAGTTTTTCTTCATCTCCCACTGTATCTGTATTTCAGGTCAGCTGAAGCCCGACCCTCCACTGAGACCATCTGGGCAAATTCCTAAAAGAATCTTATCTGAGACAGAGTTCTTTCGCAGAAATTTATGTAAAAAGATATTTTTGAAATGTTAAGGCATTAAAGTCTCCTTCAAAGGGCTTGATTTCCTCCCAGAACACTGGAAAACATAGAAATAAATTTATTAGAAAACAATATAATTAATATAGAAACAAATCTGAGATTTACCAAAGTAAAAAATCAAACTGCTTGGTAAAATGGCAATGTTGATTTTCAGGGATTTATTTCTGGTTTTTGCTTGATAACTAAAATGACCTGAAAAGACTTTATCTCTAAAAGTATTGGACAGTCAGATGGATAGATAAATCCAATACAACCATAGATCTAAACTATTAGAGGCCCACTCAACACTATAGAAATCTTTCTATTGATGTCAACATGCTTTGATCAATGGCTTAGCACTAATGTTTTTAGGCAGCATCCAATTATCCCACCATCAACTATTTATGACAACATATTGTTCCTTCTCACCACAGAGTATGAATTCAGCACCAGGGGCCTAATCATCCTGTGTGTTTGACTTCTATGGGAGGCTTGTGTCTACATCTGATGAGATGACTGGGCTCCTGGTACAACTTCATTTTCCACGCAAGTTTTAAAGTTCATTCATGCTTTGAGAATCTCTCTCTCAGTACCTGAAAGGCCACTTGTTTCTATTATTTCCAAATGGCCAAATATAACCTTTCATGTATGAACAATGAACTCTGATGCATTAGGACATTTTGTTTTCATCAACTGTGATCCTTTACCTTGCTGGGTCTGGGATAGGCCATTCAATAATGCCTTTCTTCTGCTAAAAAAAAATTCCTTAATATATGCAATTTGTGTTTTAGTAAGGTACATAATTAATCCTGATACCTAGTTACCAGCTAAAAACAAAAATGCATCAAACTCTGTCTCATTAGCATTCATTCAAAGTGCATTGCTCCTTTCAGGTCCTGCTCCTTATTATTTAACCATTAATCCAAAAAGTTTATAGGCCTGTATTACGAGGATGATTATTATATTTTTGGTTGGTGTCCAAAGGGTCATTTTGAAAGAGACTCATTTCAGAAGGGTTGCAGAGAATGTAGATTTGTGGCAACATTTAATGTGTTTTGCTTCCACTCTCTTTCTTTCTCACTCTTTTTCTCTCTCTCTCTCTCACTGGGCAATAAGCCAAGAGCTATCTGAGGTTTGCTTTGTAAGTAGAGAATCATGAATGCAAAGGCAGTGAAAGTACATAGCTATCATACCCATCTGTCCAATATTACTACACATGGAAGTGACCATATTGAACATATTGAATTAATTTCACTGCATTGTTGCCCATCAAATTACTCGACTCCTTACATCACCACTACTTTTGCTCCCTAATGCAAAACATTCATTTTACTTGACAACCCCTTCTTTTGCTTTGGCCTAAATAGAGAACAGGGATGATCTTGGCTCACTTCACTCTAAATAATTATTCTTTAATTACACCAGAGGTGGTATCATCTACAGTAATTACTGAAAAGATGTCAGCTTTCAGATAATGGATAGAACATTAATGGTAATGGAGCTGGCCTGGACTTTTGTGCACAGAAACCAGCCACTTGTTTTGCAGTGGTTTGGCATCATTCTGAATATTGTGACATTTGCACCTAGGGTTTTCACTCGAGTAGATGAGTTTGGGTTTTACAGAAAGTTTCATATTCAGAAGGTTTCAACCACAGTTCTATTTGGAGATTTTCTTTTCTTTTCTCTTTAAAGCCTTCTTTTTGTTCCCTCTGCAAAACAATTTACATCCTGTTCCCACCCCCACCCTACAAGGCTTCATGTGCTAGTTTTCTAAAGATGGCATGTAGGCTACATCTCTAGAACCTCTTCATGAATTTATTCATTCAAATATCTCCATAGAGGCTATGACAACTGAGTAGGTGGGAAAACCTGACATGTAAAGGAATTCTCCAACTTGATTAATAGCAGCAGTAAAAGCCATGATATATTTGCATTTAAAAAGAACTACCAGAATCTATCTTTAATAGAAGACAGAGTAGAGTGTAACCCTATAGACTTGTTAATTCAGAGAGGTATAAGCTTCATAAGCAACAGTTTATATTTCACCACATTTATAGTGTCTAATGAAGGAGGCTTTTATGCCTCTCTAAATAAGTTAGTCTATAAGGTACCACTCTGACCTACCTTCTGCCTGACTAAAGACTAACATGACTAAATACCTCCCTCTTGGAAAGCTGCTCTCAGGCTTTCTGACTCCAGTGTGTAATATGTGGTTTCTGTAAAGCTACACAAAGAGGGTCCATTAGAAGGCATAGCATAGATATGTCCAGCTAAGTTTTACCAGCATGGTCAACATAGTGAATAAATTCCCAGTTTTGGAAGAATTTAATCCATTAAATAGGTATCAGTAGGTATGTCTACATGAGACTAATTCTACAGCACATTAGCATCATTGAAGATGTGTGCTGGCACTACTGTGCAGTAGCTCCAATTACCACACATTAAGTTGGTACCTGTTATTGCCATGCATTAAATTGGAACCTGCTATTACAGGTACCAAACTTAATGTGCCAAAATTACGGTGCATCAATGCATGCGTAGACATTCCTAGTAAGTTTGATTTATTTACGAAGAAGAACTCTAGTTTAAGCTAGAGCATAGACTGGTGAGATACCTGTGAAGTAGAGAAAAAAATCTGGTTTGAACAGTTCTCAGAAGCAAGTGCCCAAAGTTCCTGAGAGATGTAACTCATTACTGTACCTGCAAATGTTCTTGTTAATATTTGCTGCTTTCTTTATTTAATTGAGACATAGGATTGGTTCCAGATATCATATGCAAACAAGATGACACCCAAATTTCCTACAAGTCTAAAATTGACAATAACACTAAAGTTGCAACAGTCTGTTACAGTTGATGTGAAATGAGAAATCTGCTATTATTGTAATTAAAAGCAAGTCAAATGAGATATACAAAAATCATTTTTTAGGCATCCTCTTTGCATATGTTACTTTTCAGACAAAAAAGCAACATATGTGAGGAGCTCTTTAATTCATATGGTATGTTCCCCCTTGATATTTTTTTCTATTAAAAATATCTGTACCATGCAGATAAACAATCCTTTTATTGTAAACGGATTTATCCTTTGAATAGACTAGCACTGAAAGATTTTTTTTCAGAGCCAAATATTACTGTACTTAATGCAATTTCCTCCTCAGTCAATTTCAGTGCAGTCACCATGGCTTCATGAGCACTTTGATTGCAATGGACCTGAATGTTCATAGGGAATATAGTTAGGGACCTACCCAAATTGATGAGGCAGGCAGTAGATTTCACAGGCTTATCATGACGGGGCCCATTACATCTCTGGCTGAGGGGCCTCAGTGGCCCCCCTTCTCTCTGATGATTGGTTGAGAGGGCTGTCCATAATGTGACCCCACCCCTCACCGCTGATTGGCCAAGAAGGCTGCTTGTTCGGTGGCCCCACCTCTTGCTGCTAATTAGTGAAGAGTGGCAGGACCACATGACAGGTAGACCTCTTAGTAAACCAGTGGCAAGGGTAGAGGCAGCCACCATCTTGGTTGCTCTCCCTCATTCTGGAAGTCCTCCTCCCTACCTCTTGCCCCCACTGCCTATGTGACTAGGCTACAGAAGCCATGAGGACTGCTGATTTGCATAAGTCATGTCCCCCAGCCCTCTTGCCATTTTTGTTGCCTTCTTGGCAATAAGGGCACACTGCTGTCTCATATTCAGCTTATTATCCACTGTAACCCCCAGGTCCTTTTATGCAGAGCTGCTACCCAGCCAGTCAATCCCCACCTTGTACCAGTGCATGGGACTGTTCCATCCTAATTGCAGGATTTTGTACTTGTGCTTGTTGAACCTCATGAGATTTCTTTTGGCCCAATCCTCCATTTTTTCTAAGTCACTCTGAATCAGCTGGTGGAGGTATGCAGCTGCAGGTTGCTCAGCCAGTATTCTCAGCCAATGGGGTGTGGCATACAGGTATTCAGTTAGAGCCCCTCCTAAGGAGGAGCAGACATTACTGGTGGCTGGTGGTGTTATGGCCAGCCATTCTTTGGGGCAGACCCTAGGGAAACACAGCTGGTGAAGCAGGCACTGGCCAGGGCTCCCCAAACTGCTGGTGGGAGGTGCAGCCAGGCAGCTGGGCAGAATGGGGTGCTGTATGCCTGAGGGTCTCTCTTCCAGTGACATATCACTGGAGATGCCAGACTGGGGCAGGAAATAGGCCTCCCCTGCTACTATAAACCGCATGGTTGTAGCCTAGTTACAAAAGCACCAGAACATTGGTCAACTTCTGCGTAAAGGGCTTGGTCCTGTGAGCATGGCTGAGTTGATGATTGTGGTCAGTGATGGCGATCCACTTTGTCCACAAGGCCTTGGTCTCTGTGCAGCACTGCAGCACTGACTGGTGATGCCTTCGCTTCTGCATCCCACAAGACAGAATCATAGAAATTAAGGGTTGGAAGGTATATCAAAATATCATCAAGTCCAACCCCCCTGCTTTGGGCAGGAATACTACTGAAAACAAATCATCCCAGCAAGGTGTCTGTCCAATCTCCTCTTGAATAATTCCAAGATTGGGGACTGCACAACCTCCTTGGGAAGTCTATTGCATATTCTGGTCACTCTTACCATAAAGAAGTTCTTCCAACCTCAAATCATCCCCTAACAGTTTATGGTCATTGCTCCTTGTCCTCCCTTTGGGCACCTTAGTGAATAGTTTTTCTCCTAGCTCCTGATAGTCACACTTTACATACTTATAGATGGCCACCAACTTCTCTCTCAGTCTTCCCTTCCCCAGGCTGAACAGTCCCAAATCTCTTAATCTTTCCTCATAAGGCTTGTCCTCCAGGCCCTTAATCATTTTTGGATCAAGGGCCTGGAGTCTTTCAAGATTCTCTATGTCTTTGTTTGAAGGCTGGCACCCAGAACAGGACATAGTACTCTAGCTGGCGTCTCACCTGTGCCAGGTAGAGAGGAAGTATGACTTCCTTACCCCTGCTTGCAATGCATCAGCTAATGCATCCCATTATGCTATTAGCTCTGTTGACTACAACATCATTCTGGCAGGTCATGTTTATCTTATGATCAACCATAACCCTGAGATTCCTTTAAGCCTTCATGCTGGCCAGGACATCTCCTCCTAACCTATATTTATGTCACTGGTTACTTCTCCCCATATAAAGCACTCTGCATTTATCCTTATTGAACTGCATCCAGTTCTGCTCTGCCCACATTTCCAGCTTGTCCAGGTCCAATTGGGTCCACATTCTATCCCTTGGCATGACCACTTTTCCCCGTAACTTAGTATTGCTTGCAAACTTGACCAGCGTGCTTTCCACATCTTCATCTAAATCATTAATAAAGATGTTCAACAGCATGGAGCCAAGAACCAAACCCTGTGGGGCACGACTTGCCATCTCCCACCAAGATGATACAGACCCATCCACTAACACTCTCTGGGTACTACCTCTTAGCCAGTTCCTAACCCACCTGAACATGGAATATACCATCCCACAGTCCTCCCCAGTTTCTTTTATCAGTGTGTCATGGGAAACTATATCAAAGGCCTTTTCAAAATCCAAGCATGCAACATCAACTGCGTCTCCCCCATTTAAGCAGTTCATTACTTGATCATAGAAGGAGATGAGGTCATTCAGACACAACTTCCCCACAACAAAAACATGTTGGTTATTCTTCAGCATCATGCTTTCTGCCAGTCTCTCACAAATGGACTTATTAATAATTTTTTTCCAAAATTTTACCTGGTGTTGAGGTTAAATTTACCAGCCTATAGTTTCCTGGATTCTCCCTCCTCCACTTCTTAAAGACTGGAACTACATTAGCCCTTTTCCAGTCCTATGGGACCTCTCCTGAGCACCATGAATCTTCAAATACCTTTGCCAACAGTCCCACAATGACTCTAGCCAACTCCCTCAGCACTCTTAAGTATAATAAATCTGGTCCTGCTGACCTGAAGACATTAAGCCACTCTAAGTGCTCCCTCAACAGTTTGACACTGACTGTTGGTTTGCAGTTGCATCCTCCACATTTGTCTATTGTCCAACCAGGCAGGCAATCACCATTTGTTTGCAGGAATACTGATGCAAAGTATTCATTAAAGTGTTGCCCTGTGTGGGCATCTCTCAGGATCTCCATAGTGCACTGTTAGACAGGAGGGTGTGACACAATTGTATATATACAAACACACAAATCAATTAGGTACATACACACACATATACACACACTACCAGATTAGGCACATACACATCCAAACCAGCCTAAGCACACACATACCTATCCCCAATTCAAGCACATACACACTACACACTAAAAATTAGACAAAAATCAATTGTCAATACCCACACACTCAGTACACATACACAGATCACTAATTCATATATCATATACACAATGATACACACACACACACACACACACACACTCATCAGTTGACACACATACAACTCACCTACACATAGATAAGTTCCTAACTTGGATGGTACAATGCGTATGGGTGTTCTTGGGGTACCTGGGATACTTGGGGGAAGGTTCAGATGTGAGAGAGAGATAGTATCATAGTACCATAGTACCTAGGGTCAAAAGGGGCCTAGAGCAGGCCATCTAGTCTGACCCCCCGCCAATTGGCAGGAAACGAGTGCCAGGGTCACAGGATCCCAGCCAAGTACCTATCCAATCTACTCTTAAAGACACCCAAGGTAGGAGCAAGAACAACTTCCCTAGGAAGCCAGTTCCATGTCCTAGCCACCCTAACTGTGAAGTAGTGCCTCCTA
>JAGPOW010001327.1:28608388-28641946 GCA_030014935.1 Caiman crocodilus | reverse complement strand
CAAAGGTAGAGTTGCTGGTTCTGCAGGGACTGTTGTCTTTCAAATGCTGGGTTCTTGTCTCTGTTCCTGGGTGAGGTCCATGGTTCCTGGATGAATCAATGTGAGGTGATGGCCCAGTCGTTACAAGCCATTCAGTAGAGGCCTCCTACCATTGTATTTCAATCATTCCCAATCTCATTCATTGGGGAACCAATTTACATAGGAGGGTTACATGAATCATACAGTTGCAAGACAGGGGATGCCTGGGCAGAGGACACAAGATGAAGGCTTTACATACAAAATGGAAACTTGACATGACATATGCTAACTTACATATATAGGCGTAAAACAGTAATCACACAATATAAAAGCAGTACAAACATAAGAATTATCACCTATAAAACAGTGAGTATTGATATTAAAATTGCAGGGAACTTATTTGGCAAGAAGAGATAGAAAAATAAAATGTACTACCTAAAATACAATGTTAAAGTTTATCCTACATGTTATCTTACTTATACTTATCTATAGGGAATATAGAGGGAGAGAAAAAATCAGGACTGGTTGGGGAAGGGGAGGGAATGCATTTTAAAATAAATAAAAAAAGAAAAACTGGGTGTTTTGCTACAGGCTAATTGCATGGCTCTGTTCTGTCGCTACACTGTGTCCCATGCCTTGCAGATGGCATCCTTGTTTATGTTCTCTTTCACATACCACCTTCTCTTGGGTTTCTGGATCCTCTCTGGCCCCACATTCTCAGCCTCTCACTAGGCTTCTGGGTCCCACACTCTCAATCCCTCAGTCTGGGCTCTGGAACTCTTCCTGAGTCCCTAGGAACATCCTTCTCCCTTTAGATCCTTCCCAAACCTCCAGACAGCTTTAAGTGTTACCTCTCCCCCACTTCCCCCCATGTTGACCATCTATGGCTGCAGCCATTCTGCTGAGGTGGTGTTCTCTCAGTAGGCTCCAAGCTGTTACTGCTAGCTCCACTCAAGTCTGGCGTGGAGTCATCAGTATCCTACTTAAAACTCACCTTCCTCCAGGATCAGATGACTCCAGAATCGACCTTGGCCACACCTGCAGGCTGCCCCAACAATAGTCTACCTGCTTCCTAAAGTGGCAGTAGTACCAAGCCTTCTGCTACACCCAGTGGCAGTATTTATATTTCATTCTACTACTACTTCTTCACAATAAGAACTATAAGTAATGAAGTGCTTTTACAATGCCTAAGATAATAGGCCCCTTCTTAACTAAATGTTTCAGCAAGAGCTATAGCAATGGATTCCAGAATTACATTATTTGCTATAAATATATGAGAATACTGTAACTGAGAGAGGTAATTAGTCTGAAGTCAGAAAGCAGGGTAGATATTCACCTTTATTTTTTCTTCCTCTTCTTCCTCACTTGCCCCATCTACACAGGGTCACTGTTGCAGATCCTGGCTTACCTTCTGCTTTGGTCATACATATCTTGTTCTTCCAACATTTTCTCTCATAAAGATATACACTTTTATAGGCCAGCTAAATAAGACATTCTCTCTACCCATCTTTCTTTCTGTGTGTGTGTGTTGAGGAGTGGGGAGGGAGAGCATACAAGCTTCTGTGAACCCAGGTTCACTTCATTGGATGCTGTAATTGTCAGACAGGCATAATGTGAGTTAAACAATCAAAAGGTAGTCCAAAATATATTTATTTATAAATAATTATCTTAGGGAGTTGGGTGGTCTTAATTCATGGTTTTTGAACTATTGTGGTTGCCACTGTCAGCAACATAGACCATGTCTATATCAGAAGCTTCATAGCTATTATTATGGGGCAAGTTGGACAGTCTAATCAGCAATGATAAATGATTGTGTAAGTTACCTGCTAGAAGGGTTAAGCAGGTGTGACTATACTGCTTTGGGTTTAGGAGGCAATTTGTTCAAAGAAGCAGAGTGTGCTTGAAGGCCTGATCAGGTATGGTAAACTTATAGCATAGGCATGGCCACTGAAATCTCACCCAGGAGACTAGGGCTAAGTACAGAGAAACAAAAAGCCTGAAGCTAAATCAATTAATTTTTTGCAGGTTAGTCTAAGCTGCGTAGATAGGCATTCACTTTTGATTCCAGAAATGAAGCCACATGCCTGCAGTGGCCAGGATCAGAATCCAGGGGATGCTGGAGAACACCTCCCTGGTTGGCTGGAGGCAGGCAGCTTGGGCCAAACCTAGCCTACTCACTCTATTGGGGGTGGTGTGGTGTGGGGGAAGTTCAAAGCATCCTAGGATGCTCAGGGACTGAGTTAACTTGACTCTAGAAGGGATGTGGGACAGAAGTTCTATAAACTGATTTAGTCTATATCGGTTAAATTGGATACTACATCCATCAAGCTCCATCTTAAAATAGTTTTGGCCATTTTGAATGGACTTTACATGCAATAAACATTTGTTGTGTTAGAGATTTGAACTGGTTTTCAGTCACTTACACTAATTTATATGTAATTTCCGTTCATAGCCTAGATGAGCAGACTATTTCTTGAAGCTTCTTCAGAGTTCTTATACCAAACCCAGAAACAGCAAGCTGTGTTTCCTACAGTGTATTGCTACAAATAGCTTAAAGGCTGAGTGGACTACATTAGTAATACAGTTACTGGCATATGCAGTATTGCCAGGAGGGGGGGAGTTAATATAGAATCCTCTGATAGACGATGACAGCTTTGTTCAAACAGAGTCCACGTGCAATTTGGTATGAGATTGATGAGCAGCAGCTTCAACTGGAGAGCTCCAAAAATCAGTCTTAATAAAAGTGTCAGAAACTTTTACTATAAACGGATATTTTTTTAAGGGCTCTCTGCGTAAGTGTTTTGGGTATAGAAGGCTTCTATAGGAAAAATCCTGTCTTGATAAAGAAAACCTAGTTTTTTTTTCAGACTATTCTTCAGTTCTCTGTAAATCTGGGGACATGTTGTACCATCAGTTTATAAACAAAACTCCCCATTGACTTCATCGGGGAGTTCTACTTATAAATCAATGCCAGGATATAGCCTGTGGTTTTTATACAGTATAGATCAAAAGACAGCAGTAAGGAAATAAACAAGGGACTTAATAAAAGAAGGCTAAATGAGGAGTTCAACACAATGTTTTGTAAAGATGGCTCCTGGAATTCTACTTATGTTGTATTTGTAATTATACTTAAATCTGTATCAAATACCTATCAAGAAAAAATAAGGACAGTGAATGCCACAATTCTGCTTAAAGTTAGAAATATGCCTGTAGTGAATGAATAATCCTAACAGTACAGTCTACTCAGATTTAATTAACAGTGCACATCTAATATTATGCTCAGTACTATAAATATACTCTGCCAAGGTTTATATATACAATATAAATGTGCTTGTTATCATTGTTATAATCCAGTTAAGTCTATGTAGGATGCACATTCTGTGTATATCCAGTGACTGTAAGCCTTTTGAGGGTTATTATAAATATGACCTTTGAGAAATATTTCAGAATGACATTGGAGTATTTCTCCTTGGTGTACTCAGTAAAAAAGCCTTAAGTCAGCTAAAGGACAAAAAAACTAAATACACAATGGATTTATGTCTCCATGGATACATTTTAAGTGCCCTAGCATCCTACCTAACTTCAGGAATCTCAACTCAGGATTTGCAGTTATGAACCCTGTCCTTGATTTAGGTACATAAACCAGGTCAGCTTTTTCCCACAGCCTACAATCTCCCACCGACTCATTATAGTCTAGTGTGATGATTACAAACTTTGTCAAGTCTTCTGATGCAGAACCCCCTACCCCTAACTAGTTCAGCAATGGCAGCACACTGTCCCCTGGCCTCCTCTGCCATTACCCTGAATCTTTTTGTGGAACCCCTGTTGACTTATTATGGAACCCCTGGGTTACACACCACAATTTGAACATCACTGGTTTAGTGGGTAGGCAGTTTCCTGAGATACATGAGGCCTATCTTCATATAATACTAGGGTCTTGAACCAAGGCCTTTCATATGCTAGCAACAGGTTTAGGCACAGCTGTAGAGGTTGACCTCTTATTATGATAATTATGACAGTCAACTGAAAGAAATAGTGATCAAGCTAGGACATTGAACATTGTGACACATCTAATCTAAGTACTATTCGTGTTCTGTATTTCTGAAATCCTATTCATATATTTCAGCTTTTATACTGTTTTCTGAGAGTATCTGTACTAACATTATCAAAAATATGCCTACATTTGGCAAATGGGAAAAAAAAAAGTTGGACTTGTTCCTTTGTGGTGTGTGATCATCATAATATTCTTCCTGTTCCCTGGATGTCTAATAGGTAGAGTTTACTTCTGATACATATAACATATTTTTGTTCACATGTGAACACCTTTGCTAGTATATGAAAATGGATAGTTCCATAAAGAAAATATTTTCCAAAATACTTACATGGAAATAATTATTTGCATGAATATTTAATGTGAATGAAAAATGGGCGTGAGCTTGACTGAATCAAAAAAACAATATGATATGTAGTTTTTCTAGCAAGCTAGCTTGTTCTAGTTTAGATCATGTTAGGACATGACCTAGACAGCATTATGTTAATAACTTATCCTTTATTTTACTTTTAAATTATAGTTTTGCATTTAGAGACTGGTAATTTTCAGTTTAGGTTGTAATTGTTTCAAAGTTGTCTTGATATTCGACTTCTAATTTCAGCAAAACCCATTTAAATCTTTAATGTAGCACTGTATATTATAAAACAAGTTAATACAAAATGCTATTAAATTTCATTTTTGCAGGGCGGAGGGAGGAAGTTGTGCTCTATAAAAGACAATATAACTTCAGTAATTGTAGTAAATGTAATTTATAAGGCCAAAATGAAAAAGTGCATAATCCTAACAGAAAAACAAGCAATACAACTCTTCAGTGAAGACTTGTTTTATATTATGAGAACATTGCTTTAGAATGACATTTTGCTTACATTTACAAGACTTTTCTCCAAACGTGGAGCTTAATTTTGAGAGGAATATAAGGCAGTGATATGCGGAGGAGACAAATTTACATGGCATTAAAGTTATTAAATCTGTATAAGTTTTTTTTTATATATATAAGTGGTAAGGATTGATATATAGTGAAACAATTACAGTGTGTTCTGAATCTTGATGTACTTTGATATCAATTTTGAAGCTTCTAATGTAAAAAGTGACAATTTAAAATTATTTTAAAATTATTGTATATTAAAAAAAATGTTTCTCAAAAGCTGTTTATAATTACAGTCAGAAGTAGCCAATGTTGTTGTTATACTTTAGATCAGTATTTATACAACATGGCAGTGTTATGGTATTATAACATGAAGGGTACAATATATGTTAAAAAGAAACATTTAATCAGTAATGGACACCAAGCTTTGATTTCTCATTATCATTCAGGAAGGATAATGGTCATGGGTAATGATCAAGGCCAACATCCAGGATGTGATGGAGCATTTGTTTTGTGTATGAAGATTTAGAATTAGGATAAAATCCAGACTTTATTGAAGGCATTGGAAGATTTGCCATTAACTTAACTGGGCCATGATTTAACTTTTAAACCACTATAAATATATTTGAATTTATAAAACAACCTTTCTAGCTCTGTGCAATGTAAAGCATATGTTATGTGGGAAGATCATGAAGGGGCAATGTGTTAGAAGCCACAGTGGAAAGGAAAATAAAAAATAATAAGACAGGTTGGCAGGAATAGTAAAAAGGAGCAGAAAGGAGAGCAAGTAAGCAAGTGGGAGTAGTGCAAGGTCACTGAAAGAGTATTATAATCCTACTACTTATTTCTTTCTTTTAACCCTTTTCCTACCCTCCTCTACAGAGATTTCTGAAGTCAAATGCTCTTCAGAAATGCACTAAAAAAAAAAAATCAGCGCAAAAATCTTGTGTTGATACCACTCTTATTTATTATGAAGTGGTACTTTTACAATTTTTTGAAAACAAAGTCATGAAATCATATTCTAGTTTGCCCCATGCAACTGCCTCAATCCTTCTAAAACATTTAATGCCTTATGTTCAAAAGCAATTGAGTGCAAACACTGTGGGGATTATTCTATTTTATGCATAGATAGCACTTTAGTTTTGCCATGCTCAGCAACAAAGCATGACTACTAACTTTTTGAAAATGATGGCCATCTTAGCATGGTGGCGCTCAACCTTTTGGCCATGTGGGCCAGTGTGGGATGAAGCTAGATTAAGCCCTCTATACCATGATTTGGCCCTGGGGCCCTGCACTGCACTCTCCCTGCCTCAACTGAGAGTGGGCCCAGTGGCCCAGCCGCACCCCTTACTACCACAGCATGCCAGGATTGGGTCCTGGGGGCCTGGCACAGCACACATCTTGGTCTTGCACAGCAGGATTGGGCTCTGGGTCCATCTCTACCCAATTCAGTGTGCAGGGCCCAGGGCTCCCTATAGGTCCAGAAATTTGGCAGTGAGGGAATGGTGTCATAAGTCTCCCTCTCCCAAATGTCAGGACCCAGGGAGAGCCCTGTGGGCCAGATGATGTAGGGCTATGGGCCATATCTGTGGGCCAGGGGTTCAGCAACCCTGGTCTTATTGGTTAAGGGCCCTTGCCCCATAGATAAGCTCACCTCCCCTTGAGGTAATTTGAACCCTGATCTCTTTTATGCTAGTATAGTGACCTACAGGAGGATGAGAGCACCCACCTTTCGAGGCTAAAACTCTGGAAAGCCAAGAGAGAAAAATCAGATCATGCAGTGCACTTCAGTCCCCTCACTTGTAGTGACACAATGTATTTGGCCAGATCAGCATTCTATTAAGTGTAACTCAGGCTAATCCTATTACTTAAAATGGCATTACTCCAGTTTTACATCAGTGTAAGTGATGGTTTTGGCATTAGTAATTTGCTTTGGGAGGAGAGGTCAGAGCCCAGAACCTAAGGCACTCTCTTTGATGTATGCCCACTTACACTGGGTTACTGAGAATTAGGCTCCTTGCTGATTACTAGTTCTCCTTTGGGTCTATGAATCTTTCTCTTTTGTCTGTCCAGTAGGCTAGTTTCTCTAGGAAGCAATGGAGGTGCTCCAAACCATGATTGCATAGTTCAATGGGTAAAGCACTCTGGTTGTAGGAAATGTGGACTCAGATCCCTAGAACCTCAGAAAGCCTAAGCCAAGGATGTACAATTACTTTGGCTCAAGGGACACTTAATGAGTTCGGTGAGCTGCCAGGGGCTGCGTACAAAATCTTTTAGAAGATACCATTTTTAACAAATTATAGATAAAAAAACAAGTTGCATGCTAAAAATAAAGCTGCTACAATATTTTAATTTTATTTCAAACATTATTTTTGTCCTGATTTATATTATTTGTAGTAGTATATAGAGAGATAATTGCATAATGATTCAAAATAAAGTCTTACTCTTGTTCATTGTTTGTGGAGGGTGTGGGAGATGGGGATGTGTGTGTGTGTGGGGGGGAGCTGCCCACATGCTAGGTCCCAGGAGCTTGGTGGAAAAAGAAGGGGGGCAGGGAGCGAGTGTATTAGAGATGACCCAGGCAATGTGGTGCAGGTGTGGTTTGCTGTGCTCTCCCCCATTCATCCTGGCTTTGCCCCTACAGAACTCCACATGGGGCAAGCCCCACCTGCTCCCACCCAGGGAAGCCCAGACCACACTCCCACTGCCAACCTGGCCCTGGCCAGCATGCACAGATTCCTGACAGGGCTGCTCCAGGATTTGTAAAAAATTGAGTTCAAATAAACTAAATATAAACTCGATTATTTTTAATGCAGTTAATTAAATTTAACTAAATAAGATTTAGTTAATTTACTGTGCCTTAATATTGATGTATGTGTAGACTGTAGCACTTTACTGCAGAGCTAATTAGTTAACTCTGAAATAAAACTCATGTGTAGATGCACCCAATGTTTCCCCACTGGGAGCCCAGCCTGTTCTTTGAAGTCTGGGCTATTGACTAGCCAAGCTTTAACTGTTCTGTGCACGCAGAACAGGATCCGTAAGCGTCTGAAGTTTCAAATCTTTAAAATGCTCCACTGCCAGATGGGTCAACATGCAGAGTTGCCAAGTATGTGGGGAGGCTGAAACTTGTAGTAGTTTAAAAGGGCCTGCCAATGGCAAGAAAGCCTCAGTTAGGCTCCAAGAATGGTGAGAGATGCGCAGGTGATAGCCTACTGTTCTCCCACTCCCCCAAAGCCCCCCAGAGACTCCCCAGCAGCTGTGGAGCCCCTGCCGACCCCCAGCACAGCTGGAGATAAGCAGGGCCCATGGTGGGAGGGGGTTAATCCTTAGGAGTGGGAGGAGGCGGCTGAGTGGGAGCCAGGCCAGGTCTTGCCCCATCCAGGCCCCTACTTTGCCTAGCCCCCCAGAGAGAGAGAACTGCAGATATCACCCTTGCTCTCCCCAAGACAAAATGCAAACTGTTCGTTGTGGGAGACTTCATCCTGAGGGGAACTGAAGGGGTAATCTGCTGCCCCAACCTCTTAACCCAGGAAGTCCACTGCTTCCCGGGGGCCCGCATCCAAGATATTGTGGAGAAGATCCCTAAGATCCTCCAGCCATATGGGCACCAATGACATGGCTTGGAGCACTCCCAGCCAGGTCATGAGACATTACAGGGATTTAGGAGTAGGGCTAAAGGGTCTGGGGGCATAGGTGGTGTTGTCTTCAATTCTTCCAGTCTCAGGGTATGGGCTGAGGAGGGAGAGGAGGATCCAGGTAATCAACCAAAGACTGCAGCACTGGTGTCATTGCTTTGACTGCAGAACATGGCTTTGGCTTCCATGACCACAGTCTTCTCTTTGGCAAGAGAGGCAGTGAGCTGCTGGGAAGAGATGGCCTCCACCTCTCTCCCCCAAGGAAGAGGCTCTTCTCAGCCAGATTGGCTGACCTGCTCCATCAGGCTTTAAACTAAGCCCACCAGGGGCCAAGGGGACTACCATCACTTCTGTCTCACTGAGCAACCCTTGTAAAGCCAGCAGGCCAAGGCACTTAAGGGGGCCCACCCCTGCCCCAGCCTTGGTATAATCTGTGGGCAAGGCAAGAGCCCCCCAAGGGGACACCCTTGGGGGGCTCTTGTCTGCCTGTACACAAATGTCAGGGGCTTGGGGAATAAGCAGGAGGAACTCATCCTCCTCCTTAATGTAAATAATTATGATATCATAGGGATAATAGAGACCTGGTGAGACTCCACCCATGACTCGACCATGGGTATAGATGCCTATACTTTGTACAGGAGAGATTGAGTAGATAAAAGGGGTAGGGATGTAGCCATCTATGTTAAGGAAAGCAATGCATCCCTGCAAGCTGATGTTGGCAACCAGGGTAGATGACTGGTGACTCTCTGGGTTAAAATCCATGGAGAACACAGCACAGGGGAGTCTACTATAGACCAGGGGACACAGCACAGGGCTCACAACAGTGGGAATCTACTATAGACCTCCCACCCAAAGTCAAGAGCTTGACCAGGAGTTCACCTGGGAACTGGCTGAGGCCGCTTGCTCCAGGACCATGGTTGTTATGGGTGACTTCAAATTACCCAGACATCTTTTGGAAGGATCACTCAGCAAAATCCAAGCAGTCACAAGGCTTCCTATTATGCATGGATGACCTCTACATGACTCTATGGGCCAATGAGAGGTAAAGCACTGCTTGACCTGATACAGGCTACTAGGGATGACCTAATTGGTGACCTAGTGGTCAATAGGAAGTTGGGTGACAGCGACCACGAGCTGATCACCTTCACCATGCACCGTAAAGCTGGGAAGTCAGTCACCAACACTGAAGTCCTTGACTTCAGGAAAGCCGACTTTGACAAGCTGAGGAGGCTCGTCAGTGAGGCTAATTCTATTCCATTTTGGAGGAAAGGCAGCAAGAGGGTACAGCAGCCCCCTGCCTCTCCAGGGATATAGCACACCTGAGGCTAAAAAGAAAGGCCTACAAAGGATGAAGGATGGGATTCACATCCGAGGAGGAATATTCTGTATTGGTACAGTCTTGAAGGGACCGAACCAGGAAAGCCAAGGCTGCAACTGAACTCCAACTAGCTTTGAGCATCAAGGACAATAAAAAGTCCTTTTTCAGATACATGGGAAGTTGGAGGAAAGCAAGGGCAACATTGGATCCCTGCTGAACCAGATGGGACAACTGATGCCCAGGAAAAAGCCAACCTATTAAATGGGTACCTTTCATCAGTCCCATGGGATGCCCATGCCCTCTATAAGACAGAGGGGTCCAGGTGAGGGAGATGCCGTGCCCTCCATCAATGCGGACCTCATAAAGGAAAACCTTGAAAGGCTGGATACCTTCAAGTCAGCTGGCCCTGACAATGTACACCCCAGGGTACTCAAGGAGCTGAAGAGCATCATAGCCCAGCCTCTGGCACAGATCCTTGAAAACTCCTTGTGCTTTGGTTTATTGCCTAAACAGTGGAAGAAGGCCAATGTGGTGCATATCATCAAGAAAGGGAAGAAAGTGGATCCAGCAAACTATAGACCCATCAGCCTGACCTCTATCACAAGGAAGATCTTAAAAAAGTTTATTAAAGAGGCCATCCTTAATGAACTAGCTGATGCCAACATCCTGAGGGATAGCCAGCATGGGTCTGTTGCAGGTAGGTTGTGCTTGACCAATCTCATTTCCTTTTATGACCAGGTGACCTATCACCTGGACAAAGGAGAAGCGATTGATGTCATATATCTTGACTTCAAAAAAGCCTTCGATCTGGTATCCCATGATCATCTCTTGGGGAAACTGGTCGATTGTGACCTTAGGTCCACCATAATATACTGGCTGGAAAATTGACTCCATGGTTGGACCCAGAGGGTGGTAACTGACGGAAGTCAATCATCATAGTGCCCTGTGACCAGTGGGGTCCCCCAAGGCTCTGTCCTTGGACCCATATCATTCAACATCTTCATTAATGATTGGATATTGGAGTCAGAAGCGGACTGGTCAAGGTTGCTGATGACACCGAACTTTGGGGCAAAGCATCCACACCAGAAGACAGGAGGGTGATCCAGTCTGAAATAGATACGCTTAGCAAATGGGCAGATGAGAACCTGATGGTGTTTAATGAAAAAAGCAGATTTTTCCTTCCAAATATGGAGAACCTTGCAGCATCCTTATAGGCTCAGCAGTGGTACGCTGGCTAGTACTATGTAAGAAAGAGACTTGGGGGTCATCATTGACCACAAGATGAACATAAGCCTGAAGTGTGATGCTATGGCTAATAAAGCTACCAAAATGCTGACTTGCATCCATAGATGCTTCTTAAGCAAATCTGGAGATGTCGTTCTCCTCTTGTACTCAGCCTTGGTGAAGCCACACCTGGAGTACTGCATCCAGTTTTGGGCCCCACAATTTAAAAAGGATGTGGAGAAGCTTGAGAGAGTCCAGAGAAGAGGCACACACATGATCAGAGGTCAGGAAAACAGACCTTACAATGACACGCTGATATCTATGAGGCTCTTTAGCCTCGAAAGGTGCAGGCTCAGCGGTGATCTGATGGCCACCTATGAGATTATCAGGGGTGACCATCAGTATCTGGGGGAAAATTTACTCACCAGAGCATCCCAAAGGATGACGAGGTCGAATGTTTATAAATTACTGCAAGACTGTTTCAGGCTGGACATAAGGAAGAATTTCATAGATGTTAGAGTCAGAAATGACCTCAATAGATCATCAAGTCTGACCCCCTGCATAGGCAGGAAAGAGTGCTAGGTCTAGATGACCCCAGCTAGATGCATATCCAGCCTCCTTTTGAAGACCCCCAGGGTAGGGGAGAGCACCACCTCCCTTGGGAGCCCATTCCAGACCTTGGCCACTCTAACTGTGAAGAAGTTCTTCCTAATACCCAATCTAAATCTGCTCTCTGCTAGTTTGTGGCCATTATTTCTTGTAACCCCTGGGGGCACCTTGGTGAATAAAACCTCACCAATTCCCTCCTGTGCCCCTGTGATGAACTTATAGGCAGCCACAACGCCTCTCAACCTTCTCTTGCGGAGGCTGAAAAGGTCCAGGCTCTCTAACCTCTTCTCGTAGGGCTTGGTCTGCAAGCCCTAAACCATGAGTGGCCCTTCTCTGGACTCTCTCCAGGTTATCCGCATTCCTCTTGAAGTGCAGCGACCAGAATTGCACACAGTACTCCAACTGCGATCTGACCACCACCTGATAGAGGGGAAGTATCACCTCCTTGGATCTATTTGTCATGCATCTGCTGATGCACGATAAAGTGCCATTGACTTTTCTGGTGGCTTCGTCACACTACCGGCTCATGTTCATCTTGGACTCCAAGATTCCTTTCCACTTCCGTGCCACCCAGCAGATCATTTCCTAGGCAGTAGGTGTGCTGCATATTTTTCCTCTCTAGGTGCAGCACTTTGCATTTCTCCTTGTTGAATTGCATTCTGTTGTTTTCTGCCCATTTGTCCAACCTGTCCCAGTCTGCTTGCAGCTGTTCCTTGCCCTCCGGTGTGTCCACTTCTTCCCATAGCTTTGTGTCATCTGCAAACTTGGATAGAGTACACTTCACTCCCTCGTCCAAGTCACTGATGAAGACATTGAAGAGTATCGATCCAAGGACCGAGCCCTGCGGGACCCCACTGCCCACACCCTTCCAGGTTGAAACCAACCCATCCACCATGACTCTCTGGCTGTGACCCTGCAGCCAATTCTCCACCCACCAGACTGTGTAGTCATCCAAGTTACAGCCTCTTAACTTGTTCACCAGTATGGGGTGGGATATCGTATCGAAGGCCTTCCTGAAGTCTAAGTATAAGACATCCACCCCTCCTCCTGTGTCCAGGCGTTTCATGACCTGGTCATAAAAAGAGACTAGATTAGTCAGGCATGATCTGCCTGCTACGAACCCGTGCTGGTTTCCCCTCAGTATAATTTGTCCTGCCAGGCTCTCACAAGTGTGAGCCTTGATAATTTTTTCAAAGACTTTGCCAAGGATGGAAATGAGACTGACTGGCCTATAGTTGCCTGGGTCCTCTTTCCTCCCTTTCTTGAAAATGGAGACCACATTGGCCCTTTTCCAGTCCTCCAGGACTTGGTCCATGTGCAGTGAGCATTCAAATATTCCCGCCAGTGGCTGTGCAATGATGTCAGCCAGTGGCTTCAGCACCCTCGGATGGAGCTCAAGGCCTGCCGACTTAAAGGCATCCAGTTCCTCCAAATGACTCTGCACCATCTCAGGGTCTATACATGGCAGTCTGGTGCCTTGCTGCTGCCTCTCTACAACCCCAGTGAGGGACTTGTCGTGCCCCTCACTTAGGAACACTGAGGCAAATAACTCGTTGAGGAGTTCAGCCTTGTCCCCCCTGTCGGTCACCAATTGCTTCTGCCCATTTAGTAGGGGTCCTATTCCACCCTGGGCCTTTCTTTTACTCCCTATATATCTAAAAAACAATTTCTTGTTGTCCTTTACTTGGGATGCCATCCTCAGCTCCAAGGTAGCTTTGGTCCATCTAACTGTCTCCCTACAAGTGCAAGCAGAGGAGGTATATTCCTCTTTGGTGATCTCTCCCTGCTTCCACTTTTTATATGCTCCCCTTTTAGCCCGCAGGCTGCCCTGGATTTCTCTGGTCAGCCAAGGAAGCCTCCTGGCCCCTTTGCCTCTTATCGGGATCATCTCGCTTTGTGCCCAAACGATCATTTCCTTAAGGCACAGCCACCCTTCCTGGGCTCCCATAACTTCAGAACTCCTACTCTGCAGTGCATCCTTGACTAATCACCTGAGTTCATTGAAATCAGCTTTCCTAAAGTCTAGCGCTTTCATCCTACTAGTTACCTTACCCACTTAACATTTTATGAAGAATTCTATTATTAGGTGATCACTGTCCCCCAGATGGCTACCGATCTGTAGGTCCCCTACCATGCCATCCCCCATTGCCAGTACCAGATCCAGTAAGGCATTCCCCCTAGTGGGACTGTGTACCTCCTGTGTCAGGTGGAGGTCCTGTACACAGGTTAGAAATCTGCGTGAACAGTGGGACTTTCCTGTCTGCGTCTCCCAGCAGATGATGGGTAGTTTAGGTCCCCCATAACTACTGCCTCTTTAGCTTTTATGGTCTCCGAGAGCTGCCTAAGGAGCTCTGAATCTATTTCTTCCCCCGATGTGGGGGTATGTAGCAGACCCCTACCACCAAATCCCTTTCTCCTTGCCCCCCATGTAGCCTAACCCACAATCCTTGTACTTCCTCATCCTTTGATCATCCGTCTTGATAAGAGTTGACATAGAGTGCAACCCCTCCCCTTTTTTTCCCCACCCTGTCCTTTCTGTACAATCTATAACCCTCAATATGTACTACTGCTCAGTCGTGGGACAAATCCCACCAGGGTTTCCATTAGCCCTGCTATGTCATAGGTGTTTTGTGCAAGCAGGAGTGCTAGTTCATCCTGCTTGTTCCCCATGCTCCTAGCATTAGTATATGGGCACTTGAGCCCTGCGACTGGTGTCTTTGCTGCCCCCCCCGTTCTGAATCCCAAGGGGCCCCTTATTTCTTACCTTCTCATTGCTTACTTGTGCTGTAGTGTTGGCCATCCCATGGCTTGCAGGTTCCCAATGTTCTTCTTCAGGCTGGGCTGTCCTTGTGGGTGTCACATGGTTTGGTGGTCCACAGCTTCCCCACCCTCATCTTCCCCTCTCCCCAGGGAGCCTAATTTAAAGCCCACCGGAGGAGATCCACCAACCTAGAAGAAAACACACGTTTACCTTTGGGGGACAGGTGAAGCCCATCTCAACTGAGCATGTCCCTCATAGTAATGTGCGGGTCATTGTCCAGGAAGCTGAAGCCTGCCTTGAGACACCACTGCCGAAGCCGCCAGTTGGTCTCTCTGATGCAGTTCTCATGCCACCTTCCACATCCATTCACTGGTAGGATGGAAGAGAATACTACCTGTGCACCGAACTCCCCCAGCACACCACCCAGAGCACTGTATTGAGGGTTTTCCTGCCCACATCATTAGTATCCATATGGACTAGGACCATGGGGTAGTAAAAATTGGTGGGCTTGATCCTGGCCTGGATTACTTCCATCACATCCTGAATCTTTGCTCCGGGCAGGCAGTAGACCTCTCATGTTGAGGGGTCCTGGTGACAGATGGCCCCTTCCGTACCTCTCAGGATGGGGTTGCCTATGATGAGCACTCATCACCTCCTCCTCTGGGTCCACTTGGATCTCGACCTGTTTGGAGCATGGAGAATGTGGTATTGCTTTGTGCCCTAAGGGTTTCCTCCTTTTCTTCCATCTCCTGCAGGGTTGCCAGGGCCTCGTACCTGTTCTCCAGTCGCACTGGAGGAACTGCTACCTGTTCACTGCAAGCAGCTCTGGTCCTGGGTGTGACTGTCTGCCACTTTGTGGAGGGCATTCCCCTGGCTGCTTCTTCTTTAGGTGCCTGGTCCTGCAGGGAAAAGAAATAGCCATCAATTTCATCCTCTGCCTCCCTGATACCCCTCAGCCTGCTAACCTCTTCCCAGAGCTCCCTCACCTGCACCTCCAGAGCCCTAAGACAAGCTCCTGCCAGACAAGTGTGGAGGCCCCCAATCTGTCCCCCCTGACCTTGCTGGGGATCCTCTGCAGGCTAGGAGGTAGGGGGACATCAGCTCCCCCATGGGCTTGGTCTGGGTGGAGGCCTCAGACCAGTCCCGGGTGGGCTTGGCCCCCTGAGCAGAGGCCCTAGCAGCACTCCTCGTCAACACTATTCTATAAGATGCTGTTTGTAGATCTAAGTGGTGTCTATGCCCTACCCGTACAGGAGTCTCTCTCCTGGCCCTTCCTGCCCGCCTGCTGGCACAAATGCCTGTGCAAACACCAATGTCCTCTGTTCTCACTGCATGGTTCAGGAGCGTGGCTCCCTACCGGCTCAGCTATATGGGACCTGGGGGGCTTCCCCTCCAAATCTGGCTCAGCTGTGCTGGGTCCCTCCACCCTACTTACCTTTGGGGGATCAGCTGTTGCTGCCCCTACTGCCAATTTCCTCTGCTGCTGCTGCTTTCACCTGTGGTCAGTCAATTGGTAAAGGGGCACATGTGCGCCTGGCTTCTCTCCTTCCCGCTGCTGGTTCCTGAGTGCTTGGAACTATGTCAGCTGTGGCTTTTAAAGCCCACGGTTTGAATTTCCCACCCCTGCTCCAACAGCCAATCAGACGCCCTGGTCTACCTGGAAGTGCCTGCCGGCAGTTCTGCCCCCTATGCTCACCCGCTGGGGGGGATCCACTGCTACCGGAGCCTGCTTCCCAAAGGTTAGCCCCAGGGGTGCTCCCGGGCCTGGGGGGGACAGTCCCCTCCCTAGCCCTCCCTGTTTGCACGTTGTTTGCACTGCGCAGCTCAGGAGTGCGGCTCCCTACTGGCTCAGCTATTTGGGACCCGGGGGGCTTCCCCTCCAGATCCGACTCAGCTGTACCAGGTCCCTTCACCTCACTTACCTTCGGGGGATCAGCTGTTGCTGCCCCCACTGCCAATTTCCTCTGCTGCTGTTGCTGCTGCTTTCGCCTCTGGTCAGTCAGTTGGTAAAGTTGGTAAAGGGGCACAGGTGCGTGTGGGACACACGTGTGCCTGGCTCCTCTCCTTCCTGCTGCTGGTTCCTGAGTTCCCGAATTTCGTTACTGTCCAAGCCCCCAAGGTCTGGAATAGCCTGCCATCAGAGGTCGTTTAAACACCTACATGGAACACCTTAAAAAGAGTAAATTGGATGCTTATCTTGCTAGGATCCTATGATCCCAGCTGGCTTCCTGCCTTCAGGCGGGGGGCTGGACTCGATGATCTTCTGAGGTTCCTTCCATCCCTAATGTTTATGAAATCTATGAATGTAAAACTTACCACACATCTACAGTCTTAGCTCCCCCACCTCCCTCCCTGGCAAAAATAAGTCAGTGCCTACGTCAATATATATGAGCAAGTTAAGCTTAGCTCTTAAGGAACATAAGGTTTTGGAGCGTACTACCCCTATGGCTCACCAAAGGCTTTCAGGAACATCTGAAAGCTAAAAAGGAGGTGTACACCCAATGGAAGGTAAGGGCCATAACGAAGGAGGATCATACCTCCATTGCTCAAGACTATAGTGGGGCTGTTAGGAAGGCTAAGGTGGAGACAGAGCTAGGACTAGTGACCAGGATCAAAGATAAAAAGAAGTCCTCTTTTAAATATATAGGGAGTAAAAAGAAAGCACTTGGTAACATGGGACCCCTGCAGGACATGCTTGGCAATCTGGTTGTTGCATCAGACAATAAAGCTGACCTCTTAAACAAATTATTTGCCTCCATTTTTCTGAGCAGGGACTGGGACATCCCCCCCACACTGGGATCCTGGATGGATCCAGGAGATGCACAGACAAGCCTAGGATCAGAAAGGACCTAGTTAAGGAACTTTTGGTGGGGCTGGATGTGTTCAAATCAGCAGGTCCACATGATCTACACCTCAGGGTGCTGAGGGAATTGTCAAAGGTCATTGTGGAA
The DNA here is from genome assembly GCA_030014935.1 of Caiman crocodilus. Classification (NCBI taxonomy): domain Eukaryota; kingdom Metazoa; phylum Chordata; order Crocodylia; family Alligatoridae; genus Caiman; species Caiman crocodilus. Next base: position 28,624,511 of record JAGPOW010001327.1, on the reverse strand, counting down.
CCCCTGGCATGGCTTTACAAGCACTCATGGTGCTCTGGCCACATACCAGAGGACTAGAAAAAGGCCAATGTGGTCCCCATTTTCAAAAAGGGGAGGAAGGAGGATCCAGGAAACTATAAGCCCATTAGTCTTATCTCAGTCCTGGGGAAGGATTTTGAAGAAATTATCCAGCAGCACAACTGTGAGGTACCATCAGGGGACATTATACTTAGGGGCAGCCAACATGGGTTCATTAGGGGCAGATCCTGTCAGACCAACCTAGTTTCCTCCTGCAACAGGATCACAAAATACTTAGATGCAGGTGTCGCAGTGGATGTAGTCCTCCTGTACTTTAGGAAGGCCTTCAACCGTGTCTCTCACACCATTCTTATTAAAAAAATTAGGTGACTGTGGTGTTATTGCCTACACAGTCAGATGGATCACTAATTGGCTGACGGGCCACACCCAGAGGGTTGTAGTGGATGGGTTATTTTCAACCTGGAGGGATGTGGGCAGTGGGGTCCAACAGGGCTTTGTCCTTGGGTCCACACTGTTAACATCTTCATCAGTGACTTGGAAGAGGGGGTGAAAAGCACCTTGTTAAAATTCATGACTGACACTAAGATGTGGGGAGAGGTGGGCAGGCTAGAAGGGAGGGACAGGCTACAACTAGATCTGGACAAGTTACAGGGGTGGGTGGATGAGACTAGGATGGGATTCAGTACTGACAAATGTAAGGTAATGCACCTAGGGAGAAAGAACCAACAGCATACCTATAGGCTGGGAAACTCCCTTCTCATCAGCACAGAGGCAGAAAAGAATCTTGGAGTCATTATTGATTCCAGATGAACATGGGGTGCCAATGTGAGGATGCAGCCAGTAAGGCTAACTGCACTTCATCGTGCATCCACAGATGCATTTCAAGCAGGTACAAGGAGGTGATCCTCACCCTCTATGCAACTGGTCAGGCTGCAGTTGGAGTACTGAATCCAGTTCTGGGCTCTGCAATTCAGAAGGGATATGGGCGGCATTGAGGGGGTCTAAAGGAGGGCCACTCTCATGGTCGGGGGCAGCAGGGCAAGCTGTATTAGGAGAGGCTACAGGACCTGAACCTGTTCAGCCTCTGCAAGAGAAGGCTGAGCGGGGATCTGGTGGCCATCTATAAACTTACCAGAGGGGACCAACGGGGAACAGGAGAGTTCCTGTTCCCCTGAGCACTACAGGGAGTAACTAGGAATAATGGCTACAAGTTGACTAAGAGTAGATTCAGGCTAGACATCAGGAAGAACTACTTCACAGTTAGGGCAGCTAGGATCTGGAACCAACTTCCAAGGGAAGTGGTGCTCACTTCTACCCTGGAGGTCTTCTAAAAGAGGCTAGATAATCACCAAGCTGGGGTCATTTGACCTCAGCATTATTTCCTGCACATGGCTGGGGGTCGGATTTGATAATCTGCTTAGGTCCCTTCTGACCCTACTAACTATGAAACTATATTTGTGGCTGCAGTGGGAAAAATGTAAGCTGACCTTTTTCCAGTTCCAGGTTATTCTTTCTAGACGAACCTAAGACATTAGAGGAATACAAACAAAGGCAAGTGAACCCAAATATTATTAGAAGAAAGGGTGTAATTTACCCTGAAATTTAGGGTTAGGGAACAGTAAGTAATCAACTACATTTCCTGTCAAGACAAACTGTAATTTTTGAAAGTTGGGAAGTACAGGTGCTTCCTCCTACCTACGATTTTATTTTAAGGAGCAAGGGTAGTAGAACAGCTGTACTGTGCAGTAGCTTTTAATTTCAGTTGTCAAATCTTATTTAACAACTGAACAGAAGTGAAAATGGTCTCCTGGGCCCTGTCCACATGAACCCACATATGCCTCTTGCAGTATCTCACCCTAGCACCAGGCAGCAGCCAGTGAGTCCAGGCTTTTCCTTTCAAGGGCTGGGAGCTGGTGCTGGGCAGGGAAGCCATCAGGGGCACTGGGGGAGTAGGTGAGAGTCTGAGGATGCTTGGGAGGGCTAGTAGAGCAGGCAGGGGATGAGACCTGACAGGGGTCACTCCCTGGTCCCCTCCCGCACTTCCAGACTCCCCTCCCCTGCCCACCACTTACCAGCCCAGAGTCTGGGTCCAGCTCCCTGCTGTAGTGTGTGGGGACTGCCTGTTCGCCAGAGTGCCCCAAAGGATGACAAGGTCAAATAGTCGCAAACTTCTCCAAGACCATTTCAGGTTGGACATAAGGAAGAACTTTACAATCCAGGCCCCCAAGACCTGGAACAGACTGCTGCCAGAGGTAGTTGTAAGCACCTACTCTGGATTCCTTTAAGAGTCAATTGGAGTCAACTGGATATTTATCTTGCTGGGATCTTGTGACCCCAGCTGACTTCCTGCCAGGGGACAAGGGGCTGGACCCGATGATCTTCCAAAGTCCCTTCTAGCCATAATGTCTATGAAATCCATGAAATCAGTTGAACAATGGTCTATTGATATATTTACAATTTTAAAGCAATTTGGAAACCTACCAGTGCCCTTATTCTAATAATAAATTCTAAATATCTATGCAGTTTGGCATTTACGTTTGTTTTTTTTGTCATAGAAAAATCAGAGCTGCCCCTATCCCCTTCACTCACCAGAATTTGCAGCACTGATATGCCAGTGCCCTACCCCTGCCCTTGCCTCTCACTCTCAACCCACAGCCTGCCCCCTGCCCCAGTCCCCTCATTACTGATCCACAGGGCCAGACATGTGGGTGTGGGGCAGCTTGGGGGTGTGGGGCTTATGGGTGGATTGTGAGGGGACTGTGGGTATGGGGGGCTTCTCAGGAGGGGTGGGTCCCCTGCACACTGAAGGTTGCAGCTCCCCTGCACAGCTCATGGATTGCTCCCCCCCACAGGGACCACAGCTCCCCCCCCACACAGGGCCACAGCTTCCCCAACACAGGGCCACAGCTCCCCCTGCAGAGGCTACAGCCTCCCACCCCACAGGGCCTACATGTCCCCCACCTGCCTCATCACCCTGCTCATTTCCCTGCCCTGCCCGGCCCCAGCTCCCTGTTTATGGCCCCAACCCTCTCTCTCTCTCTGTATATATATATATAGGCAACCCCCACTAACACTGTTTCACTCAGTGCTATTTCACTATAAAGCTCATTTTAAATTGATATCTGATTTCACTTAGCACTCAGCAAGTTTCATTATAACGCTCATAATCACCATCTTGGGTCATTAAAAACAATTGTGGTAGCCATCTTGGGTTGTCAAATACTTTTGGTTTCACTTAATGCTTGTTTCACTTAACACTCAGTTTTTCATGAATTAATTAAAAGCACTAACCAGGGGTTGCCATTGCCTAGATATAGATATGTAACAGGTGCTGCTGCATTTACAGCAGGGCTAAAGATCGCTGCAAAGGCAGAGTGGGAAAGTTGCAGCCACAGTTGTTTGCAAAAATGTATGCATGTTAGGGGAGGGAACTCATCCCTGGGGCACAGCCAGGGTCAGAGAGAGGAGAGGGATTTGAAGGCAGGGGACCCTGGAGCTCTGAAGCTTGGGTAGGGACCATGCCAAGCCTGTCCTTGCTATGCTGTGAATAGAAGCTGTCATCAGTGATTGGGAAAAGACCTTTCTGACATCCTTTCTCCCTCTGAGGCAGAGGGACCTATGGAAAGGAAAAGGGTTGCAAGGGAGACTTGCCTTGAAGGGCAGGGTGTCAGTCTGGAAAGGCTCTGGGGAGAGTTAGCAGCAAAAACAGCCTGGGGCTGTGTAGGTGATAAATCAAAGGTTGTTTCAGTTATCAGCACAAGGGGCTGTGTCTGGGAATTAGAGGAAGGCACTTTTTGGGGAGGTGAGCAGTATGTGTTTCTTTTGCAGATACCACAGACAGCTGGACCAGAGGGACGCTTCTCTTCCCCATACAAGCTATAGTAGAGAGCACCTCAGTGGAGCTGCACCAGCCAATGTTACTTGTTGCTAATGTAAAGGAGTGTGGATGTTTGTGTTAAAACTTGAAACTCAAGTGAATTTCAGCAGGAGCACAGAGGTTTAAGCTGGGGAGTTGTCCTGAGGGTGTTTTTAATTCAATTGGTATAAAGTGTTTTTAGTTCATTGATACCTGGCTTTGATGATTAGATTATTGATATCCTGTTTTGCTATGAACCTCATTCATATGTTGGTTGTTTTTTAAATAAACAACGGTTTAAATAGTTAGACTATATGTACTCCAGTGTGTGGGGAAACAACAAGAAAGCACTTCACAGAGAGGTGGCATCAGCCATAGGCACTGGGAGGTTAACTGTGGCTATCTGACACCTCAGGACCCTGAACCTAGACATGGCCGCAGGTAGCACCAGGGCTAGAGTTACATAGATATATAGATATCTACTGGCCTTTTATTTTAATTGTGGAAGAACATGGATTTTGGAGTATTTTAAAGAGTGACATTGCGATTTTTTTTTATAAGGAATTTTGCAGTTTTTAAATAAGGAACACCAGAAATCCTGCTAGGAAGGCAAGTGACAGGACCCAGGCAGAGGATCCTTGTCATGAAGAGAGAGAGCTGGTGATGGCACGAACTGACCACCAGCAGGAACCAAGAAAGGAAAAGAGGGAACCACATTTCTGGAGCTGCTGCTCAATGAAGCTAGAGCAACCCAGGAGAGAGGGAGAGGAAAGGAGACTCCTGGATTAAAACAAGGAGGGAGGAGTGGCATGGCAGAAAGAGAGGAGAGCCAACTGGAAAGGTGGGGATGAAGAGGAGTCAGATGTCAGCTGGCTGGGAAAGATGGAGAGCTGCACTAAGATGGGAGATACCAACTAAAGAATCATTGTCAGGAATGCAATCCAGGAGACAATGTGACTTCAGGGAGTGGAGGATCAGCTGAGGGGAGGCAGCAGAGCTCTACAGTGTCAAGTAAAACTTTTCTTAAATATTTTGTTTGCAAGGTTGGGTTGGGCTGACCGGGGAGCAATTTAAAGAAGAAACATAAATACAATAAGCCTAACATAGTTTAGGTTATTTACAGGGGAAGGTACCCTGTTTTGTGAGACTCATACTCTTTTAGAAAATAAGAAGGGAAATTAGGCTAGATAAGCCCAATAGACAAGATCTTATCTTGTTGATACTAACTGAGTTTATTCTTTCAATGTTTAAAGAAGGTAAGGGACATGATACTTACCTCCATTGAAGAAAGCATTAATCAGTAGCTTGGGGAACAGGCTTCTGTAATTTCTTTCAGCCTAGGAGATGGTGATACCTAAGAAACAATATAAAAAGATTAGATAGATATCTAATATGAAAACTTTATCATAAAGAACATTTTTCTGGTCAACCAGATTATTTTTTGAGAAAATTCAAAATCTCAAGGGAATAGATCAGTACCTCATTGTCTAATGGTGTTTAAATTGCATCCTTCTGGTAAAAATCCTTTAACAACAAGGCATGGCAAGTGAGATCTAAGGTCACCATTGAAAAGAGAGAGGAAAAAAGGAATGAGGAATAATCTGGTAATAAGAGACCTAATCTGAGTGACTTCGATTTACAAACAACAAGAGACTAGACACAATCTACCACAGTGGTGCATTGGCCAGAAATTTGTTGATGGCGGCCTACAGGTTCAGAATGCATGTATCAGGGGGCATAATGGGAAACCTCAATCCACTTCAGCAGACCCTACACCTGGTAGGTCAGCTTCTACAACAATAACAACAAGGAGCAAGACAAATCACATTGGAAGAAAAATGGTTACAGCCTGGGCTCAGAAGAATACGGTGGAGCCCAAAGTACCTAAGATGACACCCCATGATGGTACAGAAACCCTCTTAGAAAGTTTTGACTGAATAGCATTAGATTCTGGATTGGATTGGAGCTACTGGGTGGGACAGTGAGGTATGCTTGTAATTGGGAAGCATCGCTGGTAGGTGTTGTAGGGTTTAGGCCCCTTCTTAGTAGGTGCCTTGTTCTCCAGTGACATCAGGATGAGATCTGAGTTCAGCATCAGTGCAGTGGTTCAGGTGCTGCTCCTGCTCTCCTGCCACATCTTTGATGTTCCATTGATCTTCTCTTGGGAGACAGTTCCCCAAAGATGGCCCAAGGGGACCTCGACTCTGGGCTTCCTCTTGTGGCTCCAACCTCCCCTTTACCCAACCCATACCATGTCCACAGCCCGGGTGGACACTGCTCAGGTCTTCTCCTGGATGATCTCCCCTCATCCATGCCACCCGCCTTGAAGGATCGGGCCTTCTTGGCTGTCAGTCTTCCCGAGTTCATCCCTCATCTTCAGGACGGCTGTCAGGCAACTAAATCTGCCCCGTCCAGAGTTAACCGCAACTGAGAAAACTAACTGAAAATGGTCAACATCTACCAATGGGCTCCTGGGATTCCATCTCCTAGGATCCTTGGTCATGTGAGGGACTTGTCTGTCCCTTCTACCGTGGTAGGCATGGGAACGGGCAGCCATCCTGTTCTCAGCCTCCATTGGCCCTCTCAGCACAACCTCCCTGGGGTTCAGCTGACCAGTGGCTGAGCCATCCTGGTCCCACTAGCTGGCATTGTTTGTTCCGCCCTCCCAGAAGTCTGTGATTCTCCACACCTCTCTAGCCATGGCACAGCCCAGGGGTGTCTGTGGTCCCTCAGGGCCATCCCCTGCCATGATACCTGAGCTCCCAGTCGGAGCCTTGCTGTTTTCTTATGGGATCCCTGGGGGCTGCTGCTCCTCAGTGCGGCTCCCTTGTCCCTGTCTGCTCCCAGGGCTTTAATTCTCTGCTCCATCCATCCAAGTCCTCTGGCAGGTACCCAGGCTTTTCCCCTATCATCTGGGTCTTGTGTACCCTGGCTCCACAGCAACCTCCTCTCTGCCAGCATTTCCCTCTTCTTGCTCCCAGGACAGGCTCATCTGTGTCCCCAGCTGCTTCTTGAAGAGACCCGTGCTTTGCCAAGGCCATGACCCCTGCCTCAGTTGATTCACAGGCCTAGGCATCTCTGATACTGCTAAGCTTCCCTGGTGTCTCTCCCTAGCTGCCGTTCTTTGTCACCCCTGAAGTGAGTATCGGGACACATCAGGGAGAGGTGTCAGGTTGAGTCTAGGGGGCTTTCACCTTCTCTCTCACAGAAAGGCTTAGGCAGCATATCATACAATGAACCAGGGAGAAGCTACTGATTATGATAAGTTAAAGAAATAAATCTTTTATCATTTGGACTTTAACCCAGAGAGATGCCACCAGATGTTTAGGATGTAGAAAAAGAAAGAAGATAAGTCCCCGATAATATTGTTACAACATTTAGCTGATCTGGTTGAGAAGTGGTGTAGACTACAGGAACTATCCAAGGTCGAGATATGTGATCAGATATTGTTAAAGCAGTTCCTCCTTAACTTAGAGGAAAACTCACAAAAATGGGTAAGATGCCACTGAACAAAATCATCCTCCAAAGCCTTGAGGCTGGCAAAAGATTTTGACAGTGTCCAAATTGATAACACCAGGAGAAAAAATTCCAACATCAAAACCAGGGCTAAACAATGTAGACAGAGAACCAGGAATGTAAGGAAACTCAGGAAACTCGTTGGAACCAGGGAGGTCACCTGGTGTGCTTTTGTTGTGGCCAGCTGGGACATGTGGCAAGAGAATGTAACAGCTTGCCTAGAACAAGATTTCATTCAGGAGATTCTCACATGGAACTGTGGACTCATAAGCACAACCAGAAGGATAATGAGCACACTGAGATGTTGGACTTTAGCACAGGAAAGAGTAACCGAGATGAAAAGAAGGAGAAACCCACAGTATGGGCACAATAAGAGATAAAAGAGATTGCAAGCCATCATTGATACAGAGTGTGCATAGACTTTAATGTGGACTGATCTGGCTCCCAAGTGTCAGGCCCCAGATGTGTAGGTAGTCAAAATAATGTGTATGCATGGACAAATTTCCACATATCCCAGAAAGATATATTAGGTCAAAATACTCAATGTTACCTGAGAGATGTCCATGGGATTCTTGGGAGACCTACCCTACTAAATGGTATTACATCAGGACTGGGATGAAATTTACCAGGTCCTGGATATGCTAATGGCACAGACAGAAGACCAAATTGGCATGGTAGGACTAGAAGCTGAGAACACAATCACCTTAGAGGGACTGGGCCTCAAGAGTTTCACTAGCAACCTTCACTTCAGGGAAGCACAACAGAGAGAAGATGCTTTTCAAGCCATCATCCAGATATAACTCCCATTCTGTGCCTTTCAGTCAAATTGGCCTGAATTATCACTTAACCCCATATGGTTGTTTAAATGTATTATTCATCTTTTAGGCTTATACTTTCTACTAATATCTATTTTGAAACAGAAGAAACCTTGAGCAGCAACCCATGTAACATGTTTAGAAATATAGCAGTTAGCCTCCACTGTGATTAAAATGTTTTACTAATTCATCCCGTTCATTTTCATTTTAGCTTTGTTCTCTTTGATGTTTTAAATTGGATTCATGTTCTATATTTTAAGTATCTCGTTTTATGGAATGTATTTGGTGTTTTTCAATGTGGATCAGTTTACAGAGGTCTGTCACATTAGGGCACCGAAGTGCCATGTTTGAAACAGCTGAAGGTTCATGAAGAACAATGAAGTAGGTGTTATGCAATCAAATTATGCTTTGGGAAAGTAGGAGCCAACATTTTTGGCAGATGTGCCACAAAGTAACCATGCACGCTCCCTGAATGCCATTCTGATCCCTTTCACCTACCTAATCTCGTGCACTGCTTTTTGCCTTTTCTGAAACAAGTTTGAGTTGTGGCTAATCTGAGTTTTGAGTATGGAGTTCAGCTCAATCCCATCATGGAGAAGTGAAAGATAGGAATAGTAATTTGAAAACTGAAAACTCCAGCCCAATGTCTTTTCTGCTCCTGAGGAGATGGAATCTAATGAAGCCAAGATAAAGGACTAGCTTATTTTTTTCTTTGGTTCCAGCCATCTCTGGTGGCCAACGTATTTTTCAGATAGAACTAAATCATAAATGGAGGCTAAATCTGTCTCTTTAATTTGCTCTCCACAGAACTTGGAGCTGTGATGTGGGCAGCTGCTACGGGAAGATATGTAGGACGTGATTCAATTGGAAGGTGTCAAACTTAGCCCTATTTTAAACATGAAATCCAGTTTTAGGTACACATATACCCAAGATGCTAGCTGCACAGTAACACATTACAGCACAGACAGTGCTAATATGCTACTGCACAGTATTATTAGGCTACTGAATAACAGTGTCACTAAAAAGGTGTTCACCAGTGCTACTACACAGTAACTCTGGTTACTGCACATTTATTTAGTAGTTGATTATACAAGTACTAATTAAATAAAGTACTAAACTAAATGCATAGTAACCACTGTGCATTAATGAAAATGTAGACATGCACTGAATGGGATAATTTCCTGGTTACTTTAAGGCCCTTGCCTGAAACTCCTTTTTTCCAGTATTACTTTTGCCCTCTTCTTGATCCCTTCCTATCCTCCACTGATTCACATTGCACTTCATACATCAAAGTAAAAAACCTCAGGGGACAGATGATCCCAACAGTCAACTATGTACAGTTTTCTCCTCTGTAATCCTTCAAAATGTGCAACACAAACTAACAGGGTGAGAAGAGCTTATTGTTGCAGACCTGCTATTTGTAACATCAGGAAATGTGCTTATGTCACACTCAAAGTCCCTCTGCAGCACCTTGACAGTCTGGCCCACGTATATACAATAAAAACAAGGCAATTCACTTCAAGTTGCCATTCTTTAGCCCATTCTGTTGTGGTCTCAGGCGGAAAGATGATTTTAGGATGTACTCCATGATATCAGACAAATCACAGGCCCCCTTCAAAGGTAAACCTCATTCTGATTTTTCTTTGCCATTTCCTCCCATTCCCAACTTAAATTAGTTAAGATTCTCAGACTCAAGTGATTCCCACTTTCTGCCCATGTAATTCCACCGGGAATTCTGGAGTGGCACTCTGTCGTTGCAGATACAATTCCACAAAAAAATGTTTAACGTCTTAAACTCCACGTGGAAAAACCCAAATTTTAAATGCCACATGTCATGTATTGATTAAATTATCCAAGAATACAAAAGAAAGCTATATAATGAAGTAGAGACAACTATTCTGAATTACCAGACAGCATTAGGAACTTTGGTTAACTTATAAACATATGTGAAGAGGAAGGAATTCAAATGAAATGAAACTTTTATAAATAACTTAATTTCTCACTAATCTAACATCTTTTTACCTTGATTCTGTCTCTGCTGAAATATTTTTTTTTCTCTCTTAATCATTTCCCATCTCAATTGCTGTGTTTCCTTTTTATGGCCTTCTTAAATTTATGCTCATAAACTACAGGATGTTCTCATGGACAGACATATTGTTGTTCAGGAAATGGAACCTGTGTCTTCTGTCAACTTCATTCGTACTTTTACATTATTTAATCCTTTGCAAAATTGTGTTCCTGAGTTTCCAAATTTTTCACAGTATCCATGTTGTCTTTCTAACTTATCTATCAAACTGATCCTCTTCTCACTTACCTCCTAATGACTTCCCATGCATTGTGAATATGGTCTTGGTGAAAGCAGAACTGATAGTCATGTGGACTGAAATTTCCATTTAGGAACAGTATGGTCAGTGGCATATCGGTTTTCTTTACACTGGTGCATCTACACATGCAGTTAGCACACAGCAATAAACTCTGGCTCAGTTCATGCAGGAGTCAGCAGCTCCTGGGCATAGCATATACACATGTGTCTGGGTCTGCAGCAGTTAGATCCAGGGTAGAACAGCCCTGGGTGGGCAGCAAGCTTGGGGGGGTCAGCCTTGGGCTTTGGGTCATGGCGTTGGAGGCAGAGGGGCTGACTGGGGCATGAGGGTGCTACAGTTCAGGGCTAGCCAGCAGGCAACCCCTGTACCCCTGTACACTGGTTCCCCACTTATCCCCAGGCAGCATCTCCATGTGTGTTGAGGTAGCGTAAATTACTCCACTGTAGGATAATACTTGTCCTGGATACTACTATGCTCCAACAGAGTTATTTAATTTACTGAGCCCTAATACAACATGTAGACAGTAATGCTTTTCTGCAGAGTTAATTAAACAACTCTTTAGTAAATCACATGTGTAAATGCATACACTGTCTCTTCAGTGTGTCTTCATTATAATCTGGAAGGACCATCTCTAAAAAAGAGAGGATAATGCAATGTTCACATCAATTAAGGAATAAAGGTGTTTTGTTTCATAGCCTCACATTTGCATACATAGCTTGAGAGTATAAGTAAAGCAATTAGAATTGACCCAGAAAATCACTCTGCCACAGAAAAGTTTTGGGGTGCAAATTACACATGTAGACAGGGACTGTAGTGAGATCACCAATAGTGACAGTTGGTGCCAAATCCAGTGATTTCTGTGAAGCTGACACTCCTCTGCTAGAGAATGTTGATTTAGAACAATGATTTGTTTCACAAAGCTTTCAGAAGATAACAAGTTCTGGTCACTATTGACCTTAATCAGATTTAATTGGTGACCGAGAGGTGAAATAAATTACTCTGTTATTTGTTCTGCCTAATTATCTCTCTTAATTTCTGCTCCTTGAACATACACATGAACTTTTCTTCAAAAGTCACTCAAGACTTTTTTTTTTTACTTTGCCTTATGATTGATAGTCAAGAAATAGCATTGACTTGGAACACAGTGTGTTAAAAATGAATACTGGGGTAGGAGGGAGGAGGGAGGAGGGAAGGTGTTCCTAGAGACAACATATAAATATATGGGTATGCTATTCAATAAGCTGTAAATAGTAATGTGTGGCAAGTGCTGCACTATTTTTAGGTTTTAACTCTAAATAGATATGTTAGTAAATGAAATAAAAAAAAATAATAGAAGTTCAAACATTTCATAACTTCCAGACTTTCTGACTGAAAGCTGTGTTGTCATTATAACAGCAGCAAATAATAGCAACACATATAAATGCACACACTACATTTTCTCTCACACCACACAGCCACAAATAACACATCCACCTTGTTTTTGGAATGTAGAAAAAATATTATTCCAGAGTCCTAGTGGAATATTTGATAAAGATAAGTCCCCCCAGAAACACAGAGTGAAGTAGCAGGAACTTCCTGGTGTGTCAGGACTGTAATAAGGTTAAGCAAGACCCTTGCAAGGGAATTACCAAGACTGCTACTTCTTTATTGCAAAGTTCTTTATAAAAGTTTCTGCAAAAAAGTATGTTTTGTTTTCATACCATGAGCCTCATCAAGATGCTACAGACTGTATGTAGCAGCTCACTTGCCCTGAATCAGGTCAATCAATGTTTCATGCACAAGTTCAGTTGTTAGCTACTGCAAATTTCTCAGTGACTGTGAGAAGGTTAACACTGGTCTCCAGGGTTGCCTATACACGTGCTCATTTGTGTTTGAATTAGAATGTGTTGGAAGAGACTTGATTAAAGGAGTCTGCTTCATGTTCTATTTAAAACATTCCAGTGTCACCTCATTGTCACGTGGATAAAGTCTCTGCACATTTTAAAATGGCCATGGGGACACTATCTAAACTTTATCAAATGAGCTTTAGATAAAGCATCCCATGGCCATTTAAAAATGTGGGGGGGGGTTAATACATGTGACAGTGAGCCAATTTAATTAGAGTGGCTCTCCAGTAACAACTGTAATTAAAATGTCCCCTCTCCCTTCACTCCCAAGGAAGTCAGGGGAAAGGGACTTAGTGGTGGGGGTCTACTACAGACCTCCCAATCAAGGGGAAGACCTAGACCTCCCAATCAAGGGGAGGACCTAGACCTTAAGTCATCTCACAGAGGTAATTAGGTCAAAAGACGTGGTCATCATGGGTGACCTGAACTTTCTAGACATCTGCTGGGAAGAGCAGTCAACCAGGTCTGACCACTCACGTAGGTTCCTAGCTGAGCTACAGGACCTCCATCTAACCAAGGAGGTACACATCCCCACCAAGGGAGACACCTTGTTGGACCTGGTCCTGGGCACAGGCGATGACCTGGTGAGGGGGCTGCAGGTGCTTAACCATCTGGGCAACAGCGATCATCACCTGCTGGAATTCACCATCCAGTGTGAGGTGGCAAAGGCCTGCAGCGAGGCAGCAGCCCTGAACTTCAAGAGGGAGGACATCAATGAGGTAAGGAGAATAGTTGGGGAGGCACTAAGGTCCCAGAGGGGGGAGGAGTCAGTTGTCCAAGAAGAGTGGTCATTCCTTAAGGAGATAATCCTCCAAGCCCAAAGGGAGGTAATCCCAACAAGGATCAAAGGGGGCAAGAGGGCACTAAAGCCCTCATGGCTCAACAAAAGAATATGGAAACATCTCCTAGCTAAAACGGAGGCATACAGCCAATGGAAGGAAGGGGCATCACCAGGGAGGACTATACCTCGGTTGCTCGGGGTTGCAGGGGGGCCGTCAGGAAGGCCAAGGCAGAGATGGAACTCAGATTAGCTACCTGGATCAAGGAGAACAAGAAGACCTTTTTTAAATACATAGGGGGCAAAAAGAAGTACTCAGTAACATGGGGCCTCTGAAAGACATGTTAGAAAATCTGGTCGTCACACCAGATGACAAGGCTAACCTACTCCATTTTTCTGAGCAGGGACTAAGTCACCCTGGCTCCCTCCCCCCCACCCCGGACCACTGTAGGCCCCAGGGGAGGCACACCCAGGCCTATGGTCATTAGGATCTAGTCAGGAAACTTCTGGAGGTATTTAAATCAGCTGGTCTTGATGATCTCCACCTCAGAGTGCTGAGGGAATTAGCACAGGTCATTGCAGGACCCCTGGCATGGGTTTATGAGCACTCATGGTGCTCTAGTGTGGTGCCAGTGGACTGGAAAAGGCCCAGTGTGGTTCCCATTTTCAAAAAAGGGAGGAAGAGGCAACCAACATGGGTTCATTAGAGGCAGGTCCTGTCAGACCAACCTGGTGGCCTTCTATGACCAGGTCACAAAATCCTTAGATGCAGGTATAGCAGTGAACCTAGTCTTTCTGGACCCTTGAAAGTTGATTTTTGGGGCGGATGGAGGGGCATGTGGTATGTGAATGAATCCAACAACTTTCTGAAAAATAAAGTAATACTATTATTCTTGTATTCAATGCCACTAAATTTTAAAAAGCTGTTGAAGGTATACTTTTTTTGTTCAGAGAAAGTTGAGTTGTAACTGAGTTTAAAAAAGTGAGATTTTTGGAAGAGAATATAAAGCCTTTGTATAGTCTATTAAACTGGCACAGACTATATTATTGATTATATTTGTACAGACAGCTTTACTTATCCATTTGCGTGTTAGTGTTGGATTAATTTCTATGAAATGTTTTATGGTGTTTTAAATGCTATTGCTTCTCTGAGCATCTTTAGTAATAGTCTCAGGTGTAGAATTTTCTTCTATGAAATGGATTTGTCATAATAGATGCATTTACAAATTATTCTTTTGTGTTCTTTTTTTAACTTCATGAACAGATTGGATGAACCCACTCTATTTCCTATTGTATGATGCTCTTCCTTTTATTATTAATAATTCTCTCAATAGTGGATGGATGGAAACATTGTGTAATAGGCAGAAGAAATGAGGTGAGTGCTTTATTTTCCCTGTTGTGCTCTGAATGGTAATTATTAAAATCACTTAAAGTATGAGGAAAATTCATGCAGGACTTAACAGAAATCACTGTGTCCATATTTGCCATATAACTTAATCAAGATTTAAAAAAAGAAAACAGCTTTTCAGAAGACATCTTGGCAGGCATGCTAACTTATGTATTTTGAGCCAGATTCTCAGCATGTCTGAATTAACTTAACTTCATCGAATATATGGAAACAGTTCATTTTTACATCATTTGAGAATGTGGCTTGTTTAGAAAAGCTTGCTTTCTTTTTTCCCCCAAGGTAGTTATTTGAATGTTTTGAGATGCGAATAAATATATCTTGCTGTAATAATCTCATTGAGTAGAGACTATAAACTCTATTTTGAACCTCTTAATAACTGCTAAAATGACTTTCAAGTCTCAACAGAGACTCTAAAAACTGAATGGACATAGATGCTGATGTACTCACAAAGTAAAATGTAGTTTCTCTGATGAGATTCATGCATTACTAGCCTCAGTGTTTGGCTTTTTGTATGAGTATAAGAAGAAATTCAAGTGAGATTCTACTATGAAGGAGGGTCTTCGGTTTTTTTTGTTTTTTGTTTTTTTGTGTTTTTTTTTACTGGGATCCAGCAAGCTGAAAGCCAAACTGTGTGCCTTCTGGCTCATACTCCATTACTGGTGAAAATTCTGCAATTATACCATAATTAACAATTCTGTTAATGTGCAAGCCAGAATAGAAGCCAGGCCTTTTTCCCATGGCTATATTGGCTCTGCAAAGCTAACAGGAGTAAATAATAGCCAAAGTCTATTAATCCAACAGAGGAGGAGGCAGAACTGTGTGTTCATGCAGTAGGCTATAAGTAAGAGGATGCCATTTCACATGGTCAGTTTTAGAGAAATGTTCTGCTTAACTCATGTATTCTTCTCAACCTGACAGTTTTTATCAGCACAAAATTGCTTTCATAAAATAAAGCATTTACCTAAAATGACTTGTTTCCAAAATCCAGAGTTATTGACATGACTTGAATACTCAAAAGGTACACAAAAAGTACCTTTTGTGCCAGCACTTCAAACTCAAGAATCAAACTGACTCTAAACTGATAATTAAAGCAGAAAAAGCAGATGTGGAATTTGGCCAACAGTTTTGTTGTCAGGTCTTACAAAGTGACCAACTTGCCTTCCCCCCCCCAAAAAAAAAAATGTGCAGAAATGGATTAGCACTTCTATTTCTTTCAACAACGTAAATAGTAAGGCAGAAGTGTATACAATCAGGGCCTTGTCAGACCTTATATTGTGAACAGAACAAATGCTAATTGTATTAGTGCTGTTTGACTTAGTGAAGCAATTGCACACTAAGGCAAAAACCTGCTCTGATTGCCCCTTACACACACAGCTGTGATTTGCCACTAGCGGCTTGGGAAGCAGGGGCAGGACAAAGAGCTAGAACAGAGATTCCCAACCACTGGGCTGTGACCTGGGACTGGGCCACAGCGGATTGGCTGCAGGGTTGTGGCACAAAGTCCCCCACTTGGAGCCCCCTC
>JAGPOW010001327.1:28554935-28584401 GCA_030014935.1 Caiman crocodilus | reverse complement strand
CAGCCTATATGTATGCTGTGGATTCCTTCTCCCAAGGTGCAGCACCCTGCATTTGTCTATGTTGAACCCCATCCTATTCTCATCTGCCCACTTTTGTAGCCTGTCTAAATATAGTTGCAGCCTCTCTCTCCCTTCAAGTGTGTCCACCTCACCCCACATCTTAGCATCATCAGCAAATTTGGACAGCGTGCTTTCCATCCTCTCATCCAAGTTGCTCATGAAGATGTTAAACAGTGTGGGCCCTGAGGACCAAGCCCTGGAGTACCACACTGCTCACATCTTGCCAGGTTGAGTACAACACATCCACTACTACTCTCTGGGTGCACCCCAAGAGCCATTTTTTTACCCATCCAACTGTGCAGGCATCAATGCTGCAGCCACTTAATTTATTGATGAGGATGGGATAAGAGACAGCGTCAAAGACCTTGTTAAAGTCTAGAAAGACTATGTCCACAGCAACACCATCATCCAAGGATTTAGTTACTTGGTTGTAAAAGGCAATCAGGTTGGCCTGGCATGACCTGCCTTTGGTGAACCCATACTGATTGCCCCTGAGCATGATCTCCCCTGCAGGCCCCCCCACAGATGTGCTCCTTGATGATTCTCTCCAAGATCTTCCCGAGCACACGTACCATACTGTTTCATAACATGAGATAAGGTGGCACCAGGTCACAGTGCCCAATTGCTGAGCCCTTGGGATTTCCAGTTTTGGGGAACAGACAAAATTAGGAGGATACCAGAAAGAACCAAAAGTAGGATGGGTTTGTGAAACAAAGGGATATGCTGACAGAGCAGAACATGAACCTCCACCTGACACAGGAGGTACACGGTCTCACTAGGGGGGATACCTTACTGGATCTGGTATTGGCAACGGGGGTGATATGGTAGGGGACCTACAGATTGGTAGTCACCTGGGGGACAGTGATCACCAAATAATAGAATTCATCATAAGACGTTGAGTGGGTAAGCTAACTAATAGGGTTAAAGTGCTAGACTTTAGGAAAGCTGATTTCAATGAACTCAAGCGTTTAGTCAAGGACACAATGCAGAATAAGAATTTTGAAGAGATGGGAGCCCAGGAAGGGTGGCTGTGCCTTAAGGAAATGATCCTTTGGGCATTGAAGGAGATGATCCTGATGTGAGCAAAAAGAGGGAAAGGGGCCAGGAGGCTTCCTTGGCTGACTAGAGAAATCCAGGGCAGCCTGCGGACTAAAAGGGGAGAATATAAAAAGTGGAAGTGGAAAGACATTACCAAAGAGGAGTGTACCTCCTCTGCTCATGCTTGTAGGGAGACAGTTAGACAGGCCAAAGCTACCATAGAGCTGAGGACGGCATCCCAAGTAAAGGATAACAAAAAATTGTTTTTTAGATATATAGGGAGTAAAAGGAAGGCCCAGGGTGGAATAGGACCCCTACTAAATGGGCAGAACAGATGAGCTCCATCCAGTTTCTCAGGCCTGATCCTAAGAGGAAACAATTTACAATGCAAACCACTTTTCACAGCCAGGCCTATGAACTTCACTTCATCAGCCTCCTACGTACAGAAACTCATGGACTCAGTATAGGTTAGACAGTGGCATTCTGACACACTGCAACCTGCCAGACTTCTGACTCCCTGGGTGCCTCTGCACTTTTACCTGCACTGCTACATACCCCATTCCCCACTACCCACCACCCAAGCCTGTCCCTCATCCTCTGACTCCTCCATTTCCATTTTCACTGACTGTCTTTCTTGTCTGCAGTGTGTGGCAGGCCAGCCTCTGGCTGCTTAACTATTCCTTCCATCCAGGAACAACTGCAGGTACTTCCTCATCCTGACAAAGGGTTTTTCAACACAAAAGTTGGCATCCCAGGCAGCTCAGCTGAGCACATTGGGAGCCTCACAACTGCACTGCAACCAGGAAGTGTCAGGCCTGTCAAAGATATGACAGGTCTGGGCATTCCCCAGCCAGGACTGTGTGTGCATGCATTAGACGGAGGTGTTTTATTCCCTGCACTGTGTGCATGCACTGAACTCTTTTTTGATTGTTTGATTTGTTCAGTAATAAAAATTAAGAACTATGTAAAAATGTGTGCTGTCTATGTGTCTTCTTCTCCACTGTAATGTATTTATTTTCTGTGAATTATGAATGTGAAGTGTGACTCTGTTGTGTGTTTTATTCCCTCTCTGTTATTCCCTCTTTCTTGCATGCATGCACTGGATTCTGCTTTGATTATTAATAACTATACATGGTGTCTTCTTCTATAGTGTTCTATTAATGTGAATGTGTGACTATTACTGTACTTCTTGTTCTTCTGTGTTGTAATGTGTACCTAAAATGATATATCTCCTTCTTTTAAGACCTTGAGTTTTGTGTTAGCCTCAATCTGAACCTGAGTTAAGTGTTGTCTTCAGTCTCTATGTAAACTATAATAATATTAATAACTAATAACTACTATATATCATCTGACTCTGTTCTTCTATGAATATCTGATTTTTCTTTTTCTAGATGTGTATATTATAACTGTGTGTGTGCAATCTGTGTGCCTCCCTGCACAGTGACGGATCATGCTGGCAGGGAAAACAGTGAGTTTTCTTTTTTCAAAGTTTGCTCAAAAAAGAGAGACAAAATATAAATTGAAAGAAATTAATCGGATAGTATTAAGTAAACAGATTCTAAGCTAAGCTAAGCTAAGCTAAATCCTATCCAACCCTTTCTAACAACAAAAAGGAGCAGGCAAGTTGCAACTAACTGACTACGAAGCAAGCCAGACAGCAAGCCAGGCTGCATGTGTTGCTCTGGAAGAAACAGCTCACAAAGGCAGAGCGAACCTGCGCACAGAGGCTTTTATGCTGTTTATATGTTCCCTCCTGCAGACACTGTATTTGGAAAGGCAGTCAGAGAAAAATCTTGCTCACTGGCCACCTAGACATGTCAGTCTTTCCCCCCCGCTCCCTCTCCTGCTACGTTTCTGTTTCCCCATACGGACAGCCCTCTGAATCTCTGAATCTTTTCCCAATCTTTTTTGAATTGATTCAGAAGCTCTGAAATTATTTGGAAAGCCAAAAGCAGATAGTGATTTGATTCAGACTCACAGATTCAGCCTCCACATGGGTTTCACAGAGGCCTACTAGATAGTCATTTTTATAATGTGATAGTTACTTTGCATGTGTAATACATATAACATGGAGTAAGGTGCCCAGTGTCTGAGTATCTTTAATTCACTCTATTTCCTGCATATCTTGATTTTCAGCTCTCCTTGCAACACTGCTGCCGAGGACACAGTCTTCAAAAGACAGTATTGACCTACTACCTTAACAAATGCCAGATGACTGTTGAATGTGCCTTGGGCCACCTGAAAGCACAGTGGAGATCATTGAACTACAGTCTCAAGGTGGATCCAGAAAACATTAAGGCCTTCATTGTGACATCCTGCTTTCTCTGTTCTCCCCTGAACATCAAACACATTGTATCAATACAAATTACCCTGGGGAGCTGTGCACTCAATTTATAAATTTTAAGGTGATAGGACCAGGGGAAATTCACCCCTCTCCCAACTTGTTGTGCCTGGGCAAAGTTTGGACAGCAGACATGCTCTGCTACAATTGCAAATTGTGGTGCCAGTCAGTGGTGGTCACTTGGGACATGCTGGCACCAGGCAGGGTGAAAGCAGGGAGTGGGGGGTCAATCTTCACTAGTGGCAACTTTATATCTTATAAGCATACTTGTTCTGGATGTGTTTTAGCCTGCTAGGTCTTTTAGTCCTGAGTATGCCATGGTACAGTAGCAGGCTACTCTGTGACCCATGTGTCAAGACA
Source organism: Caiman crocodilus (assembly GCA_030014935.1). Classification (NCBI taxonomy): domain Eukaryota; kingdom Metazoa; phylum Chordata; order Crocodylia; family Alligatoridae; genus Caiman; species Caiman crocodilus. The sequence continues at coordinate 28,580,602 of JAGPOW010001327.1, read as the reverse complement.
CTGCTTCCAGCAGGACATGATCTGAACTGCTGAGGTGTGTCATTGCAAAGTAAACTACATTGGGATGAGAATTAGTTTATGACAACACAACTCATCTAATTACCCAAAAAACTCATGTACATGTAAAATGTGATCCAATTAAGTCACATAAAAGGGAAATGTTCGTTATGTGTACAAGCACCTGACATCACATGTACAAGTACCACATATGTTTGATATTGGGCACTAGGGCATCTTTACACATTCTCTGGGATGGGGGTGGGGGAGAAGGCATTTTAATGAAGTGTTTCTCAGGAGCCACTCTAATTAAAATGCCCACAGTGTCTTACGTATTCAGCATCCTATGCTTCAAAATGGTGGTGGGAGCATTTTAACTAAAGCTTGTTCAACAAGTGCCTCTACTGCTATTTTGAAGCATGGGACACTAAGTACATGAGATACTGAGACTGCTGGAGCATTTTAATCAGATAAGTCATTTAATTAGAATGCTCAAGCAGATTTGATTAATTGAGTCTGTTCTGACATGTTTTAATTAGAATGTATTAGAGCAGGCATTGGGCATGTGTATAGGTGCCCTAAGTTCACAGTTGTATAAGTGTACTTACAGTGTCCCTCATATTCATTTGAAGTAACATTTTAAATTGCTTCTGGATTCATAAAAGTGATAATGGGCTGGATTCTGCTACTAACCAAGAATGAGTACTGCTGCACTTGAACTAACTGCAGGATAATGCACTACTTAGCCTGGGACATGATATAAATGTGTTTTCACTCCTCACCTTAAAATAAATCTGACTTCCATTCTGACTTTGAAGGAAAACATGTTTGGGCCTGACATAAAGCCTACTGGAGCCAAGGATGTTTTTCCTTTGACTTCAGTAGCCTTTATCTCAGGCCCCAAATGAATAGTATAGTTGTTAATAGGTATAGAAAATCTGTCAATATTTCACAAGTGTCAAATGTATACTTAATCTTCAATCTCTGAATTTGCAGCTGAATATAGATTGTAGCTATATAAAGTATGATACAGCTTACTGAAAGGGTATAGTTTAATAAAATGTCATGAAATTGGTCTTATGAATCTGTAACCTGTTTTATATTTGAAAAAAAATAAGTTAAATAATGTTATACTTCTTTTCTAAATTGTCAGGCCTATCATGTTTTGTTTCAGTAAGTTATACGATATACAGAGTTGTGTACAACTTCTGTTATGATTCTTGAGGATTCTGTACTTAAAGTCAAAACAGGTATGTGACAAAGCAAAAGGAGAGAGATGAAAGAGGGACCTGCTCACACCCCTGCCTTACCTTCAGCACATCTGGGATCTGCCTGGAGGGCAGTTTCCTGCAGGACTGTTCCCTTCTTTGGCCATGCTGGAGAGGCCAGCCAGCCAGGAGTGAGTGGCAGAGGCACTTGTTGGCATGGTCAGGTTCCCAGTTTGGGCAGAGCCAGAAAGCCATGCTAAACATAATGCCAGGCAGCTGGCTGGCACTTGCAAGCCCAGTCATTGCCTCCATAGAGACTATGAGCCTCAGCTGTGCAGGGGAGGTAGGCCTGGATTGGAGCCCCTAAAAACACCCTGGAAGTGATGGACAAAAGGGATCTGACATCAAAGGATGCAGAGCAATGGATGGGTGAGAAGCAGATGAGCTGCTCACCTTTTCTTATCCTCATCCAAATAGACTGCTAGGGATTCCTGGGTCAAGGCCTGGCACTTCCAACTATAAGGCTGGGTGTGACGGTGGCGTGCCATTGCTAAGGACACAGGAGAGACCCATGGGGTCAATGGAAGGAGGAAAAAACTTACCAGAAAGAATAGAGCAGGGAGAAGAGGAACAGCAGCAGCCGCAGCAGACGCCAGTACAGCCACGTGAGCCGCGTCTCTGCCGCTCGTTTAAGCGGCTGACGCTAATGAGCCGGCGAGGGGAACCAATCGCGGCTGCCAGCATGGCTACCGCGGGAAAATTGAAAAACTGCAGCAAGCCTTGTGGCACAGGTGGTGGAGAAGAGCGTGGAGGAGAGGAGCGTGGCATAGAGGAGCAGTGTGAAGAACGCGAGTGGGAGCAGAGGAGGAGGCTGCAGCTAGCCGGTGCTGCGGCTCCTGAGAGATCCGCGTTGCTCACGGAAGGAAAGGTCCCAGCGTTGTGGCTGGGAAAACCACAAGTAGGCTCTGGATCCCGGACTGGCTTAGCTGCTACCAGCCAGCCAGAGCGGGGCTCTATCCCAGAGAGCCTATTGGGGGCAGCAGAATATTTCTTTTAAAAAGAAGAAAAGAGAGAAGAATCGCGGGAATACCAGGACTCGCTTGATACAAATGGCACCTATCCCGGGTTAATCCGAAGGCCGTCAAGAGCATGATCTTTTCCAGCTGAGGTACCAACAGAGGACCAGTTGGCATGTGGATGAGGTGTAGGGGTGGTGGAGCCTCGTGGACCATCAGGCCCTAAGGTCGTGAGTACCCCTCAGGCATACCCCGACACTATTTAAGATCAGCACTGAACACCCTTCCTACAAGTACATGGATTTCATCGGAGTCATGGTGGGCGGGACGAGGGGTTAGGGGTGGCCTGAAGGGGGTACCAAAGAACTCGAACTCACCTACGTCACACTGGGCATGAATGAGACTTTAGTGTGATATTGAGTGACCACTAATCCTTTATTAGGGTTTGCATTTTCAGGAAGTCTATACATATGGAGATTTGAGGCAGAAGTGCAGGGGCTGGAGGAGCTCCCATTCAGGCTCTTAAGGCTGCATAGCTGATCCAGAGAGCTCAGCAGTGCAAGACACTGGTGGCATCAGTTACTTTTCCCTTTGAGCGTTGGACTGATCCTAGACTGGACATCACCTCCTGAAAGTGTTCCATAAAAGTCATGGCAGGTGAGACTGAGTGAGGACATGAGCACTTTAACTGTGAGAGGGGAAAAATAGGCTGTGACTGCTGTATTAAGGACATGGCTCACCTGGGCCACCAAGTTGTCCCAAGTCACGCCAGTTAGGCAGCTATGGCTTGGTGACAATTTTGGTGCATGGCTGGGAATTGCTAATAGTAGGGAAAAAATTAAGAAGTGTTTTTCCATTCCGTTTCTCTTGATGATGAACTTCAGGGATGAATAAATGCAGAGACATAATGGATAAGGATGGCAAGGTGTCAACCCAAGGCACTGCCAATTTCCAGGTATTGAACTTACTCATCCAGTTTCCACAGGGACAGCAAAGGCAAATGGAGGAGTTTTGGCAAGTGAGGGCTAAAGAACATGCAGCACAGAGTACACTGTTTAGTAGGCAGCAGATGCAGAATGAGAAACAAGAGATGTGACAAGGCACCAGGCAGGACTTGCAGAAGGGTTTAGGATGCTCAAGATGTATTGGGACAACAATCCAAAGGCCTATTTAGAGAACTTTGAAAGACTGGCTATGGCTGCTAGCTGGGCCCCAGAGCACTGGGCATACCAATTAGGACTGTTGTTAATGGGAAGAGCCCAGGCAGCCTACTGGGCAGTACCTCATGAAGAGGTGGGAGATGGCAAAAAATAAAAGGAGGTTGTATTATACCACAAGGAGGTATCAACCAAATGTATTGCCTATGATTTAGGATGAGAAAGTCAATAAAAGAAATGGCCCCGGGTGCTGCTACAGTTCCTAAGAGACTTGGCTCAGTGGTGGCTTGAGCTGGAGATGCAGATTCTGGCCAAAGTAGTAGACATTATTGTGTTAGAACAATTTATGGGGGACCTAGTGGAAAAGACCCAACAATGGGTCAGAGGACACCAATGCCAAAACTTGAAGGAGGTGCTAAAACTGGCAGAAGCCTTTTTGGAAGCTGAAAGACTTGACCTTCAAGGGGGAAGATTTAAGGAAGCCTCACCCATTAGATGGGGTATATGGGGAATTACTTGAGGGGGAACAGGATGCTCACCCAGGGGGCCTGCAAAAAGATGATCAATGCTATATCTGTAGAGAACCGGGACACAGAGCTCTGATGTGTCTGAAGATTAAAGATTGATGGGAGCTGCCACAAGGCAAACTGCACCCTTCTGGGGAAGGGTCTAGTGACATTGAGAGGCCAGAACCTATGGATTGTAGCTTTAGAACTGAGGCCAACTGGGGACTTCCCCAGGCTACAGTGATGGTAATGTTAGAGGATAGAGAGTACCCAGCTATGATCAATATGGGATGTATGCAGATCTTGTCTAGAACACCACTTGTTTACCCCGGAAACAGGTAAACTGGTGGGCCTGAAGAAATTGGTATGTGTGTATGGAAAATATCAGCTATATCATCACAGGAAATTAAAGATGGCTGTTTCAGGAAAGATCAGAGACATGCCAGGGGGTTTGGTAGACCGATTAATATGCCCCATGATTCTGGACTGGCCCAAACTTTGAGCGGTTTTCTGGAGGCACCAGAAACCACATGTTGTTGGAAGGAAGAAAAAGGGAAAGATGAGGCGATGATTGGGCAGGCTAGTGAAGAGGGTGCAGAAGTCAAAGAAATAGATTTGGAGCAACTGACAGAGTGAAGGCAGTTCTAAGGTCAGTCACAGGAGGAAACACTACACCTTTGAGGACAGCATAATCTGGTGGAATGACGAGGTTAGAAAACCAGAGATGGTGATGCACTACCCACGGTTTGAGGCAAAGGAAGATCTCCTGTATCAGATAATAAAGCGGGTAGGAGAAGGGGAAGAAGTCACAAGACTGTTATTCCCTACAGGTTATCTGGGGGATTTGCTCTGGATAGCCCATTCTCTACCCATTGGCTGCAACTTGGGCTGGGACAAAACTAAAGCCTGGCTTTTAAAACGGTTCTTCTGGCCAGTCATATATAAAGAGGTAGAGAAATTTTGCATTACAGGTACTCCCAGAAAGGGCCCTGTTAATGCCTATGCTGATAATTGAAGGATCATTCAATAGAATTGTCATGGATATGATGGGACCTTTCTTGAAGAGTAGTTTGGGATATCAGTACATCTTACTCATTATGGACTGTACAACCAGATTTTCAGAGGCAATTCCCCTGGTGATGGCCACCTGAGGTTGCCACTAAATGAATGAAATGTATGGACAGAGTCATAATACCAAAAGGAAGCAAGCAAGCACTCTAACTGTGAAAGAGGAAAATAAGCTGTGACTGTCCTATTAAAAGATGTCCTATTAAAAGATGCCACTAAGATGTCCTGAGTCACTCTGGGTAGGCAGCTATGTTTCAGTGACAAGGAGAAATTGCTTCTGGCATATTCTGGATAGCAATAAAGGGTAGGCATTTCAACCTTTTGTTTACAAATTCATAGACAGTAAGACCAGAAGAACCACTGCGATCTTATTGGACCTATCAGATAATGCAGACTAGGGGGATTCCGCAAACTAGTTCCTGCTTGTACTACAGCATAAAATTTAGGAAAAAAACCATAAATCTTAATGTAAAGGTGGAAAACAATATTTTTTTGTAAATAGTTATAACTGTTGGTTATATCTTATAGTTAATAATGTGCGATTTCTTTCCAGTTAAGATTTGTTTATCTCTTGGCCATTAGATCTTGTTATATACCATTTTTGCTACATTGAAGAGTTCTCTATTAGCCAATTCATATTCCCTGTGTATATTAGATACTCAAAGATACCCTTAAACTTTTGTTTGTGACACAATGGATCCAACTCCTTGAGGAAATAACTACAAGATGTATTTTCTGATTTTTCAGGTGTCTTGAGGAAAGCAGACATAGGTGGAGTTCTCCTGTGTCCTAACAATTATGCCATGCCAGTTTAGCCTTCAAGCAATGAGCACACAGAGAAAAATAACAGTTGTTTTGAGCCCTCTCTAATTTATGACCAAAACTGATCCAACATCTAGCTGGCTCCAAGCTTAGGGTCCCTCTAATCAGTTGTTTCTCTGATCTTGCACCAAGCATAGTTCAAAATCACAAGATGGTCTAGAATAAATGAGAGGCTCATAAGTGAAATTTGTGAGTGTAACTTAGGTTTTTATTCGGATTTTATTCAGGTGACTTCCCATTATTCAGGCAACTGAACAAAAGTTTCAAAAATTGGCTCTTTGAAGTGTTCCTTTGCAAGATAAGATATTGTTTCTATAAATGGCACAAATATATCATAAATAGTCTTACCTGAGAATCAAGAGATGTCTTTGTTCACTCAGCTCTGAAGAGCCTCAGCACACCTTGACTTACATCTTGTATTGAGCTGTCTTTCATGTATCTGATTTAGAGGCTGCAGTTGATCAGAATCAGGGAAAGTGTATCAGATGTCCATCACTGACTTGTCAATATAAGGAGAACTGACATGAGAATAACAAGTCCAAACTTGTTCTACAGGGACTTTTCACCCATGAGATTTATAACCCCATAAAAATCAGGTACTGTATATTTTTAAAAGGTGTCATAGTACTCATGAAAGTTAATCACAAAAGAAAATGTGCAGAATCTTTATGGAAGTAGAAAACAAAGTATCTGGTGGCACATATATCACTGAAACAAAATGAAAAAAGGTGTAAATGCATGTGAAGAGAATAAAAGAAATGTCTGCTTTGACTGAGTTCTATCAAATTCACTTTGTAATGAAAGGGTGCTTTTGCTGAAAACATAAACCCACAGTGAAATGATGGAGTTTTTTTTTTTTTTATGTTTCCACTACCATTTTAGCTCTGCCTACAAGTAAAATGGCTAAGTCTAACTATAGGGCATTTTTACACTTGCTCTGGGGGGAGGGAGGCCACTTTAGTTAGAGTGGCTCTGAGACCTGCTCTAATTAAAGTGCCTGAAATGTCTTGTGTATTAGCATCCCTATGTTTTCAAATGGCAGCAGGGGTGCTTTATCTAAAGTTCATCAAGCAAGCTGTAGTTAAAGTGCATTGCTGCCACTTGAAGCATGGAGACACAGATACATGAGACACAGAGACTGCTGAAGCACACTAATTAGCACACTTCAGCAGACTCAATTGGGTCTGCTCTGATGCACTGTAATTATAGTGCATTGGAGCAGCCATCTGGCTCATGTACAAGCACTGATAGTGTCTCATATTATTATTCTGTGCACTTGTTGATCTTGTGAATAATTGTTTATGTACACGTTGACATGTGTGTGTAGGAAGGGTAAATCTGTATGTAAAGACCTCTTGAAAACATATGTATTTTCTTTTTCTTTGTACACACACACACACACACACACACACACACACACACGTAAAGGATTCAGTTTGTTCAGCGAAGGGTTGAAAGATCCAGATTGCTGCCATTCTGCAGCTTTTGGGCATAGTGCTGTGTAAGCTGATTCAGTACAAGACCAACTACAAGATCCTGGAAACTGTCCTGCATGGCCATACCTTACCAACGGCAAGCACTTCACTCTCTCTCACTCTTAGAGTTGTACCCTGTGCTTCCCCCTTCAAGAGGGAAGGTGAAACAGCACAATGATGAATGACATTGCTGCTGCACCATCCTTCATTACATACATACCTAAAATGACTGCTATTTGAGAAACCAGCATTGCCAGTTGTTGCTATGGAAGCATAGCTAACATTCTCAAATATGTGATCTTGGCAACAGATTAAACAACAAGCCACTCAAAAAGAAGGAGTTAAAGCTCTTGATAACTACCCCTCAATTGTCCCTTCCATGATTGGCCTGTCCAGATTACCATATTTTAAAGAATGCAGTGTGGTGCTGACAATGCTCCATTTAAAAAAAAAGCCACTCATACACATGTACTAAAAGCAAAAACAATTGATACAAGTGTTTCTTACATTATCGAACTGACTGGTATCAGCTTAAACTGGCATTGGGAAAAATATACAAAATCATGATAATAAGATGAAAGGCTGAAATGAGAGGATTTATTATTATTATTATTATTATTATTTGGTAAGTTTTCTTTTTCTAATGGTTTCTTCTCCTTAAACACCCTGTGTCAAGGGGACAGAATGTGATATATGTTGCACAATAACTTAGTAGCAGGAAATTATATATTCATGCATATATAAAAATTTCTTGCATGCTAGTATTATATTTTTAAATAACCAGTGAGTAATGGATGTGTTCTTAGTTAAAACTGAATGATAGATAACTCAGGTAAAAAACAGCAATGTTATCTTTGCAGCTAATAAGGTAAGAAATAAGACATATAGGAAAAGACTATGCTTATTGTTAATTTTATGCCATGTATATACATTCAGGTGTCTTTGTTTGTTTGTTTGTTTTCCCCAAGAGAGCGGCTTTTCTCCCAGGATAAACCACAATATACAAATGTTCAGGACTTTTGCTCCCAGAGCAAGATAATAATAATAATAATGATAAAAGTAACAGGAGAAAAATTACCTGGAAACAATAAGGCTTAAATTTTCTCTGGAGAGTTTCTCCTGGGAGAACAAAGGTCTGTTCATGTTTTCTTCTGAGAGAAGCCACAGCACAGTCTTCTAGCATCCCAGGGTGCTTTTCTTCTCCCCCCTCCCCCGTTACCTGGGAGACAGCATGTTGCATCTGGATGAACATAGTCATGCAGTATGTGGTGCTGCAAACACATCTGCAACACCACATACCACACAGGCAGGCAACCTTTGTGCTGAAAGGGTGCATTGCTCATGTGTGCACTGCAGTGGTTTTTTTTTTTACCTCACAGAAAATGGGTTAAAAAAACCTACAAGGAAAAAAAAATGTAGCCCCACACACCCAGACAGCTTGCACTGCTATAAAGCGGAGCTGGGCCATCTAGAGCCACACTTCAGTTGCCAGCCAGGCTCTGCCTGGCAGGATCACTATGGTTGCAGGCCCAGGAAGCCCCCAGAACCTCAGGAAAGGCTACTGGGGCCATCACAAGCTTCAGCGCAACGTATGCCACTGCTACTTGTCCCCAGAAGACCAAACATCCACCCTCATCTGGATGCTCCCTATGAGTACATCCACACATGCAGGCACATGTACGTGCAGCAGCTTAAATAGCAGTGGCACAAATTTGTGCCGGAGATAAATGCACATTTTGGTGTGGGGTAAATTGTGCCACTTGGGGCAAAATGACCCTGCCAATCTCCTCCTGTATCTACAGCCAAAGAGAGGTGAAGGCTGGGGCCAGAATCGGTGCTGATTCTCTGATAAAAAAAAAAAAAGACTGCTATCTCTTTCTCTCTCTAAGGGGTCAGGGCAACAGCTAAACATTGTTCAACTGATCAATCTCTCTCTCTCTATTTCTCTCTCTCTGTTATGTATGTATGAGATAACCAAGCTGTGGGGACAGCTGCTCCTGAAGCCACAGCTCTTGCCAACAGGTCCCATCCTGTCTGGCATCTGGGGACACAGGGTGTGAGATATATGGAGGGGATGTGATGTTTGCAGCAGTGGGGTAGGAAGGAGTTGTGGGAGAGATGGGTGTGGGTTTCTTGGATGGCTGTTTGTGTGTGGGATTTATGGGGGTGTGGGCAGTGTGGGCATAGGGAGTGTTGGGTGTGTGGGTGGGTATGTTGGGGATGAGGGAGGATGTGAGGTTTGTGAGTGGGTATGGGGGATGTGGGGTGTGTGGGTGGGTGCATGGGTTTTGTGGGCAGGATATGAGGGGGAGCCACCACATGCCCACCCTACCACCTGCTGCAGTGCATAGCTCCTGGTGTTGGTAGCAGCAGCCAGCCAGGTGGTTGGGACCATGGCCCACTGCAGGTACGGCCTACAGCAACACAGCATGACCTGATCTGTGGTCTGTACATGGTGAATGGACCTGGCTCAACTCAGCCTGGCTTGGCCTCCCCCACTAGCATGTAGCTTTGGACAGGAGTTATGGGAGGTGGCAGGAGCCTTCCTGGTCCTTTCCAAAGCCATGCACTAGTGGGACAGGCTGGGCTGGTCCGGTGCTCCATGTACAGACCCCGGAACAGCTGGTGTTGTGCCACCGTGGGGCTACCCCTTCAGCAGGCCATGGCCCTGATGGCCCAGGTGGCTGCTGCTGCCAGAACTGGGGGCTGTATGCTGCAGGGGTGGCAGGTACGTGGCAACCTCCCTTCAACCCCTCCCACCCACAAGCCCCTCACTCTTCCACACTACCTGACACACCCTACATCACCCCCAAACACCCCACACCCACAACCCCCTCTCCCCTCTAGAGACCACACAGCTCCTTCCCTCTGCATCCTTGAATACTGGAGACAGCCTCTGGGTCTGGGTCATGCTGCAGACTTTCCCCACTCCTATTTGCCCTAGCACACTGAGGCACTGCTGGGGAAGCAGAAGCACCATAGAAACATTCTGGCTAGATGCCAGTGTGTCTCTCTGAAGGGCCCAGTCTCCTGTGCTGATTTTTTTTTCCTGGTTTTTGTTGTTGTTGTTTTTTTCTTTTATACCAGGATTTTCTGGGATCAGAAATTTAAATTCCAGACAGTAAATATGCAGTACTGGGACCATTTTTCATTTTTAGCATGCCACTTGCATTGTCTCAAACTGCTTTGAAATGCTACAGCAGGCACATGCTCACTCATCTGGACACACCCTACTACTCCAGCTGAGCAGGAAGCAGAACTTGCCTCTTTGACAATCCCAAATTGTACTGAATGTAGATACAGGCTGACTCTGAACATTTTAAGCCAACCAATTAGCACTGTCCAGTGCAGTGCTGCTATTTGTCTCCATATAGACTAAAAGGGCTTCCTGAGAATTCTGAGATGTGAACACAAACCCTGAACTGGCTGAGAAGCATCAGCACTGTAAACTCTCTGCTCTTCAAGGGTTTGGTGTTCAACTGTCTGTTCAGGGATCTACTCGTAAGTTTTTTCTACCATGAAAACAAACCTGGGGGAATTCTCCTAGATCATTTGAATGTGTATACATATCCTTGGTTTTTATTCTTAGCCATAAAAAGATAATTTCTACAGACATTTTGCTCATCCTGATGAATATGTATTTTCTATACATATAAAATGGGGAAGTGAAATACACTTACAATTTTACAATTAGGTGCTAAATCTTTCCTGGAATTTAATGAGTTTAATGTATGACTGAGTTTTAGATATTTAGTAACAAATAGTCTAGAATCAGAATCTAGATTTTGAATGGCCCTTTATAGTTGTGTAAGGAGATAGGGGAAGTGCAGAGAGGAGTGCCTGAGATATCTTTCTCTTTAGTTATGAGAGAACGAGGACTTTCCCCATAGAAGGGCAAGAAACTGAAAATGCAGAACTGGCCAGCTAGACAAAAGAGTGCACACCATGCCTTCTTGCACTGTCATGAATTTAGGCAATTCTCAGAAGCTTTGAGAACCCATGACATATCATACCTCAGAAGTCCCACTTGGAAACATGCTTGTGATTCTGCCCCATTTAAGTCAACATATTATATTTAAAGTTAAATTTAACTTTTGCCTCCTTATAGTGGAAAATGAGCTTTAAGCTATACATGCAGGTGTCAAATTCCAGTTACCTTCTCAAAAACATTGTTAGTCAGTTCTTTTTAATTTAATTTTATAGATTTTCTTTTCAATGCAGTGATACTATGCTGCCTCCTCAGATGGAGATTATTGACTTAGCATAAGTAAAATCAGATGAGAGCCTGTCCTAGACTTTTTATATAAGATGACAGGAAAAATATCACTCTATCAAGATCAGGTATCACGCTGTCTGATAATGCATGAGTACCTACACAATCCCCAGTCATTAGTTCCAAATTTGTCTGTCATTTAGAGACTTGGGAGTGGAATCAAAACTGCTTCATTTCATTTATGAGTCCAACTAATTATCTCATTTCCTAGTTAACAGCATACATGCAAAACATATTAGTGGTGTATATAGTGGAAGATTTTGTGTCTTATAGATCATAATTAAATTTGTTGTGGAAATGTTGAAGGTGAATTTTCCCATTGACCAAATGTCCAACTTGCATAGGGATTAAATTTGTATTAATCACAGAACTGGTTAAAAACTCAGTATTCTTGGTCTTTCAAAAAACCCCCACCAACAATGACATTAAAGAAAACATTCCCTCTTTATTGCAATTTTTGTTTTGTTTCAGTTTTGGAAAACTGAGAAAAACATTTTTAATTTTTCATAACTTTGCCTTTTTGCCTACTATCCCTCCTTTTTGCTTTTTGGAAAAGCAAGAAAGGGCAAGAAGCCCCTATAATATATATACATTTATTTTTTTGCTGTTCCTTCTACACTTCCTTCTTTTCATTTGCTTTCTTGCCTTTTGCCCAATAGACGTAGAAAAGGAAGGAAACATACTACAATAAAATAGAAGACAAAGGGAAAACATTAAATGTAACTTTTTTTTTTTCATTTAATGTGTTCCCGTTCAGAAATTGCATTTTTGCCCAGATTGCATTTTTTAGCAACATTTTCTGTGGGAATACCCTGTACTGCCATGCTTTAATCCACACAGTAGGTAAATTGCTATATGTTGCACTTGGCAAGGAACCACAGACCAAATCAACATGTGTAGTAGGTTAGCTTCAACCTATTCTCTTTCTGTCATTCTTGTACAGTGCTGTATGTTTTCTTAGAACATTTGCTTCGGAGTAGAACAAAGAACATATGTTAGAATGAATGGTACTTGGACAGATAGGTACTGAACCATATATTCATGCATCCACATAACTGTAACTGTGTGAACTTGAAGACTTTTACATTTCTTGAGATTGCAGGTAACTTCACAAAACTCTGGAAAATCATTTTTGGGAAATTAGTCCTAATAGTAACATGATTACTTGGTTTGGCTCGAATTATGATTAACTAAATATTGATTGTGGCAATTGCAAGGGGCAACCTAAACCTATATATTCATTAATGTATACAATTATTACATCCTAATATAACATTTTGAATATGATACTTTTACTTATGCACTGTCTTCTATCTACAGATTGCAAATTGCTTTAATTAGATCCCTAAGTCATTTGGATTTTTATCACACACACACACAAAACACCCAAATGATTTAGGGTGTGTGTGTGTGTGTATGTATGTATGTGTGTGTGTGTGTGTGTGTGTGTGTTTCATTTTCATTTCCTTCTTGAGGCATCTTACTCAAGTTTCTTTTAATTCAAAGACTGCAACTGTGACATACTCTTGTATAGAGGAAAGAAAGGTGTAAGGGTGATACTTTGCACTCCTAACTGCATATATGTGCAAGCACTTGTGAGTAACACCTGACACAAACCATTGTACAAAGCACCATGATAAAAAAATCTTTTTTCTTTTTTAAGGTGGAAAACTTCTGATAACCTTCTATATTTCTTTAGTCACTTTACTGCAATAGGATATTGCTCTATAAATAATTAAATATATACAGAAAATTGATAGACTATTGTAAAGAGATATTAAAATAAAGATGCAAGTATCAGGAAGGTTTATATTTTATAAATGACTCATTTGGATTTCCTTGATTGTATGCTCTTCAGCTGCGTTGATTTTATTACTGAACTTCCTCTGAAATGTAAGTTCACAATTCTAAAGAACATTAAGAACCATTTATAAGCAATATATTAACATTCTAATTAGAGATTAATGAGCTACACATAAGTGTATCTGTTTGCAAATGATTCAGTGAACTTAATGTTGGTGTGGTGTGGTAGCCACGATGGTCCAGGAAAAATGTGGGTGATATATTTTTATTTAACCAACATTGTAATTTGAAGGGATATAGACAAATTTTTGGGTACCATGTGCGCTTCATCAGATCTCTGAGAAAAAAGATCTGAGGCAAAGTACATGCTGCCCTAAAGCTTTTCTGGATCTCTCTCTACTGTATAGTTGGTCCAATAAAAGTTTTCACCCACAAAAATCATTGCCTTAATGAACCTACACATTCTGATTCAGGTTTTAAAATTACCATACTCTGAACCTAGCACTTCTTTGTTATGAAAAAGTGAGTTTCTTTTTGGGTAGTTAGGACCATGACTATCAGATTATATGTGGTACTCAAGTAATTGGAAAACACATTTTTATAATGCAGCTTCCATTTCTAATAATGGAACCTGTAAGAGGGAACTGTAACCCTGTTACTCAGCTAAGGGGGTAAAGCAAGGTAGAAACAGGGGTCAGGGCAGTTTGTCTGGAAGGCAACGACCCATGCTAGAGAACAAAGATCTTCCCCCAAGAGAAATGAGTACCAGGAACAGACATGGCCCTTTAATCCAGAAATCATGAACTAAACAGGTGCGATGTGACAAGCAATTAGCAGAAGCAGAGGGTAGTGAGAAGGGCTTGTGGACACATAAACACTGCTCAAAGCCAGAAGTGGGGGTGAAGAGAAGGAATGTGAAGCCCTCCCAGACAGGGAGAGAAAATACCTTCCAGGGAAGAACAGGACTCAGCATCTCTTATGTTACAGGCACCAGAACCACCCATGATCCAGAGGCTGAGAGTTGAGGAAGAGTCACCTACCAGGGTGGCTTCCCCTCCTCCTCCCCCCTCCCCCTACGAAGATCATTTATTTAGAGAGAGAAGACTGTTAAAATGGTGGCATTTTTTTCAAATACTTCTTTGTAGTTTCATACCCAGGGAGGGAAGTATTGTTAAAAGTAGAAGCTTACATTTATGTTGAAGTTATCCTGGGTGTGGCTGCAGGGGCACATATGGAAGCCACAGTGGAGCACCGGTGGGGTTCATAAAGGCTTATTATCCTGCTGGGTCAGAGTGTAAGGCAATGCTGGCTGGAGATGTAGAGGGCCAGGGGCCATAGCCCATAGAGGAAAAACCAGTCAGGGACCCAGAATCTGAGCAGGCTGAAGCTTGTAAGCTAGGCCTAGCTATGGTGGGTCTACGTTGAGGGAACCTAGTTAAAAAACGGGACAGAAGCCTGGGAAGGCTGAAAGCCTGACAAGTGGTTAGAGGTCAGAGTAGACTAGACTGTGTATTGAGGCAAAGTGTCTTCATAGAATGAGAGCTGATAACATCTATGAGGCATTGGTGTGACTATGAGGGCAGCTGGAAATCATGATTATTGATTTCAAGGCTTAATTGGGGGGCTGCCTTGAGAGGGGAGACCCATACAGTGGAATCAAGGGTAGAGAAGACTGGAGGGTAGCTCACTGAGTGGAGAAACCTTGGAAGAGGATACCTCAGCCCTGCCAGCAGCCTCCCTCTTTAAAAAAAACAAACAACTTCTTAACGTATCAGTCCTCTGAAGTTGTGAAGTACAGGAAGACAGGAAAGTGTCTATCTTACTAGGAT
Organism: Caiman crocodilus; assembly: GCA_030014935.1. Taxonomy (NCBI): domain Eukaryota; kingdom Metazoa; phylum Chordata; order Crocodylia; family Alligatoridae; genus Caiman; species Caiman crocodilus. The sequence goes on along the minus strand of JAGPOW010001327.1, from coordinate 28,565,448 downwards.
AAGAAACAGTTTGAAAGTGTTGTAAGTACAATGCAAAGTGAAAACATTAGAAATGATGCTTAGTAGCTAGGAGATTTATTTAAACAAAGGGATGGGGTCATGGTTGTACTATATTTGGACAGGTTTTTTTTCTTAAAATACTTTGCAGCCTCCAAATACTGCTAGATCTACTACTTTAGTACTTACTTTTATTTAAGAGTGGTGGCTTGAAATGCTTTTATTATGCATGTCTGCCTTAAAAACACCAACCATCTCATATGCAGATCTCCAAATAATTATTCATGCCCTTTTCAACTACACGTCTAGATGGTCCAGCTAAATAAAACAAGTTAATGGATTATACTGAGTTATGGGGAAGCTTGGCCATGCTTGAAGATAGCCTACATTTAGAGGCAGACCTAGACAGTCTGGCAAGTTAGGCAGATCAGAATCTAATGAAGTTCAATGTCAAGACATGTAAAATGCTCCACCTCAGAACGAGCAACCCCGCAACACACCTACAGGCTTGGTAGGACCAAACTGCCCAGCACCACGAATGAAAGGGAAGTGGGGGTAATAATAGACCACAGTATGAATATGAGCTGGCAGTGTGATGCTGTAGCCAGTAGGGCAAATAATACTCTTTATTATTGAGAGTATTGCATGCATCAATTGATGTACCTCCAGCAAAACCAAGGAGGTGATTCTTCCACTTTACTTAGCACTGGTGAGACTGCAGCTGGAGTACTGCGTCCAGTGTTGGACACTACAATTTAATGAGAACATGGAAAAGCTTGAGTGACTCCAAAGAAGAGCCCCTCATATGATCTGAGTCTTAAAAGGCAAGTCATATAAGGAAAGGCTGAGGGATCTGGGCTTCTTCTGTCTGAGGAACAGAAGGCTGAGAGGGGCCCTAGTAGCAGCTTACCGCTACACAAAGGGAGTACATCAAGGGCTCAGTGAGCAACTGTTCACCAGTGCACCCAAGGAGAAAACCAGGAGTAATGGCCACGAACTCCTGAAAGACTGATTCAGGTTCAACATTAGGAAAAACTTCTTCACAATCATGGTGTCCAGACTGTGGAATAAGCTCCTTCCAGAGGTGGTGCAATCACCTATCCTGTAAATCTTCAAGAGGAAACTAGACAGTCACCTTGCTAGGTTCACCTGACTCCCACTTATCTTTCCTGCATGGTGCATGCAGCTAGACTTTCCAAGGTCCCTTTCAGCCTTACTGTCTATGACTCTAATGAGGTTATTCACTGAATTAGCCCCTTTTTCTATTTAAAAATTGTTCTTAAGCTAACCATGCTTTTCTGCTGTTTGTTCTGATGTTTAAGCAGGCTCTGTAACAATCTTGTAATAGACAGAAAGAAAACATGCATAGTTTTAGAACCAGAGATGAAGAAAAAAATATAAAATGCAGAAAGACAAATTTGTACCTTAATTAAATCCCGAGAGAGAGTGTACACACTCTGTTTAATGTACTCTTCTTAACCTTGATATTTTTCAAATCTAATGGGTACATATTGGCCCAAATTCTTGTCTCTGATTGAGTCTTGTTGTGCATAGGATCCAAAAGAGGTGAGAGTAGAAATGTTTTTGTGCCATTTTTACTGTTCTGAAATTGAATTCAGGTGGCAACAAGGTCAGTAATTGTGATAAGAGAGATAAGCTTGAATTATGTTCCAATTTAAATCCAGCCTCAGTAGTCCTAAAGGCAGGCCATCGTAGCAGATGGAAATAGCCAAAATGCAGGGGCATTCTTGCTTTGCCTGTGTCCCCATTCTCTACAGTGAGGTTGGGATGAGGATGAAAAAAGAATTAGTCCTTGTTTTCTTAACTTTTTTGAATCTCTATTTATACAAATTATAAGTTAATTCAGGTTCCTTCCATTGTTAGGATTTTTCTATGTCAGCCATAAAAAAGTGAAAAACATACCAGGAGGAGCGCCTAAAAAAGGGCATAAGTATTTTTATGTGGGTGCATAAGAAGTAATTTTCATCACAAAATTTATGGCTGAATACCTAAAAATATCTGTATTTATATAGCGGCTTTCATCTGAAAGAATCCATGCTAACTTCACAAATAGGCTTCCATTAGAAAGAAGCTGGCTTTAAATGTCCTACACATGCCTACCTAGAAGTAATATAAAAAGATCTATAAAACTGCTAGCATATTGTAGTTTAACCTGATTCCTGAAAATTCCACCTCTGCCTGATGGGATTGCTTTATCAGAGATTCTTATAATTATTTTTAATGATTTACATTTCCACAAGCATTGGCTATATAACAACTTTATGTAATATCACAGGTACTAATAAACGGCATGTATAGACAAAACAGGGCCCCTAAATTGTAGCAGTGGGTTTTAAAAACAGCACTTCAATTTAGGGTTGATTAAACCCCCATGTTATGCACAGACCCAGCTGACTTACCTGCCTCTCTGGCAGGTAGGGAAGGGCTTGCTGCTGTTGGGCAGAGTGGTCCCTGGGTTGCAGGGGAGCTGGTGCTTCCCTCTGCAGCAGCTGTGCCTGCCCAGGCGGTACACACCCCAGGCACCCAGCTTGGGCAGTCCCGAGGGCACCACAGTCACAGAGAGAAGCACAGGGCCCCTGCACAACTCAGGCAGGAAGGCAGGCTCCAGGGGGGGAAAAAAAAGATCAGGCTTGCTGCTTTTCTTGGGCAGAGCCTACTTTTCCAGGCTGCTGCCAAGCTGCCTGCAGGGATTCCTGCAGAGCCATGGAGCTGCACGGAACCGGTGATTTGCTTCACGGCTGTAGGGTAGCAAACTAAAACTCCTCAAAGAAGTGACTAATTGTAACTCAAAGGAGTTTTAGTTTGCTGTGCCCCAAGTCATTTAAGGCACACTACTCTGATGAATTTCCTACAGTGGCTGGAATTAATGCACAACATGCTATCGACGCATGCAAACACCAACACTCATTAAAGCAGTGCAAAAGCATTTAGCCTGCTTTAAAGTGTCATGCACACACACCTCTTGTTTCATCTACACACAGCCAAAATGATTAGTATATTACCTGTACTAACATGTTAACTGCTAGTATTATACTATTTCCCAAATCCTAGAGGTTATTGAGGATATTTCTATCTACGAGGGTGCATCTATATGAGACGCTAATTTCACAGTAGCCTAATAATACTGTGCAGTAGTGTGTCACAGCACAGACAGCTCTAATATGCTACTGTACAGTGTTTCAGGCGGCCGGAGCTGACCAGAGGGTCGCTAATTTAATCGGACATCAGGTGGGCTGGTGATGGAGAAACGAGACAGCTTATTGGTTTTAAAAGATTATTTTACTTACGCCGCATGGAATGGCAGTGCAGGCCTCAAGGTAGCTTGCTTGTTTTTTCGCAGATAGCAGATGAGTTATGACTTAATGAGTTTTTGAATGAAAAGGAACCTGCAGGATAATGAGGGTATGTCAAGAGGACCCAGTGACAGGGAGATATTGGTGGGTGATCAGTCCGCCCAGTTTCCTTGGTCATGCTACAGAGCTCTCCGTAGTTACTCTGCCGCGTGCTCGGAGGTCTCCGATTTGGGCAGAAGCTGCCCATAACTCCATGTGGTCTACTGGACACTCAACTGATTTGGTTATGACACACAGTAGTCTCACTAAAAAAGCATTCAGGGACACTACTGCACAGTAACTCTGGTTACTATGCATTTCTTTAGTACTTGATTATATTACTACTACCTTATATGTGCAGTAAACACTGCATTAATGAATGTGTAGGCGCACCCACAGTGTAGTATTCTTGACCATGAAGTCCTCTAACTAAAAGATATACTAACCTTAAGGAACTTGTAAACTATTCTAGGTTCCTGTTTATGCTGTTTTTTATTAATTATAACTTGAGTTTAATCTAGGTATAATCTTCACACATCAGAAACCATCAATTTAAGACACCTTAGATTTCTGGGTTCAAGGTCCTTTTCTCCCTCAAATTTAAAGTTATCTTGTTTTCTGTTCACAGATCTCCTCTATTAAACTCAGCCTAATAAAATGGACACTTCATATGCAGACTTTTCTTGCCCTTTTCCCAATTAAATGGCATCAAGACTACCCATAAAGTTCAAAGAGCTACACTGGAATCATCATTTAACACTTAATCTAAAACCCATTGAAATGAATATGAGGCTTTCCCGTGACTTCCATGGCCTCTGTATCTAGCTTACATTTTGAATTTTACAAAGATTAACTAGCAAAGCAAAAAACAGCAGGAGTCAAACAATAAAGGGGCCTGTGGTGTCCAGCTCTGACTTTCTGTGAGAGTTGGTCACCTAATTTCTTTACATGACTTTGAATATCACAGCCAATATTCTAATCTTTCAAAAAAGGTGAAAAAAATAAGATATGTAGACAGATACTCTAGTCCCTAAAAGAAACTTCAATAACTCCTTATACTTTTACATATATCCATTGCTTTATAAGGGTTTCAACACATCTAAATTAGCTTATTCTTATTAGAGATCAGTGTGTTTATGGGAAAAATCAATTCATATTCAGTATAAACTGTAGCCAGTGTTCTTTCAGCAAGAATGAATTTAGTCTAAGTTATCTAATATCTATCTACATCATCAATCACTATCTGCCTCATGAAGAAAAACAATTTTTCTTTCATGCACATTCCAAAGGTTAACCCAAGTGAACATTTAAACATAAAACTATCTTTGAGTTACATTTTTTTTCTGCAGTTAAACGTTTATCTAGAAGATAGCAGAGCTTCAGAACCACTATAAGGTACCTACAAACATATGGCATTAAAAAAAACAGGCTACTGTATAAAACAAGAAGAACTGCTGGGTGCTTATATGTACTTGCGAAGAATTTGCTGACTTTTAAAAGCTTTGTAATGTAGAATTCTAATTTAGGAAACTAAATATCTAATAGCTTGGTTTTTTATTACATCTATGACACTTTCATCTGAAGATAATGGATTTCTTTGCTTGTCTTCCTGAGCAAAACTAGCTAATAACATACCCTGTCAAAGTCATCAGTCAGATATTGCAGTAAGCTGTTTCTAGAGCTTCACACAGACAGACTGCATAAAAGGAGAAAGCTGAAAAGTTAAGGTAAATGCAAGAAAAGTTCTGTCCATTTAAACAGTGAGATATTGTTTTAACTCAGTTGGTACTCTATTAATATTATATTGTTATATTTCAGAGGTAAATGTAAGGAATAAAGATCAATGAATGATTTGAAGTTAATGAAAATTCTGATGGTCCTAGGATTCAATACTTCTAGGGAGAAAATGTGTGTTCACCTGGGGAATTAAAAGCCTCCTCAAATCCTTTTTAAAATTTTTTTTGTGTTTGGTAATAGTAATAAATAATAAGTGAATACATGTGTTTTTGGTGGGTTTTTTGTTTTGTTTTGTTTTGTTTTTACCAAATAGGCTGTCAAATCACTTACTAATATAGATTAAGACAGTAGTGATAAAAAGTCCTTACCCTTGCAAAACAAAACAAACCAAAACAAAACAAAACAAAAAAAGAAGAAGAATTTTACTGGCTGCACATTTATGATATCAGGGACAGCAGCTCTAATAACACCAGAATCAATGCGTAGTCTTCTCGATGACAGTTAGTAACTTCCCATCAATTTTAGAAACTTATTTTTGATGAGATCTTAAACTGGCATAAATTACAGTGGGACTGTTGACTTCAATGTATTTTCACTAATTTAGAATCGATCCAATAATTTTTTTGGTAAGAAAAATATTTACCACAGCTCTGAACTGTAAACTATGAGTGACACAGACTTGTGTTCTCTTTCTGATTCTGCTAAATGACCTTTGAAAGTTAGCAAAAATATCTGTGCTTTTGTTTTCCCTTCCACCATTTATTTGTGTTGGTATTTTTCTCTTTTTTTTATTCAGAAAGATGTTTCTTTGTTACAGGACATACCTCTGACTAGATATGCGCACAAAAATCACAGTTGTAAAATATAAATGTGAGTGGTTGTGCCAAAATAGGCAGTGCCTGGGCTCTCAAGACCTTTTCTCTGATGGAACAATACCTGTATGTAGGTTTACTCTTGAAGAGCTCTGCTTATGGGGTATACCCCTCAGCTCACTTGCCATGCCTTGATATTTTCAATTAGAGGGAGAATCCTGGAATGTATGAAAAATGCTCATGAGATGCTCGTATGGCGGATGTTCTTGGGGCTTCTCCTCCCCTTTCATCCCTTCCACACATCAACCCAGTATTATACTAAAGTCCTTGTTAGGGCTTCTAATGCACAGGATCTGTGCTACCAGCCCACTCCTAGAACAACTTGTAGTGGATGCTAGGGCTGTGCAAAATTTCACCAGCTGTTTTATTTTGGTGCTCTTTCCACTTATTTTGACCTCAAAACAATGAAACTGAAATGAAAGGCAGGGCTTCAAAACAGCCTCAAAATGAAATGAAGGCAGTCAAAATGTTTTGAAAGTTTCAGAATGTTTTGAGTTTCAAAGCTCAAGCTGGGCTTGCCTGCAGGGAAACAGAAAGTATGGAGGGGAGAGGTAGGGAGGAGGGAAGGACTACTCTCATATTGACTGTGTAGCTAGCCAGTGACTGTGATTCTTCCCTGAGGCCCCTTCCAATCCCTGTTCTAGGGGAGGAATGGAAAAGCAGCATAAAAAGTGGCATTGTTTGAACTGGCCCACTTTCTGCCTCGGGGTCTGACAGTTATTGAGCTATCTTCCAGCAGCTCAGGAGCATTAGGCAATGAAGGCTACTACTAGCATTGATTCGAATGATTTCCTACTTGCTAGCCTAGCCTAGCAGGAGGTATTCCAGAATACATTTTTCTTTCTTCTAGATGCTTTCATTTTTTTATTATATTCACTGATTTATTCTTTTCAATTTTATAATTATATTGGATAGAATATTATACTATATAATTTAATTTATACAGGAAGGGAGATGCATTTATATTTTATTTTTATATATTTATTCCTTGTGACATAGAAGACTACATATCTTTGATAAGTTATATAGGAATGCAGATACATTTGCATTTTTGTATACAAGCAAAACTCTATGAAACACACCATGAAGGCTGGTAGAAGGACAGCTGGCAAGCCTTCAGAGAGGGATGGGAAAGAGGGTAGAAGAGGTGTAAGTCCCATCCCCCCAAACTAAGATGCAGCCTCTTTCCTACAACTAGGAGGGATGAGGTTTCCAAAGCAGAAAGGAGAGGAGACCAGTGCTAGTGCCACTGCCTGTGCCTGAGACTGCACCCCCTCTGAGAGCACCAGCCATAACCCCCCCCCATCATCATGACAACAAGCAGCAGCACCAGCACCAACATGACAGTCCCATCCACCCCCATTTCACTTCCCATGCTCAGCCTTCCAGAGCCAGAGGAAGAGCTGGAGCTGGAGTTGGATCTGAGTGCCATAGCAAGGGAAATTCTGGGGAAGAAGCGGGGATCAGCTGAGTTTGTGTTCCACACCCCTCAAGTTTCCCCTGCAGCCAGGCCTCCTTCCCCAGAAAGCACAGAGGAGGCTGAGGTAGAGGTTGTGGAGGCAAGTGGCTCAGCTGAGTCCGCTCCTCCTTTTGTTGTGCCTCTGCCTGCTGAGGTGGGGGAAAGTGCATCATCCACACATGCATCCAAATCCCAGAAGTGAGCAGATAGTGGTCTCAGATCATTTTGAGCTGGCAGATGATCCCATGTATGCTATCTGCCTGCACTGCCAGGGCAAGGGAGCAAAACACATGAGCACCACAGGGATGGTGATCTGTGCTACCAGCCCACTCCTGGAGCAACTTGGACTCAATATAGACATTGGATTTATGACACACTACCATCTGTTGGATGTCTGTCTCCCCAGGTACCTCTCCACTTTTACCTGTGCCACTACATTCCCCTTCCCCCCCTCCCTGCCACCCCAGCCTGTCCTTCACCCCCATTTCCATTTTCACAGGCTGGCTTTCTTGCCTGCATTGCATGCCAGGCTGTGGTTTCTTTACTATTCCTTCCATCCTGGAACAGCTCATACACAGACCAACTACAGGTATTTCCTCAGCCTGACAAAAGGTTTTTCAATCCAAAAGCTTGCTAAGATATATTTCTGTAACTAACTATTCAGTTGGACTGCTAAAACATACTAGATTAGATTGATCCAAAGGGAAGGACCTTGTCTGCCAGTGCCATGTCCTTAAATCAACAGCCCAAGAACCTGACCAGAAGGACTCAGGGCCCTGGACACATTTAAGCCTCAAAGCTGGGGCAGGCATGAAAAGTTCTCTGGCAGCTGCTGGAGAAACTCCTGCAGGAAAGAAAAGAAAGGCTCTGTGATAGTTTTACTGCCTGAGATGCTGCTGCTGCTACTGTGCTGCTTACTAAGTTATTACCTGTTGTAATTTAAAGTTGTGGACTGATCTGAGACTGTAGGGGAGGAAGAGACCTCACTGGGGCATACTACTGTGTCATGTAGAGGGCCCAGTGCCAGTGAGGGCATACCTTAACACACACAGTCTTACCCATGTCATGGGTTTTGTTTGTCAGGAGCTTGATGTGCAGTATCCCAGAAATGCCTGCACTTATCTCCTTGAAAGCTAGCAGGCTTCAGGGCCTCAGCAGTGGCTAGCATGCCTGTAGTTTTCACCTTGCTATGCTTTAACACACTCACATGTAAAATGCATTTTGCTTTCAAGTCTTTGAGGTGCAGTTCCTCAGAAACCCCTGCACTTAACTCCTTGAAACTTGGTAGGATTCATGGCCGCAGAAAGGGCTACCATACCTGCAGGTTTTGTCCAAATTAGGCAAGAAATTATAAAGGTATAGGCAGTTTTGTGCTTCCCTGTTATAGCCTATGGGCAAAACATCAAAACAGTGTTGAAACAGCAAAACATTTTTGACGAAACAAAATGGAACAGCAGTTTTGAAATGAAATGAAACTCAAAAGAAAACATTATTCTGTCAAAATGTCAAAACAGAAGTTGAAATGGAAAGGTGCTGTTTCACACAATCCTAGTGGATGCCCCTTTTATCACTGCAATGCCTGATCTGCAGCATTTATCACTAACTAATAGTCAGGACACTCCACACCTTCTCATTGTAGAAATTCAATGGTTAATTAAACATATTAAAAAATCAATTCTTCCACCTTTGATAAACTCTTATACTTCTAATTCAGTGCAGTTCACTTTAAAAATATATTCATATGTTTCTAATTCAGTGCAGTCCATCTTGAAAATTAACTCATATACTTCTAAATTTTCACAGTCTACCATGGCAATTCATGAACTAATTTATCACATAAATAAATTAATTTCTTTGCACTCAGTGAATTCCTACAGTCTTAAGTTCAATATCAATACAAAAAAATAAATAAGTGACATTGCTAACATGCCTGGATCCATGAAGCATCCACAGCTCCTGACTCACATGTTGCTGAGCCTTCCACAGGTCAGCTGTCAGTGTTCATATGAAGCCCTTTTTTTCTTGTTCCTGGGGTCTCTCTCCTGGAGTTCTGGACTCACTGGGTATCTGAAATTCCCTGCCTGCTTCCAGATAGCCAGAGTCTCATCACTGCAGAGCTCCTGCAGCTATCTCTGTGCTGCCCCAGGCCTGCCTACATGTCTCTTTAGGGTGCTGACTTATGATGTCAGTTCCAGCATGTACACCCACGTGCAATGAGCACAAGCTTCTAAAACAAGGCTGCTACTTTGTGCTAGGCTTCACTGTTAGCATCTCCACACCTGAGGGAATGGGAAACCCATCTACCACCCTTATCAGGCTCACAGTCATTCCTCACAAGCAGCCCCACTTGCCTCCTGGAGTTCTACCATGATAGTATGTCTGGCCTTCCCTGTTATCATAGTAAATAATAACAGAACATGAAGGACTACAACAGGTATCACACGTGAGCTATCATAAAGAAGCAAATAGGTAAACATCTTTGTTATAGAACTAACCTTGTCCAACAACATTTCCAGAATAAAAATACACATAATGCTATGGTATCTTTCTAACACAGCTGAAGCAATTCAAGCCACAATGAATTACTCTCATAGCGCACTTGTAGATATGATGAAAATTGGCCATTTTTGCAATTTAATTGCGTCAAGCTGTACACATGTGGGGGGTTTTTATGATTGAAATGAGTTTGCTATGTCCAAACTAAACCACGTCCACATGCAGTTTAGTTTGCAATGTAGCTATTTTTAATGTTGCAGCCTTTGACAGCTCACCCCCACCAGTTGCAGTAGAGGTGGGCTGAAGGCAGAAGCAGCAATGGGGCCCAAACCTTTTTCCTTTTTTTTTTCACAGACCCTGGCCATTTCTCCCATATCCAGGGAGTCAGATGTCAGTAGGCTTAGTGTCCCCTGAGCTGTGGAGGGCCACACCTCTTCCTTCCTTCTGTGGTGGTGGCACTGCCTGGCAGCCGCCTAGGCAGGTGGCTAGTGGGTGAGTGCTGTCCCAGCTCCAGCTCAGGGAACAGTTGGATAGGGCAGGATGCTGCCTGCAAGCTGACCCACCCACTAGCCACCTGCCTGAGTGGCCCCGGGGGGGGG
>JAGPOW010001327.1:28534116-28554835 GCA_030014935.1 Caiman crocodilus | reverse complement strand
GGGGGGGGGTGCCACCACCATGAAGGAAAGGTCTTGGGCTGGCAGCTTACCCCCCAGCCACAGGAGATGTGGGCAGGCTCCTTGGGGGAAAAAACGGATCAGGCCTTTCACTGGATCTGACTCTTCCCCAAGCCTGTGCAGGGAGCAGTGCCTGACAGGCTTCCAGCACACAGGCTTGTGGAAGAGTTGGATCCACAGGTGCTGCTTCTGAACTAGAGCAACACCCATACAGCTAGCACCCTACTTGGGCAGCCCCAGGGATCACCACCACTATGGAGGGAAGGACCAGGCACCCCTGCAGCTCAAGGGCTGCATGGCTCAGTGTCAGCTTGTGTGGGCAGGCTCCACTGAGGGGGGGGGGAGTGGTGAGTAGCCCGATCCTTTTTTTTCTTTTTCTGTGGTGCATGCCTGCATCTTCCTCAGCCAGAGGGTGAGCTGCCAGTGGGCCCTGAGCTGCAGGGGGCCCTAGACCTTCCTTCCATGGTGGTGGTGCTTTCTAGGCAGCACCCACTCACTAGCAGGCCACCCCGCTGGCCTCAGAGGGTGCTGCTGCCATGGAGGACTGGGCTCCCCCTAGCTCAGGGGCTGTTCATCCCATTGCTGGCAGCTAACCTCCCTCCTCCCCCCACCGCTGGCCGTGGGATACACGGGCAGGCTCTGCAAAGGAAAAAAAAGGGATAGAGCCCCTCATTTTAATAATGATGGAAGCCCCTAAATTGAAATGGTGGGTTTTTAATCATTGCAGTTAAAAACAACCATTTCAATTTAGAGGAATTAATCCCTGCCATGTGTACAAGCAATCATATTGTTGTCATTCTGATATACTATTGTCTGGATAGCAACACCTGGTTAATGCACGTAGTGAGTTTCAGTGGACAGATCTACACATGCATATTAGTGTGCAGCAATAAACACTGGCACTCATCAGAGTGGAGTTTATTGCTTGTAGGCAACACATTTACATGTGTGCCTGGGACTATAGCTTGTTGAGCCAGGTCAGAGCAGCACCAGGTGGCAGGGGACTCCAAGTCCCCTGTTAGCATGCCATCCTGGATTGCTCTATCCTGGCTGAATGTGCTGCAGATGGGCTGGCTGGGGCATGAGGGTATTCCAACGTGTGGCTACTCATAGACAGCCCCTGCGCTGAAGCAGCCAGCCCTGTCAGCATCTACACATGCATTGCTACATAGAAAAATACTCTGCAGCAAGATAGTACTTGTATTAGCTTCCTGTGGCCTAATAGGGTTGCATGTGTAGATACAGAGATGTTTCAATCAATGGCATCCTTTCATCTGTGAGAGATGGTGGATATTGCAACCTATGATGCCAATGGTTTGCATTGTCTCACGTGACTGAATAGCTTAATCTGAGACTTGCATGATCTGTGGCAGTGATTGCAATGTACGCATCACAGATGGGTTGTTAGGGAGCAGCTTGCTTCCTACAAATTCTTGTCAAACTGTTGGAACCAATTCCTGCCATGGACTTTAAAACTCTGGTGGAGATGATGATGCATTTGTTTCAATCACTTGCCAAGGTTTCCCATTAGTCAGGATCAATTCTAAAGCCTTCATATCCCTTGCATGTGTCTATATAGTAAATTTTGGGGCAACACTGAACCCTTGCTAAACCAGATGGGACAGCTAACAATCGACACCCAGGAAAAAAGCCAACTTGCCAAATGGGTACTTTGCATCAGTCTTTCATCAGTCCCATGGAACACCTCTGCCCATTATGGGACAGGGATTCATGGGTGAGGGAAATTCCTTACCCTCCATCAATGTTGACCTCTTGAAGGAACACTTTGAGAGGTTGGGCACCTTTAATTCAGCCAGCCTTGACATCTTACACCCCAGAGTACTCAAGGAGCTGGCTAGCATCATAGCTCAGCCCCTGACACAGATCTTCAAGAACTCCTTGCACTCTGGTGAAGTGTCCAAAGATTGGAAGAAGGCCAATGTGATACCTATCTTCAAGAAAGGGAGGAAAGTGGATCCGGCAAACTACAGGCCCATCAGCCTGACCTGTATCCTGGGGAAGGTCTTAGAAAATATTATCAAACAGGCCATTCTTAACAGACTGGTTGATGGCAACATCCTGAGGGATTACCAGCACAGGTTTGTTGTGGGTAGGTCTTGCTAGACCAATTTTATTTCCTTTTGTGACCAAGTGACCTAGACCCATCACCTGGACAAGGGAAAAGAGATTGGTGTTGTATATCTTGACTTTAAAAAAGCCTTCAGTCTGGTATCTCATGATCACCTCTTGGCAAAACTAGCCAACTGCAGCTTCGGGTCCACCATGATCCACTGGCTGGAGAATCAGCTCTGTGGTTGAACCAGAGGGTGGTGGTTGATGGAAGTCAATAGTCAAGGTATGCTGTGATGAGTGGGGTCCCTCAAGGCTCTGTCCTTGAGCCAATACTATTCAACATCTTCATTAATGATATGGACATTGAAGTCAGAAGTGGACTGGCCAAGTTCACCGATGACACCAAACTTTGTGGTAAAGCATCCACACCTGAGGACAGATGGGTGATCCAGGCTGACCTTGACAGGTTCATGGAATGGGCGGATAAGAACCTGATAGTGTTTAACACTGAAAAATTCAAAGTTCTCTACATTGAAAAAACCCATAGCATGTGTATAGGCTTGGCAGTTCTACACTGACTAGGACTATGGATGAAAGGGATTGGGGTCATGATTGACCACAAGATGAACATGAACCCTCAATGTGATGCTGCTGGTAGTAAAGTCAGCAAAATGCTGGCTTGCATCCATAGATGCTTCTCAAGCAAATCCCAGGATGTCATTCTCCCACTATACTCAGCCTTGGTGAGGCCACAGCTGGAGTACTGCATCCAGTTTTGGGATCCACAATTCAAAAAGGATGTGGAGAAGCTTGAGAGAGTCCAGAAATGAGCCATGTGCATGATCAGAGGTCAGGAAAACAGACTTTATGTTGAGAGACTGAGAACTATGGGACCCTTCAGCCTGGAAAAGTGCAGGCTCGGGGGTGATCTGATGGCTGCCTATAAGTTCATTAGGGATGCCTACCAGGATCTGGGGGAACATTTTTTCACCAGAGCATCCCAAGTGATGACAAGGTCAAACAGTCATAAACTCCTCCAAGACTGTTTCAGGTTGGACATAAGGAAGGACTTCTTTACTGTCCGAGCCCCCAAGGTCTGGAATACCCTGCCACTGGAGGTGGTTCAGGCACCTATTCTGAATGCCTTCAAGAGACATTTGGATCTTTATATTGATGGGATCTTATGACCCCTGCTGACTTCCTGTCCCTGGGGCAGGGGGCTGGACTTGATGATCTTCTGACTTCCCTTCCAGCTCCAATATCTATGAAATCTATGAAATCATGGATGTCTTCTGGTACCTCATCATCTTCCCAGCTTTTGAGTAGCAGCTGATGAAGATATGGTAGTAGGCTTTCTTTGCACACTTGAGAATTTCCCCTGGGATGCCGTCTTTTCTAGAAGCCTTGCCACTTCATAATGAATCAAAATCCTTGTCTAGCTCTTCTACAGTGGGCTCCATGTCTAATTCTTGTATGATCTGTGGAGTTGGTATCTGGCCCCATGGAAATGTTTCTTTCTTGTGAGGATCACTCTGAGTAGTGTTCAACACAATGAGACATCTGCTTACTTCCATCTGTAATGGCTTCACTGCTGTGTAATTTGAGAGGGGAAACCTTGTTGACAATAGGGCCTAGACTTTCTTCAGACCATCATACATGCCTTTTAAGTTTTCTGTGTCTGAAGCTGTCTGTATCTCTTCACAGTACTTATCCAGTACCAATCTGCACAGTATGTGGTTGCTGTCTGTACATCATTTTTTGCATGTCGAAGTCTTGATTTGGTGCTCACTGTTGGCTCCCTGTTTTGCTCCAGATAAGCTATGTTCTTTATGTTGATGAGGCATAATAGTTCTTCTGCATTTTCTTTGAACCAGTCCTTATTGTATGGTTTCTTTCCCCCAAATGTAGCTTTAGTTGTTCCATAGATTGCAGTTCTTAAACCTTCCCAAATTTCCTCTGCCTTCTCTGATAATGGCTTTTCAACTATGCTGAGTTCCAAAACCTTCACAAACTCTTGACAGTTCCTCTGGTTCTTGGTGTTAGTGGTACTGATTTTGGCCTTGCCTAGGTTTTACTCTATGTAGTTTCTTGGCTGTAATCTTCACTTTGCTAATGATCTGGTAGTGGTCAGTGTCACAGTCAGCACTCATTATTCCATCTCTTTCCTGTTCAGGAGAGTATAAATTCAATTTAGTCAATTTCTTAGGTTAAAAGTATAACTCATGCAATACACAGAAGTTCATTAGTTTTAATCTGCCTTTAATGGCAATGAAGTTAGTACTTTCACAGTTCTCCATCCATTCATCAATAAAGAGACCCTCAAAAAATCGCATTTCTTCTCATTTTTCTTTCACAGAAAGGTAAGATTCATTTTAGACAAAGTAGAATTGATTATGTATGGGCAAGACATTTCATAAGGTTAGTTACATTTTTAATCAAAATGGCAGGAGGCTATAAATATAACAAAGGAAACACCTAGTACTGAAGGGATCCATTGCTCATGCTTAGCCAGTGCTCTAAGATCATGTAATGCATTTTTCCTAATAGTTCTTGGAGAGATAAGATTCACATGTATGGCTATCTGGTGGAAGTGGTGGTGAGCTCCAGTAAAGGTCTTAGGCACCTAAAAGTTAAATAATGTAACTTCTAACTTTGAAACACTAGAGTATAATTCAGATCTTTAAATGTTACCTCTGCTCCCTATACAATGTTTTGGGAGAGGGAGACAGCCTAAAACTGGAAACAAAACAATTGATGTTCTGAGAGAAGATCCAGGCCCAATTTCTATACCTGAGGGAGTTTTGACCCACATTTCCCATGTCCAGTGGCCTAACTACTAAGTTTTGGGTATTCTGGGCATGCCCCACCTTTCAGGTTGAATGGCTATTATAATGCTGAAAAGAATTCAGTACACACTAGCACGTTTGCATAAGAGACTGACTGCACAGTAGCTCATTACTACTACGCAGTAGTGTCACATAGCATGAAGCATGACACAGTGCTGATGAGCATTAGTAATGAGTAATGAGCTACTGCACAGTCAGCATCATCTAAAAGCCCTTTGGCAATGTAACTGTGTGGCAACTCCACTTATTGCACAGTCATTTAGTACGTATATATGCAAGTACTAAATTACTGTGTGGTAACAACTGCACAGTTAGGGTCTTGTGTAGATGCAGATACTGTGTCAGAGAGTACAAGATGAAACACAACTCTGTAGTTCAGTGGTCAGGAAAGTTGGAAGGAAGAGACATGATACCTGAGTTTTAGTTTTGAAACCTAGGCTACCAGAGGCTATGTCCAGATGTGCAGGGGTGTGTGCTTGCAGCAGCACAACTAATAGCAGTACACATTTTTACCACTACTTTGTACCTCTCTTTGGTGAGGGAGAAATTGCCTCACTTTGGCAAACTGCCCTTCCCCTGTTCCTCCTAGCTCCCAGTGTGCTAGAGTAGCCAGGAGACAAATGAAATAGAAATGTTCTAGTTGGTAGCAAGAGTGTATCTCTGGAGGACTAAGCCTTTGTTTGTTCCTGTGCACACTATTGTAGCAGTACCACACTGCTTTTTTTTCCACAGTTTATTTTTGCAAGTGGGAAACCCCAGTAGCAAACTTTGCCCCTGTGCTGAAAATTTGCAGTGCAGGGCACATTTTAATGTTCTGGGTGTACAGTTTGTGGTGTTTCAAAGTGTTTTGTGGCACCACAAACTACACATTCCTGAATGATAGAACATGGCCAGGATGTTTATCAACTCTATTGTGTCATTTAGGGAAGAATAAGAGACTTCCCTCTGTTGGTACTGGCTTTATGATGCAGATACCATGGTTCCAGGTGGACCCAAACCCTCAGACTGACTACAACCTCCCCATTAGATAATAGGTAAATGTTATTGATACACAGTGACAGGAGATAAGTATAATGCAAACCATTCTAAATCTAGCAGTATGTCTACAAGTCCCAGGGTTCATAGAGTCAAGGTATGTCTGGCTAGTATGCAAGCTTCACTCAGAGGTTTTATCATGAATATCAGATGTCAGCAGCCTGAAGGTCAAAGGCCATGCCCTACCCCCACAGTGGGGTAGGTGAGAAGGGCTGGTTGGGTACCTTCTGTGTGTGGGGGCCTGAGGTTTCCCTCTCAGGGACTCTTTGCTGCTCCCAAATCCCTCCTTTTGTATTTATTCTCCCCTTCTGATGACTCTTAATTTTGGGGCTCCTACACTTACCTCTGTTATTTAAAAACATGCAACTGCAGGCACTCCTATGTACATGGCTGCCTTCTTTTACTGGCATGATAAGGATAAGTATTTTGGAGAGGATAGCACCTCTGTAGGACTGCAAGTGATATCTCACCTTAAATTAATCTTTTCCTATCTCTCCAGCTTATCTATTCTGTGACTACAAAGTATTTTCTGTTGAATAAAAATTTCTAATGGCGGATGGATGGCCCTTAAAAGGTCTTAAGAATGTCAGTAATAGTCTAGAGTTCAGCAGATTTAGTGCTTGGTTTCTAAAAGCTCAAATTTGCAAGTCTCAGTCTCTTCTCCTTGAATAAGGATTTATCTTTGTTGTACAGTGTCAGGTTTCATGATTTCTTCTGTGCAGAAGAGTGCAATGTTTTACCACTGATTAGTTAATTATTCACCTGAGCCTCTCCCTGCTGAATAGCCTGATAAAAATGAATACAAACAAAACGGTTTCTTTCAGGTGTCAGAACCTTCAAATAATGAATATGAAAACAGACAAAGCTGTTGTTTGTTTATTTTTGAAAGAAGAAAATGCACTTTTCAAATAGGATTTTAATAGGTTGGATCTATTGACAACTTTGATATTTAATAAATATAAGTGAAACAATATTTACGTCATACTTTCATGAAACAGAATAATCAGTAGCCTTCTGAACAAATCTTATTATTTTCCTGCCTTTTTCATTACTGAAATTGTGAGTCATTCATTAGCATGATCCATGGTCTGGCCTTGTGACACAGAGATTTATTCTGAAAGTGCTGCCCCTAATTGTAGTACTTTATTTATTTTTCAGATTTTATTTATTTTTCTTTTACCCTTACATTTAGTAACAGAGAAGCCGGTGACTGCTTAATGTTACATATACATCTGGTCTTTATTGATCATTGTCTATTTTATAAAAATTATCCAAATAGGGGATTTTAGTCCAGCTAAACACATGGACTGAAATGTATTTGAGCAACAAATATCTGAGATATTAAGGCAAATAACAATCAGCTATCTAAAGATATTGAAACAGAAATTCTGAAAGGAATCAATGAGTCTACTGTATTACCATGGTGAAAGGGAACAATTATTTAAAACAGAACAGTGACTATCAGGAAGACCACAGTATGATAAGATCTAACCAGAACAATTTCTATGAAGAAAAATTCTCTCTGATATCTCTTAGAATTCCTTGAACTCAATAAGCAGTGAATGAAGAATAATGATTGTCAAAATGAATTTAGATTTTTGGAAGTCATTGAACAAGTTCCTTTTCAAGGTTTTAGAGAAGCAATTCCTCAGTACAGGTTGCAACTCCAAGTGGAGTCACAGAGCTTATGATTTG
This sequence comes from Caiman crocodilus, assembly GCA_030014935.1. Classification (NCBI taxonomy): domain Eukaryota; kingdom Metazoa; phylum Chordata; order Crocodylia; family Alligatoridae; genus Caiman; species Caiman crocodilus. The sequence goes on along the minus strand of JAGPOW010001327.1, from coordinate 28,547,168 downwards.
GTTCTTAAATTCTAGAGAAATTCAGTTGCTAAAGTGAGGCATACGTCTCAAAGTCACTTCACAAGTTCAGAACTTGGGTAGTCTTCAGGTTAGGTTGAATATAAAGCATTGCCATATAGCCAAAGCTGAAGTAGAGGCAGAAAGCAAAGAGCAGGTTTAAACAGTTGATTTTCTTCATGGCAGAGGTGAACTTCAGTGGTGCCAATGGGCACCTATACATGTGCCTGATGTCTGCTCTAATGCATTCTAATTAGAAAGCATCAGAGCAGACTTGATTCATCTCAATTAGACTCAATTAATTGAGTCTCCAAGAACATTAGAACACCTCAGCAGTCTCAGTATCTCATGTATTCAATATGTCCATACTTCAAAATTGTGGTGGAGGCTCTTTAACTAAAGCTCATTAGATAAGCTTTAGTTATAGCACCCCCCCCCCTGCCATTTTGAAGTGCAGGACACTGAATGCATGAGATGCTGCAGGTGTTTTAATTAGAGCAGCTCCTGAGAACCATTCTAATTAAAACTCTCCCCCTCCCCTGTCACCCCAAGGTACATGTAAAGACACTCAGTGTTCTTAATGTGGTCCTATGCCATTTAATACATTTTGGCCTGAGGATGTGAAGGATGTGCAATACAGAACAAACTTACCAAACCCACAGCATTATTTAGTTTAATCCAGACAGTGATGAACTTCAGCCATGAACCAAGGTATTAAATCAGTCTGTTGGTGTTAGATATCAGGCTGAAAGAAACTAAACACCTATTTATAGATTGTTCTAGTGCTGGTATCAGAGGCAAGATACCAGACTAAACAGACCATATAGATCATATAAATCTGGTATGGAAGATCTTGAATATAGCTGTATAAATTTTTTTTCCCCCCATTCTCTGGTGGCTCTTAAAAGAAAAACAGGTCAATTAAAAATTATCATATATTTTATATATTGAAAATGCAAAAAGCTGAAAAAAAATCCAACTGAATGAAACTCTTGTTCTATCTTGAAATGTTTTGTTTGGATTATGATTTTTTTTAATTGAAAATAAAATTGAGAAATTTCCAAATAAAATCATATTTGAAAAAGTAAAACATATAACGAAAAAAAAATCAAATTGAAATGGTTGCTTTTTTTTGCTTTTATCAATTGCTTTTTTTCAAAATTAAACAATTATGACCAACCTATGCTGTTTGTGAAACACTTCAGTGGGTGCGTATACACATTCATTAATGCACCATATTTACTGTGCATTTAGTATTTGGTTAACCAAATACTAAATGAATGCACAGTAAGGCATGCTACTATGCAGTAGCACTGGTGCACAGCTATTTAGTGACACTTACTGTGCAGTAGCCTAATACTACTGTGCAGTAGCCTATTAACACAGTTTTTGCCCAACATGTTATTATGCAGTGTTATTAGGCTACTGCACAGTCAGGATCTTGTGTAGGCATGTGCAGTATCATGTTTTCTGCATTTTGCCAAATACTATTTTAGACAAAAATAGTTCACTCAAATCTACTTCTTGGTAAATTTAAGGATCATTCCTAACAAGTTTTTATATATGTCTCTGTAAATGGGTAATTGCTGCTGATCTCCCTTTTCCACTGACAAAAGTTAATGTGATTTAAGCTCCATCACAAGCAAAGTATAGAAGTAGGGCAAATGCTCACGGGTGGAGGTTCTTATTTTTCCTAGGACTAGTTCACAAAGACCTTCTCATGAAATCTTTAAAGTATGGTCTGAAGCTGACATTTTGTATTGGTTTCAGTATTTTTTTCTTTAAAAAAAATTCCAGACACAGAGAGCTCCTGGAACATGAGGTCATGGGCTGTCATTTCCTTTAAAGGCCATGTGTGTATTTGTTTTATAAGGACAGTTTTATCAGGAGATGATAGCTTGTCTTACTCCTTCAAGGTCATGCTTTCCCTACAGAGTACTTGTATTAGGCCTGTAGGTGATAGATAATATCAAGGGACTAGATTTTGCTTTTAGTTTTGAAAGTCATTTGCTGTATTACTTACAGAAAAATGTGACACTTTTCTTTGAAAAGCATCTATTTTTTTAAGCTTCATGGAACTATGATCACTGGTGTTGAAGGCGAAGGCAGGATGGCAGAATATACAATGTATATTTAGGCTCTGACCATTATATACCGGCTACAGGTCAACACAATGGTCTGGTCTTAGTTGCACTGCGGCAGATGTATCAAAGGCATAAACTTCATGGATTGAATTAAATACATTTCTCCACAGATAGGAACATCTCACTGAAGAGCTGAGACCTTACTGGCCCTCTTAAGTTAAAACCAAGACAAATCAGCTATTGAACATCAAAAACCTTTCTTACACCTTGTCTTTTTTTCCGGGTGCCATTTTACAGAAAAGTATGGCCATTGTAATCAGTGTTGGCTTAGCAAAATGTGAACCCTTGTATTAAAGAGGAGATACCCCTCTGTGTTGCAAAAAGTTTTCAAGAGATTGTTCAGGAGTAAGGTGCCTTTTCCTTACAGTGTAAGCTAAGTGGAAGTGAGACCATGGCCCTCATTCTCTCCCTACTAGCATATACCAGCAGGAAAATATGAGGTACAGCTCAGGCTACATTTTTCCTAAATGTGTAATAATGCTCACTGCATGGCACCCCTGAAGATACTGTGTGATATTCACTGTCACAGCACTACTTCAACTACCAACACTACTTCCCACAGATTCAAAGCCATAATTTTGTCTTTAGTGCCTTGGAAACTAAAACAAACATGTTGGATTTGAGCAGGACTGATTTAGTCTTAGAACCTGCAGTTGGTGAATACTGAGCTTTAAAGTATAGAGAATCAGCAGAGGTATAACAAAGTCATGGTTATGAGGAACTGCATGAATTAAAGTAAACAATACTGAGTCTTGATCTTCTCATTTTTCTTCTGAAAGGGAAATAGGGTTTTTTTGGTTTTATTTTTTCTTGAGTAGTTCATTTCCTGACAGACTGAAAGTCATGACAATACTTCCCTGGCATTTCTTTGCTCATTTCATTCAGACATTCCCATTTCCCATAATGTAGAAAAAAAAGTACAACAAAGAGGAAAAGAATAATCCTTTATGAGCTTTTCTCGAGGGCCCTTTGGAGAATGAGCACCTTGCTAGTATAACAACTGAGACTGAGGTGTTTTGTTGGATTGAAAAATATGAACAAAATCAACAATATATAAAGATGGGCAATTTTGTTAACCTGAACATTACTTGCTCTTGTAGTCCCATTGTTAATCAATGAGTAATGTAAGAATGGAATTGCTCAAAGAATGCTTTTCCATGATTTTTTTTTATTGCTTTCTCACCAAGATCATAAATAAAACTAACAACGAGACGCTACTCTATTCTTACAATAAAGACAAACAAGTCTGACTGAACTTCAGCACTGTGTGGGGGCTGGTATAATATGGGACTTCAGCAATTTGCAGGCCTTGGACTATGAACCCATTGGGAGACAATGCAAAACAGATCAACACTGGGCCTAAACTTCTCCATATTTAAATCAGTAGAGTTTTGCTGAGGCAATATCTGGTTTCTAGAAGCATGTTTTCTTGACTTTTGTTTGTGATGTGCTTGTTTGTAAATACCTATTTCTGAACAGTTTCAAATATTTTCTTTTCCAGCAGTTAACGCAAAGATCTTGCCATCTGACCCTCTGACTTGTGAGGATTTTTCATTTTCTGGTTCTCTTTGGTTTACTTCTCCTCTTTTCAAAGTATCTGTTTAATGATTTGTATTTCCACTTTAAACATTATCCAGAAGTTGAATATGCCAGCATAATGCATAAAGATGGCTAGGTGAAGCAAATAAAAGATTTTCATGACAACCATATTAAAAAGATGAATGACACTCTGAAGAAGGTTTTGCACTTTCATCCGATTCTTATTTCCTTTTATTCAGCATTTGGAAATGTTATAGTTTATTGTCTAGATACAGAAATACCAGGCAACTTGTCAACCCTTTTTGAAAATAAATATTCTCAAAATATTGGTTTTATTAAAGAGAGTATCTCTCTGGGATATTTCCAAAGGCTCTTTCCAAGTTATTAATTTAGGGTGCTGACAGAAGTTGTGGGGGAGGGAGCACTTCACTGGAAGTAGCAGTGAGTCACTTCAACCTGGCTCCCCAGCGTCTGTATAGATTATATGCTTCAGCAGGGCTTTTTGGCACTTTTAGCTAAAGTTGATTCAATCAGCTATTAGATAAAAGCTCCAGAAAAGCCCCGCTAAAGCACCCAATCTCTACAGACACTGGGAAACCCCAGTGCAACTAATGCACTGCCTTTTCTGGGCATGTGCTGGGCTCAGCACTGGAGTGTACCAAGTTTAAAGATCCATTTTTTTTGTCATGTCTCCAAGCAGACTTACTTTTTGTGAGACAATATATGGACTTGACTTTGATAATGAGACCCTGAATTTATGATCACTTAGAAAATAATCTTTTCCATAGTATAATTATTATTTGCTTTAGTCTTTCTTTTTGTTAGTGTCCTTCAAATGATTAAAGCAAATTGCTATTCTGCTCTTTTCTGTTCTACCAAAAGTATTCAGTGGCTTAATATAAACCAAAAATGCTCTCTGTTGCATTTATATTATGTGGTCGGAAGGCAAAAATCAAACGATACTGTGATAATAGTTCTGCCTTATTTGTTTTATTTATGTGATTTGCCAAAAACTTCCAACAAAACAAACATTGTGAGAGGCTCATTTCTTGAGAATGTTATATCAAGCTTTTGAGAATCCTGAATATAGAAATAACTTTCAGAAATCTAGTACTTTTCATTTACCCAAGTTCTTTACAGCCCAATGGCTTAAGTACACAGTTCGATATACTAACTTTGAGACAAACTCTCTTCTCTTAGCTAAATAGTCCAATTAACTCCTAACATATAAAGATGACTTAATTTATTCTCCAGACTGCAGGATTTTGATCCACATGCGGAGAAAGTAAGAATTGCTACACAGAGGGTCAGTTCCTGTAGATATCACAATTTTTCAAAAACGTTTTCAAGTGATAGCCTATGTTAGTATGTTATATTTCCTAAGAGATAAGAAAATAATTGATAACAGTGAGAACCAGCCTTTTAAACAAGTATGCCAGAATTAAGCCTGGCATCCTTGTGGCATCTCATCCACTAACTCTACCCAATTCGTTGCTTTGCAATTATGAATATATGTGTATATCTTCATATTTCATATATATATGTATGCATCTACACACACACACAGATGTATGTATGTATACAATTAGAATTACTGAACTCATCTGGCCCTTTGACAACTGTCTCATGCTCCTCATCCATGTGGGAACAAATAATGCTGCCAGGAGTAGTCAAGACCATATCATGAATGATTACGGGGCTTTGGGGACCAGGCTTGGGAAGACAGTGGTGTAGATGGTCTTCTTGTAGATCCTCCTACAAGAGGATCTACTACTGTGTCAGTGGTCACAGTAGACATCATGTCACCTGTGTCAGAGAATTCAACCTGCAGCTCCAGAGTTGGTGCCATCGTGTGGGTTTTGGCTTCCTGAACCAAGATCCACACTTCCGTGCAAGGGACCTCCTGGGACACAATGGGCTTCATCTCTCCACAAAAGGTAAGAGTCTCTTTTCTTACAGGTTGGCTGACATCCTGTGTTGGGCTTTAAACTAAGTACAACGGGGGACGGGGAGGCAGGAGATAGAGAGACTCTTGAACTTACAAAGTGTAAGACATGCAGTAATACACCCAATGTTAGTACCAAGGGGCCTTTTGGGCATCAGAATGGGGGGCACAAAAGGAACCATTTGGAGGGCTCAAGTGCCTCTATACTAATGCTAGGAGGATGGGGAACAAGCAGGAAAAACTTTTACTCCTGTTTGCAGACAATAACAATGATTTAGTGGGGCTAATGGAAACCTTGTGGCTCCCTACCCATGACTGGGTGGTACACATTGAGGGCTACAGGTTGTACAGAAGGGACAGAGCAGGGAGGAAAGGGGGTGAGGTTGCTCTCTATGCAAAGAAGCAACCCCACCCTACAGCTTCCCTAATCAAAATGGAATGAGAGGAGGAAAAAGTTGAGGCATTGTGGGTCAGGATACATGGAGGTTGAGGGGAAAGGGACCTGGTGGTGGGGGTCTGCTACAGACCACCACGCCAAGAGGAAAAGCTAGACTTGGAATTCTTGAGGCAGCTCTCAGAGGCTCTCAGAACCAGGCTAGGGACAGTTGTCATGGGGGACTAAACTACCCTGATATCTGCTGGGAGTAAGAGTCAGCCAAATGCAACCATTCACATAGGTTCTTAACCTGCATGCAGGACCTTCACCTAACACAGGAGGTATACGGTCCCACTAGTAGGAATGCCTTACTTGATTTTGGCTATGGGAAAGGACCTGGTAGGGGAGCTGCACATTCGTGGTCACCTTGAGGACAGTGACCACCAATCAATTGAATGCACCACACAGCATAGAGTGGGTAAGATAACTAGTAGGGTGGAAGTGCTTGACTTTAAGAAGGCTAACTTCAGTGTTCGTAGGAGTGTAGTCAATAACACAGCACAGGATAAGAGTATTGGTGAGATGGAAGTCAAGGAAGGGCAGTCATTTTAAATGAAGTGATTCTTCAGGGACAGAGGGAGACTATCCCAGTATGAAGGAAAAGGGAGAAAGGAGCTGTGACAGGGGTGCTGCTCAGTGCTGGGCTCCACGGCCCGCCCACCTGTCCTTGGGCCAACCACCCACCTATACTAGTCCACCACGACTTGATCTTAATTGGTTCCTAATAGATCTTCTGTAAGCGGGAGGCTGCCCATTTGTGCCCTGATGCCAGGGGGCGCTATCTGCGGCTTCTTCTATCCCCATACCGCAGCCCAAGCCTCGCAGATGGCATCTCAATCTTTCCAATCACTGGACCCCTTCCTGGGCCTTAGTATCATCCCCGTGGGACCTGTCCATAGTCCATACCATCAGGCTGCCACTCCACTGTCATCCGGGCTACCTCGCCCCCCGAAACCCATCTTCCCCTCTCAGGTGTGGTCCCTCCTGGACCTATGGCAACTTGTCCTGGTCCACCTCCAAAACAGTTGGGACCCGAGGCCTCCAGCTCTGGGCGTCCCTCGCGGTGGGCCCTCTGGCCCTTTTGACCCCTCCCTGGGTCCTGGCCCCAGCCTGGGCCAGTCAAGGGTATTCCCATGGTTGGGTGGGCCTCTAGCCCCTCGCACAGTCTAAGTCTCTACCACTGAGAGCCCCACCAGGCCACCCACTCCCAGCAGGGTGCAGTTTTCAGGTCATGCCCAGGACCAGGAGCCTCCTTCCATCCCCTTACAGCTCCCCAATACCTCCGGTTTGTTCTGCCAGCATCTCTCCGGCCAGGCAATGCTGCTACCTAGCCTCCAGCAGCCAAACTGCCTGTGTTTATGGGCCTAAAATGGCTGCCCTCATCAAGCACCTGTAGGCTGCCAGCTCCAGGGCCTTAAAGTGGCAGGCACCCCCAGTGCCCTACCACAGGAGCCAAAAAACTTCCTTGACTAACCAGGGGAGGCTAAGGGCAAAAAAGAAGGTATATAGTCAGTGGAAGCCAGGGAAAGCTACCAAGGAGAAGTATACCAAGCTACCAAGGAGAACTGCCTACTTGTCCTGAACTTGCAGGGAGGCAGTTAGAAAAGCCAAAGCAACTACAGAGCTGAGGCTGGCAAAAAAAATTAAAGACAACAAATAGTCTTTTTTTAGGTATGTAGGGAGTAAAAGGGAGGTGCAGGGCAGCATAGGGTCCCTACTGAACAAGAAGAAGCAATTAGTGACAGACAGGGATGACAAGGCTGAGCTATCCAATGAGTTTTTGCCTTGGTGTTCCTAAACAGGGGTCAAGATAAGTCTCCTAATGGATTCTCAGATGGGCATTAGAGGGACACCAGCCTACCAACTCCTGATGCTGACTTGGTGCAGAGTGACTTGGATGAATTGGATGTGTTTAAGTCAGCAGGCCTGGATAAGCTGCATCTGAGAGTACTGAAGGAATTGGCTGGTGTCATAGTAGAAACACTGGCATAACTGTTTGGGCCCTCGTAGTGCTCGGGTCAGGTCCCAAAGGACTGGAAAAGGGCCAATGTGGTCCCTGTTTTAAAGAAGGGGAGGAACGAGGATCTGAGTAATTATAAGCGAATCAGTCTCACCTCCATCCATCAAAAGGTCTTTGAAAAGATTATAGAGGATCATATTTATGGAAGTCCAGCAGGAAAAATAATGTGGCAAGGAAACCAGCATGGACTCACAGGAGGTAGATCATGCCTGACCAATCTGGTTTAATTTTATGACAGGGAGACAAAATGTTTAAATGCAGGAGTAGAGGTGGATGTTGGTTTTTTTTGGATTTTAGCAAGGCCTTCGATACAGTATCTCATCCCATCCTCATAAATAAAGAGGCTGCGACATATATATTTACATAGTCTGGTGGGTGGCAATTTGGCTTACTGGTCACACCCAGAGAGTGATAATAGATGGGTCAGTATCAACCCGAAAAGATGTGGGTAGTGGGGTCCCACAGCGTTCAGTCCTTGGATCTGTACTCTTCAATATCTTCATCAGTGACTTGGATGTGGGTGTGAAGTGTACTCTGTCTAAGTTTGTGGACAGTACAAAATTGTGGGGTGAAGTGCACACTTCAGAGGGTAGGGAACAATAGCAGGCAGACCTGGACAGGTTAGAAAAGGGAGCAGTACACAATAGGATGCAGTATAACAAGGGCAAGTGCAGAGTGCTTCACCTAGGGTGCAAAAATATCCAGCACAGCTACTGGCTGGGAAGCTACCCTCCCGGTAGCACAGAAGGAGAAAGCCATAGTGGACTCCAAGATGAACATGAGTCATCAGTATGATGAAATCATCAGCAAAGCTAACCACACTTTATCATGCATCAGCAGATGCAAGGCAAATAGAACCAAGAAGGTAATACTTCTCCTCTATGCGGCATTGGTTAGACCACAGTTGGAGTACTGTGTCTGGTTTTGGGCACTGTATTTCAAGGATGTTGATAGACTCTAAAGGGTCCAGAGGATATGGTTAGAGACTTACGGGACAACCCCTGTGAAGAAAGACTGAGGGACCCGGACCTCTTCAGCCTCCCCAAGAGAAGGCTGAGTGGTGAACTTGTGGCTGCCTACAAATTCATTAGGAGGACACAACAAGGGATCAGGAATGCTCTGTTCACCAAAGAAACTCTTGGGGTAACAAGGAACAATGGTCACAAAGTGACAGAAAGCAGATTTAGGCTAGATATCAGGGAAAACTTCTTCACAGTAAGGGTGGCCAAAATTTGGAATGAGTTTCCAAGGGAGGTGGTGCTCTCCCTTAGTTTGGGCATCTTTAAGAGAAGGCTGGATAGGCATCTGGCTGGGGTCATCTGACCCCATCAGTCTTTCCTGCCTAGGCAGGGGGTCAGGCTTAATGATCTGTTGAGGTCCCTTCTGACCCTTGCATCTATGAATCTATGAATGTACACATACATATGAACTATGCATATATGCACATATATTTTAAAGCATTATATATATACTAGCCAATTCCCCATCAAGAATGACAGGGGATGGGGAAAGGGGGCTGGGATGGAGTGCTACCACCTACTGTCCCATGCTGCTGCTTTTCTGCCTCTTGCAAGGAGCTGATGTCTTCGGCTCCCCAACCCTCTGTCCAGTCCTCAGTGCAGCTTCAGAATCATTGTGGCATTCCCCCATGCTTAGACCACTCTGATTGGCTGTTCCATCAGCCAATCAGAGTGTGAATAAAGCATTATGGAGAGAGATAGACATAATTAGGCATTTATAAAATCAGAACTTGTGAATTGCTCATCTAGAATAATGGTTGGTGGGGCGGGGATGGAGGTGGTGGGGGAAGCTTTGTGATCCTAACTCTGACCTTCCCTGGATACACCACTACCACCTTGCAGGAGTTGGGGGGAAACTTCCCCCGCTATCCCCTCTGTCCCCTTCTGCCAGCACCCGGCACCACTGCCACCTCCAAGGAGCAGGACCGGGGGGTTGGAGAGGCAAGGCCAGCAGTGATGGCCTCACACCCCAGCTCCATCCCCTCCATGCTGTCATACACCTCCTAGCTGTAACGGTCTTGGAGCACTCTGATTGGTTGTTTAAGTAACAAATCAGAGTGCTCCAAGAGCATTGCAGACAGATGAACTAAGTCCTTTATTATATTAGAAGGAACTATGAATATATGCACAAGCACATTAATGGTACATGACAAAAAATGAATAAATAAAAGTCAACTACAGTACAAGGCTCCTGATGGTCAAAAATCCAGGCCAGATTTTATCACGTTGCCTTAATGCTATGTGCAGATGTGCCCAGACTCTGATAAATATTATCAGAGGCATAACAGGGCAGTTCTGTGCTATTCATGATGACAGAACAAGTGGCAGTGGCATTAGACTGGCCAGCCTTCTAGTGGTGATGGCTGGTTGGAAACTGCAGCAAATCCTGTTTTTGTTCCCCCTTCCCAAATTTGCCACCTGAGGCTCCTGCACGGTTGTTCCTCCTCCCCCCCCTCCCTCCCACTTTTATTGTTATATTGAAGGACATTTATGTACATATCCTGTTACATTACAGCATATTGTTACAGTCTGGGAATTACACTTGATATGGTGAACTTTCATACATATGTGATAACTTACTCCCAAATAAACTATGTATTTTAGGAACTTTAAAAATAATAAAAGATTAATGAACTTCATATTAGTATAGCTATGTAGTACAGCATAAGATGCAGGCCTGTAATTGTAATTCAGTTGTAAGAAAATAAGATCTGCATGAAAACAAGTATTCATTAAGGAAAACATTTGAGCATATACTTAAAAGTCCAAACATATTTGTCAAGACACTTACTACAAATATATGTTTAAATGCTGTAATAAATATTACTTGGGAAAACAATCTTTCATGGGCAAAGTCTATAATTAACAGCATTGTCAAAGATGAAAACATACTTTGATACTGCAGGGGACCAATAGATAAGAATTCAAGCTTGTCAACATTTAGCTTTAGGAAGTTTGAAGACACGCTAATCTTAATGTCACAAACGTTCACACAGAATGCTGAAAGCTGTTCAGTTATCTTTAATGACACCACTTAATGGGAGGAGATAAATGTAAAATGGGACCCAAGGCCTATACCTAAGGAAAATCATAAACAATAATGTCAATACTGGAAAAAAATATGGATCACTGAATAGAGAGGTAGGTACTTTTGAGGATAGTTCTCAATGAACTAGCTGAATCAGATGGAATGTTGGGAATTCTGTTTTATAAATTACAGAGGATGCAAGGGATTCTGTATTATTTTGTTGTTATTAACCAAATCTTATGTTAGAGGAGATTTTCTTTAAGTAAGTGCAAAGCCAATTTCAAATCATGATCAATGGGCCTGATACATTGGAGTCTACAGGCTGCCCCTTTAAAAATAAATTGGTTGCTCCTGGGAATTTAGCATGAGGTGACTGCTATCACAATGTCAGTGTTAAAACATACCCTCTTATGAGTACATTATAGTTATTCATTATTTTTCTTTCATCTAATATAGAAGTGATCCATTCTAGAAGTACTTACATTTGTTGCCTGTTTAAGAACATAGCAATTATTTAGATGGTTAAGTGTGAGGAGAATTTCCATTGTGAAACATGTCTTTTTTTAAACAGTTGTTTGTTATTTCTTAAACATCGTTGTACAAACATGTGATTCTTTTGTGTACACTATCACAGGATGGAGCCCAGAGACCTTGATCTAAAGTTCATAAATAGCCATTTAGCTATAGAGTTGTGTTTCTTTTCTTATTGCTTTAATATGTGAATACTTGTCTACCATAAGAAGAGAGAAAAGATTAGGAAGTTACTTATTTTAAGTTCCATTTACAAATAATTATGGATTGTGCATTTAAACTGTTACTATATATTAATAGCTATGTATGTTCAATAGTACAATATTTAACTTCTCGGCTCAAGGAGGCCCTTCTCAAATAATTATCAGTGGAAAAGGTACTATTTCAGAAATGTACATTAATCATAAGTGACCTGTAATTACAAGCACAAGTGCACTTGGTGAATTAATGAGTTAGTGACATTTAATGGAGTTTTTGTTTTAAATCCCCCCCATCAGAAATATGAACAGCAAAACAAAAGGAAAACAAAAACAGCTGTTCAATTATTATTTTTTCTTTTAAGAAAAAGCTAAGTTGTAATCCACATTGTTGTTTTTCTGGCACTTGACTCCTTGTTGATTATTCTATGCACTAGGGATTAGTGGGGGCCAATAAGAAGACAGTTGTTCAGAATACCAGCTCAATTGAAATTACTGAGTTGAGCAGAAAGTAAGAGTCTATATTCTCATCTCTTATATCTTTTTTTAATCTTGTATTTGGATTCAAATTACTATAACTGACCTTATAGATTTACAGCTTTTTTTCCTAAAGGAGCACTAAAAAATCCATTTCATAGATGAGGGACTCACAGTTTTGTCTGAGGTAGTCGCCATGCTACACTCAGGGGATCCCGAGGCAGGTGGCAGGGCCAACTTGGGTGACAGCAGGTCATGGTTGCAAGGTAAGTGCGGACTTGGTATGAAATTTTAAACAAATAAAAAACTTTACTCACAACAAGGAATTCAACATGATGCTGACAGGAACACAGTCATCAGATGAACGAAGATACAACCGCAGCGTGATGAGTACACTGGTCACAGTTATCACGATTATAAATGAATGAGCTCTCTGTACGTAGCTAGCAGGTTACGGCGTAGATAGCGTAATTAGTGTAATTAGCGGAGTTAGTGTAGTTAGCGTCCTAGGGGGTTCACTCAGCTAAGCAGGTGATCAGTCTGCCTAATCATGCGCACGAGGAACGCTGCGCTGAGGGGAGCTTGCCCTTTTATCACCTTCTCCGCCAATTAGGGCTCCTTGTGATAAGAAGGTTCCAGAGAACACGGCTGCTGGCCAGGCAATCATGTCTCCAGAGTAGCCACTGATTGGTACAACCCTCCTGATCACGCTGTGATC
>JAGPOW010001327.1:28508988-28534016 GCA_030014935.1 Caiman crocodilus | reverse complement strand
ATAAGAAGGTTCCAGAGAACACGGCTGCTGGCCAGGCAATCATGTCTCCAGAGTAGCCACTGATTGGTACAACCCTCCTGATCACGCTGTGATCATGCTTCCTCTGCATGGTGTTCACATACACAGAGTTCATCCTCTGCTACCGAATGCCCAAAGATGGTTGTGTCTCTTAACCCTGACACTGACTTGTTAGCAGGCCTTGGCATTGTCACTTAGTCTCGAACAATAATCTGGTAGGTGGTCATGCCTTTTTACCAGACAAGTTTAAGCAAATTACATATACATACTTTGCTGATTGGAAATAAACAGCTAAACCAGGGCTATAGAACGTGGGCAAATGTCTACAGTGTGCAAAAATGTATGGCATGACTCTACCTGATTTTGACTGACTTTTACCACTTTTGCTAGGTACAGACATTCAAAAAACCCAAGGTGGAATTGATTTAAGTTATGTGGTTATCTAAAAGTAGTGTAGTTCAGAGTGTCATAACCAAATTGAATGAGTACCCCTGACACAACAGACCGCCCTCCAAATGATTGGCATTGTTCTGAATTTGGTGTGTTCCATCTAATTAAGTATTCCTTCTTGGCAGTTTGTAATTGGCTACTCTAACGGTATAAAATTTTGTGTTGTTTTCTCCCAAGTTGGAGAGCTCTGAACACGTGGGTAAGGTACAGAGGACCTCGCCATGCGGCAGAGAAAAGCTGGCAGACTGATCACCCACCAACATCTCCCCTTCTGTTCCTGACATATTCCTAGCCCTGCATGCTCGTTGTGCTTCCAGGTTCGTCTAGCAAGCTCGTTGTGTTTTCTTCTTTCTGTAACTATGCAAGCAACTTTACCGCCTGCATCGCGGCCACCAGCGGCATAAGTAAAGCTTAAGTAAAAGTTATTTTTGCAACCAATACTCTGTATCCCGCCTCTCCATCCACCAGCCCACCTGATACTTAATCAATGCTGTCCCCCTCGGTCAGCCCTGACCAGTCGGCTGGCCGAGACACAGAGCTGTAATGAACAGAACATACATTCATCATTTGATGAGGGGTGCAAATCTTAGACCTGGTTCTACCAATTTTAAACCAGTCTGTGTTTGCTGAACTTCCATTCTGTTACATATATAGGCCGGTTTCCAATCACTTATACCAGTAAAAGTGTAATATCTTAGCCTAACAAAGGGTTTTTGAGCCTGAAAGCTTGCTTAATAATTGTTTTCCAACTATTTAAGTTGGTCTAATAAAAGATATCAGATTTACCCAAAGAACCTTTTCTGCCTATATCTAGACCTGGCCTTTGAAACTAGGTAACAGAGCAGAAAATCAAGCGCTTCAAATGGAATTTATTTAGTCTTAGCTGGTAAACTATCAGATGGTAGAAAAATATAAAGGAAATACCTATGTATAAAATATACTTTGATATCTGCTTTTTCTAACATTCACCAACATTGATTTTGCAATTTTTTTTATTTATTAATATTTGGACCTGGCAGTTCATTAGTATATAGCTTGTCCAGATTTCAGATCAGAATCTTTTCTAATACCAGAAAAGTTCTACTGCTCCCTTTTATCTCTTCCTATTGTTCATGTTGTAGCTTCTATTAATGGGAGTTATGTGTGCACGTAGAAGCAAAAACAGCTCTCTAATATACAGACACCAAATATTAATATTTTGCATTGAAAAGGAAAGTCAGACTAGCTGCCTGACAGGATTATACAGATGAATAGTTGCTTGTAAAGGGCAAAATCATCAGTGTATAACAAACAATTAAAATGCAGAGCTTTCATTATGTAGTACCTGGTACTAAAGTGCACTTTGCATTATTAGCAAATCATAGTGTTTTATGATTAATACATGGCTTATTCATCTGCCTTTTTATGGTGTGTCTTTTCCAGTGCTAACCACCTTATCTCTGATATAAAAGACCAACATGGAAAATAGAAGAATTGCATTAAAGGTACATTAAAAGGAAACTAGTGATGAAAATATGTTCATAATAAATCTCTACAATTAAAAATCCAAATTGTAGAAGGTCTCTATTCAAGAACAAAATAAGAGCTCTTAGAACACTTATTCACAGCTGTCTAGCCTTCAGTCTCAGAAAAGAGAAGATGAATTTATGCCTTTTTTAGATAAAGTTATTTTCCACAATTTGTTAAGTTCTTTCTTCTCCCTCACCCTTCTGCATAGTTCTATTTACAATCAGATGTGCATGCTGGTAAACTGTGAGGGGAAGTATCTAGTAGAAAGATAATGCATATTTACTTCTAGTCTAGGTATATCTAGGTCATATCTACTTCTAGATTTTACTTCTAGTCTAGGTATCCTGTGTTCCTACAATTCCAGATAGCTTTGGAATAAGTTTGGAAATGTAGGGCCATGGTTTTTAGATTATTTTAAAGCAATCTTTACTATGCAAACTTTGTTTTCAATTCACCTGTGTGCAATAGACTGAAATGGGTCCTTTATGAAAATTGATTCATTTTGCATTATATAAAAAAAAAAAATTTTTTAATCTCAGTGCTTGTTAGGTTTTCTATTTAATTTTGAATTTCTTGCCATTTTGTAACAAAAATAGGGCTCAAATCCAACAACATGTGCTCAGATAGCATCCCTATATTTATTGAATTGATGGCCACGTCTAGTCTTCAGGCATCGACTCATCTCATTTTATCAGCTTTATCTATCCAATGTGCTTTCACATGGTAAGTATGCTGTAACTCTGCGGGGTAGGGAATGTCTGTTGATATATGTTTGTTTAGCATCTAGAAAAATGGCCTCTGGAGGCTACCAGAATATAAATCAATAATTAAAGCTGTTGAAAGTTGGATTTCTAAGCACTTGGAGGAAAAGAAGGTGATTAGGAATAGTCAGCATGGATTCACCAGGGGCAAGTCATGCTTGACCAATTTGATTGCCTTCTATGACAAAGTTACTGGCTCTGAGGATTCAGGGGTTGGTCCCCAGGGGTTAGTCCTGGGGTTGGGTTTTTTCCAATGTCTTCATCAACAGCGTGGAAGATGGCATAGAGTGCACCCTCATCTAGTTTGTAGATGACACCATGCTGGGAAGTAGTAGATACACTGAAGGGTAGGGCTAAGGTTCAGTGACCTAGACAAATCAGAGGATTGGGCAAAAAGGAATCTCATGAGGCTCAACAAGAACAAGTGCAAAGTCCTGCACTTAAGACAGAATTGGAATTCCATGCACCAGTACAGGCTGGGCAGCAGTTCTATAGAAAAGGACCTGGGAGTTACTGTG
Source organism: Caiman crocodilus (assembly GCA_030014935.1). Classification (NCBI taxonomy): domain Eukaryota; kingdom Metazoa; phylum Chordata; order Crocodylia; family Alligatoridae; genus Caiman; species Caiman crocodilus. Next base: position 28,530,760 of record JAGPOW010001327.1, on the reverse strand, counting down.
GAGAATAAGCTGAATATGAGCCAGCAGTGTGCCCTTGTTGCCAAGAAGGCTAACAGCATACTGTGTGGCAGTAGCAGGTATGTTAACAGTATGTCAAGGGAAGTGATTATTCCCCTCTATTCAGCTCTAGTGAGGCCACATCTGGAGTACTGTGGCTAGTTTTGGGACTTTCACTACATAAAGGACCTGGACAAAATTGGAGAGTCCAGAAGCCGGCAACTAAAATGGCAAGGGGGCTGGAGGACATGTCTTATGAAGAAAATTTGAGAGAACTGGGCTTATTTAATCTAGAAAAGAGGAGACTTAGAGGGGACTTAATAGCAGCCTTCTACTATCTGAAGGGAGGTTCAAAAGAGGATGGAGATAAACTGTTCTCAGTTGTGGCAGATGACAGAACAAGGAGCAATGGTCTCAAGTTGCAGCAAGGAAAGTTTATATAGGGAAGATATTAGGAAGAATTTTCTCACTTTGAGGGTAGTAAAATACTGGAACAGGTTACCCAAAATATGATGGAAGTTTTATCCTTGGAGATTTTCAAAACCCAACTAGACAAATCTTTGGCTGGGATGATCTAGTGTGGGATGGTCTTGCTTTGAGTAGGGGGGTGGATTAGATGACCTCCTGAGGTCCCTTCCAACCCTAACTTTTTATGATTCTATGATTTTCCATTCCATAGGGAATTCTGGGAGGGGACTCCCAGAAACTCCACTTTTCTCTATTTCACAATAAAGCTTTAAAATGTCAGCATTCTTGAGGACTGAAAAATCTAAATATTTTCTATAGCTCTATTTTGAAATTAATTAAGCCTAAATCTCCAATAGGTTTTAGTCAGTCCTGAATGAGCTAGGATTCCTGGAATCATAGCTGAGCCAGGAGTTTCTGAGCTCAGGAATTTCAGCCAGTAGCCTGAAAGTCCTAAGGTTCCTGATTCTGCAAAGCAGAGCTAGTCTGGAACCACAGATCTTGGAATTATTTTATCCCTCTTTCTGAGGCAACCTACATGGAAACTGGGGTGCTGGAAATGAAGGCACCCCAACATCTTGCTAGGCTGAAATGATGCAACCATGCCTGTATTTTAATCAGCAATTTGTCAAAACTTATTTGTTCTGTGTAATATTTTAATTTTGATAAATCAGTATTTTTTCTCACTGACAATTTGGCCCAATCAGAACTCACAGTTTCTTACTGATACTGTACAGTTGCTATATCTCTGAATATTTCAGTATATTTGAAATTGGATATATGCTGTCAGAGGTGTTTCACATATCTTTCATATGTGATGAAATTCGGGGTGGTTAAACCATGATAATCTATGTGTAATTTGGAGCACTGTTAGATGCCACACCGGGAGGATGAGCTAGACCTGGACTTCTCCAGACAGCTTTCAGAGGCTGTACAGTTGAGACATATGGTTATCATGGGTGACTTAAACTACCCTGACATCTGCTGGGAGGAGCAGCCAAATCTAAACGCTCACATAGGTTCTTAACTTGCATACAGGACCTCCACCTAATGCAAGAGGTATACAATCCCACTAGGAAAGCACCTTGCTGGACTTAGTGTTAGCTACAGGGGGTGGTCTGGTGGGGAATCTGCAGGTACAAGGTAACCTAGGGGATAGTGGCCATTGATTGATTGAATTCACTATCCAGGAAAGGGTGGGTAAAATAACCAACAGGGCTGAAATGCTAGACTGCAGAAAGGCTAACTTCAGTGTGCTCAGGAGATTAGTTAGTGAGGCATTAAGGCTCAAGAGCGTTGGCAAATGGGGTCCAGGAAGGGTGGTCATTCCTCAAGGGAGCGATCCTACAGGTGCAAAAGGAGGCAATCCTGTTGCGCAGAAAAGGGGGCAAGGGGCCATGAAGCCCTCTTGGATGAACAGGGAAGTCCAGGAAAGCCTAAAAGCAAAGAAAGAGGTATACAGTCTTTGGAAAAAGGGGGACGCTATCAGGGAGAATACCTTCCTGGCTTGTACTTGCAGGGAATCAGTTAGGAAGGCCAAAGCAGGATTAGAACTTAGGATCACAACAAAAATAAAAGACAACAAAAAGTCCTCCTTCAGGTATATAGGGATCAAAAGGAAGGCACAGGGAGCCCTTAGGATAAATTAGGGTAATTGCTGACAGAGAGGTGGGACAAAGCTGAGCTCTTCAATGAGTTCATTGCATCTGCATTCCTAGACAAAAACCAAGACAAATTTCCCAGTTGGATCATAGATAGAAACAGGAGGGACACCAATCTACCAGCTGTTAGCATAGACTTAGTGAAGGGGTACTTGGAGAGACTGGATGTGTTCAAATCAGCAGGCCTGGATGAACTCCATCCAAGGGTGCTGAAGGAATTGGGCAGTGTCATAGCAGAGTCACAGGCACGACTGTTTGAGCGCTTATGGTGCTCTGGTCAGGTTAGAGAGGTAGGGAAAAGGGCCAATGTGGTCCCTATTTTCAACAAGGGGAGGAGGAAGGAACTGGGAAACTATGGGCCAGTTACTCTAACCTTTATCCTTTGGAAAACTCTGAAAAAAAACATTAAAGATCACATTTGTGGGAGCCTAGCAAGGGAAATAATGCAGAAAGGAAATCAGCATGGATTCACTGCAGGTAGATCTTGCCTAACTAAACTTGTTTCTTTTTATGACCAGGTCACAAAATGTATCTCATTCTGTTCTCATAAATAAACTGACAAGCTGTGATATAGATGATTACATGGTCAGGTGGGTGGCAAATTGGCTTAGGGGTTGCACCCAGACAGTGGTGGTGGATGGGTCAATATTGACCTAGAAACACGTGGGCAGAGTCCCGCCGGATTTGGTCTTTGAACTAGTACTACTATTCAATTACTTCATCATTGACTTGAAGGTGAGCATGGAGAGTACCCTGTCCAAATTTGCAGATGATACCAAATTGTGGGGCAAAGTTAACACACCAGAGGCTAGGGAACAGATCCAGGAGGATCTGGACAGGTTGGAAAAATGAGCAGAATGGAATAGGATTTAGTTCAACAAAGACAAGTGCAAAGTGCTGCACCTAGGCAAAAAGAACCACCAACACTCTTGCAGGCTGTGGGAGGGCCTTCTCAGCCACACAGCAGTGGAAAGGGATCTTGAGGTCATAATTGACTCCAAAATGAACACGAGTCATCAATGTGACAAAGTGATCAACAAGACTAACCTCACTTTATCAGGCATTAGCAGATGCATGACAAACAGGTCTAAGTAGGTGATGTTTCCACTCTATGCAGCACTAGTCAGGCCACAGTTGGAGTACTGCATCCAGTTTTGGGTGCTGCACTTAGAGAAGGTTGTGGAGAATCTTGAAAGGAGGGCCACTCGTATTGTCAGAGACCTGCAAGCAAGGCCCTGCTAGGAGAGACTGAGTGGCCTAGATCTCTTCAGCCTTCACAAGAGTTGGCTGAGAGGTGATCTTGTGGCTGCCTATAAATTCATCAGTGGAGGGCAGCAGGGAATAAGAGATGTTCGATTTACTAGGGCACCCCCTGGAGTAAGTAGGAACAATGGCCACAAATTGACACAGAGCTGATTTAGATTGGACGGTAGAAAGAAATTTTTCACAGTAAGGGTTGCCAGAATCTGGAATGGGCTTCCAAGGGAGGTGGTGCTCTTACCTACCTTGGGGGTCTTCAAGAGGAGACTGGACAAACACCTATTTGGGGTTATCAGACCCCAATGCTCTTTCCTGCCCAGGGCAGGGGCTCAAACTTGATGACCTACTGAGGTTCTTTCTGACCCTAAAATCTATAAATCTATGCTTAGATGGCAACTACTCTTACAAAACCACAAATTCAACCCTGAACTCTGATGGGGAGGTAACTAAGCAGCAGATCAAGAGGTAGAGGACGCTAGGCATGTCTACATGAGACACTATGTTGCTATAGTGATGAGCTATGGCAACATAGCTTCAGTGGGAGCTAACTGTGATGCTCGTTGCTACTGTGCAGTTCGGTCAGAATTGATTCATTCACTGCTAGGACTGCTCAGTACCAACAGATACTGCACGGTCATTTAGAGTTTGCTATAGCAAGTACTAAATGTTTGCGTAGTACCAACTGCACAATGAGACGCGTGTGTAGACAGTCCCCCCGGCACCTAACAAAATTGGGATTCCTGAAGGGACTCAAAGAGATACAGAAACCTTGGATATTGGCAATATAGAGGCCCATATTTCAAAGTAGAGGAGATGATTTTAACTATAATTTGGCACACAGCCTCTGTGTAGGCGGTCTTCTGAAAAAAAAAAAGATCTACATTAAATAAACACTCAAGAGTAAAGAGGGAACCTCTTAGGTAAATGCAAGTAAGATGTATTTTATTCATATATGTATGTTTCTTGTGCTACTAAAGTAAGGAGTGATCAGTTTTTTAATCCCTTACAAAATCTGTATATATTTTTGTTCAACTGCCTTGTGGCCCTGTAAAAGTGAATCAAACTCAGTGCTCACAAGTTTGGAGTTCTAGGACATGGGGCACTTAAGGCTAAAGAGTCTGAGAAGATCAGCACAAGTCCTATTTCAAAAAAATAGATAAACAGGCCCATTTCTGTGTAGAGACAGAAATAAGGAAGCTAAAAAAGCCAATGCTGAAACTTAATCAGCTAGAGAACACACAAACTCCCAGATGAGATCCAAACATTGACTTGGTAAGGCTTATACCTGGACTGTAAACTTACCAAGCACTGAAGTTTTGTTCCTGAACAAGTGTTACTGTCCCTCTTCTTAACCGAAAGTGACATAACATCCTGTGAATTAATGATGCTAAGTGACATTACAAATTAACTTGCCCTCAGTGCCATGCAAAGGTAACTACACAGCTTGCGATTTGGTGTAGTTTTTGTGGAGCATCACATTAGGCTTGAGGATACCATTGCCAGGCATGATGCATTTATGCCCTTAAGCGTCCAGCTGGGGAAACTCCACCAGGAAATCTAGTAATTCTCGACCAGTTCTAATAATACTAAATGGGATTGATACTTGGATGGAAATGCAGGTACTGGCACTATTAATCTAGTGGTCATTACTCTTCCATTTGAATTAACAATATAATACTAACTGACAATGTTTCTGTACCTCATGTTTCAGATATGATAATGACCAAATTTTTGGGTTTTGGACAATAGCCACAATATCATCCTTTTTGTAGGAGCAGAAGTATTAACCCTTGTGCCCTTGCCACTTTCCAAATGTAATAGCTTTTTCCTTTCAGTTTTATTTACATGTGGTCTTTTTGTTAACAACATTTGAGCACTGTTGCTGTGCAAGGTTAAATTACAGCCCCATTCCACTTCAGAGATGGCTGTATCCCAATCCCACTTGTATCCAAGGGGGAAATTGTCTTTGAACTCAAAAGTGCAGTGATCTCATTATAGAGTCATTTTTTTCCCTAACTTACTCTTTTATATTTCTATGTTCCCCTGCTTTTTGCAGTATTAATCATCAGCACATGTACTTGAAAAATTGTTAGTAATTGTACATGCAGTTTGTACAGAAGTGAGGCCTATGATGAGGCCCGACTCACTATCTAAACCTTCATATAATAGCAATCTATTAAATGCTGTGTAACAAGGAAACTATAGCTCCTGTTAGTTCTGAAGGAAAAATAGGGGAAATCAGAGCCAACACTGGGCCTAGCTGTAAAGAAATAGGCAACCAGAGCCCATAATGGGAAGTGCAATTTCTATGCTAGTAGCACAGCAACAGGACAATAGCAGAATAACCTAGGGAGGCAGCAGGAAACCTACTGCAGTCTGCTACTTTAAGCCACCCTGAGGGCTAGTAAGTTCATTAGAGAGCACCTGCAGATGCCCCAGAGAGTGATCTGACTAGAAGAGACCAGGGCTCTGGTGGCATATAAATCAGAGCCAGAGCCAGAGTACGCAATGTGGCCTGTGAAGCTGAAGGGGAAGTGTGATAAATAAGTGGTGATAAACAGTGACCAAATGCCAGCAAACTGTGCTCGCTGCATGGGGAAACAGCGGATGCAGCCCAATTAGCCGCACAAAGCATGCATGCAGCAAAATCCCCAGTTCATGCAGATTGAAAAGCGCAAGAATGAAAGACCCAAGCTAATTGGCCGTTGGGGCAGTATAAAAGAAAAGCCCGGGAAAAGGAAAGATGGGACCCACACTACATCGGAGAGGCCTGATCACCTTGCTGAGATCCTGAGTCCACGGCTCCCTTTCCCCCGGATGCTCCCATCGAATAGGTTGCAACGGATAGGTGTTGAAGAGCTCTCGAGTTCCATACAGTTGAGATTTTTTCTGTTGTGGAGATTAGTGTAAAGAGAACTGCCAGCATGGATGTGGATACAAGTCATTTAAGTGCCTCACAGTGGAATTTATGGAGTTTGTCTATGGTGTGTTCTAGTTGTAAGTAAAGCATTTATTTCTTACATTGTCTGCGGATTTTTTTGGACGGGAAGAAAAGCAGGGTGAAACGCTTCCTGAACCCTTTCGTCCCCGGCCTGTTCAAATTAAGGGGTTAATCCCCCCCCCCAGTTCCTCCTCAGAGGAAGGAGCCCTGCAGCAGGCTGAGAAGGGACTGAGTGAAATCCTGCTATACTTCTGAGCCATGAGTAAGGAGCTGAGGGCTGGTAGAGGATTAGAACCAATATAGATGGTGATTTCATTAGATAGCTGGGGGGCTTAAAGCACTAACTTGCAGAGAGTGTACTTATGTTTTTGGTTGATTTTAACCAGCAGTTTGGGATTGGGATTAGTAGGGGTGAGAGGAGGTCCCGGAAGTGCCAGGCAGGCCTGAAGTTAGAGCCAGAGTGGGCTCATAGTCCCAAGAAGGGCAGAGGTGGGGCTGGAGAGCGCAGTCTGGAGAGGGGCAGACCTAGGCTTTTCTGGGGCTAGAAAGCCTAGTGCCCAAGAAAGGCAAGACAAGGGCTAGAACCCAGGAGTCCTGTCCAGCAGACTGGTCCTAGACACAAGGACACACCTTGAAGAAAGGGGTGAAAGCTGAAAAGGCTGAGGACCTGACAAGGGTTTGCAGTTGTGATATTGTATAGGAGGAAAGCTCCCACTGGAACAATTTAGGGTTAATACCTATGATGCATGGGCATGGATACAGGGGAGGTTGGAAGCTGTAATTAGCCATAAGGCAATGGGTATCCAGGGAGGTATGTGTGGACCAAAAGAGAGAGATCTTCAGGTAAAAAGGACAGTTTATGGATTGCTCTAAGACCCTTGGGCAGCCTCCCCTTCCAAATTTGTTAATAAAATCAAAGCATGGCAGGAAAAAGCAAAGGGAGGGTACCTTAGTTAAAGTAGACCCAAGTCATCAGGTGCTGTGATAGCAGCCCCTACAGCAGTGATTCTTTGTTATAGGATTCAAAACCCCTTCAGAATACATTTCAATGACAGACACAATATGCATGTCACTGTAAAATACAAACACAACACATTCTCTGTGTTTGGAAACAATACTGAATAAAGTTGGAAGGTTCTTTCAGCTTTTGAAAGTATTACTAGTTGTAATGACTTTGAGACTTAAATGTAAAAAAGTGAGACATCATCAAATCGGAAAATATGGCAGAAAATCTTAGGTTATATACAGACATTCAAAAAGCCTGAGGTGGAATCAATCCAAGTTACATGGTTTTCTGTAAGCAGCATAGTTTAGATCATTAGTAAACAGAACACACGTTTGCCTTTTGGTGGTGGCAGTGGGGTAGGGGTGGGGGTAAATCTTAGACTAGGTTCCACTATTTTTAAACCACTGTGTATGCACCAAACTTCTCATCTATTACAGTTATAAACCAGGGGTTTTTTTTTATACTGAGCTTCTGTTCTGTTATGGGTATAAACCAGTTTGTAGTCACTTATAGCGGTAAAAGTGTAATGTCTGTACCTGGCCTTAGATTCAGGATTCTCTTTCCCAAGATCCCCATGCTGTTTAGGAGCCATTGGACATAGAGGTTTGGCTACCAGGTCTATTGTCAGATGACAGTAATGAGGGATTGGTGAAACCTACTCTATGTGAGGTTCCTGAACAGTAGTGAATAGGGAGTAGAATCAGGGCATGGTGGATGTGGGTCAATGGAATCATAGTATAATGCTGTGCAGATATTACATTGTGGCCCTTATACCTAAAGAGGAAAAGATTTACCCTTCTACCTAAACAGTTTGGGGGAATCCGTGTATTACTGCTTATAACTGCTACCTGAAGTTGTGAATTGTTGAATCTTTGGATTCCAGTGGATTAGATTCAGCCATCTGTTGTCAGCAATGCAGCATATCCCTCCTGGATGAATTACAAGGCAGTGGTCCTGTTAGAATTTAATATTTACCTAGTCAAGTGAAAGCCCTTGGGAAAACTGCCTTGGCTCAAGGTAAAAACAAACAAACAAACCCTCCCCGCCTTGCCTTCCCTTCTGTTCTTTTCCCCTCTATCTTCAGCGTGCAGTAGTTTGATGAGTGGAAAATTATCAAAAGTAAAATTAAAACACCAGGTGTTGATGCTACCCTTTAAAAACGTAGAGGCTGGGGAGGTCAATGTGAAACTCTCACAACAGAAATACAGAAGGGAAGAACCATGTTTTCCTAAGTAAAAATTCTCTTTAACTGCAGTATCAAAGTTGGTTGACGTGGAGAATATAAAATTATGTTTTCTTTGCCAATGAAACACTAATTTTGTTTCAGGATTTGAGAATCATTACCTGTTCCCATCACCTCTCTAGTACTGTCCCCTGAATATATTTTAGTAATAAACACTTATACAATTTACCATCCAAATTAACCTATTCTTTACTATTCAATTTACCATCCAAAATAACCTATTCTTAATCCTTTGCTCTGCCTTTGGAATGTTTGTGAGAAAACTGCCAGTTTTTCTCTTTAATTTTGTCCTTATTAAGAAACTGTGTTTTGATGCAGTCTTATTTTCTGGGTATACTAAAAAGGACTATTTTTGATTAATGTAAATGCAATCAGCAAGAACAGATGGTATTAAGAACTTTTCTTGAGTAAGATGTTTAAGATCAGGCCCAGAACTCCGTCTATTCACTACCTTTGTTGCAGCATATGCCTTGCATGTACAATTGCATTTGTTTGCAGACCTCTGTTATACTTAGATATTTGTAAAATACAAAATTGAACTACAAAACAAATGAGGATATTGATTTAAACATCAAAATGCAGTCTCATTTCTAAGCTGTGGAATGCAAAATGTTTGAACTGGACTACAAAATTATGGATGGAACTGATAGCACCACCTATCATTAACACTGCCTGGCACTTCTCATTAGAAAACACACTTTTCAGCTGTTTATAGCACTGCCAAAATATAATCATTTGGGTTAAAATATTCTATATCAGATGTCTTTCTTGATCTGTTTTCTTCCTTCCCCTCCCCCAGACATCAGCCATGCTCTCCCCATTTAAAAACAAGGCTAGAATTTTTGTTTTCCCCAGGAAAAGTAATTTCTGGTGACCTTTTACTTGAGAAACTCTTGAGAAACTCTTGGATCCTGAGCTTTCCAGTAAGACTTGAATTTTGTGGTGCATAGTTTTGGGGCCAAAAAGCAGCCTATTGCTCTTCCCGTAAAGATCCATTCAAATGTTGACCAAATTATAAACCTTATACCATGTGCAGGTAAAGGCATGAAGGAACCTAATGCATGACCTACACAATTGTACCTCCTGCCAGGACTCAGGAGGTGTGATTGTGTGATTGCAAATTATTTCCTGTTACTCTATATCACCAGTACAGGGAAGCCCATTTTTGGGCTCTCCCTGCACTAACAAGAAGAAAGTTGCTGTAGCTGGGACCCCCCTCAGCTGACAGGGCTCCCAGCTGCAGGCATTGGACACATACACTGGTGCCCATAAATACAGGGTGCAAGAAAGTCTCATTCCACTCTGATGAGTGTCATATGAAAACATCCAGTTAGAATTGTTTAGAAAAGGGGTTTTTTGTATGAGTATTTTTCTACCTTTGTCTGTCTGGTCTTGTGCATGCATGTCTGTGATGATGATATGTTGTGATCTAATTTTTATTAGCTGTGGTCCAGGATTGATGGAATTGATTGACAAGCACCACCAGACCACATCATTGACTGTTAGTATAGGTTGAAAATCTGAATGGTCAAAATTTTCCAGTCGAGTATTTTTCCATTGGAAAACACTGGTTCAATTATACCAAAAAATTCTAAAAGGAGAAATAGTTTTATTCAGATTCCAACAGAAAATGCAAAATATTTAATTTAAATTAAATGTTTTGTATTGCCTTTAGCATTTCAACCTTTATTTTTAGAATTTATAATATTGTAAATTGTAATGTTTTACTAATATGTCATGTAATATCATGTGAGAATGACATGCAGTGTCATGCGTAACATATTAATGTAATATAGTCTGTCTGTTGTAATGGCAAATTATATATTACTCAACCAAGTAGCAGTTAGAATACTAATTACAAATACCCACTAGAATATCACAATTATCCATGAGGAAGACACATACCAATTAGCACCATTAACAATTAACCAATTTGAAAAACAATTAATGTGTTCATTCTCATATATTAAAAACAGTAACTGTTTTCAACAATAAATAAGCCATAAGACAACAATTGAAGACACAATTAAAATTGATAACAAATTATGCATATGTTTGGAAAGTTTTACTGTTTCACTACGTCATGACATATATATGATTTTATAATTTGACATTAGAAATAAAGCATACAGTAACATAATGTTGCATAATATACTAATCATTTTTAATTTCATGCATTATTATTCATATGATATAATATCAGAGATTTAACTATTAAGCAAAACAAAACTTTTTTTTTTCTCCCATATGGGCATGAGATAGATTAATTATTTCATGCCAATAAACAAAACTAAATTTGATTTAATTTAAATTTAATTTAACATTTATAAGTTTGAAAATAAATTATATTTAGCTTTTCTTGTAACAGTATTGTGGAATATCATGTAGCTGGAAATTAAACAAAAAATCTAATTTCATAAATTATTTGATATTAAATGCAAAGTTTCTACATTTTTTACTAGAATGGTAAGCCTGTGTTCCAACCAGCTCTGGCACCCTCTTTAATGACATGATTAATTCCTGTCTCCAAGAATGCAGTACAGAGCTGCAGTCATGTAGAGGTACATGGCAGCCTTCCCAAGATATCATTACGCAGAAATCTAACAACAAATTTAAAGGATTTTCTTTATTTTGGCAGAGATTATCTGTACTTTTCAGCTTGAAAATAATGTTTTAAAAAAGGGCAGGGGGAAGAGAAAGTCTGAGATGCTAACTTCTCCAAGACCTGCATATGTAATACTGCAAGAAGTCATAACATTTATATTATGATGGCAGTAAGATCAAAGTCAGGTCCATTTTATTTTGAGGTTAAAAATACAATACGTCTCTGAAGGGCAATAGCTTGCAATACAGGTAAAGGCACAATGTAAAGCTCAGGTGCAACTAAATAACTGACTTTTATTATTGCAATAAAACCTGAAGCTGTTCAGCACCTCTGACTATCAGGCCACTTCTGTTTTATTACAGGTTTACATGCTAACCCTTAGGCTCAGTTTAAAAATGTTGGTTTGAGCTTCTACTATCAGTTTAACCAGAACAAAATACACCAGCTGACACTGAAGCCTATTATTTCCATGAGTACAGCACAGAGTACAGTACATCAAAACCACTATGGTTAAAATACTTGTGAGGTTCTTTGAGTATTACAATCACTATACATATTTACATTTTCCATTCTTTTTCTGAGATGTTTCTCTGAAAACAAATAGTAACCTGATTGATAATACTGGAACCTCAAATATTATCTAGTCCTTTTCTTAAGTTTCTTAATCATTACAGCATTTGAGCATTTCCAAGTGCTAAATACCTTGATCCCCACTTTATTGTTAGGGAATGGACTTTTTTAATTAGATTTGGTCAGGAAAAAATTCTGTAATTTATTTTCTTTTTGTTAAAATGAAATGTTTCCAATGGGACTACATTTCAAAAAATATTCCTGACCAATTTCTGAAACAGGACTAGGAAAAGATCTTAACAGCAAGATGACCCTCTCCTGACTACTACCTTGCCCCCTATATTTCCTTTTTTAATTTCAACAAATATTTTCAATAGGATAACATCAGTTTACCCCAAAAGATAGGTAGAATGATTGTGCCTTTTTACTCCATAAATAAATCATTTCAAATACGTATCAGAAAACTATCACAATGTCCTGACCTACTAGGTGCTTACTTAAGTAAATAATTAAAAATAATAAAGATAGTAAACATGTATCCTAGAAACAGAACATATTTTTCATTCAAAATTTCTGAGGCCAAAATGATCCCCATATAAATTAGCAAAAGGAAAAAAACAGTTTTAGGAAGTTTCACTTATTGAGATGGAAGAGACTTTTGTTTCCATTTTCACTTAAATTATAGAAGGCCAGGGCGTTATGCTATTGGATTATCTCTATTTCTTTCCACTTTTCCTTTTCTTCTTTGGTATTCTCCTTCCTTTCCTTTTTACAGTTCTCCACAGAAAAAGCAAAGTAGAAGGGGGGAAATGAAGAAAACGGTGGGAAAAAAATAAGAAAAGTGGAAGAAGGAAGAAAAGTTCTCATTTCCTTAATGAAAAAAAATAGGATCTTTTGACAGATTCTACCCACAGAATATGCTTATCATCTTCCAATTTTCTTATGAAGATCTGAGGCCATGGGTAACTAAATGAATTGATTCTAAAGAGAATTGAGTTGGTTTAGGAGAGAAAGAGAAGGGAATCTATATCCCCTCTCACAAAGGGAGGAATTTGTCTGTTCTGTTCTGAATTGTTTTATACTATGCCTGTCACTGAGACATTTGAGAATCTCATTTATGTAACACTATTTTTTATTACAGGTGCCATCCCCTTGCCTTTTTTCTATAAATCTGGTCTTCATGAACTCTACTAATTCTGTTGAAAATTCCCTTGACATTGGATCACGTTGCTTATACAAACAACCCATGTCCCCATATAACATGCAAATAATCAAGACTGCACTGAATAAGCAAATACATTTCAGTTACTGGCTACAGGTAATTTCTGGTTGCTTTTCCATCTCCATGGGCTATTATTTGTCAACAGTGTTATATGTAACTGACAGATTCTAAAAATAAGATATGTTTGCATAATCAATCATGAAAGCTGTATCTTAGGGCCCTTACACATTAATTTTAGGTGGCTCCTAGAGCTCTTAACCCCTGGATTGTCCGCATATTAACACCTGAAACTAGTTTTTAAGCACACTTTAGGTGACTGAAAGTTATGCCACTCCAAGGCAGATTTATTTCTGTTCTGTGTCAACCAGTTCATGCTCAATTAATGTGTGGCCACTCCCCTCAGGTGAGCTGTGCAAGTTGCAGCTGTCCAGAATCCCAGGATGCCATGTCCCGTTCCCCACTCTCCTTTTCTTTATGGACAAGATTTCCACTCTATGAACTCTACTGCTCAGGGGTGGTTCTGGCACCAAAACTCTCCCTCCTACCCTCAGGGGTATAACCCCTCGTAAAGAAACTGCAGAGTACATGCCAGTTAGCCAGGTTGCAGCATGGACAGGTCTGGGATTGGAGTCTGTGAGGGAGTGGGAGAGGGGAGGTAACAAGGTAGGGTACCAGATTGGGTCTCAATATTTTGGAGTTTACTTCCTGGCTCAGGGGCAGTAGTTCCTTGAAAAGTTCCTTTCCTCACTGCTCCCAGTATGACCAGCAACCCCCACACCGTAATCGCAACCCCAGTTTATTAGAACATGAGACCTTTTTAATTTACTTCCTTATTATTTCTTTATTTCTTTTTAAATTATTTTATTAACTTCTTTTTATTTTATCCTTCAGTGTCTGGCTTCCCTCTTCTCACAACTCATTCGCGATCTCCATTTCCTTTCCACATCCCATTTCATTGCCCACCTGAATGTCATGAACTCTCTGCCTCAGCTTCATCTTCCTACGCCTGCAGCTCAGGGTAACTGACTCTGGTCAGATCCAGAGGGTGGTGGTTGATGGAAGTCAAACATTGTGGTCCACTGTGATCAGCAGGTCCCTCAAGGCTCTGTCCTTGAGCCAACACTATTCAACATCTTCATTAATGATGTGGGCATTGGTATCAGAAGTGGACTGGCCAAGTTCACTGACAACACCAAAATTTGGGGTATAGCATCCACACCTGAGACAGGAAGGTGACCTTGATAGGCTCAGGAAATGGGCAGACAAGAACCCGATGGTATTTCACACCGAAAAATGCAAGGTTCTCCACCTTGGGAAGAAAAACCCACAGCATGCTTATAGGCTCAGCATTGCTACACTGGCTAGCACTCAGGCGAAAAGGACTTGGGGGTCATGATTGACCACAGGATGAACATGAGCCTTCAGTGTGATGATGCAGCTAGTAAAGCGAGAAAAAGGTTGGCTTGCATCCATAGCTGCTTCTCAGGGAAATCCTAGGATGTCATTCTCCCATTGTACTCAGCCTTGGTGAGGCCACAGCTGGAGTACTGCATCCAGTTTTGGGCTCCACAATTGAAAAAGGATGTGGAGAAGCTTGAGAGAGTCCAGAGGAGAGCCGCACACATGATCAGAGGTCAGGAAAACAGACTTTATGATGAGAGGTTGAGAGCTATGGGACTCTTCAGTCTGGAAAAGTGCAGGCTTAGGGGTGATCTGGTGGCCACCTAGAAGTTTATTAGGGGTGCTTACCAGAACCTGGGGGGATGTCTGTTCACCAGAGTGTCCCACGGGATGACAAGGTCAAATGGTCATAAACTCCTCCATGACCATTTCAGGCTGGACACAGGGAAGAACTTCTTTACTGTGCAAGCCTCCAAGGTTTGAAAGAGACTGCTGCCAGAGGTGGTTCAAGCACCTACTTTGAACACCTTCAAGAGAAATTTGGATGTTTATCTTTCTGGGATCCTATGATTCCTGCTGACTTCCTGCTCCTGGGGCAGGGGCTGGACTTGATGATCTTCTGCGGTCCCTTCCATCCCTAATGTCTACAAAACTATGAAACCCTATCTCTCATACACTCCCACCTACAGCAGGGATAGAAGCCTGTTCTGCCTCACCAGCCTACTAGTACCAACTCACAGTTGTAGTTCTTAGTCAGGCCCTTGCTCACCAGTCCTCTAATGGCAAGTTACAGCTGTGAAGCTGAGGGACAGACAGAAGGTTTTTAACCTTGAACTGGGAGCATTCGCACGAGACTCTAAATCACCCTAGTGATGAGCTATAGCAATGTAGATTGTCACTACAGCATCGGGGGGTATGAACCATGATGGCGACATTACTGTGCAGTACCAATGAGCTACTGTGCAATAGCTCATTGCTACTGTGCGGTAGAGTCAGTAATGACCCATGCACCACTGCAACTGTATAGTAATGGTGGTTACTGCACAGTCATTTAGTCACTTGCTTTAGCAAATAACAACTGTGCAGCCAGGAGCATGTGTAGACATGCTCACTGTGACTTCCAAACAGGAGCTAACATTAACAAGGATCTACATTTGAGTAGCTCAAATTTCAATATGTAATAAAACCTTAACAAAGCCCTTAGGAGGAAGGGCTGGGAAAAAGACAAATTCTATTTAATGAATAGAGCCATAAAGTGTGTTTTCTTTCCTAAAGTTTCATCTTGCTGTGTTTAGTTACTCTCTGTGAAAATGATTGTATGAAAACATATAAAGAGGCAGAATGTTACCATTGGCAGGGGTCCATATTATAAGTCAGTTGAGCCAAAACATACTACACTAGAGCTAAAGTTGGCTCTGTCCTTCTTTGAAGGGAGTTATCTTTGTTAAGTGTATGATATATTTATGTGAGTACAGGATCTCTAAAAGATTTTTGTTTTGTCTTCTTATTAGGTTAAATGAAGCAGCATGTACTAGAATCACCACACAGAAGTGCAGAAGAACTGACCAAAAATGTCATCCTTGAAAGTGCCATTCACTTCAGTGGGGAGCCACTGCTCAAGGGGAAAAATCCTGGGGCAGCAAAAAGCAAGGGAGAAAATCTTTACTTTTAATTATCTTGAAAGCAGGCTGCCAAAAGCTTTACTTTCCTAGTTGCCTGCATGCTGAGCACTTCAGAAGAATAGCAGAGACAAACAAGTAAGTTAGTTTGTTCTCTAGGAATTCTCTGTGATTAAAGAAATTGCCAGGCAGACCAGACCAATACCCTAATGCAAACAACTATAGCTTGAATTGCTATATGTCCCAATGGCATATCCTTTAGCATTTATATGAATGCCACTGTCAGCTGCAAAAATAATGTATAGGAATATGACAGATAAAACTACATTTGAACTGAGGGTGCAGTATCATGTGGCTTTCCTTATCTGTTATCAGCGTAGCAATAAACCTATCCTTGGCTAAGAACAACAATAAAAAATAAAAGCCAAGGGAAATAAAATGAATAGGGGAAACGGTTTGATTTCATTGTAAGTGGAGGCTGATTAGCCTCCATACCCTTGTTTTGAGAATGAAAGTCACTGAATACTCCAGATGCCCCTTTGCCAATTTGGAGTCTCAATGTTAATGCAAAGACTTTTCTGAGATCTTCCACTATATACTCTAAGGAAACCAGGACCATGGTGAGTTTAACAAGCAGGCAGGCACATTGCATGTCAGAGGAGGTAATAATATTTAATTCTTCATAGATCTTTTCTTAGACTTTGATGGCAGGAATCAAATAACCATAATTTTGTCATTCTGTTTTATTTCAGAAGAGTTGAGATAGGAATTTGACAGAGTATATGAGCCAGGGATGCTGCAGGAGATTGCCCCTAATGGAAATTCTAGAGGCAAAACACTGTAGGACTTGGAGAAGGTTCAGATTAGGAGTCAGATCTTAATTTTGTAGGTTGCCTTATCTCTAGGATGCACTGAACTAAAACTCCAGCTGTGGATATCAATACTTTCACTGGGAACTTTTTCAAAATAGAACAAAGATCTGAATCAAACCTGAACTTTATTACAGTGCATTATATTCCACTTACAGGAATGTGGGAGTATAAAAAGCTTTGAGCTTTTGTTGAAATGAGAAGTTAAAGCACTGGGCTAATAATTGTACTAAACAAACTTTCTGTATCCAGATCCAGTGCTGTTGATTGACTCTGGGATCCTTTCTTTCTTACCATCATGAGCCTCAAAATCCTTTCTTTCTCTGATAGATTCTGGACCCTTTGGATTAGCCAAGGAGCAAACGGGTTTTTTTTCAGCATGTGAATACCAGATGTGCTGACAGCTTCTGCATGACTAATGAACTGTTCTGTGCTTGAGTAGCCCTACTCCTTCACTGTTACAGAACGAGTGCATCTCATGAGATGCTTGACTTCACATTAACATAGTTTACTATGAAGTAAGTATGTGCATCTACATGCCCACATCCATCTAAAGGTATAGGAATATCTTCATGTGCCTGCTTCTGGGTAGTAGCATAAGCCTTGCTCAGCAGAATTAAAATAAGTCTGCTGGGAAAATGGAGGATTATGAGGCCCCAGAGGGGATCTGAATGTAAATACTCTCAAATGCTATTAACAGAATGAAGCCTAAGAGAGTGATTATTCAGTTAAAACAATGGTTCAAGTTTAGTGAGACCTGTTCAGAGCTGTCCTTGTCTTTCTAAAATCTAATCATTTATCCCTACTTGTCCAGGAGCAGAACTACCTTGTAACTTAACTAGCCCAAATTAGGAGTCTCAGTTGCACCTTGGAGGAGAGATGTGGAAAAGAATTGGTAATTGTTAGATGGCAAAGACTCATGTTTGTGGGGGCTGTGCTTTTTCTAATAAATGGGGGGAGGGCATCTACATGTGCACATTTACTGTACAGTAACCAAAAATTACTGCATATAACAGGCACACATCTACATGTACATGACTGTACTGTACAATAAATTTGTACTGTAAGCTCTGACTTAAATACAGAGCAGTAACGTGCAGTAATGTGCAGTAAATATGGTGCAGTAAATATGGTGACTTAAGCCAACTTGGGCATAAATTTGATACCTGCATCATGTAGGTATCATATTTATTCCTGATTATTTATTGCACAGTAACACTGTGTGTGAACTGACTTCGGACTAACTTTAGTCCCAAGTCAGTCCATTGACAGTGTTACTATTCTATATTGCCTGGAAGTGTAGATGCCAGCCTAAACCCCAACTACTGTGCTGTAATTTACTGCACGGTAAATTTAACGTACAGTAAATGTGTGTGTAGATGTGCCCACTATGTACTCAAGTTGCATCATGGAGTATATAATTATCTTACATAGCTGGATTTTAGTCATGCAGCCATTAGACTCATTGGACTTTGCACAGATTGGTGCATTTTTGTGCATTTGTGTTTTTTTATTTTTTTGGAAGAAAAGGTAAAGATAGATAATCTGGTCTATCACTAGTAACAGTACACAAAGAACAAAGTCAAGTTATATCAGTTAGAAATGCTTATTTCTTTCTTCAAGCTATTTCTATGGACTCCCCCCCCCCCCCCCCAGACATGCTAGACTCCAAAACAATTCCACTTTCTTATTTATTATCTTGCATTTTCTCTGGGTCCAAATAAAAGAATCTTCTGTAGGCTTCTCAGTACTTGAAGTATTTCTAGGTAATTAGAATTTAGCCTGTTAGTGGGGCTCTATCATTTGATTTGGACTGCATACTAACAAGGGAGCATAACTAGAGGTTTTCCTCATGCTTGAATGCTGTAAGTGATTCACCTCTAATACAAGTTAGATATTTTTTATGCTGCTCATTCCAAATTTCTTCCTGTTTCTCTGCTGCTGCTTGCCCCCTGCTGTTTCTGCTACTGCTCTCTGAAAGAAAAAACAGCCGCCAAGTCTCTTTGATTATATATTAATTCTCTTTTCATATGTTAACTCCTTTCTCAGGAGGAGAAGGGTTTAGACAAAAATGAACCAAAAATAGTTGCTTTCAGTTTGAAATTAAATAAGAACTTTCTTGTGCTTAGAAGTAATGCAGAACTTCAAGCCCCCTGGATGTGAACATATCCTGGGCCATGGGACAGACAGCTCAACTCAACCCAGAACCATTGCAATGATAACTCAGAAGAAAAGCTCCTGTGAAAGAAGCCTGTTATAACAAAGTGTGAGGACTTTCCTACAGTACTGAATATCAAAGCTTAGTGTAAATGAAAAAGTATAGCTGGCACTATTATAACAATGGATGAGAAAGCAAGGCATGAAATGCCTAAGAGGGGTGCTGGTATGCAGCTAGGGCTCACTTTAGACTCTCACATCCAATTCCCGCCCCCCTTCCCAGATACTCTACACATCCCCTAGAGCAACTTGGGCTCTGGCAGTGGGAAGAGCAGGGTGGTGGTGTGCAGTGCAGAAGCAGCAGCTGCTGGTTTGCTGTTGTGGGGAAGGGGAGATGTCACCCCATTTTTTGCTACTGAAAACCAGTGCTTTTTGGCCATTTGATATGCATATAGCAAAAAAAGATGCTGATGCCTCCCCCAACATCAACAAACCTCCAGCCCCTGCACTTGTGCTATACCCTGCCACTGCTTAGGGCATGCAACTGGCCAGTTTTGCTCTAATAGCTGGTATAGTTTACAGCAGTAAATGTATCCTAGCGTGAATGGAATTTTTAAGTTCTTCTGCCTGTACAGCTTATACCAGCTTGTCAGCAAAATAAGCTGAAGCAGCAAACTAACACAGCAGAGCCAGCAAAACATTCAGGTGTAGACCTGCTTAGAGTGACTACTTTTGTGTTGGTCTGATCAGCAATTCTGTAAGCTGCCTTGTTCCTCCAACCTTGTGAAGCTCCTTTATCATAACTGTGCAGGCTCCAGCCCACCCAGGTCAGTGGAGATTCAGGGCAGGAAGACAAGAATAGGCTGTATTGTTTGGCATACTACCTTCCTAGCTGGCAGTTCTCCATATGAAGGCATAAGTTCTTCATATGAAGGCATAAGGCAGTATTTAAATCCTGCAGAGAAACATTCTGCTCCTGTACTCTTTCCTGCACTGTTGCTGGTGGAAAAGTCAATGCCAAAGGAAGAAATGTCAAATGAATAAGACCCTTGAGGGTCATATTCAGGCAGGTGACAAGGCACAGCCTTCCTATCACTACTTCTTATGGAGGCTGGGATTCAAGGGTTTCCTGACAGATCTTTGGACTCACTACTCTGGAGATTTATGGGAGGTGTATAGATGAAGTAAAGGGGAGAGGGAAGGACCAGGTCCCTGCATAGTGCGTTCCAGCAGGCAGGCTCCAGGGAGGGTGGAAGATCAGGCTTGCCGCTTTATTTTTTTTTCCTTCAATGGAGCCTGTCTTCCTGGGTTGCTCCCAGGCTGCCTGCATGGGCATGGAGCTTGGTGCTTTGCTCCACAGCTGTAGGGCAGCAAACTTAAACTCCTTAGAGCTGTTTAAGTTTGCTGCACCCCAAAGTCATTTTAGGTACATTACACCACTGAATGTGCTACAGCAGCTGGAATTAACGCTCAATAGGCTGACAACACATGCAAATACCAACACCATCGAAGTGGTGCAAAAGCATTTAAAGTGTCATGCACATGTCCCTCATTTCATCTACATGTGCCTGTGGGCACTTCCCTTTCTACACCAAACCCTGAGAGAAGCTTTCAGAATGAATGTGGTGGTGTGTTCTGAGTCTTTTCTTTAAATTCACAGTTTCCCCTCCCTCAGGGTAATGGAACAGTATTTCCCAAACTGCAGACAGAGAATGGGATTCTCTTTGCACCAGACAAGTCTGTACATAATTTACTAATCAGGTGTCTCTATGGTAGTGTACTAAATAAATCAATACAATATCTGTCTGCTTAAAGTAGTCAGATGGGGATGTTCATTTACAATAGTCTGCCTTTTTTGCTTCATCATCCACCCTCACTGCAACAATCGTCTCGCTTTCACATAAACCTCCCTTTAACATTTGTGAACGGATATTGCTATTTGATTTCTTTAATTTCCTTTTTGTAGGCTCTGAGAATTTCTTTGGCTGTTCACTGTACCATACTCACAAAAGGAGAGAATGTAGCCAATTGTGTTTTTTATTTGTTGATCAATATATGCAAACATGGGCTTCTTGTTAATTTTTTTTTAATTGCTGTTGTGGAAATAAATGTTTGTACAAATAGTGCATATTTCAATCTAACACTTTAAAATGTATGTATAAATACATTTCACAGATTTATAGCTATGGCATATTCAGGATTATTTATTTATTTGGCATATAAATGCATCTCAATAATTCTTGCCAGCAATTGCAAAAAAAAAACCCCAAAACCTCCCAAAAAACCAACCCCTCTCCCAAAACAAACAAAAAACCCCATCCCCCCCAAACAAAAGAAGAAAAGGAAAAAAGGAAAAGAAAAAAAAAAACCTAATAGGTAACACAGTTCTGAAATATCCAAAGAGTTAAAATATCTGGTTTTGGAACCATTTATGCCCAGCATTGGATGTGGGCTTGAATATGTCAGGTTAGAAGACATGACCACCTGCCAGATTATCAGTATAATATTAAGTGATATAACCAAGGATCATTGTATTAGTGTCATATTAAGTGGCACAACTAAGGTTCACCGAATCAATCAGTAGCGCAGGTTAAACTTTGTGTGCAGGTATCATACCAGGTGCGAGTGAGCCATGCGTGATCAGTCCGGCCTGACTGACCAGTGGATTCCTGAGGGACATGACTGCCTGGCCAGCAGCCTTGCCTTCTAGAACCATCTGGCTGGAAAGCCCTGTGATTGGTCAAGGAGGTTATAAA
>JAGPOW010001327.1:28498649-28508888 GCA_030014935.1 Caiman crocodilus | reverse complement strand
TCTAGAACCATCTGGCTGGAAAGCCCTGTGATTGGTCAAGGAGGTTATAAAGGGACCAGCACACCTCAGCACGAGGTTCGTTCCTTGGCAGTTCCTTGGCTCGCTCGTGTGTTCCTTGGGCACTATCCATTTATGAGGTGGACTGATCACCCTCCTCATGCCAAGGCAACCCCTAGGCCGTGCCCTAGTAGCAGTCATCTGTCACTGGGCTTTTTTCTTTCTCGCTCGCATGCTTGATTTAAACCAACTCATCACTATTTTGGTACCACCGTCCGTAACTGAATCGCCAACTATCTCCGACAACCTTTCACTGGATTGCTGGACTGTTAACCATGTTTACATTCAACTGCTTTACTGCTTTGTTGTAAGTAAAGTTTTCTGTTTGTTTAAAATTTCAAACCAAGTCCACACTTACCTTGCGACCGCGACCTGCTGTCACCCAGGTTGGCCTTGCCACCTGCCTCGGGATCCCCTGAGTGTAGCATGGCGTCTACCTCAGACTAGTGTAGTGTTGTTTTGCTTTTTAATTTTCTTACTTGGAAGACAAAATTCCTGTTAACAATCAGATATCTTAAAGGGAGAGAACTACAGCTCAGTTACTGGTAGGATACACAAAAATACATTAAGGCTTAGACATAAACTCATCAGAGGCAGGAAATTCAGCATTAAAGGCCGTAACTTTATCCTTTACTCCCCCTGTTGTGAACTTGTGCCAGGACCTCTATTTTAGTGTACATGATATAAAAGCTCAGTTAATATTCAGAGATGTAGAATAAGAATAGCAGCTTTTAATACTGGATTTCCTGTTTTTCTTTTCTGGGTTTTAGTTTGACTATTGCTGTTGTTTCAATTGAGATATTTTATCTTTTTATATAATTCCATTTGTTTTAGTTTAACCATTTAATGCAAAACAAAATAAAAAAAGGGGATGACATTAATATTGCATTATGTTTGAGACTCCTTCAGATGTGATCAATGTTAATGGGATCATGCAGGTTCTTCTCTAGTGATCAGATTTACTCTTTAGAGCTGCTCCAGTCTTTTCTCAAATGTTGAATATCAAGCATAGTGCACTATAATGGCTCCTTTGTATCATCAGCATCAATGATGCTTAAATATGCAGATCATTGACATTATAAGCTATTTATTTAAACTTAAACTCATCTTTCCTATTTTAATAATAAAATAAAAACTGTTCACATTTCTATCTAACAGATAATTCCATGCAGATGGTAGATGGTAGGAGAAAGATGCTTTAAAATATGACAAATGTCAGAATGTCCAGAAAATACTGTATCCTTCATTTGACGATTATGTAAATGCTGAACAATTTTAGTTCACAGAACCATAGAGAATAGGGCTGGAAGGGAACTTATGGGAGATCATCTATCTCAACCCCTGCTCATGGCCATATCGATTCTGTCTAAACAATCCAAGCCAAGTTTTTGTCTAACCTTTGCTTAAAAACTTCTAATTGCCTCTTGTTGGTTTGTTTTAATGCTTAATCACCCTCATATTTAGGATTTTTCTCCTAATACCCAACCTAGATGACTCCTGTTGCAATGCAAGCTTGTTATTTCTTATTCTGTTTGACCTGATGTCTCAGGAGGTGTACTACTTGCCTGGACCTGGATCTGAGATGTCACAGAAGGATTACCAAGACTCATCCAGCCATCTGACTATTATCCTATGCTGCTTATCGATGTGGGCACCAATGATGCTGCTAGGAAGATCCTGAGCAGATGAAAAGTGACTACAGGGCTCTGAGTACAAGGGTAAAAGGGATGGGGGCTCGGGTGGTATTCTTGATCCTTCTGGTCAAGGGCCTGGGCAGAAGTGGATACATCTGGCTGACCAATGTATGGCTGTGCAGATGGCATCACCAGCAAGGATTTTGCTTCTTCAACCACAGGATGTTATTCCAAGAAGAAGGCTTGCTAGGAAGAGATGGGATCCACCTGATGAAGAGAGGGAAGAGCATCTTTGCAGACACTCCCTCTAACCTAATGAGGAATACTTTAAACTAGGTTTGCCAGGGGATGGAGACCAAAAAGACCAAAAACCTGGGTTAAGTGGGAGAGTGGGTGACCTGGAGGAAGAGCAAACAGGAGAGAGTAACAGGACAGGCCTTCTTATTCTTCCTGACACAGTAAGGCAATCAGCTAGTTACCTCAGGTGTCTGTACATGAATGCACAGAGCCTGGGGAACAAGCAAAAATTATAGCGCTTGAAAGGATACACCTGAGAGTGTTGGCCAATATGATTGCAAAGCCATTCGTCATCACCTTTGAAAACTCCTGGTGATAGGGTGAGGTTCCAGATGACTAGAAAAGGCCAAATATAGTGCCCATCTTTAAGAAATGGAAGAAAGAGCGTTCAGGGAACTACAGCCTGATCAGCCTCACCTCAGTCCCCAGACAGATCATGGAACAGGTCCTCAAGCAATCTGTTTCTAATGACTTGAAGGAGGAAAAGGTAAATAGGAACAATCAGCATGGATTCATCAAGAGCAAATCATGCCTGACCACCTTGGTTTCCTTCTATGAGATGACTGACTCAGTGGAGACAGAGAGAACAGTGGATGTGTAATATACTTTGACTAAAGCAAGGCTTTTGATACAATTTTTCACAATATTCTTGCAAGCAACCTAAGGAATGTATGCCCAAGTAGTTACTGAACAGTAATGTACATGCAGATGAATCACTGTGCAGTAACACTGTGTGTATGGATTGACTTGGAACTAACTTTACTCCCAAGTCTCTCTAAACAGTGTTATTGTGGTGTAACACCTGCACATATAGATGCCGGCTTAAAAACTGCTTGCTGTACAGTAACTTACTGTGCAATAGGTTATATTATAGGCTATTTATTTAAATGGTATAGGCTTTTTAGCCCACAACTTACTGTGCAGTAATTTACTGTGCAATAAATGCATATGTAGACATGCGCACTGGTGCTGAACACCTGCAAGATTTATTTCATATTATTCCCTGCAACATTTCTGTTAATACATCCTACTATGTTACTTGCATTTTTTTTTTTGCTATAAGCCTCAGGTTCTTCCCTGTAGTACTATAGCCTAGCCAGTTATTCTCTGGTTTGTATTTGTCCATTTGATTGTTCTGTCCTAAGAGCAATACTGCACTTGTCCTTACTGGATTTAATTTGATTAATTTTGAACCATTCACAGGCATTAGACCTGTGTGAAGTGGCTAGTATTTGTTTCAGATTTGGCCAATTTGGGGAAAAGTAATTCAAATTAGTGATTCGAATCACTATCCCAAGTCTGGTGAGCTGAATCTGATTTGAAAATTCAGCTACCACTGAATTGGCTGAATCTCTGAATCAAACAGGCCCCATCCCCCACCCACTCTCCCATTCCCCGCCATTACTGCCCTGCTCAGCCCCAGTATCCTGGGTCTTAAAAAAAAAAAATGTCCCGCACTCACTGGTGCCTGCCAGGTGGGGGGCAACCCCTGCTGCACCCCACTGCCCTATGTTGTGTGTGGGGTTCTGCCAGAAACCCCCAGAAGCCCCAACAGCTGCTGCCACAGCCAGTGATTGCGGGGCTTTTTTTTTTTTTTTAAAGAACCGGGAGCTGGGCCTGGGTGGGGCAGCCATTGATGGGGATGGGAAAGTAGGCAGGGAATGCAGGCTCATGGCAGAGCTCCCCACACAGCATGGGGCAAATGGGGGCAGCAGAGATCACTCCTCTGCCTGGCAACAGCCGGCGAGTGTGTGGCTTTTCTTTTTTTTTAAGACTTTCGGGCCAGGCGTGGCAGCCATTGACAGGGCTGGGAGAGTGGGAGGGAGTCACGGGGCACTCAGGAGGGCTGGGGGAGCAGGCAGGAGATGGGGCCTGGCAGGGGTCCCCCCATGGTCCCCTCCCCCCTCTGCCAGCCCCCCTCTCTCTACTTATCAACTCAGAGTCCAGGTCCAGCTCCCTGCAGCAGCAAGTGGGGACTGCCCAAATCTCCAAAGCTTTCCAAATCTTTTTAAAATCTAGTCGGAGAGCTTCAAATTGATTTGGACCTTTTTATTGGTCTCCTGAATCAATTTGGATTCTGAGATTTGACTGTCAAGTTGGGCCAAATCTCCTAACCGAATCAAGCACCCGAAGCTTCCAACAGCGGTAACAGGCATATATATTTTAATGCTGGTGTGTTTGAGTGCTAGAGAATGGTACAAGGCTCCTAATTAGTTCTCAGAACTGCCACAGTCCAGGGACATTTAGACAATGAGTCTTGTTTCATGCCCAACTCTTTTAATGAGGAGTATTTTTATTCAGGATTGGACTATCTTAGGAACTGAGACAGCTGAGCTGAACAACACTGAACAGCTTTTATTTGAAATGAGGCTGTTGACAAAAGTTTAAGGGAATTGAAATGAAGTTTTAAATATCCTTCCTGCCTCCAACAGGATGTTTGGAAGCCCTGTGGTGTTACAGACTGTAGAGGAGTAGTAATTAGAGGCTCACCTTCTGTATATTAATCAAAGGCTCAGAACAGGAGGTTTTAGCATTGAAGGGATTGCTACATCCTGCATTTTCACTTTGAGGTTTTTTTTAAAAACTAAGTGTGTCAGAGGGCATCTCTAGCAAGTTCAACTGGGAAAGTGACAGTGCTGTTTAAACTCTTAGGCGGGGTCTAAACATGTGCCATTCAAGACATCTCCAGTGTACCTAAGTAACAGTCTGCAGTGAACCTGTTATGCTGATACTGGTTCATTTCCCAAACTTCTGTCACTAGTATCAAATTGATGGTGATTCCTGTGGAGGGTTGCCATCTCCCTTTCAAACTAGGAAATCAACTCCTTTCTAGAAGAAGGCAGAGTCAGGAGAGGGCTGGACAAGGTTTATTTGAATAGTATTCATGCAGTCTATCCTTGTGTTACTGCTTTCCTTGAAACTGCTAGTTCCTTTTACTGAGTCTTGGGACACTTCTGGTAGGTTTAGTAACATCCAGGGAAAGTGTTTATTTTTTATTTATCTTTTTTTTATTTTAAATTGCCTTCTGCTTTGCTTCAACTGCCTTTCATCTAAGGTGGCAAAGTAGTCAAGGTGGTTTAAAAAAAGGAAATATCATCCAGGTGTCAGTCAATTTCATCATGTTTTGAAAACTCCAAGCATCCATTAGAGACTGCTGTAAAACTTCCAAATTCATGTCACTTGTGACAACTAATCCACAGTTATTTTAGAGCCCAGGGCTGAAATGCAAGTGTTTGGAATATACACAAAACTCAACCCATCTCTTATTTCTGAGCTTGTCTTTTTTTACCATCAACAAATACAGTAGTTAACAGATGCTAGAGAGTCAATTAATCATTCAGTTAAATATTATAAATTCCATTAATAATTATCTATTTGAGGAGTGTTAGTTAAAGAACTGCAGTTTCTGAACTGCTTTTTCCCTACTTTTTAAGAAACTATTATTTTCTTTTTTTAAAGAGACTATTTACATTGTCTTCCCTTGCTGCATTCTCAGTGTTCTAATATGAGGATGCTGTGAGCCTTGGATATGGCTTCAAGATCTACAGATGGAAGGCATTATACAAATGTAAAGAATTCATGAATAAAAAAGCAGGCTTGTAACCCTATGTAGACAGTTAATTTCAGGTTACAAAAGAGCTGTGAAACTGGAAGCCTCTGAGCTCTGCCCACAGAATCTCTCAGTTACCAATATTACTCCCATGCCTGCAAGCAAGTGAATGGCAGGCAAGAGGAACTATGGTTTTACTGTATCTACTTGCTGGTCATAGTAGCTATGTAGGCATACTGCAGGGTATTTAGCTGCTTAAGAAAAAGGGGCAAAGCAAGTTGCTACTTCTAGTATATAAAA
The DNA here is from genome assembly GCA_030014935.1 of Caiman crocodilus. NCBI lineage: Eukaryota > Metazoa > Chordata > Crocodylia > Alligatoridae > Caiman > Caiman crocodilus. Next base: position 28,503,050 of record JAGPOW010001327.1, on the reverse strand, counting down.
GGACAGAGGGAGGAAATGAGTTCCAATTCATTCTCTCTTCTCTAAGAATGCAGCAGGATAGCTGTGTGTCAGCCTGTAATCAAGGCAGATTGTAAAATGTTAGCCCAGCCCAAAGTTAACTGGCACTTCAGAGAGGCATCAGATAGTTCACACTGGGTAGAGGAGAAACATCCGTCCTTTTAAGATTGGAGGGAGGGTGAAGGAGGTGGGGACAAGTGGGGAATAAATCTTGGAGATGAGATGTGTGTTTAAAAAAACAATTCCTAGTGCAAAATCATATTCATATTCCACTATGCCTGCATGTAGGTCAGTTCTGCTCAGCCTCTCAGTTTCTCATTAAGTTAAACATTCACAAGCCAGATTTCCTTCCCTTTAATTTTATGTCACTGTGGGATAATGGAGGTAGGATGCACTCCAGAATCAAACATGAGCCCAAAATTCATACTTAGGCTGCATTCTGTAGTATTAGATGAATTTAGTTATCTGGAATACTAATTTTAGAAGATGGTGGCCTGAACCTCCTCTTGCTTGTGCCAATATAAATCAAAAGGAAGTTCCTGAAAGTCAATGGCTCCAAATTGTTGGGAGATGACAATTTGCTCTTACGTTTCCTGAAGGACAAAAGGAAGATTAAAAGTTAGGCTCCTTGTTTTGGAATGCTTCAGCCATAGCATAATGAGAAGATCATTGAAGTATGGCAGATGTGTCAATACCAGAAGCATTGAATACAAGGCATAGGAGGTTATAATAGCAATATAATTTATGTACTTTGTGCCTAATTTGGAACACCGTACTTTAAGATGGAGAGAAGCCAACCATCCTGGGCAATGATCAGGGTAAACGGGTTAGAATGAAAGCCATATCAGGACAAATTGACAAAAAAAAAAATGGTATGTGTAGTCTGGAGCAAATAAGGTAGGATGGCAACTTGTAAATTTTTGAAAAGCTTAAAAAAAGGACTTTGAGAAAGATTGTTCTCTCTTGCTACAGGAAATGGGACAGTGGGTTTGAAAAACAGAAAAGCTGGCTTTGACTTATAAAAATCCCTAGCGGTAAGAATTCCTAACTGGCATCTGGTCCATTTGTGGTATTCTAGAAGAAGCTGGACAGGTATCTGTCTAGGATAGTTTCAGAACAGCAAATCCTGTGTAGGAGGTTAGAGCAGTTAATTTTTTAGGTCCCTTTCATGTAAATCAGTTCTGTGATTCTGTTGCAAATGTATGGCCAGATGGCTATATTTAAAAATGGGTGAGGCATGCAAGAAATGGAGAGGAGCACTGGAGTTATAACCATGTATCCATGTATATGGACCTTTCTTTTCCAGGTCAATAAAGTTTAATATTGTGGTCACTTACAGAGGTCATGTCCAAGGCAAATATTATGTTATAGCAGAAAATATCAAATATGGTATTTCAGTTTTCACCTTTAGCGTATCCAGTTTTACTAGTCCAGGCCAAAGTCTAGAAGATCAGGTAAATCATGACCAATATAATTCCTGATTGAAAACAATGGAAAGACTAGAACAGCTGTTTTCAACCATTTTAGGCTCAAGGCAGCCCTTGAAAAATGCCAGCTCTTTGTTTCACTTGTTTCTTGACAACAGAAGAATACTAGAACAATTCTTCTGTGTTGCAAAGCACTAAAGAAGACCACAACAGGTCAGACTGTTTTTAACTCTTTAACTTCCTATCTTTGGGTTTATCTTTGGGTTTATCTTGTGAATCATGTTTGCACACCTAGTAGAAATGCTAACCGCCCACAGCACCCTTGAAAAGACCTCAAGGCACCCCAGTGTGTTGAAGTACTCTGGTTAAAAATCACAGGCCTAGAAGCTGACTCAGAAACAACTCCTCCCACCCTTTCAAAGACTTTCATCTAAGATTAAGACAGCATTTCTCAAACACTCTAGCCAGACAGACCCATCTTGCCCCTACCCTGAAGTCTTGGTTTTAAATGAGGATATATAAATCAAAATTTAAGAAGAAATAATTACTATCATAGAAAGCAATCATATGTGAGTTGTAATGGAATTTGCCTAACACCATAAATTATATCCAATATTATTACCTCTGAACACAGACTGTGCAGAACTTTTCAGTAGGATTCAAAATTAATTTATAAAATCTGTAATTAAAATGTTGAGGATTAAATCAGTGCTCGGGGTCTTCTATGAATGTATTATCCTTGCCTTATATATTTGCATAATATGCAAATTTCTCTTTTTCTTTCTTAAGTATGGCTATCCAAAAGGGAGAAAATTTCTAATTGATTGATTTCTTCTTTGCATTTGTACTGATCTTTTCCTCTTGATATAATTTGTAAAATCAGGGATCCTGCTTATCTATTCATTTGAGATATAATGAGTCATAGTGTGACTATAAAGTGAAGATTTAAATAGGCAAATGAGTGAGCTGCTAGGACTTTATTTCCTACATATCTCAATTATTTCATATCAACAGAAATAGTGACTTATTTTAAGGCTTATTCTTTTTGTAAAAAGGAAATATAGAGTAGCTCATTAGAGCTGAGAACTAGGAGGCAGAACTCAAGAAGTATGTCTCTGGCCAACTCATCAACCCAGGATGCAATATTTACCCAGTGTGCTTCAGTTACCCAATGTAAAATTGTAAAAATGTTTGGTAGTTCTTACTTTCAGTACTGGAAAAAAAAATGATGTAAGATGTATAAACATGTACTTGGTTATTTTTATTATGATTTGATATATAAATCTCTAAGATGTTGCTTTGCTGAAATACAGTGTAATATTTTCAACCATACATTAGTTACTCTGTAATTGTGGATTACTAGCTAATCATTATAATGTGTCAACTGATTAATGTACTATATATGCCAGTATGAATGGGCTGCATACTAGCTTCAAGGAAGTTACCTGGGATACTGATGCCTATCCCTGCAAAATGATGACATCTCTTCTGCTTTTTTTTAATTTTTTTGTAATTGAATTCAAATTATACAAGTGAAACAAATACAAGGTCTTTTCATAGTTTCTGAGCTGTATGGGGTTGGAAGGGACCTTACAGATCATCAGGTCCAGCCCCCCTGCACTTTTATTTGATTTCTTTCTCCTCTCAACTCAAACTTCAACAATTTGGATAAAGCATAAATTGATTCAGAACCAACTGTGGACTGAACAATCATTTTCAGGATTTGTAAACTCAAGATTTTAGAATCACTGAGTTGAGAATCATGAATCAGGGCCCTGAAGCAAGGGATAAGCTTAAAATCATGAGGTCTTTAAATATGTTCTATTTCTGAACCTTTAATGTAGGCTTGTCAACTTTTTTCCACAATCTGAAGAACCAATAAGTTTTTTGCTCTTAAAGGAAAAGACAAATTCTGACTCACTGATGTGACTCCAGGTAGTTGAAAACATAATCACCAAATGTCCTAAAAGTTTCTTATCACAAGCATTAGTAGCACTGAATTTGCAGTGATGGTTGATGGTCCCAGTTCATCAAGAATCAAGATGCTGCTGCCAAAATCCTAGTTTCAGTGGGAATTAAACACCTAAATGTTGTAAAGGGTCTGTATTCCCTTGACTCTTACTCATGGAGGGCAACATGTCTGAAAGCACCTTACAGAACTCCCACTCTAATGTAAAGCATAAATTGCTCAGGCTTGTTCTACATCAAGTTGACCATTTCAATGTTTTCCATCTTTATTTCTTAAAATGGTCAGTCAAAACCATTTTAGCATGGCTGAAGTGAAAGGCAAGCTGTATCTTGTGGCTATAACATGATGGCTCTCACCATCTGATTGACTCCTCCACTAAAGAATGTTACTGAATGTAATGCTCGGCACAGTCCTGCCATCAAAAATTGAGCCATTCAGTGACATAGGCTGAATTGCCTATATTGCTGTCTGGGATTTTGCCTAAACTTCTAAATCTAAGGCTTCCAGTTGGCACTATGTGCTGCTGCTGCCAGTGAGCCAGCCATGTGCATGAGTAATTTGTATAAACTAGAATTCAAAAGCCTAAGATGAGTTATGGTCCTGCAAGATTATAACAGATGAATACATCCTGGTCCAAATGTTACTATGAACATCTTTTTTAAAAATCTACAATATACATGTAAATAAAATAGGACATAAAACCATAATGTCAAACAAAATAATATCATATCTGTGTATCAGTTCTTCATCTTAACTTTAGAAACTGAATGCTCTTGATGATAATGAGGTCAGAGGGAAGGGCTAGGTAGAGAGGAAGTCATGAGATTGATTTATTTAGCCTTGAAATTATTTTGAAAAAATAGTTTAGGTAAAGCTTCTATAATCATACTTAATTCTCTTGCTAAAATAGTCCATTTTGGACAGTACCACACACAAGGAACTGTAGCTTGCAATTGCACCCTCCTGCCTTAAATATATATATATATA
>JAGPOW010001327.1:28467399-28498549 GCA_030014935.1 Caiman crocodilus | reverse complement strand
TATGTTAAGAAAATAGGATTTGCCAAACTACATGGCCTGTCTGTAGAAAAGTGTTCAGAACTGGATTCCAGAAACTACATATTCAGTAGTTAGTTATGCACTAGGTGGCACCATGAAAGTGAACTGTCCAACCCTGCAGGAGTTAAACAAAAAATTCCTTATCAGCGTCAAAGAGCTTTGCCACATTCACCATCATTAAACAGAATTAATCCTGTTTACTGCTGTGAGGCCACTCTTAAACTAGTCGTTTTTCAGAGCCACTTGATAAATTTTAGCTCCAATTTAGTAGAACTTTTTAATATTTGCCAATTTTTAAGACTATGGTTATTCTCAGTGATAATGCTTGACAAATTTGGTGCTTTGAAAGGAATTTCATTTTATTTCATTTCATGTTAATATGTTACCTTCCATATAATATGTCTGTCAAATTACCAAAAGTCCCCAAACAAAGTAGTTTCTTATTATTCCCCCAAATTAAAAATGTTTTGATATGGATCTATCATTGTTGTGACTTAGGGGAATAGTAGTTCATTTTCTTCATGCTCCCCTTCTCCTCTATGGGCCAGGTTAATCAGTTAAACTTCATCATCTTTGATGCATCAGGGCCATTTAACTTCCTGTATTACTTTGTAAAAGTGGACACCATTTTGCATTATAGGAAATGTGGTTTAATTAAGGATTCCAAACCACCATGAGAGATTTGGAACATGAGGCAGACATATTCCCAAGTAACCCCTGTGTGGTATTGTGGCTGTATTTGCAATTCAAATGATTTCAGTGTTCTGCCAAAATAACAGTTTGTTTGTTGTTGTCAAAAAGTCAACATTTTCCATGGATTTCTTTATGGAATTAAAGAAAAAAAAATCTAACCTATTTACGTAATGGGAATTAAGCAGCAGCTGTTTTGTTGAATAGGAATAGATTACTGAATTAAGCTGTTTCTTTGTTGTTCTTGCTGCTCTGACCTGGTGTAATGAAGAAATTCTTGATTATTGACATTCGTCCCTAAGTTTTTAATAGAATTACAACAATGGAAATGCATCTAAATCTTGTACTTTTGGACTGGGGGGGCAAATGAAAATGCTGATCCTTTCTTGCCCTTACTTTCTGTTTCTCTTCACATACATCTCAAAGACAAAAGAATCAGGGACTAGCCTAACGTGAAAGTAGATTATTTTAACTCTTAACATACGGCTAAGTAGAATATAAACACTTTGGCCATGCCAACATGCTACTGCAGAGTCATTATTGTGCATTCATTTAGTACTTACATAAACAAGTCCAAAAATAATGTAGCACCAGCGAACACCTTTTTTGTGACATTACTACACAGTAGCCTAATACTATTGCTTTTGCCACACAATGCTACTACATAGTAGTATCAGTCTACTGCTCAGTCATCATCTTGTGTAGACATACCCTTTGTGTTCGGGGAAGTACTGGAAAGACAACCTGTTTTAAGCCTTATTTGTTACTCTTATATAACAAGTTTAAATATGCAGCCACTCCTCTTGGCATGTATCTTTTAGAACGGCTGATGTTCACTAATATAATTTCTCTTCCTGTAGCATTCCAACTTGTTCTTCTACTCAACTACCATTCTATTCTTGTCCTATAATGTAGTCATTCACACACATGATATTGTTAAATCCAAGTATTTGCCTTACTTTAAAGCATGCAGACATGCACTCACATTCACAAAAGAAATCTTTAAAATTGGGTCACCAATTATGATTGATAAGACAGAAAAGGTTTTAGAACCTTATCCAATAACTTTTCAGCCTGTTCTATATATAAGCATTAGTCCTGCATTGTGTTTTGGCATGCATTGCATAGCATTGCAATGTGGACTTCTGTTGATTTTGGTAGAATTCTAAAGACCTATTTACATTACCTCCAGGTTGCACCAGCAATCACCACTAAGAAGCATGCCCCACACACTCAACCTTGCTCAGTGTACAGCAAATCAAGCAATGAAGCAAATAAAATATTACATTTTCCAAAATCAGAAGGTCATATCTTTAAAAAAAGGAATCATGTAAACCAAATATTATAGTGGCAGCCTAACTAGAGCACAAAAGAATCATTCCTGACACTACCCTTCCATCGAAAGACCTGAAACAGTATAAATATTAGATGTCTGGTGTTCCATCTTGTACAATGTTTGCTCTTACACAATTAATGTGTAAAAATTAAGCATGCTATAGAATTAGAAAGAGATTCTCTTCTCACAGTATAGTAGAAAACTGAAATAACTAAGATGTCCATTTATTGCCAAATGCTATTTTTTCTGTAGTGATCACTGCTGTTGAAACTGAGCTGCAGAAAAGCTAAGCGACCTTGCCCAAGTCTCAGAAGGAACTAGAATGTGAATTTATTCTTGGTGCTAGGGTCTAAAGCATGAATACTAACCAGTGCTGTATATCATGCAAAATGAAAATATCTCCAAAAAGAGACTAAATGTAAATGAAAGAGAGAGAGTCCCAGTGCAACTGTGGACATGCAGTGGGTTAGCTGTGTCATGTAAGTCTAGCAATCCTATTCTCTTTGTTGTTCTATACTGTTTTTCTTGAACTCTTAAAGTTTTCTCCTTTAGAATAAAGAAATTCTTAGAAGATAAACTGTGGGTAGGTACTTGGAACTATCCAATTTTAAAGAACACTCTGCATATATTACAGCAATTACTATAAGGAAAATGAGTGAAGAAAACTTCAGCCTCTGAGCCCCCTTAACATACAAAATTGTTGATTTTGGAGTTTTGGTAAATGTCACGAATAACATTTAAAGAAAAACTTTTAAATAAAGAGGAATTATTGAATAAACCAAAGTTAGCAAGAATTGTGATGAATATCTGTTTAGCACTCTAGTAGAATACACATACAAATAGTAAAATTCTTAATTGAGACCAGCATCAGATACTTCAATATTAAACTATTTAAATACTAAAATAATTTAAAATATATTGCACACCCTAGTACAAGGCTTGAGTCCTTATTTGTTCTATAAGGACTACCCCTGTGAATAATATGCATAAGCCTGAAGTCATCAAGATAAAGATTGTCAAGGCACTGAAAAGTTAAATAAAAAATGTGACCTTATATAATGGAATAGGAAAGCTAAAAACATTCAAGTTCAGTGTTCCGCTATCCTCTGTAATGTGAATATTTCTATGAGAGGCATGCAACACAAATCAAAGCTGATTGAGGAAGCAGGAGAAAAACCTAATTTAACAAAGTGCATGACAGTTCTATGAAATACTTGAATCAACCTTAAAAGAACTCCCTTGTGTATTGTGGTATATTCAGAAAGAGATATGCAAGTATACATGATGAAAAAGGCTGAGAAGTTTGCAGTTCTTGTGGTAAACACTTGGAGATGGGGTACACAGTGTGAGCAAGCATTGATGCAAAAAGTTGCTGTAAACAGTTTCACAAATAGGACATCATGGGTGTGAACAAGCATTTGCTGCACCTGGTTTAGTTTTAGGCAGCTTGCATGAAACAGGAGTGGCTTATGCAGGCATTCACTATTGCCAGGAGTGGCAAGAGTGTGTGGGGCTGCTGGGACTGGGAGGAGAGGGAGCAGCTGGCAGGTCCACAGGGTAGTTGGTGGGGGGCTGCCAGTGGAGGAGGAGGGTAGTTAGGGTTGGGGACTAAAAATAGCCTTGATAGTGTGGGTGTGGTAGGAACAGCACAAAGTCATAGCTGGGGTAAGTGCCTGGGCCTTTCCAGATCCCATTTGCTGGCTGTGCTGCAAATGTGTGCAGGCACTTGCTAAGTGGGGCTAACGCATAATAGATTGGGTTAACCCTTTTTTGACCTTAAGTTAATTCACCTCCTGTGAATTAGATTGTGAACACCATTTTTGGCAGATGTAAGCTTGCACAAGCAAGCATTTAGATTGACCTAATCTTGTTTAGGTCAATCTAAATGTAAAGCTTTTACATAACCCTAAATGCCCCTTGGCCCCCACAGAGATGACAGTTTGGCTCTGGCAGCAGGGAAAAAAAGAGCCAGGGTCTCAAAAACAGAGACTTGCCCCTTCTGAAGGCACAGCAAGGATTGCTTCAGGGGGTCCTTTGGAATAAGAAGACCAAATAAGTCTTATTTTTTGGGAATCTCAAGGCAAAGCTTCTCCTGAGAGGGGCATGATCTGTGACAGGTGGTGACACAGTTCTACACCCTCTTCTTAGAGAGCTGCTTGTACACTGAATCCTTAACCATGGCTTTGGGTAGGCACTCAGGGATCCCACCACTGATCCATGATGGTATACAAACAAGATGACAACAATGGATTTCTACAAATCATTATATGTACCATTTCAACATATTACTCAGTAGCAAGACATATGAGCTATTTTAATATAATGCTATAATATAGAATTTATAATAGAGAACAGCACCAGTTTTGACAATGTTTTAAATAATCAGAAACCTACTAATAAAGCAGTAATTTCCAGATTATCTTCTACTAACAGAATTATTTTAGGTGAGTAATAATTACCTCTGTGAGAAATGTAGGATAGGGTCAGGTGTTAGGAAGGTTTTTGTGTGGTGTTAGCTCAATGTAAGGGAAATGGTAACTGGGTCTGTTTTGAGGTTTAATGGACCATCAAAATGTATAGCATGTCATGTTCTTTCTAAGTCAAAAATGCAATGAAATAATATCACAGAGCTTGGGGCCTTTTGATATGAGGTAAGGTATCATTGATTGTCCTATTTTTTTGACAATTGCCTTCATTTTTCAGTGCTTGCATCTGTACCACAAAGAACTCATTTGTCATTCAGATCTTCAAAGATGCTTTTTGTTGAGGACAAGATGATACACTTCATGATGATTAAAAAAAATCAAAATATCAACAAAAACTTTTTCTCCTCATGACTGCAGTATCTAGATATGTCATTTGTTTATGGCTCCATAAGCAAAAAGGAAGTTGCTAGTTCTGAGGCAAACAGTTGTTAATAATTCTTGGTTTAATCCAAAGTGAACTGGAGCAAATAGAAAGATTCCCAGTGAATAGCTATCATTGCTATAATTATAGATATCTGATTTATATGATGCTAAAAAAAACGTATTTCTTCATATTATTCGGGAAATTATTCTTTAGTTTTAGCATTCAGTGTACCTCAAAAGAGTGTGTAACCACAAGAAGGATTGCAGGATCTCTTCTAATATGCATGATGGGCAGACTTCTGTATTACACTTTGTAGCTTTTGATTATCACGGGCTATAGTAGATAAATTATAGGAGTTAGATAAAATGTTGGACCAGCTTTAAAAGATCTGTTCAATTGATCTAAAGGATAAAATAAGTGTTTACCGTAGTATCTTTTATCAAACAAAACAAAGATTATTTTTTAAACTTTCATAGTCTCTAGATGTCAACTAAATTAAAGACAAATAATCAGAAGCTACTAGTTAATGAATACTAATCTGGACATCTCATTTCTGACATTAAATTATCAATTTATCATATTAGGATTTATTAGCCAGATCAGATAAACTGCTTATTTGATATAGTGCCAATTTGATATGAGTAACATATAACATATAATAGAGCTTGTAAAACACTTCTTATTTTTATTTCTAATCATTTTCAAACTTTATAACACTTTATGAGAGGTATAGGAAATACTATAAGAATTTGGTAATGTTGGATGAGAATTTGACCTTGGATCCGCGTCGTTTCTCTGGGGAAGTTAGCGGTACAAGAATGAAACAGAATTAATGCAAATGATAAATACTTACATAGGTGCAAGTGCCATTTGCATAGCTTTATATTTAGTTTATGACTCTTTCCTCTGATTTAGGTGACAAATATTCTTAATCTCTTTGCTCTCAGAGTTTCAGTAATGAAACATGATGCAGCAGCTGATTTTTCACATTTATGTGCAACATGTATGTCACAAACTTACTATCTTGAGCATTTATACATGTACTCCTGGAGTGGTGGGGAGGGACACTTTAATTAGACAATTCTGAGAGCTGCTGTAATTATACTGCCTAAACCATCTCATCTATCAGCATCCCCACAGTTAAAAATGGTGATGGGGGTGCCTTAGCCCCTGCCATCATTTTAAAGCATTGGGACACTGATACACAAGATGCTGGGGTCTCCTGGAGCACGTCAGAGCAGCCTTGCTGGTTGTGTATGGCTGCCTCTTGGGTCCTCATTTTTTTGGGAGGGGCTTTGGTTCTTTTGCTTCTTTTCCTTAACAATCCTTTCAGCCATCTTGGGATTCTGAAGTTTTCTCTATGACTTGCTAATGATGCTTGCAGCATATAAAGAAGTTAGTAGTGCAAAGCATGGAAAGCAAGAGTAAATGATACCAGCAGCCATGCAGATGGAAGAAGAATACAGTCTATGGGATTGCTCATGTGCATAATAATAGGTATGTTAACTATATGTGAGATCAAAGCTTTGCTAAATGCCAAATTTATTGACAAAGGAGGCCCAGAATGGTAAGCAACAGTGTTCATTACTTCCAGCTCTCTTGTTATGTTTCTGCCTTATCAGTAGGTATCATTTTTAGAGACATGGGTTCTATCTTCTCAAGTCCTGGCCTTTTCCTGACACAGCCATGTTGGGTAATGGAGATGGTTTGGTGAAGGGGATTTAATGAACATATCAAATATGTTGCTAGAGAACACACTCATGATTAAAGCTTTAAATGGCTTCCAGGGAATTTGAAGCATCTTAGTCTCACAATAGCAATCTAAAAAGGTACAGTAAGGATAAATCTGTAGAACAGAAGTAGATACTAATGTGTGAAATAGTTGCAATAATGTATAAGAAGGGAAATTAACTTGAATCAAAGTGAACTAGTTTCATTATGAAAAGTGTGTGGGGGGGAATATCTCCTCTGGGATTAAGGTGACATATATCTCATTTGTTACAAATAAATGTATATTTTTATTCAGAAATCTGAGAAGCTACCATAGTGAAATAAACTGATTGAAGTAGGTATAAACATAAGAAAACTGTTATACAGTTGGATGTAAATAAGAATGCTTCGAACTGGTAGCTATAACTATCAGTTCTAACTGTATCATTAAGTGTGTTGCCACTATCAAGACCACTTTGATTAAATACATATGAAAAGTGCAGTGCATCCATTTGGAATAATCCAGAAATTAAAGATAATGATGGGGGAAATATATTTAAAGCCTTGAATCTAAAAGGATATTTAAAAAATAGAGCAGTGGGAAATTGGCAGGAAATGTATTCTTACAGCTGCAAAAGAATACAACCTAGAAAAGTTGAAGATCAGGGGCTGTCATTACATTCTGAAAGGGGTGGGCAATATATCTGGTAACTGATATGGTAGGGTTTCATAGTTTTATAGTTGTTAAAAGCTAGCAGGGACCTTACAGATCATCGGGTCCAACCCCCCTGCACTTCAGCAGGAAAGACTGCTGGGTTGAGGTGATGCCAGCAAGATGGGCATCACGATGCTTTTTGAAGATTGCCAGGGTGGGTGACTGTACCACCTCTGGGGAAGTCTGTTCCAAACCCTAGGTACTTGACTTGCAAAAAAGTTTTTTTCTTATGTCTAGTCTGAAGCTGTCTTCAGTCAGCTTGTGCCCGTTACTTCCAGTACTCCCTTGAGGGGCCTTCATGAGGTTGACTTATTTAGACTGTTGTAACAGAGTGCCCAGGCCTTTCTGTTACCTAGAGGGACAGAGGTCCAGCAAGGGAGCTCTGCAGACAGGCAGGGGGCAGCAGCTGCAGGTCACCAGGGCAACTGTCTAATGAGATAGTTAGCCGTCACCTGCACCCTGTCAGATGACCAAATGCAAGCAGCACCAGGGAAATAGATAAGCCCAGGGCTGTGACTAGAAGGGGCAGTTTCTTCCTGGCTCCCAGTAAGGAAGGATCTCCTGCCCAGGGGAACACAGGATGCTGGGTTAATAGAGGCACATACTCTTAAAGGGGCAGAAGGCTGCTGCATGTCACTATTTATATTATAGCCCAGTATTTATATTGGGAATACTGGTGGTTTGCAGATGAGGCTGTAGGGGAGATGGAGACTTCATTAGTGTTCAGGGAGGCACTTGACTGCCTTTAGCCCTGTCAGGGGCAGGCTCAGGGTTTAAGGACTTAGTGAGCCATAGTGGGTCAGGGGCCTAGTAAAAGGAGCCAAGGACTTGGTAACTTGAGGAGACAAACGAAGCAAGTCCCCCTGACAGGTTCTGTCCATTGGGCCCAGGCTACTAGGCCTAGCTAAATTAAAGGGGCGGAGGCCTAGGAGGCTGAGGCCCCTACACTGGGACAAAATACAGATAACATCCATGGAACATGGTAAAGATGAAATTACAGAGCCATTTAAGTAGCCCATAAAGCTTTGAGTCCCCTGCCAGGCATAGTCTATCACTGAGGCACATCCATGGGGTTTGAGACTACAGAGGCACAGCCAGGGCCAGGAACCAGTGGGACTGGGGCCAGGCAAAAGTCCAGGGAAGCCTCCCTATTGATTTATAATCCATCAAGTCATAGCAGGTTAGATGGGGAAACCACCCTAGGGGCAGAGCAGGACATGGTTACAGAGCCACCAGGGGGAATCATGGCCACCCCTGGGGCTTTGATGTGTTACAGTTGTCCATAACTTTCCTAAGCCCCATTTCCTTGCTTATATCATATATTGTAGCCCATATCAAAGCCATACCATTTAGGAAGTCTATTCTTAAACATGCCATTAAATATAACCCAGATTCCTTTGCATTAAGATTGAATCTTCATACTTCTTGTCCTTTCTTCCAGCCTTGTCTTGAATTTCAAGCAGTAGAAAAATTCAAGGGCTTTGCAGAAGGGCTAGAAGACAGAAATGCCAAACTGTGGAAATACGTATTGATGGACTTTCTGAGCTCATGGTCTGCGCTATGTGGCTAAGTTCCAAAAATACTTCAGAAAATGAAGAGTTGTGGGGAATGAACAATAGTGAATAAACCTCAGACTGGGAAGCTCAGCCCTGATTCAGTGGTCAGGGTAAACTGGGGTTTGAGTTTAGCAGGTTTTCGTATAGCTTATTAGTAGTTTAGTGTTAACATTATAGTTGCAAAAGGATAATCCTAGTTGCATGCATTAATAACTTTATAGACCTATGAGAATGATCTCATTTCACTCACAAATATTAAACTTATACTTAAGTATTTGTGGGGCTTTTGCACAGGAATCTTGCAGGGAAGATTTCCATCCAACCACTGACCCATTCTTCTTTCCCTAGTAATAGGGATTCAAAAGAAAAAAATGTTCCCTTGCTACTTGCAGATTCTTGAACCTCTTGGGCACATCCAAACAAGTGTGCATGTGTCTTTTGACCTATCTCAAAGGGGTTTGAGATAGGGCAACAGGCACATGTGGGAATGAAAAAATGTTCCCCACGCTGCAAGTTTGCAGCCTGGGGAGAAAATTAGACCCCTGGATATTCAGGGGTCTAAAAAAACTGAAGTTAAAAAAACGTGCAGCCAGCCAGGCTATGTGTTCAGCACCAGGGCTCCAGTACTGGTGAGTAAGAGGTAAGGGGGGGCTGGAAGAGGAGACCATGGGAGGGGACCCCCCACTGGCCCCACCTACTCCCCAGCCCCCTGATCCCTGCCCTGCCCAGCCCCTCCCGATCATGTCCTGCTGCCTTTAGGGCCCCTCTGCTGCCCGGGTGAGCTGGGCCCATGGTGGCAGGACCCAGTGTGGCATGCAGGGACTTTGCACCATGTCACCTGGCCAACCCAGCCTGATAGAAGAAGACCCAGAGCCAGCAGAGCCCAGCAGGCATGTCATGTGGTCCCTGTGTACTATGCTGCATCCTGCTGCCATGGGCCTGGCTCAGAGAAGGGTGGCAGGACCCAGATGGGCCTGGCACATGGTCCCTGTGTGCCAGGTCCTGCTGCCAGGGGCCCCGCATGGCTAGGCAGCAGAGAGGCCCCAGGACCCAGTCCCCTTGTGCCGTACTGGGTCCTGCCAACAAAGGCCCAGCCCAGCTGGGTGACAATCTCTAAGGCTGGCAGGACCTGGCTGGGTCTGGCACACAGTCCCTGCATGCTGCACCGGGTCCTGCCACCATGACTCGGCCAGGCCAGGTGGCAGAGAGGCCCAAGGGCTGGCAAGACCCAGCTGGGCCTAGCATCCGGTCCCTGCATGCCATACCAAGTTCTGCTGTCATGGCTCAGAGTGCCCCACTCCTGCTGCTGCTACTAAAGGTAAGTTGGGCGGCAGGTCTGGGGCCCTCCAGAGAGGAGCTGAGACCTTGGGTGGGGGGCTGTGGCTCTCCAGGGGGGAGCTGGGACCCCAGGCAGGGGGGCTGTAGCCTTTCAAGGTGCCTGGGACCCTGATTGCGGGGGCTGGGGCCTTGTGGGGGATAGAGACTGTGGCCCTCCAGGGGGGAACTGGGTCATTCCATGTGCTGTTTGGGGGGGCTGCACCCTGTGGGGCCCAGGGGAGCCACCCCTCCTGAGCATACCCCCACAAGTTCCCCCACACCCGCAGTCCCCACAGCAATTGCCTCACACCTACCCACATCCCTTCACACACACCCATCCACCTTACCCCACACCCCTTCCCACCCTCTTCCTACAAACACCACATACCCCACATCACACACCCATCATGTGCAAAGAATACCAAAAGTACACGTCAACACATATAGATATTTAGAATTTATTTTATCATGATGATAGAGACACTGGTAGGCTTCCACATTGCTTTAACATTGCAAATATACCTATAAAGCATTGTCCAACTGATTGCTATCTCTCTCTCTCTAGATATGTGGGTGTGTTGTGTTTGTGTCTGTGTGTAGAAAGTGTTTTGTTTTAGTTGTGGAAGAACATGGATGTTGGGATATTTTTAAAAATGGATTTGGGATGCTGCTGCAGACCCTGTGGTGAGGGAAGGAGTGGGGCAGGGGCAGGGGCAGGTGTTGTACAGCCAGGGTAGAGTGCAGGATGGAGCCATTAGGGTGGTTCATCCAAGAAATGTAGGGAGATGAAGATGCAGACACACTCACACACTACAGCAGGTAAATGTGTGTGGGAGAAAGGGACAAGGTGGGGGATAGAAAAGAGCCTGGGAGGGTGTAATGGGGGAGACTTCTTGGGGCCAATTTGCCTTCGGCCCACCCAAATTTTTCTAGGACAACCACCCACCTTCTCTTCTGCCATGCCTTGTTATCTAATTCATGATCTTAATTAGGTGGGAGGATGCCCATTTCTTGCCCCGATGCCAAGGGGCACTATCTGTGGTTCTGTTCCTCCCTAGACCGCAGCCCAAGCCTCACAGCTGACATCCATAGTTCTTACTGTCACCAGCCCCACACTGGACCCCAGAATCCTCCAATCAGGACCCCTCTAAGATACCTTCATTCAGGCAGCCTACCCAGCCCTCATTCCAGGATGCCTAGCTCCCTGAAACTATTTCCCCTCTCAGGCGTGGCCGCAGGAAAGCAGTGCAGGGCATGGCAGCAGTGGCAGCATCACAGTGGCGGTGGCAGCCGTCATGTGCGAACCCTTCCCACCATCTGGCAGGGCACCACATGTACAGCCCAAAGCAGGGCACTGCTGTCCTTGCCTCTCCCCAGCCCTGCTCCTGGGAGCAGGCACAGAGAGCAAGCTGAGGTGAAGGGCAGAGAGGCACTAAAGTGTGCTGCATGGGGCTGGTGGCCCCCAGAGCACCCCTCCCCCTCTCCCAGGTAACAAGCAAAGTATGGGAAGGTGCTGGGAGAGACACCAACAACATGTCCCAGGGTGTACTTTATCCTTGCTCATGCATACCCCTACAGACTTTCTAAGTACCCGTGGGCGTATGTGTACCCCTCATTGACAACCCCTGTTATAAGGCATTAACAGTCTTTGTAGGTGTATGGTAAGAGGTGGGGGGAGTGTTTAGTCCATCTCTCATTTCTCTCCTTTGGTCAAGTGTCATCATACTGGTGATGGCCCATGATATGCTTGACATAGATGTCACGTGACAATAAGATAGTATTGAGGTGCCTAAGGTACCATCTGTTTTAAATAGTGGCAGGGAGTACTGTGTACTCTGCAATCTCACTGGACTTCTTGTTTCTTATGTCCCACTCACCAAGCTTATCTGAATTCCTACCTCTCTCTAGAGGCATCTGAGTTAGGTAACAAAAAAGTCCTGTCTTTACACTTGGGGTCCAGGACCTGAAGTTCTTTCAAGTGTAAGTACCTAAAACTTTTCTTGGAAAATAGAGTGGGGCTTACCATTTCATTTTTAAAATACATTTGAAAACAGAGGAGGAGATGCTATATAATAATGTACTAGGCCCTCCTGAGCATGACAAAATTCAAACCAACACGCCCCTGGGAAAAGGCTTGAAATCACTCAAGTGATGAAGCAAGAGGGTGGGTGGGGCATTCTGTACTCCTCCTTTTGGAGCTGAGTCATTGCACAAAAATATACAAGATTAATGAGCCCAGATGAAGAATATGAAGGGAAAAACAGGAATACTACCCTGTGCTTAGAGTGGTCATTTGGGAGGATGGAGTGCTCAAGTGCCTGTGTGTATTTTTTTTTTATATTGGCAGTTACTAGATAAAGAAAAACAAGCCTGGGAGCAGGGACCAGAATCCCAGCTGCATGGTGCAATCAGTTTTCAAACAGAATGTCCATTTGGAATCAATGGGGAATTCTACTTCTAAAACGGTTATGCAATATAACACTTCAAACAATTCCTTTCTATTGTCAGGCAAGCTCATTCCTTGCACTCTTTTTCTCCCTGATAAACATACATGCCTTCTGCATTGTTCATTTTTGCCCTGGGAAAAGATGAATCATACATAAAAATACAAGGTCATTTTTCCCTAAGATGTTTTATTGCCACAATAATTGCCTAAGAGATCAGCAGAGAAAAAGAGCAGCACATTACTGAATTGAAACACAAACCTTTGTATAATTCAATTAGTTATTCTTGGCTAAATAAAAGATTATGGGGAATTTTCTCTGTCAAGCTTCAGGTATATATTTTCTAGGGTTGCAAGAAGTGTTTTCACTATTTGTAGGTAGGACTGGGTTGGTGATTTTGAAAAATTCTCTTCATGACACATTGCTGAAGGTTCAAAACATAATTCTTGCTGTCAACTTAATGTGTTTCTCTCATCTATCCATGTCTTTCATACAATATATGTTTATTTCTGTCAAATGGACCTGATTCTTATCTCATTCATTCTAGCATTACAGTAGTGTGACTCAATTAACTTTGCTGGAGCTACTCCTGATTACACTAAAATAGATGACATCAGATTCAAGCTCTGCATGTTTCTTCTGACATTATACTTTATCTTCTCCTGTTGCTCAGCTCTTTATTTTGTCACTGGTGGCCCTGCTTTTACTGCTGTTTATTTCTTTATACTGTTTAGCTTCCCTCTTTTAAATTGTTCATTCTAGTTAGCTTGTGTCTTTAATAATTTCTGTGTTTTGGTGTCATGTGAGGTGAGCCTATACAATTATTTCTCCTGTGTTCCCCCCACCCCTTTCACATTCTTATCATGTACCTTACAAGGAAGTCACTATTCTGTGTCCTCAGTATAAATGGGATTCATGGTAGTATCTACTAACTGTGTTGTATATTCTTTGAACAGAGATTATCAAAATACTATCCTTTTGCAGCTGATAGGAAGGCCACGGTGTGTTTAGTGGACTGTCCTGTTGCCTTAATTATACAAACCCTTGGCTTCTTGAATCTGAAGTTTTATTTGATACAGATATTAGGATTAAATGACCAAATGTACTCATATGTGGCCCAAGCAAGGACATAATATTTAAGAAGAGGGTGGAATGTCTAATTCAGGGGTGCTTCTGATCCAGCCCACAGCCATGTCATGTGGCTCACTGGGTTCCCCATGGGCCCCAAAAATTGGCAGAGGGGAAGCAGTGGCTGCAATAATTACTACTACCCTGTCAAATTTCCCAACCTATGGCTGGCACTCTGGGGGTCTTGTGCACTAGAGTGGTTACATGGGGTCAGGACAACATAAGGCCTAATTCAGATATGCAGGGCAAGATGCCACAAGTCAGTGTGCGATGATGTCTGGGTACAAAGGGCCTGGTTTGGGTGGTGTAAACTAGGATCTGAGTGGCACAGAGCTGGGTGGCATGAAGTAGGACCCAAGTGTTTCTGGTCTGATCTGAGTTACACGAGGCAAGATCTGGGTGTGGATGGCCTGATCCAGGTGGTATGAAGGTGAGATCCAAGCACACGAGGCCCAATTCAGGCAGTATGAGTCAGGATCTGGGTGCAGGGGGTTTCATTTAGGGGTTGCAAGGCAAGATCCAGGCAGACCGGGCCTGATCCAGGTGGTAAGAGGCCAAATCCAGGCAGTGCAAGGTGAATTTATTCATTTTGGTGAATAGCACAACACCAAATTATTTGCAGAGTGAACAGTAATAAAAGTTAGGAACTTCCTGCAATCAAAAGTAGAAACACCATCACTCTCCACCCGCTGCTTTCCATCCTCCAAGCCCACCTTAAATCTTCCTCTTTCAGCATGGAAGCACATTACACTGTGAGCTCAAACTAAAGGTGTGACTGCAGTTTTGTGCTCCCTTGTAATCACACCTTCAATTTGAGCATCACATCTCTGGGGAGTGACCACACCTTCATGGAACAGAAACTGGGTTATATGGATCAAGAGATAATCCTGCCCTGGAGTGACATAACTTTAAAATGGATAATGGGTGCTTTAAACCACATAAAGGTGTTAATGTGTGGACAATCCAGTTAAAAGCTCCAGAAGCCACACAAAATTAATATGTTGAAAACCACTAGTATAAGTCCTGGGGGCTGCTGTCAATGGTACTAAAGTCTGTCCTCAACTGTTACATTTCTGAACATCTACATAATGCTCTGGTTTGTCAGCTAAGGCTGCCATCCTTCTCCAAGCACAGAAGGCTAAACAGTTTTCATCTTGACTTTGGCAGAAGGTATACAGGAAGAGTTTTACAGAATGCTGAAAATGTGAGACCGAGGCTTCTTTTCTTGGGATCTACTAGTATATATTCTCTAACTACTCCAATAGGCCTACAAAAGGACAATTTGAAAGCAGCAGTTCAAGGTTCAAGACTCCTACCTTTTTCACTCCATGAGAGACAGCAATACCACAAAATCACTCTATGCCAGTGACATCTATTCCTCCTTTTTTTCCACATGTAAAATATGCTTTTTCAATGTAATTAATCACTTCTTGCTAATCAGTAAGTTGGTATGAAGCTGCTAAGAAAGTTAACCTTTTTTCGTATCGAAATTACTTTTACAATCTATATATTTAGGTTTGCCTCACTAAAATTGGGAATAAGAAAGCAAATAAGCAAAAAGTAAGACTAAAGATGGTTAAAAGAAAAAAATAGTTCAGGCAATTTGCATTTTTTAACTGAATGTGTCAAATAGGTTAAGGACTCTTAAATCAATGTCACATCAAATATCAGGTATTGTGAACTGTGAATTAGGTCTTAATTATGAAACCCATGGACACTCGAGTTCACAGATAATGGTAGATGTGTATCCTTTGATTCTGTGAACCAGCAAATATTCTTGGAATGTCTCAGTATGAAAAAAAAATGACCTGAGATTCAGTCTGTATGGATTTTTGTCTCTCCTTTTTCCTTCAGATTGCTTTTAGCAGTTGTTTCCTCATCTTATATTTAAGGTTAAGTTCAGCTGATTACAATTTGATGATGAGGATCTGACCTATAAAATCTATCCCCAAAGGAGCATTCCATCTTTTTTTATTAGCTAACAAAATAGCAGAAATAGAACTTCAATTTGATTTAAAGTTCCAGAAATCCCAATAAATGTACAAAGTGCTTCATACTGCATCAGGACTACTACATTATTATCTAATGTTTTGTTACCATTACAGACAAGAAAAAAATTTTCTACTGGTAGGCACAAAATCCTACATGGTCAAACTATGATAGTTTTTTCATACAAGAAGAAAAGGATGGTTGGATTCTGCACTCAGTCATGGATTCAGAGATTATTTATTTTATAAAATTATAAAATTTATGATCATGTATTTAATAAGGCAGTGTCAATGAGATGCATTATTATAGTTAGATACAAATCATCTAGATGAAAAAGTTAGACTGTTTTTGAGGGCAGAGTTTTAGAGATGTTCACGCACCTAAATCAAGGGATTTTTTTGCCCTTTGAAACCAGTGGAAATCATGGTCCTAAATACATTTAAAATTCTAGGCACTATGTCCGAATCCCTGAAATTTTAGGAAATGTCCCTACTGATTTTAATGGAAGTGACATTGGGACCCAATGCCATTCAGGAGAAGAGGGTGATTGTGAAGGAAGTTTTAGAATGCTGTACAAAGCTTGTGGGCCAGTGACCTTGATAATTATTAGGAGACTATTTGATATTTTCAGATTGTTAAAGACAAAATGAGGTCAGGTTAGGTCAATATCTGGCAAAGGATGTCCAAGGAACATCTAGCTCCTGCTGCAAGTGTTTCTGATGAATAATTCATTGACACTCTTCCTCATGATTTTGTCTTAAGGCAATGAAACAGTATGGCATTACTGAGATGGCATATTCTAGTGAGCTATGAAAAGTAGGTGATCAGAACTTCATTTTTTTTAGATGTAGATGAAAGTTTTGAGCATTGGGATTAGTGGAAGTGTAGACCTGGTTCTCTTCTACATTACTATGATACTAGTTGGAAAAGTTCTTATTCTTCTAGTTTCTATGTGATCTCTCATTGATACGTAATATGGGAATATAAGTTAGTTATCAAGTTATATAGATTTTATTTTGAATTTTCAATAGGTAACTTTTAACAGATAGTATGTGTTAAAATGAAGATATTTTGTATGTTTTTAATCGAAAAAATATCAAAAATATTTATTGATTGAATGTTAGGAGGATTGCATAAAATGCCATAGCCTGGTACACAGGCAGTCAGACTACATGTTCAAATATGTCCTAATATCTACACAAATTTTAAGGAACTGTTGTCTTTGGTAACCTGACTTCTAGCTAGTTTTTCCTTATTTTATTTTTTTGTTCATCACACTTCTTTGTATATTGAAAACATTTACATTTTTAATATATAGATGGGTCATAAAATTGGAGAGAGAAACAAAAAAGGAAGGGGAGAGGCACTAAATCCATTATAGATGGAATCAGATAAATTACAGTTGTGGTATAAACACTTTTGTAGCAAATTGCCTATTATAGACCAAGGAGTAAGATGTGATTGTCATTTTAGAGGCTTGAACCAAATGCCATAGAGTGCATGTCCTTTCATTGCTTTTTTAAAAAAGCTTTTAGCCTTCTATCGTGGAGGAAACGTACTTGACCTCAAATTTTGAATCTGCTGGTATTGCTTCTTCTACTAGTTCCCATGCCAAATCCAAAACATGCTTCAGAATATAAAAGAAACTGAAAAACATATATATATTTTTAATTTTCCTGGTTAGTGGCAGAAATCTTAGAGTCCATTACAGCAGCTACAAGATACCTCTTTCTGTAAAGGTCTTCCTCAGATTTCCTTTTATAAGTTTTCTTCAAAGACTCAGTTGGTCAGGGTATGGGCAGTGCAAAACTCTTTTTATCCTGACATCTACAAAGATCTTTAGAAATCCCTGGATCCCACTTATATTAAAAATTGAGATGAGGCATTATGAACCTTGGTCTTTCACAACTTTTAGCATACGAGTGCCCTAATTAAATTTAGGGATACCAAAGTAGATTGAAAAGTAGCAGGAGGGGTTTTGGAAGAAGTAAAAAGAACTGAAGAAATGAATGTCTGTTTCTTCCCCACCCCAAATGTTCCTTTAGGACTTTGCTCGGGTAGCACCAAATCTTTAAGTTTTCCAACATTTTGGTGAGTGGGTGAATTCAGTGAAATAAAAACAAAAATTCCCTATTCATCCACAATTCTCAATCACACCAAAAAATAACCAACACCTTGGGATGCAAAAAATAATTTACCATGATAATAGAGAATGATTTAGTTGGTTTAAAGAATGTATACATCTTTGAATATAGGAGAGTTCAGGGACTTGTGAGAAATAACTGCATCAAGTGCTTCTCAGTGAGGATAATATTTTCTAAATCTAATGCATATAAAATTGATGAAACCCTCAATTTATGGTAGATACAAAAAAAGTTCCTCATAATTAATAAACAACCAAAATCTTATTCTTTATATCAACCACATCACCCCCCTTTATAACATAAAGAGGTACATTTTCTCTAGTGCTAAGATGAGAACACCTTCTATATGCTAAGAGTTGGGATCTGGGCCAGTATACAATGTAACATAGTTCAACATTGATTGGAGAGATTTTCCATGCAAGAACCTGGTAATGCTCCCTATAAAGCATCTTTGCTCTGTTAGGGTATGGAAACATGTAACAGAGTAGTTTAAATGTGGACATCAAGGCTAAATGCAGTCATTTAGGAGAGTTAAGGGGAGGTTAGATTGGGTTTAAAATGGATTCTGCACTCAGTCATGGATTCAGAGATCATTTATTTTATAAAATTATAAAATTTATGATCATGTACTTAATAAGGCAGTGTCAATGAGATGCATTATTATAGTTAGAGACAAATCATCTAGATGAAAAAGTTAGACTGTTTTTGAGGGCAGAGTTTTAGAGATGTTCACGCACCTAAATCAAGGGATTTTTTTTCCCTTTGAAACCAGTGGAAATCATGGTCCTAAATACAGTTAAAATGCTAGGCACTATGTCCAAATCCCTGAAATTTTAGGAAATGTCCCTACTGATTTTAATGGAAGTGAATTTTATAAAACTAAGATAAGTTTGGATGGGGGGGTAGTGGGGGCATTGAGAGGACAGGGGAGCAAGCAGGTGCAGGGGGAGGGATTGGGGTCTGCAGGGAGATGGGGGGCAGTTGGCATTTGTGGGAGTGATCTGTGGAAATGGAGATGCAGGTGGCATCTGCAGGTGGCATCTGTAGGGGGAAGGCAGCATTCCCAGGGCTTTGTGGGGTCTAGAAGGGTTTGGTGGGATTAGGAGGGAGGGCTCATGGTGTCTTAAGAGGGCATCAGAGGAAACATGGGACTATTTTTATCTCCCTGCCCCGCTGGCAACTCTATCCCCCCAATTCCTCCCACCCTTTCCCACACCAGGACTTACCTCCTCCGCTCCCAGCAGCAGCAAAGCTGATAAAAACCAACAGCACCCAGAGCAGCACGCAGGATGGGACGGGAGGGAGGATTTGTGGTCTGCAGTGGCGGTTGAGGCATCAAGAGTCTAAAAACATCCTGGTGCCAGGTGGTAGGGACTGTGAAAAGTGTAGCCCTGGGGCTGGGCAAGCAGCTGGATTTTCCCAGACCCTGCCTATGCAGATAACTGTAAAGAAATTCCATGCCCTGTCTAACCTATGATGAGTAATTCTGATACTACATTGATTGAGGCCTATCTTAGACCGAGTTCCAAAAATTTTAGACAGGACAGGGCTGTGTGTACAAATCTTCTGTACAGTTAAGAATTCAGATTCATTTCCAATTGCCAATGCCAGGTCTGAATGCACTGTTTGCCCTGAGGTGAGCTAAATTACATCAGGTGGCCATTTCAAATCCAATTTAACCTCCCCATATGTCTCTTGAATGTTGGTGCATAGCCCAAGCATTCTGTGATGTGTCTGGTCTTCCAAATATCCCTCAGCTGCATTCCCACTACCACTACAGTGCTGCAACTTCCCACTCTCATATGGAACCAGTACTCAATTAGCCTTTTTGTTTCCATTTTGTTGGCCCTTTTTATCATTAAACTGTCTCCCTGAGTGTTCCCTAAAAGTTATCTTTCTAATAACCAGTTGTACCCTTACTACCTACTTGACTACAGCCATTCATTGTGCACCCTTCTCAAACATCTGAAAACCTTGGAGGCTTCCCTCAATTGTCTGCTTTCACTGAAGAATTTAATTTCCTATTTTTGTTTTTCTAAATTGTGAAGTTACCCAGCAAGTTTATTCTGGTTACAGCTTCCAAAGCATTTGACCAAATATAAGAAGATTTCAGATGAACTAAAAGTCCCCCAATGTACTTGAATGTGTTTTGTAAAAGAGTTGAAATTGTGTACCACCTTCAATTTTAAAATAATTTCAACACAGTGCTACCAATCTTTACCTTATTATGTAACCTTTACCTTATATTTCCATTGACTTTCAAGGAATGCAAATTGATGACTCATTCCTGTTTTTGGCTTGTGTGCCTTTAGTTAATGATGTCAGTGCCTGTGAGCTTTCTGGGACATAGAAATTAAAGAGAAGTGTATTTTTTTAACATGAAACATTAAATAACAGCAAAATACATATTAAATGGCTCCTGTGTGAATTGTCCCTAGTCCTTGTTCTTATGTCCAGAATGCTGCCAGACATGGTGTTGTTAGAGATGTCATCACAAGACTAAGTTATGAGCCATTATAAGAGTGTGAACACTAGAGATTCCAAGGACACTGGATGGGGAGTATCAAGGGTGATTGGGTTATAATTGCACATTAACTGAATTAGCAAAGAAGAATACTTTCTTTTTCTTTCCTAGAGGATGATACATTTTTCAAAAGCAGCTACTTATTTCTCCTAAAACCATTTTCTTTAATTGTTCAGCTATCAGGCAGCCAGCCCTGAAGCACACAAGCTTAACTAATTAATTATTTGTACAGCAGCAGACCTTGGAGGCAGGAAGGACTGAATCTTCTCTCTTCTACTTTAGTTTTACATCAGCAGTGCTTTACTGAGATCTATGGAATTACTCCTTTTTCTCATTAACATGGAGGACAATTTGTCCCAGGGATTTTTTCATAGTAATGTGTTCTCATGATGCATTTTTTTATTTCAAATATGGTTTAAGATTTATCCATTCACTCTGAGATTGTTTTTGAAAATTAATTGATAAATAAAGATGTATGGTTTAAAAAAGAAAAAAGATTTTTATAATGTGCTTCAGAGAAGCTGGAGTAGGCACTTATACATGCCTTTTTTTGAATAGCTAGCAAGGAAACCCCATCTTTAGTGAAACTTTATACTGAATAAGTTTAAACTATCTTGGATAAAGGAATTCTGGATGACAGCAAAAATTCCTTCAGAAAAAAGATGATTATGCAAGATCATACAGAAATACCAGACAAAGATTAAATCATATGTGAAATAGTGATAACAATTAGTAATTGATTTCTAGATGACACCTTAATGTCAGGGTACTGGAAATGCTTTACCACCATGAATATTGATATTCTGTTATCTTTATGCTTACTGGGAGCACCCAGACAAGTGTGCACGTGCCTCTTGCCCCATCTCAAACCCCTTTGAGATGGGTCAGGAGGCATGTGCAGGAACAAAAAAATGTTCCCTGAACTGCAAACTTGCAGCACAGTGGCAAAATAAGAGCCCTGGATATCCAGGGATCTAAAAAAAAAAGCCCTGAGGCAACTGGAGGCTGGGTCCTCCAAAGAGGTGCTCTGGATGCTAGGGCATCTCTGTGGTTGGCCTTCACCCTGGTGCTAAAGCATGCTGCCTGCCAGGGCTCTAGTGCCAGTAAGTAAGGGGTTGGGAGGGCTGGAACAAGAGGGAGAGGATAATGGGGGGGAGCCCACTGGCTCCACCCACTCCCCAGCCCTTCCCAGCCCTTCCCAGCCCTGCCCTGCCTGGCCCCAGCCCCTGCCTGCCCCCCCAAAGCTCCCGATTCCTTTCCTGCCTGACTAAACCCCCTGCCTTCCCCACCAAGACCCCTGATCCCTGCCCTGCCTGGCCCCATTCTCCCCAGCCTCTCTGAGGCTTCCAATCGCTTTCCTGACTGCCCCCCACTGCCTGCCCCACCTCCCGAGTCCCCCGAGCTCTGCCTTGCCCAGTTCCATCCTCCTGGTCCCCCAAGGCTCCCAATCCCTGCCACACCACCCCAGCATCCCCACAGTAAAAAAACAAACAACCCCTCCACCTGGTGCTAACCAGCTGTCCAGCTGCCATCTGTGTCACTGGGATCCTGCCTGCACAGCATGAGGCAGAGGGACAGCCCCAGTGGCCCCAACCTGGGACCTCCTGCCCCCGCATTGCTCTGTGATGCCCAGGGCCCCCACAGTCCCTGCTTCGAGGGTAAGTAGAGGCTTTTTTGTGGGGGTTGGTTTTTTCTTTTTTCTTTTTTTTTTTAAGTGATGGTGCCTGGGGTTGGGAGGGAAGCCATGGGGGCCTAGGGGTGAAAGTGGGGGAAGCAACCATGAGGGCATCCACTTGGGAGTCTGAAGAAGTGAGGGGTGAGACTGGGTGGGGCAGCCATTGGAAAGGGCTGCAGCAGCCAGGAGGGGATGGGGCCAGGTAAGGCAGCAATTGCGGGGCTGGAGTGCAGCATGTGAGCCTTGCAGAGAGAGTGGTAGCCCCTGCAGTAGTCATTTGACCCCTGTTGGAGGATTGTAAACCTAGTGTGGGGACATAGCTCCTGTTGGGGGTTTCTGACCCTTGTGTGAGGTCCATAGCCCTTGTTGCGGGTCTTTAACCCCTGTGTGGGGACCATAAACCCTTTTGGGGGGCCATAGTCCCTGAATGGAGCCATAGCCCCTGTTGAGAGGCTGTAACCCCTGTTTGAGGCCATAGTTCCTGTGTGGGAGCCATAGGCCCTCTTGGGGGTCTGTTACCCCTGTGTGGGGTGATAGCCTGTGTGGGGGCTGTAGCCCCTGTTGGTTGGCCATAACCCCTGGGTGGGGGCCACAACCCCTTCGAGAGGGCAGAGAAATATATATTCATGTATTCATGAATTCATGAAACATGTATTTAAAGCACTTATTATTATGATAGAGACACTGCTAGGCTTCCACATTGCTTTAACAATGTTGATATATTGAATAAAACATTGCCCGGCTGATCGGTGTCTCTGTGTCACTCTCTCTCTCTTTATAGTTGTATTTTGTCTTAATTGTGAAGGAACATGGATTTTGGGGAGTGACTATGGAATTTTTTTATCAGGGATTTTTCAGTTTTCCAACAGGGAACACCAGAATTCCTGCTAGGGAGGCCAGTGGCACGACCCTGCTTGCTCAGAGCTAGCACTTCAGACCCATCTGGCTGTGGCTGGCCTCCTGGACAAATGGGGCCAGAAGGACATGCTTTGCCAGTTTAAAGCAGGTCACCACACTAGGAACATCTCAACAACAGCTGCCCAGATGGCCTGGCAGGGGGCAAACACATGGCAGTAGTGACACACAGAGGCCAACTCTGTAGCCACAGCCCACTGGAATCTGGCCCAGAGGGGCAGATGCCTATACTGGCTATACAGTTCCCATTCAGGTCTGGCGGGTGCACAGCAGGTCAGAGCCATGCAGCAGCCCCCACTGCCAGACTGCTGCAGTGGGTAGAGGGTGCAGGGAACTGTTTAGGGCTTCTTCAACAGCCCATCTGGCACAAGGGGTAGTGTTCCCCAGGTACCAATTGTCTGGGCCCCAGAAGCTCCTGAGAGCAAGTAGCCCTATCCTACTTGCCAGGGCAGCTTTTTGTACTGCTGGAGCCAGGACAAACAACTTTTTATACTGCTGGGGATAGCACAGGTGCTGGCCCCGGGGTGTAGCTCCCCCTGGCTGCAGATCCAAGAGAATCCATGCAGGGTAATTTTGCCCCAAGTGGCACAATTTGCCCCACACCAAAGTGCATGTTCAAGCACGTGCACTGAGACAAAAGGTCCTGTCTCAGATTTGCACCGCTTCTATTTGAGCTGCTCCAAGAGCATGTACTTGCATGTGTGGATGCGCCCAGTGGGTGTATCTACCTGTGCAATTTGGGTGATGTGATAAACTCTGTTGCAGTTTACACTGGAGCAGCTGCTCCAGAGTGCAGCATTTACATATGCACCTACAACCACAGCATGTTGAGCTGGGGCAGAGTAGCCCTAAGCTGACAGAGGATCTGAGGGGATCAGTCTCAGGCTCCAGGTGAGGGAAAAAGCTGGCAGTGGAGCTGGCTGGAGCATGAGGGTGCTATAGTGTGGGGTTAGGTGGAACACTGTGTCACCCTTATACCCAGGCCGCCACCTACCTTTGTATTTGAGCATACAGAATTACTCTATTGCAGGATAGTACTGTCCTCAGAAGTACTATTCAATAGTGGAGTTAATTAAGTTACTTCACCCCAATACAAGTGCATGTGTAGACAGGGAGGCTTTACTGTGGAGCTAACTGGTCAACTCTGTGGAGCTAATTGGTCAACTGCCCATGTATAGATGCACTTAGGTGCATCTACTTGTGGTGCTATGTCAACGTAGCAATGTGCTCCCTCAGTATCATGCATTGCTACAGTGACATATGGGTTAAAAATCACTATGAGCCACTAGTATAGTGCAGTACAAGCTGTTACTGAACCATCATTTAGTATTTCCAAAATAAAGTACTAAATGAGGGCACTTTAACAATGGTGCCATAGGGGCACATGTAGATGTGCTCATGAGCAATAAAGTTGATCTTACAATTTTGGAGAATGTCATGTCTTTGAGATCTAATAGGTTCCTTTCAAAAGGGTTTATCAGTGCAATCCCCAAAGTGCATCCTTTACCTCTGCATTAAATTGCCCTTATGTAGATCGTGAGTTTTAGGATAATCCTATTTGTAAGTCCCACAGGCCTCACCTACATGACACACTGTGCAGTAGCATTGCATGGTAGAAAGGGAAAGGGAAAAAAAAGGCAGAAGTGCAGAACATCAGAAAAAGCAATAATTCTGAAAAGGAACAAGAGAAAGGTTATGGACATGGGAAAACGAAATAGAGACTAAGAAATAATTTACATGAAAACATATATTCATCATTTGTCTATCTAAACTGTTAACTTGAAACGGAAGGAAGTACCAGGAAAAAGAAGCAACGATGGCATAACAAAAGAAGAAACAGGAAATTATATGCTGTTTCTAAAACAAAAATAAGAGCTGTGCATGAGGAAAACTGTATCTGTAGCATTAAGTCATTTTATCTTATTTCCAAAGTGTTACTTTGATTTTTTTTCCTTTCAGAATTTTTTTCCCCCTTTCCTTTCCTTTTTTCCCCCTCTCTGCCTTCTTTGTCCTTTGTCTGCTATGTATAATATAATGCAGTAACAGCAATGGTTTCTGAAATCTGAATTCACTGTTCATTTGTGACAATCTTCCATTAATAGAGGATATAGGATTATTTACATAAGGTAAAATTGGGTTTTGTAAAACAATCTTTGGACACTGGCATGGTGTGTTTCAGATGCATACAATTTTAGTAATGCATGACTGTACATTCTATCTGAACAAGACCTTTCGTCCTGTGAAGATTTTCTGCTTGCCTGGCAAAGCTTGGAGTAAAGCTGAAATCAAAGCAGCCTTACTTAGCGAAGCAATTTCATTTTACCTGAAACACTGGGACTTAAATTATAAGCTTCAGGATGACTCGGGAGAAGTAATGCATGCATATAAAGTGCATAATTTTCTTAGTGTATTTTCACAATCAATATAACTGTGTGTTTAAAGTATGGACCTTGGGTCAATCTTCTAAGCAATGAATGAATAACATAATTTTTATCAGAGAAAAGCTGCACTATGCAAATAATATCTGACATGAATATTTAATAGAGTACAGTAGGAAGTAATTGCCAACTAGTGGGGCATGATAAAATGAGAAAGGAAAAAATAATGAAATAAGAAACCCCCATCAGATTTTTACTTATAGCATTTTTTTAACATCTAGGTGGTCTGAAAACTTGTGGTGGCCTTTGTGAGATGTATGTAGCAATTCCAGTCCAGATTCTAAAATGAAAATATTGGCATTTAAATAGTTAGTAGAGTAACATATATTTGTCCGTTTATAATTAATCTAATATTAATCATTTTTAGAGTGAGTTTATATAGTGCTTTATACAATGGACCCTCTTGTCATTTGGGAACTCTTGGAATTCTGGTAGTAATTAGTAAACAGGTGTGATTATGGAAAATACCTCTACTAAGTGGCATGCTTTGTTGACAGCCTCTCATAATGGTCAATTCTTAGGCTAGTGCAGGTTGGGGTTACACAGAAAAGATGATATACCCTTCAGTTATGCTGCCTCCCCCACCCTCCCGGTAGGCCTCTCAGGACTGAAGGAGGAAAATAAATATTTCCCCTTTACCCACAGCTTCACCCTTCCTTCTTTTACTAGACAGTCTCATACACCCTTTTTACTTATGGACATCACACAAAATGGAGACACTTTTTGTAAAATTAGGAATTCCCCAAAACTTTCCATTTTATTTTCTTTCTTTTCCTCATGGTAATGGATC
Organism: Caiman crocodilus; assembly: GCA_030014935.1. NCBI lineage: Eukaryota > Metazoa > Chordata > Crocodylia > Alligatoridae > Caiman > Caiman crocodilus. Next base: position 28,472,310 of record JAGPOW010001327.1, on the reverse strand, counting down.
ATGGGCTGTGTGACCCATGACCAGAAATGCCCCCATCTCCTAGTAACAGGACTTCTTTTAGTGGACCAACTCCCTGAAGGATTTCCTCATAGGCAAATGCTCTTAGTGGCTGCATCCACATGAGCGCACACATGCATTTTGCAGTGCCTGAGAAGTTTTTGAGGCACCACAAAATGCACCCTGTGCATGTGATTTAGTTCTTTGTTCTGCATACTTACAGCGTGCAGTCAAATTTAGATACTGGAAAATCCTAGTATAAAAAAAAAAAAGCACCTGGGAAAAAAGTGGGACAGCACACACAGCAGCAGCGTATGCTGCCCAAAACCAGAGCCTGGCTGGTCAGAGCCATGTTCTGGCTTATGGCTAGGCTCTGCACACCCAGATCACTGCTGCTGGAGCCCTGCGAGGCCCCCAGAATGCAGGTAAGGCTTGTGGAACCAGCCCAGGTAGTGACCCCAGCGTCCCTTACCTCACTTAGAAAAATTTTCCCCATATTAACCCCATATGTCAGGCATGTGCCAAGGCAAAAAGCAGCAGCACAATTTTGTGCCACTGTTTTTTTCCCCACAGCAATCACACACCTCTGATCATGGGGACTTGGCCAGTGTGGTCAAAGCCATATAGGTTTTAGACCCATTTTTTACCAGCACTGTGGCAAAAACAGCTTGAATTCAGGGATGCACCTAGACTATAAAATGAATATGTAGGTGGGGAAAAGGAAGACATATATATATATACACACAAGGGAAGTTTCAATTCTTCAGGAAGTGAGCAGAAAGCATTAGGTTTCTTTTACTTCATACCCAATTTTCAGTGAAATAAGCTTGTGCTAATTAGAGGTCAGTGCATGCTGAAATTGATTCCATCCTTGTTATACCACTACCACCCATGGGAACCAAGCATTATGGATGTTATAATGAGGATAATTATAGTATGCTGTAGTTTAGCTGAAGGCAAAGGCCTTAAATCAGAAGGAGCATGTTATAGTAACCTTGAAATTGGGGTGAAGATTACAGGCTGTGCACTGGCATTACAAATTTCAAAACTTATTATAAAAAAAAATCACTGGAGTGCTGCTATCACTATGTGGTTAGCAAGAACGCAAAGATTCTCTTGCTGCGAGCAGCAGGGTGACCTAACATGACCCAGGGGGGCGGGGAAGGAGATTTACACCAATGCACAATTCTCTTCCCATGAACCACAAACTTTCTTTGGATGTGTTGACTAGGGACAAAAAATTGCTAAGTATCTCACTCACCCAGCAGATGAAAGTGGTGGAAGAGCCTACTCTTACCAAGGTTAAACATATGACCTGGCTTTAACCTGGCAACAAATGGACTGGAACAAATCAACAGTCAATTTTAGATTGCAATCCACAAGACTATATTATTACAACAGTATTACTTAACAAACAACAATGAATAACATCAAATACAGAATTAATCAACAGGGAAGGGACAGAAACCAAAGGAATACAGAAGAGAGAAAGATAACTAAAGAGCAAAGCTCCTTATCTCACTGCACACTTGCAACAGTGTTGTGGTTGTAGGCACAGGCTTATTTTACAAGGACTCACAGGATCCCTCATTCACAATGGCAAGTCAGTAAGTGTTATCTTATTCCTCTGTCACAGAGCACTGAGGTGTCCTGCTCTGGAAGAGGGGAAACTGCTAGGGAGGGAGCTCTAGCAGTGACTAAGGAGCCCAGCTGTGGGTTGCCAGGCAACCAGGAGGTCATCTGACTGAAAGGGGCAGGGCCTGGCTCCTATATAAAGCACAGACAGGTGGCTAGAGTCAGGATGCAGGGAGAAGCCTGACTACAGGTACAACTTATGGTAGTCCTAAGATGCTTGAGCAATGTTATGTTTAAGTTATAGCCAGGAGGCTCAAGTTTGTGTTGCTGTTTGATACACTGGTGGTTTGAGTGAGGCTATTAGGGGTTGGAGGAGGCTTCATAGGGGACCCACAGTAGCATGGGGACCCCAGTGTCCATACAAGCACAGTATATGGGGTATATAGACCCCAGCCCAGAGAGGAGGCGCTATTGAGAAGCTCCAGTGCAGGTGTGGTGAGCCCCAGATAAGGGGCAGCATTATTGAGGATCCCATTGGGGGCATGGTGAGCCCAGAGAGGGGGTAGCATTACTGAGAAGGCCCCAGAGAAAAGGGCACAGAGTGAGAGAGCCCTAGAACCAGAGGGAGCATGCATCAAAGGAAGGAAGGCCCAGAGAGAACAGGAAGGGGCCAGATAGTGATAGAGCTGAGACAACAGCTATTCCATTGGCAAGGTGTGGACTGTGGTGCAGGGAATGAAACAGCCACAGATCATGCCTCCTAGCAGCAAGGTAGTATGAGGGAAGCCTCCCACTAATTAACACTGATTAATCGATTAATAACAAGACAGGGCAGGTGAATAGGTGGGTGGTTGCCTTGTGAACAGGTGTGTGGGCCACATTTAGGTTGGTCCAGAGTGGTCACCTGTCACACCCTCCTTCCCACGAGTATTCTCTCACATGCAGGCTCCACTCCTTTAATAGGGATGGGTGATACTTTACCTCCTAAGAGCGGTGGTAGCCAGCAACTGGTGGTTACCTAGTCTGCAATTGACTGCAATGTCTGCTGGGAAGCTTCACCCATACCCAGTGAAGACACACTCAACAATCAATGATTTTTATCCAAACCTGCAGTTCATACCAATACATCCACCTGTTCCTCTCACATGAATCACACTAGTTGCATATTTACATGCACAGACCTACACCTTTAGTGTCACATCACCTGTCACACGCTAATTATTCCCAAACCCTCAGGCTCTTTTATAACCCTCTAATTGCACCATGTTTGTGTACCAATCATACTCAGGGGTAATGCCAATCATTCTTTCAACCAAAAGATATGCTTGTCAGTCACTCCTTCAATACATTTTTGAAACTTCATCTAATCATATGGTTAATTACCTCACGAGGCAAATCTCTTGTCTCTTGCAATTTTTAGTGCCAAAACATGTACTCCAAATGGGCATGCTCAAAACTTTTAGATGGAGTAGTAGTTCAAAAGTACGGACCTTCTCAACACAACTGGTTCTGAGCACTATAGAGCATGCACAATTTTAACTTTAGCATAAGTAATACAATCAAGGCCAGGGACACTGGGATCTAGGGTAACATATGGATGAACTCAAGGGAGGTTGAAAAGGTAATTAAACCATTTTAGTGCTTAACTTCTCGAAAGAAATGGCATTAAAGGTTTGTGGAAGAGTCGATCCTCCATATATTTGAAAGGTAAAAAGCCAAGAACTTCAAGAGCATTGTCCTTCAGGAATGACTGAATCAGAGTGAACAGAGGATGCTGTTTGAGGGCACAAGTATTGTTAAACACTAAGGCTAGGAACAGAAATTACACACAAACAGGTTTAAGTAATCAGAAACTGGTTGAAACCTATAACAAAATAGATGTTCAGTGCACATGCACTAGTTTGAGAATGGCTGAAACCAATTTGAGGTAAACCTGATTGAATATAGTATCAAACTTAACTGATTTGACTCAAATTAGTTTATGCAATGTCTTTCCTAGACCCCTTGCTGGTTTAAGATAAAGCAGACACTCCCAGCATGCTCTCTGGGCTGGGTTTGCTCCACAGCAGACTGGCCCCTCTCCTCTGCTCCCTAGTTGCAGGAGCCCCTCTCCTCTGCTCTACAGTAGGACTCCCCGCAATCCCCCTCCATGCTAAGCAGGAATTCCCCCCTCCCCTCTGCCTTGCTGAGTAGGTGTCTCTGAATTAGCTAGCAGACTATCTGCTGGCTATGGTCTGTACTGACTCAACAGGCAGAATCAACAAGTAACTGGTATTGTCCCGCTGTTGTTTTCTTAATTGGGTTATAAAAACTGTTATCAATTCCCTGCTGGGCTAATCACAGCACCCTGCCAGAACCTGACCACCCTCACTCCCCCACCCTTAGCTCCATACTGTGGATGGAAGGAAGGGCTGCTCCTGTGTCCCCTGGGTTCTAGCCCTTTTTTGTTAAGATACTATAAAAATAATTATAAGTTGAGCATGGTGTCGTAAGAATCATCTTCTATATATAAAAGAAATGCTTATCTATAGAGATGTAGGTTGTAGCCATGTTGGTCTAAGAAAATAGGCAGACAAGGTTCTTTGGGTGAATCTGATATCTCTTATTAGATCAACTTAAATGGTTGGAAAAAAGTAGCTAATTTTCCCCCAACTTCTTAAGTTGGTCTAATTAAAGATGCTTAGCTGTATATTTTTTCATCTTCTCAGACGTATAGTTACAGGAATGACTTTACCCATCCAAGGACACCCATAGCTTCCATGTACCTTGTGTCTTCTTCTCTTGTGGCATCTTGTAGTCATACATACAACACTCTTCATTCAGGTGAGATCAAGCCTGGGAATTGGTGATGATGATTTTCATGTTGAGGACCTATCATCTACAACTGTTTTTTGCAGAGACCACTGAATAGACAACATATAATAATAACTTTTTTACATTGTGTCTGTGTTTTTCCATGAAGAATTTGTTTAAGTATAGACAGAGAAAATTTGAGAAAGTCTTAAGAGTGGTAATCAACACAACCTAAAGAGAGCTTGGGTTATTGTTTTCTTTTTCTTTTTAAATGAGAATTTGAGTCTCAGGTAAACATCTCACTGAAGCTTCTGTTTTATTTTAGATTGTTTAGCACCTTTAAGGGGTGAAATTTCTGTAGATGAGAAATAGGCATCATCTAGACAAGCATCATCTGTAATGCACCCTGTCACAACATGAGCTCTTTGGCACAACATATGGTAACAGAATTGTGCAGATTGCATTGTAGGCGGTGACTCATGACACCACCTAAGAGGCCAAACCCTCGTAGTGAAATCAAACCCCTTGTAGTAACGCCTGAGGCCA
>JAGPOW010001327.1:28443197-28467299 GCA_030014935.1 Caiman crocodilus | reverse complement strand
TTCGTTCTCGCCCTAGGGGCCTGTCGGAATTAAGACTCCGGAGGTGCAACAAGAATTCCCTTTGTACTACCCAATGGAAGAATATAATTTAACCAGTCCAAGGGACTATGGTGACAAGTAATAGATACAATAGTGCACATGTACTGCATGCTAAAAATTAAGAACTTAATAGTGTTACTGAACTGTTTTGATCATTACTAGAAAATTCTCTTCTGTCCCTTATGATCAGGGATCCTGGTTTTCTCTGTTTAAAAATCACATATTCTCTGATAAAACACAAATTCTCTGATTTAAAAAGCCCCAAATCCATATCTTTTCTGTGATTAAAATGAAGCACATCTAGCTAATCTAGCAGTGCTGCAGATAGATAATTTGTGGTATTCCATTTTAATCACAGAAAAATATGGATTTGGGGCTTTTTAATCAGAGAATATGTATAATATATATTATATATGTGTGTGTGTGAGTGAGTGTGTATGTCTTTGTATAATCTAAATAGTGATAGGTATCTGTTGAACACAATGTTTTATTAATACAGTTACAATTTGAAAGCAGTTTGGAAGCCTACTAATGCCTCAATCACTATAATAAAATAAATTCTAAACACCTATAAATATTTTGGGTTTTTTATCTTGGAAAATCAGAACTCTCCCTACCTATTTCTCCAGGACACAGGTCTAGCTCTGACTACCCCCCTCCCCACTCCTTTATGATGCTGAGCAGTTTTGATATGCCAGTGCCTTGCCCATACCATTAATTATCAGTCCTGACCTCCAGCCACCTCCAGCCCCGCTGTTGCCTTGTTCTCCCCACCCACAGCCCCCCACCCCTCCTATCCCTGCCAGAGGGGGACCCCCCAGCTGCCAGAGCTAACCTCCATCCCCCACAACATCACCTAAGCCCCAACTGCCACATGTGAGAGGTGGCAGCAAGTGTGGTACAACAGAACACTGAGCTCCACTCCCCATCTCTGCCCTGTGACCAGTGGGGTCCCTCAAAGTTCTCTCCTTGGGCCTATATTGTTTAGCATCTTCATTAATGATGTGAGCATTGGTGTCAGCAGTGGACTGGCCAAGTTCACTGACAACACCAAACTTCGGGGTAAAGTATCCACACCTAAGGATAGGAGGGCAATGAGGTTGACCTCAACATACTCAAGAAAAGGGCAGATGAAAATCTGATGACATTTAACACCTAAAAATGCAAAGCTCTCCATCTTGGGAGGAAAAACACACAGCATGCTTATAGACTCAAAGGTGCTCCACTGGCTAGCACTTCAGACAAAAGTGACTTGGGGATCATGATCGACCACAAGATGAACATGAGCCTTTGTTGTGATGCTGCAGCTAGTAAAGCAAGCAAAATGCTGGCTTGCATCCATAGATGCTTCTTGAGCAAATCTCAGGACATCATTCTTCCATTGTATTCAGCACTGGGGAGGCCACAGCTGGAGTACTGCATCCAGTTTTGGGCTCCACAATTCAAAAGGGATATGGAGAAGTATGAGAGAGTCCAGAGGAAAGCCAAACACATGATAAGAGGTCAGGAAAACAGACCTTACGATGACAGGCTGAGAGCTATGGGAATCTTCAGCCTGGAAAAGTGCAGGCTCAGGGGTGATCTGGTGGCTACCTATAAGTTGATCAGGTGTGCTCATCAGGATCTGGAGGAACATCTGTTCACAAGGGCACCCCAAGGGATGAAAACATTAAATAGTCACAACCTCCTCCATGACCATTTCAGGCTGAACATAAAGAAGAACTCCTTTACTGTCCAAGCCCCCAAGGTTTGGAATAGATTGCTGCCAAAGGTATTTCAAGAACCTACTTTGAAGGTCTTCAAGAGACATTTGGATGTCTATCTTTTTGGGATCCTATGACCCCTGCTGACTTCCTGACCTTTGGGCAGGGAGCTGGACTCAATGATCTTCCCAGGTTCCTTCCAGCCCTAATGTCTATGAAATCTATAAAATCTCTCATGTGTGGCATGGCTGGAGCAGGTCCCATGGTGGGGGTGGGTGTAGGCTACCCACTGTGGCCTCAGAGCTCCTTACCCTGATCCCCTTAGTCCAGGGCCTCCACAGTGCAATGGGTAGGACCTGGCATGGCAGAACAGAGTGGAACCACGCAGGGAAGCTTGTTGTGGTGCTGGGAACTCTGCACTGCCAAGAGAAGGTTCTCCCTGCCTGCATAGGAACAGCAAGGGGAACAACCCTGTGCTACCACCCCCACTGCTGCTGCATGGTCAGAGGGCACCCCACCATGGAGCTCACAGCAGTCAGACTAAGTTCTGTCCCCATTCTGCCCTGCCATGTTGGGACCTTCCCACTGGTACATGGAAGCTCTGAGGGGAGGGCAGCAGTGCAAAGAGCCTACACCTGCAGTGGGAAGCCTGCATCCTCCCCTGCCTCATACACAAATCTGGGGGGCACATAGCTCCCATGCCTCCCTTGGGTGTGCACACAGTTGTGGGGAACCATCCCCCCTCTGAATGAGCTGCCCTCAGCCTTGTCCCACTCCTCACCTGGGCCCTACATCTGCTCATTTCAGCCCTGGACTCCAAGTCCCATGCACTGCCCTGGCTAGGCAATAGCCACAGCCCCAGAACTACCCAACTCCCTCTAACACTCTCTCCCTCACTAGCAGGGCCTCAATTCCACCCTCCCCTCCTCCCTGCTGCCAGACTTACCTGTGGGGAGCTGCTCTCCAGATGGCCATATGCAAGGGTACATGTGCACATGGCACCCTCTGTTGATTGCCCTTCTCCCACCCCCCACAGCCCCTTGCAGGTTGGAACTCCATCAGCCTGAAAAAGAAAACTTACCATTTCCTTTGTTTTCCTCCTTTTAAAGGAGAAAATCTGGGGGGTGAGGGGGGTTCTTTAAAATGAGAACATCAAGGTTTTACCACATATTTCCATGGTGAATAGAAAACTTGCATCCCTGATTCTGATGTCACATACATAGTAACATCCCATGACAGTAACAATAAAGATGTGGTAACGACACTGCTGAAAGAGAATTAAAGTATGGTAATTGTAAAAGGAAAAAAATCTATCTTCACAGTCAGCTAAAGAATGAAACTATTCAGGTCTTGAGCTTTAAGGATCTAAAAAGTGTTTTGAGATTTATGCCAAACCAATACCCAAGATCTTTTATGATCATTATTTTAAATACAAAGGATCAAAGTAAACTGTATTTAAAGTAGCCGTGCAATATATCACTAGAGGAGTCAGGGCTTTTTTTGACTGGAAAGAAAAATATGATCACTCCAAGAGATAGACAAATAGATTTTATTCCTAGGCTTCTGTACTTTTAAGATGATTTACTTCTCTCTTTTCCATTTTTCCCCTCCTCTAGAGTTCTAAATAGTCAGACCACATTGGCCTTAAATACATCTATTAAAATCAAATACAGAGTTGGCATCTTTCTATTTCTTGTTAGAGATAGATCTAAAGGAAACTAAATTCTGACATGCAGTTTTCTTCAAAAGCCATATAATATCTGTAAATACCCCATGGGCATCTGTGTAAGGTCTTTAGAATTTCTCAGAGGGAATATTTAATATTACAGAAAAGATTTAATCTAGCACAAAATGACTAATAGTAATCATTCATCCAGCAACTGAAAGTGTTGAGAAGCTATTCTTTTTTTGCCTTCTAGACAGTGGCCTTCCATGTGAACTTGAAATGTTTAAACAAACACAGTTGTATATGGTTGTCTTAAGTATATAAAAAGATGTGGAAATTTACATAATAATTTTAGATAACTCTGCCGCTGTAAAATGCTCTTCAGCAGTCTTGTGAAGCTGTCTGCCTTGCTCTTAGTCAGTACTCATTGTTGTCTTCATTTTTGACAGGAAAAGAGTGTAGATATTCATTTCTTCTTGTATTTAAAAGTATAATTCTTAATATACAAACCTAAAAGGAGAACAATGTAATATAGGAGCCTAATGTTATGGAAAAAGAAAACTAATATGACTTCTACTTTTTCCAAGTCATACAATAATTGCAGATTAGGAGTGTTATTTTTCAAATATATGATTTGAGATAAGTACATTAGTGATCCTCTTAAGAAGTCATGTATTAATGAGCAAACAGGGGTAACAAACAGAGCAGTTTGCAAGCTAGTTTGCAGGTCAGTTTGCCATTCCCTCTTTGAATGCGTGCTTTTAAGATAAACTTTCTTTAATTAAGAGTAGCTAACCTATATATATTTAGTGTAAGTAGCTAAAGCTCTGTAGTTAGACCAATACTTAAGCCCCTTGGTTAGCTAAAGTCCTGAGTGAGGGGGACTTCACTAGGGAGTTTGCCTGGAAACTCTCTCTCTCCTTTCTTCACTGTAAGCATGGTGGGAGGAAGCAAGTTAACAAGGAAAAGGGAACCCTTCAGGACAAAGGACTGGTGAACAGGCTAGCTTACAGGGAGTTTGCTAAGGAAGGTCTGCTTGGAAAGAGCGGCAGGACAAGAGAGGAGGCAGATGAAGAGACCCAGAGAAATGGCTGGAGGATGTCACAATGCCAGATCCACTGCCACTTCTGTCATTCTGAGGGGTCAGATCAACACGCCGGATCTCAATATTGCGCTGTTACACACCAAATGTAGATAGAATCAGTTACCAACACCTGCACATCCAATATATATATGTGGATTACTAATTCATATACTATACATACACAATGGTGTCTATATATATGTGTATTCACTAATATTCACACATACTGTAGCAAAACACCCAGTTTTTCTTTTATTAATACACATCTCTCTCTTCTCTCTTCCCTATAGAAAAGCATAAGCAAGCTCAGACTCAGGATAAGCTTTAATATTTTTATTTTCATAGCAAGTTTTTGGTTTTGGATATTCACTGTTTTATATTGTATAATTATTAGGTTTGTATTGATTCTTACTGTTGCACATTGTATTATTATAATTTTTGTGTTGATTTTTATTGTTTCATATGAATATTATATGGTTTAGGCCTGTGTTTTTAAGTGAACGTGTAGATGGTGATGCTTTGCTGCACAGTAGGCAAGTCTATTATACAGTAAAGCTTCTTATGTAGATGTGCCCAGAGAGTCAGTAATGAGTAGGTAATGGGATTATTTATTAAGATTGTGCAAAATTTTGATGCATTTCATTTTGAAGCTATTTTGACTCATTTCAAGTTTGAAACTACAGAATCAAAACAAAATGAAAGGCTTTGAAACAGGTTCGAACCAAAACAAGGACACTCAAAATATTTCAAAAGTTTCAAAACCTTTCAAGTTTTGAAGCCGGCTTGCTTGCAGCTAAACAGAAAGTAAGGAGAGGGAGGGAGAAGAGGGGGAAAGACTGCTATAATATTGACATCTAGCGCCCAATTCCTTTTCCCCTGCTGTCTGATAATTTTCCCAGCTCTTCCCAGAGGGAGCAGGCCCCTGATCTATGCACAGGGTTTTGGTCACTCGGCACTGCCACTGGCCCCACCCTGCAGCAGCAGCCTGCTGAAACCCAGCATGCAGATCCAGGGGCCTGGAGAAATGATCAGTGCTGGGAAATTTAATTGGGGGTTGAGGAATCAAACCAAGGGCTGGAGAATTGACTCAGGATCTGAGGAATCAACCAGGAGATGGGAAATCAAACCAGGAGTTTGGGAATCAAATGGGGGACTGGGGAACCAAGCAGGGAGATGGGGAATTAAGCCAGGAGCTGGGGGAATGTTTGGGTCCCTAAACATTCCCGTAGTTCCAAGTTCAATTCTCCAGCTCTCTGATCACTTCCCTCAGCTGTTCCTGGGGGGGACGCAGGCCCCTAGATGATGCAGGATGTTAGCAGGTTGCCACTGCCAGATGGAGATGGTGGAGACTCTGAGCTATTTCCTCAATTACAGTAGCAGCCTGCTAAAATCCCTTGCATAGATCTGAAGGCCACACCTCCTGGGAAGAGCTGGGGGAAGTAATCAGAGAGCTAGGGAATGAACTGGGAGCTGCAGCTGACACAAGGAGTCACCCTAGGTCTGGGATGGCATGTGGCACTCTGCCAAGCTGTGCTGCACCTACACAATAGTGCAGTTGTTGCATGAGTGCCAGGTGAGGGGGGAGATCCCAGTTGCCCCATGCTGCATGAAGGGACTCTGCCATTAGCCCTCAAGGCCCCTATTGCCACTGCCAGAGCCAGTGAGTATAGGACTTTTTCTTTTTTAAAAGCTCTGCACTCACCGGCTGCAGAACATGTGGATGACAGCATGCTGCTGCTGCCGGCTTGGGCCTGCGCCAGCACCTGAGTCTGCCCAGCACAACCCACACCAAGCACATGGAAGAATCCAGTGCTGGCACTAGCCCCAGCCAGCAATGGCAGCTTGCTGTCATCCCGCATGCAGATCCAGGGGCCTGTACTCCCTAGGAGGGCTGTGGAGCTTTGTCAAACTCCTCCTGAGGGAGCGGACCTCCCAGTTATTAACAGCAGGCTGTTATCCAGCAGGTGATATTGGTTTTGCTTTGAACAGTTTGAGGTGCAGTTTCACAAAAACCCTATACGTATCTGCTTGAAACTTGGTAGGCATCATGCCCTCAGAAGGTGCTACCAATTCTGCAATTTTCATCTGAATCAGGCAAGAAATGACAAAGTTATAGGCATTTTTGTGATTTCCCATTATAGTCTATGGGTGAAACGTCAAAATGTGTCAAAACAGCATCGAAACAGCATTGAAACAGCAAAATCGTTTCAATGAAATGTAATGAAACAGTGCTTTGAAACAGCAAAATGAAACACTGTCCCTTTGAAATGGCAAAACAGAAACTGCAATGAAACGGTGCTGTTTTGCATAGTCCTATTATTTATGTGTTTAAAGTTAAGTATATACTTGAGTAGCTTTCTGGTTCAATGTCTGAGTGCATAGTACCATGCTGGAGTAAGTCCTAAATGAGTAAAAGTTTTGGGCATACAGTGTGGTGGCTAACAAGAAGAAAAAGACAACAACTGGAGGAGCTGATAGCAGTTCAAAAAACTTAAAGTAATATTATGAATTTTGTGAACACAATGTTTTAGCATCCTGCAGGCTGTGCTCAATTCTGGATGGGAAATGGCAGGTGGGCTGTGTGTTGCCAAAACTATCTTAAATTATTGCTACTGTTACTGCAGGTTCTGTCACGAAGGCAGGAGGAAGATTTTTCTTGCTAAAATACCAAAAGATAGTCTTCTACATGCTGGGTTTTCTGTTGTTTTTTTTTTTTACAGAGGGAGAATAAACATTAACCTTGAATTATGGGTCAGAAAATATTTTTACAATATTTTTCCCCACTCCTTTTTAAAAGAGTCGACAAGGACAGGTTGTATTAGCCAAGGAGCAAATAAGTTAACACCTTCTACATTTTCCATAAGAGACAACAAAAGACTGTGTAAGAATCAATGCTTCTCTGCCTTGAAATAGCATTAGTACAAAGAATTATATTTGTCATAAAAACTGGATGATTTTTCTTCTTTATGCAAATCAATCAGTTTCTTAAGCAGAAAAGCTTTTCTGCTTCCTGTGTGAGGTAAATATACTGTAACCATATATTTCTGATTTGTTGAAGAATATTTATCTTTTTAATAGCAATAATCACATGCTACCCATGTAAACATCTTTCATCTGGAAACATAAAAGAGCTTTATAAACAGAGGGAATTTTTTTTCTTGTTGCTTTTTTGTTTTTACAGGGATTGTGAACCAGACACTCCACTGACTGATGGTTTCTGATGGAAAGATTGTTATTGTCTTCAGGAAGAAAAGCATGTATTAGGGGTGAGCCCAGTCCCCAGCCTCAGAATATCCTTTAAACAGTGAAATGGGAGATATCTCCCCCACTAGACCGTGGTTTAAGAGTGGCATAATTCAGGAGAAGTTACTTACAGTACAACTGGCCACAGGCAAAGACTGCCCCAAAACATTCCTGTTATTTATCTGCTGTGGATTTAGTGAACCCTCCTTTAAATCTAGAGTAAAGATTAGTGTTATCACCTTATTATAGACCCAAATGTTAACAGATGAATTTATGTTTTTCTTTATGCATTATCTTTTTCCCAGATGTTCTAATTCATATGCCAATGAAGGGATAACCATAAGCAACTTGTGAGGCCTTTCCAAATATTGAGACACACAATTTATACTTAATTTGTGATAGAGATTTGTGATGGACCTAATTTCATAGTTTCATAGTAGCTAGGGTCAGGAGGGACCTGAACAGATCATCTAGCCTGATCCCCTGCCACAGGCAGGAATAAATGCTGGGTTCACAAGATCCCAGACAGGTGATCGTCCAACCTCCTCTTGAATATGCCTAAGGTAGGGGTGAGGACCACTTTCCTGGGAAGTTGGTTCCAGATTTTGGCCATCCTGTTGGCCCATCTAGTCTAAACAAAAGAAATTATGAGCAGTAGAGCTAGTAGATTTGTTATCACATATTACTTATTAAGTATAACTGACATTGTGATGATGTTATAAATTCTAATATATAATAAAAGCCTTGATCTGTCTCTGTCTGCAATGCTCTGGGCCAACTGTGCATGCACTGCTGAGAAGGTGCATACTGATTTGCTGTGAGAGCCCAGAGTGTTACATAAAGAAGGGAGGGAGTGAGGGAGCCTCTGCACCCTGCTCCTCCTCCAAAAACAGCTGGCTAGGAGGGAGAGGTGTCGGGAAAGAGGGAGGAAGGGAGAGGAGTGGGAAGGGGAAGTGGAGGTTTCTGGTGGCAGCTCCCCCCCCACCCCCCCGCTGCTGCTGTGACCCCTGCTCTGCTGCCTTCACTGCCACTGCCGGGCTCTGACAAGAGCCAGCAAAGAGGGGGAAGAAGGGAGGGGGAAATGCTGCATGCTGCTGTTGTCAGTGGCCACTGCTGTGTACAACCTCCCTTCCCTGCTGTTCCTGGGAGCTAGCAATGGCACAGCAGCAGGGGGTGGGGGGAGGAGGGGTGCACAGGGCCAGAGGTGGGAAGTGGGGAGGGCATGGAGGTGGGGGAGATGCACAGGGCCATATGTGGGGGTGGGGAGGATTGCTGGAGGTAGGAGGGGCATACGGGAGGTGGAATGGCAACACTGTGGGGTGCTGAAAGGTGGTGCTCCATCCCTACCCACCCCTCTCCCCATTCATGATGGGCAACTTGCTAGTTAATAAATAATGGTAAATCTCAGTTCCCCTTCAGGTAAATTCTTTCAAGACATCTTTACTAGATTGTCCAAATGAGCCTCTCATCTTATTTCATCAAGCAGTAAAATATGTAGCAAAGTGCACAAGGGAACATTTGGAGCAGGAAAGTATTAAAACCTATGAGGTGTTGCATGCATATACTTAAAATATTAGCTCTTTCATCTGGAGGGAATCAAGTTGGGAATTATTTTAACAACCATAATAATGAACTAATTATTATTGGGGAAAAAAAACCCCATACGAATAGGTGGATTCTGATTACAAATGAGAAGATAGGCTGAGGACATTGCCCCTGCATCAGTCTTACAAGCATTGGATCAATATTGTAGCTGTGATGTTCCATGTTTAAGTCTATCCCAACCATATATAGTACTTGAAAAAAAAATATCATCTATAAAAATCCTGCCTCTTGTATCAGACTTACATGCCACAACTTAAGTAAGCAAGATGGTGTAACAAGACTTCAGAAATTAACAGTGTGCTAAACCTGATTGCTGTTCCAAAAAAAAAAAAAAAGAGGAGAAAAATGAGCACATTCATGAGTGCCAAAATGCAACATATGTGCATAGGTGACCTGATCAGAATGTCAGCATCTAGTGTGGCAGCACCGGTGAGTGCCGGGCTTTTTATCAAAAAGCCAGGTGCTGGGGCTGGGTGGAGCAGCCATTGACAGGGCTGGGAGATTGGGTGGGGAATGGGGCCTGCTCAGTTCAGAGATTTGGCCAATTTGATAGTGGTTGAATCTCTGAATTAGATTTGATGGAATCAATTTAGGACAGTGATTCAAATCACTGAATTGAATCACTGTCCCCTGAATCGGCTGAATCCAAAACGAATACTAGCCACTTCACACAGGCCTAATGTCTATCCATCTCTCTCCTTTGAGGTAATTGACATTTCAGATATTCTATAAGCATGCCTCAAATATGAGGCTTTAGGCAAATGTTGCAGGAGTTGCTACCTTCCTTTTTTTTAAAGCACAGGTAAGGGTGAGGATGGTGGTGGATAAGCTCAATTATTACAGCACTCAACTCAGGTCTCTTATATCCTGGGTCAATTATTTCCTCTACCTGTGGGATTCAAGCACACATTTCCAGTAAGCAAATGATAAGCATTTATCCAGAGAGTATTCATAGTTAAGACCACTCTCAGCCCATGTATTGAAGCTTTTTCTACTTCATGAGTGAGCTATTGTATAAAAAGAAACACTTTTTTTTTTCTCCAATTGTGTGCTAAAAGAAAGTGGCAACATTGTGTGGAGCCTGATTTGTTAGGTGGTCTCAGAGCATTCCCATAGAATCATTCCCTTAAGAGAGAGAAGCCCAAACCCCAAAATAATGCCCATCTTTAAGAAAGAGAAAAGGAAGAATCTGGGAAACTACAGACCAGTTAGTTGGACCTTGAAATATCATGGAACAAGTTACCAAGGGATTTATTGTGAAGCAGCTAGAACAAGTTGACTAGGAACATCCAGAATTGATTCACCAAGAGCAAGTCATGCTTGACCAACCTGATCTCCTTCTATGATAAGGTGAAAGGTCCTGTGGATGTGGGGAGAGCCATGGATGTAGTTTAGCAAGGCTTTTGGCACTCTATCCTACAATATTATCATTAATAAGTTAAGGAAAATATAAACTAGATGAAAGTACTGTAACATAGATGCATAACAGTTTGGATCATCATACTCAAGGAGTAATCATCCATGGCTCAATGTCTAATTGAGAGGAGGTATCAAGCGCAGCTCCTCAAGGATCTGTTATGGGTCTGATAATTGTTTCATAGTTTTATATATGTTAGGGTCAGAAGGGACCTATTAGATCATTCAGTCCAACTCCCTGCCCTGCACAGGAATGAATACTCCTGTCAGATGATCCCAGTCAGGTGTCTGTCCAATCTCCTTTTAAATACCTCCAAGGAAGGGGACAGCACCACCTCCCTTAGAAGCGTATTGTGTATTTTGGCAACCCTCACTGTAAAGATTTTTTTCCGGATGTCCAATCTGAATTTGCTCTCTTCCAGTTTGTAGTCATTATTTCTATTTTCAGTGTTTACCAGGGTGCCTGTCAAGGTATCCTCTATTTCTCACTGGCCCCCTTCCCCTCTTCCCCCCCCCAGCTTTTTTGCCCCTTTTTATGTGTATTGGGGTGGTCTTTTTCTGTGCCTGAAGAATTAGTCCCTTGACTAATTCCCACCCCTTCCTGGACTCCCATCTTTCCAAGGCTTTTACCAGCCAGTCCCTCCCTAACTAATCTCCTGAGCTTGTTGAAGTTGGCCTTTCTGAAGTCTAGCACTTCAGCCCTACTAGCTTTCTTCCTCACCTTTCTCCAGATAGTGAACCCTGTCAATAGGTGGTCATTATCCCATAGGTTACCTTGAACCTGAAGATCCCCCACCAAGTCATCCCTTGTGGCCACTACCAAGTCTAGTAAAGCATTTCCCCTAGTGGGAACACATACCTCCTGTGATAAGTGAAGGTCCAGTAAGGAGGTTAGAAACTTTCATGAATGGGCAGACCTGGCTGCCTTTTTCTCCCAGCAGATGCCTGGGAAGTTAAAGTCACCCATGATGACCAGGTCCTTTGAGTGTGCTGCCTCTGAGAGCTGTCTTGAGAATTCTAGATCTAACTCATCCCCCTGGTGTAGCGGTCTGTAGTAGACCCTTTCACCCCGACCCCCTTGTAACCTGACCCAAAGTACCTCAATTTGTCCTTCTTCCTGGTCCAATTTAACTATGGACGATGTATGTTGCTCCTTAAAATAGAGAGCAATGCCCCTCCCTCTTTTTTCCCCACTCTGTCCTGTCTGTACAGCCTGTAGTCCTCAATGTCCACTGCCCAGTCATGGGTAGGATCCCACCAAGATGGATTTTTTTCTGTGGCTGTAGTGGATAAGTCTAGAAGCAATACCTTTGATCTGAAGCAGAGAAAACATAAGCTACAGATTAGGAAGAATTTTCTGACTAAGAGAGTGATCAAGCATTGGTACAGGTTACTTAAGGAAACTGTAATCTTTATCCCTGAAAACATTTAAGACCAGGTGAGGCAGACACTTGGTTGGAAAGGTTTAGTCAGGGATGCTGCTGCCTTGAGCAGGGACTTGGACTAGATGACCCTGTAAGGTCTTTTTTGGCCCTGTTTCCTATTACTTCATTTCCAGATCTCAGCAAAACTCATGTAAGAATTAATTACTCAGCTACTTAGCCATGTCATGATGAGGTGTGGGCACAAATGGAAGAAGATGCCCAAAGAATGATAATATCAAAAGGTGTGGTGTCTATGCATTATATCAGTGCTATCCAACTAGAAGTCTGTGAGCTGCCTGTGGCCCCCAAAGGATTAGCATGTGGCTCATGGGTTTCCATTCTGCTGCCACTCCCCGCTCTCAGTTGCTTCTGCCCCAGCATCCAGGAGAGGGTTTAGTGTGTGAGCTGCACTCATGATGGAGGAGGAAACTGGGCTTATTGTACTGAAGGTGGATAGTGGTGGATAGTGTGAGTGTCCAGGAGAGGGAAGGTGCTACATACATGGCAGTGGGGGCTGAACTGCCTGTGCTGTTGGGGAAAGCTACCTGCATGGCATATGTGGCTAGGAAGTGGGGGTGTACTCTGTAAGTGGTGGGAGGAAGCCAGGCTGCCTTGCTGTGAGGATTTGCAGAGATGCTGGGCAGCCTGTGTTGTGGGGCGTAGCTGAGAGAAGGCAGTTACCCCTTGAGGTATGTGGCCCCCAAATGCCTGAAAGTTGGACAGGTCTGTATCAGGACACAGCTGATAAATGTTGTTCAGCACTGTAATTCTGAATGTAGGTGTCTAAATTCTGTCTGAGTTCCACTTTAGATGCTTCATTGCTTTTTTGGATCTAGTTTTTAGTTTAAGAGTTATACCAGTGATTTTTCACTTCAGATATTATGTAGCCATCAGTTCACATTAGATTTGTACTGAAAGACAATTTGTTTCATGCTTCCTGATTGCTTCACTAACAAGCCTCAGTAGACTCAGTGTCTTATTATTAAACTTTTCTTGTACTAATCTTAGTGCCCTCCAGAGCCAATCAAGTAGCTGGAGTATTGTTGGCAAGCAAGAGGTATATAAAGCTACATATCAGATTATAGCGATGAGTTAAGGACATCTATCTAAGTTTTATCTAAGTATAGGAATGATCTCTGAACCTGAGATTTTACTGAGTTTAGAGTGGGTTGTGAGTGTACAAAATGACTATTTTGGTTCAGATATTATGTGCTCACATTAATCAGAATGACACAGAGGAACCCTTCTATTATATATGTAAGCCTGTAAAAGGAGGTTTACCAGTGGTTGTTTACATGATTATTTTCTTTCTTTCTTGCTGATGTTAGAAACTTATAAATATAAAAATATATATAAAATAAAATAATCAGAGGAAAGGGAGCAATGTAATGGAGAACGGCAAAGAACTCAAGAGGAGAATAACATGGCTTTAAATTGTTGCAAGTATCCACAAAAATTTCAGTGAACTTATCTTGGCTTCTAAAAGGAACAATTAGCTTTGTAAATGTTGTTGCATTTACCTATTGAGAATGCATCCACATGAGCGTGAATGTTTGTTTCCCCAGGGACAAGAAGTGGTGGCATACCTTGTGCGGCTGTTATTTGTCCCCAGAGAACACTTGTGCGACACACACACTCTCATGTATAGCAGGTTACCCCAGGTGGGGTAGAGGAGGCTGCAGCCAGCACTGGGCTGGCCTCAGCAGCCTTATCTGGGGCTGTGGGGGCCTCCTTGGGCTGCAACAGTGGAAATTCTGCTGCTCAGACCCTGGTGGGTAACCAGTGTGGTTCTGGCCGGCCAGACTCATTTTCCATGGCATGCTCTGCCCCCGCATGTGCCACTCCACCTTTTTTTGTATGTTTTTTTTTTGACCCTGGGATTTTACTACATTGCAGTGTGGAAAATAGATGAATGTATGGTGTGTGGCAATGTGTATGTGCCTGTGGAGCCACATACTGCATGGCTGCACTCATCTGGGGATATCTTGAGAGTGTTATATTAATTTTGTCTTGAAGTTCAAGTAATGTGAACTAACTGCTTGAGTTTTCCCTTTCTGAATTACATCCATATGAGACCTAATTCCTTAGGCTTAATATATTTAGGGTATTATCATACCTTAACTGGAACTGGGTGACTGAGTTGGCTCTCTAAATATGTTTTTTTAGACATTGGGACAAGAACAGCCTGGATTTCAAAGCTATGGAGACATCATAAACCTCCCTTAATTGAAATTGCACCCTGAGTGGATGTGCATTAGAATGAGATACAGGAGACATTGATTTTATTCTTGGTTCTGTTACTGACCTGATATGCAATCTTGAACATATTCCTTTTTTCCCCTCTGTGCATCTGTTCCTACATCCATTTATGTCTTTCCTATTTAGATTGTAAGCTCTTAGGTCACAGACATTTTCTTTATGTGTATTTCTACATTATGACCCAGAGTTCGATGTCTCAAAGAGCTGGTGTCAACTAAATAATATTAATCAAGTAAACTGTGGGGGCTGTGAAATTGGCCGGAATGGGTCTGTCAATGGAGTGGAATTAGGCACAGCACACTTGATGGTTGCAAAAAGAAAACTTTACTTACAAAGCTGCAATACAGCGACTTGCATCGAGGCATGCAGTGTAGGCGTGCTCCGTAGAGTTGCAGAAACAGAAAGTTGAAAAAAAACGAGTGGCACAGCGATACTGAGGGTACGGGGTACGTCGAAAATTTGTTGACAGGGAGTCGGTGGTGGTTGATCAGGCCTCCAATGTGGCTCCAGGATACACATAAGGATTTCTCCCAAAAAGCATGCGAAGCTCTCCTCCGACTTGGGCGGAAACTTCCCAAGCCTTTTGTACAGCTAGCGAGCCAATTGCTAGGCCACCACATTTACATAATTTACATCAGGCCAATCGAAAGCATGCACTCAACGGTGCAGCTGCAAGCTTTTGGCGGGAGCTGATTTTGCACCAAGGGCTCTTTCCCGTCTCAGGGGAAATCCCTGCACTGGGTACTCGCATCGTGCTGAAACGCAGCTGTGCTGAGGCACTTTTTAACCATTTAGCTCTGACATAAACAAGTTGTTGGTGTCCAACACCTATGAAAACCAGGCCACATTTATTTCGATGTTTATTTATAGGGTTAGGCTCTTAACTTTGGCTACCTGAGTTTGAAAAGTTTGAAAAAATTATGCTATTTTTCCTTTTGTTAAGTCTACCCTATGAAGTGCCTATTTCGTAATTTGTTCAAGAAGAGATCTACTCCCCCTCCTTCTCCTGCTTTTATTTTTTTAAAATAAAAACAACTATCTTAAAATCCTTGCTTTTTATTTTAGTTCTCTCTTGCTCAAAGAAGTTCTCTCTTTCACAATAACTACCTGTATAATATCTGTTTATAGGGAAAAATAGCAGCCTGGAGGGGTAAGCATCAATCACATCAAACCAAGCCATAAAAAATATGGGATTTCATTATGATAGACAGTTGTCACAGAAGCATATGGTATACTTCCATGGTAAAAAAGTTGCAAGAAGACAAGAACAGATATATTCCTGAAGAACAATTGTAGTACCAATCAAGGTTAATAATGCTACCCCCTACTGCTACAATGTGTTTTAAAAAATGCATCTTATACATGTATATTATTATTTATATGTTCTACTAAATCAAGTAAAACAACAAGTAAGGTTAAAATTTATTATTGCAGTTCAAGAAATTGTTTTGTTTTTTTTTCAAACACATTCTATTTTGCTTTTTTCAAGTAGAACTTTCTATAGAAAGATGCCTTTATGCCTCCTCAAACTGAAACCCTGGGCAAGAGGAAAGTAAGCGGTTGGCTAAGATCAAGTATTTCTTGATTTTGGTCTAAAGGTATACCCCTACATTTTTAAATAATTCCATGGAAGTTTAAGTGTTTACTTTAATAAAAGCCATGTGGCTAAATCTATGCACTCTTCTTTGAAATCATAGGCATGTAAATCCATTACTCATGCTATACTATAATGGAATTCTCACAGCTGAATGGTGAGATTTTATTTTCTGTTCTCTTTCACAGTCTGAAGTGTTGAGAGAATTCAAATCCTTTTTTGTAGTTGGAATTGTCTATAATAGATATCTTCATTTAGTTTAAATATTGCAATTAGAAATGTAGAATTTAGTTAATTCCCTATTAAAGGAATTAGTGCAAATGGTGAATAAATACAAACTTTGCGGGATAAAACTAGTAATAATACTAACATTCGGAGTTGGATCTCTTTTGGAGGGTGAGCTCTTTGCATAATTTCAGTCAAGCTTATTAAACCATAAATTATAGTTGTAATAAGTAGAAGTTAACGATAAAAACTGAACAAACAAAAAAAACCCAAACAAACTCTAACCATTTCAGGGCACAATTGTGCTTCTCTTACTCTAATATAGACTTAAATGTAATGTTCTATATACGGAAGCTTTATACAGTCTGTCCCTCAAGTGCACGTTTAGTTTGACTTAAAAGTATCATGAATTTCTCTACTAGATATTGAAGATGAATCTAAATTGCAAGGTTTATCTTCAGATTCAACCCTCCTCCAAGTCTTGGACTGTTTGGACTTTATCCTTAATTGGTTAATAGTTCTTCTGAGTAATTAAAGATTTTCCAATATGCTTTGCTGATCTTTTCACCTGCATTGCCAAAATACAAGGCTAAATAGTGCCCACATTTAAAGCTGTCAAAGCCCAACAAACCTACAGAAATCATTGAAATTTCTCCAAATTTATTTTGTTTTGATACTGGCCATAATAGTATGCAGGATTCATATACAAAAAGGATTACACTTCTATAAGTGGATTGTCTTAAATACCTTTTTTTTATATCTTTTGCCATGATTTGTCTTGTTCCCAGAACTCAGAGCATATGTTTGTCCTTATAAAGGGCTGGATTCTGTGCTGCTGACACCAGCCCTCTTTGAGAACCCACAACCCTCTCCAGGTAGTTCCCAGATGGACTGTGTGCAGGGACTGTGTCCCCAATACCTCTCACTGCTTCTTGGATTACAAGGGGTAAATACCTAATAGTATGGTGCTGGTTCATTCACATTTCGCCTGCTCTGCCATGCCCTGTTTTTTTAACTCTTTGGTGAGACTATCCTTAAAGAGATGCATAGAATTTTGCAGCACCATGGTCTCTCCCTGGATGATAAAGATGAATGTGTGGTTTCATTGTGCCTTTTCCAGTGCTGTCAACCTTTTTGAAAGTCAGGCAAGATCTAGTCCAATTTTGTTGTTAGACAGTTGCTGCACTTGTAGAGCTGTAATAACCCAAGGTAGAAAACATGTTCTACTCCCAAAAAGGGCAGAGAGACATCTGTACTGCTGCCTGTCCTACACAAGCTAGCAGGCAGAGATTCTGAAGATAGCTATCTCCCATTGACTTCAGTGGGGCTAGGAACTGAAATGCTTTTACAAATCTGCCCCTTACTCTTCTTTTACTTTAGGACACAGTGACAGGGCTAATAAGTTTGTCAGGCACAGAATCCTGACATCTATTAACTTAACACAGTTCACCCCTTAAGGCAGAAAATCTTCTGCATGACAGAAAATTTTTTTATACCTCAGGAGTTGCTGCCCTCCTGCCTTTATGCCATGTATGGCAGAATTTGGCTTTCAATTAGGTTTTAACACAATCTAACTTGTTAAATGAATCTTATCCACAAATAAAATTGCATCACTAAGTTTAAGAGACAGGTGCAAATTATCATACTGGAGATTGAAGCAAGGGAAATAGTGTTTGATCTACATTGACAATAGTGGATAGGCTGGGTTTTTGGTTGTAGCCATGTTGGTCTAGGGACATAGGAAGGCAAGGTTCTTTGAGTAGATGTGATATCTTTTATTAGACCAACTGAGTAGCTGGAAGAAAAGTTCTTAGCAAGCTTTCAGGTGTTGTCACCCTTCTTCAGGCATAGGAAGTCTCTGCTGTGGACAAAGCATTTACACATTCTGTAGAACTGCCCTTGAACCTGTTTCACAATTTGAATTGTTCAAAATATTGGTCATCTTCATTTCTTCTGTTACTTCTAAGTTACACTGTTTTCAACTAAAATCTAAATCAAGAAAAATGCACTGAGTTTCATTCTCTTATGACTTATACTTGTTTTAAATAATAAACATGAATGTCACTATGATAAACTAAAAAATAACTGAGAAGAGAGGCAGAACTTTGGAAGGCCCTAAAATAGGTTTCAGAAGTTTCAAACTGAAAAGTAAAAATGCCGCAATGGGCTTTACCTTCCATTAGCCAGATGGTAGGCAAGGGTGGTTTTAGAGAGGCTGAGCGAATGGAAAGAGAAAGTAAGTGAATTGTGTGGCAGCGCTGCCTGTCTTCAGCATTGTAGTCCAGGCACATTATTTGAGAAGATTTGGCTGTAGTAAGCGGTTGGTAGATATTCTTAAAGCTTGTATTTTTCCCACCTCATTCATCCAGATCACTTTACACTGATAGCAGGGTCAATAGGTATTCAAAATATTATCACTGGGATTTAGGTACAGGAAAAAGGTTGTTAGTTTCTATATTATTCCCCAGTCATATATTGAATACAAAAAAGATGTATTATGAACTCATTGGGCATGTCTACATGAGGCACTACTGCACAGTTGCTGCTGAGCATTTATTTAGTACTTGTAATAGCAAGTACTAAATAAATGCACAGTAACCAGGTACTGAGTAGTAGTGCTGGCAAATGTTTTTTAGGTGATGCTACTGTGCAGTAGCCTAATAGTACTGTGCAGCAGCATATTGACACTGTCTGTGCTTTGATGCACTACTGTGCAGTATTTTTCGGCTACTGTGCAGTCAGCGTCTTGTGTAGCTGTGCCCCCTGAGATTTATATGTTGATTTTGTCACTTTATTTTGGAGGAACTTCCTTATAAAAAACAGCACTTGTTCTTGTCAATCAGGTTTCTATAAAATCAAATACTGTGCAGCTTTTTACCTCAGATTTATTAAATTATTTGTCTCTATAACAAAGATGATTGCAGAATATATGCATGCTTTTTACCTATTTCCTTGCATAGCAGTTTAAATATTTTTTTTGATTTGCGAACACCAATAACTCATATGGCACATGTGTTCAATACAAACATTGTTGGAAATTCATTTGCCTCTCAAGAGAATAAACATATTTCTATAGATCTTTAGTGCAACTGGATAAGACAATTTTTTACTTGTGTTTAAGAATTGTAAAAGTTGGAGATCAAAATGTACAGAACAATAGCTAAGCTAAACTTCTGTGCTTTTTTATACTAGTCTTG
Source organism: Caiman crocodilus (assembly GCA_030014935.1). NCBI lineage: Eukaryota > Metazoa > Chordata > Crocodylia > Alligatoridae > Caiman > Caiman crocodilus. The sequence continues at coordinate 28,447,844 of JAGPOW010001327.1, read as the reverse complement.
AAGCAATACTCTCAATGTATACGAAGCAGTAAAGTTCAGTCTGAATGATGTCAAGCATAGTATCTTGTACTACATCTTTAAATAATGTAAGTCACTGTAGTTCTATTAGTTTTAATGCAACCATATAGATTCACATAAGCAGTTCTTTTGGCCCACTGTTTTCTGGAGCTCCAGTACAAATCAGCATTGTTTATTAGAAATCAGAGCTATGCTATATTTCTGTTATATTCTACAATGCTGGGACAACAAAAAATCTGTAATAAAACCAAAAAAACCCAAATCAACTTAGTCACCCAAGGCAAGTCTACATGACTACATACTTTAGTAGACACCATTCAGTGAACTTGAGAGTGAAAAATCATATGCATATTTTCAGAAGCAAATCCAGGATCTGGCAAAGGGGAGAGAGGGAGCAGCCACAAGTGCTGCAGGGTTGGCTGAATCCCTGCTCCAAAGTTGCCCTCCACCCACCAAACCAGGATGCCTCTAGTAACTTTTTTAAAGCATGTAAGAACTCAGTCATTGCTTTTAGAGTCACCATCACTGCCCAAGCTGAGCCCATAGTCTGGCTGTTGTGGACAAGGGTAGCTTTAAAGATTACCCCATCATGGCACTGTGGGGAAAGCTGTGGAAGCAGATGGGGAAATACCTTTGTTCACAGAGTTAAGTTGGGGGGAGGGGTTCTCATGTGCTTTGAAATTTTTTTTTAAATCCCTGGAGATCCCACAGTGTGGTAATGCCCCTAAAGGAAGGGGGAGGGGCATTGCACCACTGCACTCCCAGTGAATTCTCTCCTGCATGTTTTAAATTTAATCATTTTTGCTCATATGATACTCATAAATCTACACATGCCTCTTTTATGTGGGTTTAGCCTAAAATCACCAACTTTAAGGCACATTAAGGATGTGTGTGTACATATGTGCGTCCTTAAGAAGCCTTAAAAATGGAAATTTAAGGTTATGTGAGCCTAAATTTGAGATTTGCATACAGCAAGCATCAAATATAGCTGTGACTAGTTAAGTCTCATTAGCACATGTATAGATGCTCTAATGTGCATTAATGCAGTGTACGTAAACAGATACAACCTGTATTAATGCACATTAGCACATCTGTGTGCTAATGCAACTTAGCCATTCATGCTTAAAAATAATGTGCCTTAATGTACATTAGCCCATCCACATGTAGATATCTGTCTATATTGCCTTAGTGTGCTTTAATTAAGGCACATTAAGTTTAGGCATGTGTAAATATACATGTAAACATGCCTGTAATGTATGAAAAAAAACATCCACATGAGTATACTTAGTCACACACAAAGATCCAGACAGGAACTAATTAAAAATAGAAAACTATAAAATATGAAATATGCTTTGATATCCTCTTTCTTTTCCTTGTTGTATAAAAAGGGGGCAAATTCACAACCGGGGTAAAATAAGATAACAAGTCAAAGCTATACTAACTGCTGTGTGTCTGTCCCATTAAATTTAATGAATAATGTATACTTTATCTAATATGATGGTACTTAAACTTTTTCAGTTGACTGTATTTTTCTGGCTGTGAATGTTTTCCCTTCCCCAAAATAAGTGAAACTATTCACTGTGGACCAGTAAGTGTCCAGAATTCGGAATATTAAAAAGGTCAAACAGTAGAGTAGAATAATTAAGAGTATATGTGGCATTAAATTTTTGACATCTCATTCTCATGACAAAGGTGGCTATAGTAAAGAGAGAACATGACCCAAAACCTATTTATGCATGCTCATGACAGAATAATAATTACCACAATTTTACCTTCCACTGTAATCTTTTGCAGCTCCCAAGGCAAATATCTCTCACTTTTTATTTCTTCTTAGAAATATTGATTTCAATCTGAAAACTCACTCTTCATTTCTTGTTATTTTCTATGTTGCCTGCTATTGTGTTATAAACAGGGAAGCCTGGCTATTAAATGGCCTATTCAATTGGACAGCACACAATTGTTTGGCTTACAATGGAAATATAAAAATAATCTTGCAAGGCATCTTTAATTTCAACAATTTTCTTTGGTTTCACATTTAAAACAGTGTAATTTCTTTCTTTTTTGCTTCCATTGTGTTTTAATTACCCCTTTTCTTTCTACTTTCTACAGCTAAATGTTATAATGACATTTTAAACATAAAATGAGGACTGTTCCTAAAAAGAATATTGGAAATCCGAGCTTTAAAAGTTTGGTTTGCAAGAGTGAGCAACTCTCGTGAATTCAACTAATTCTTCAGTGAAGGCAACATTTCATTAAAGAAAATAGTAAGATAGGTTTAAAATTATGTATCTATTTTTAAAACAATTACCCTCCTGCCTTTGAAATGTTTCTCTCTGGGGCAAGCATTCACTGGTGCTAACACAAGTGGCCCTTTTCATCTTCAGTGCTATGACACCTGCCTGGGTGAAGCTGTTGTAAAATTGAAAATGAGGGAAGGAAAGCTGAGTTGGTTGGGCAGACTACCAGTCACCTGAAGAGATAGGCAAGGGCTATTTTTTTTTCCCCTTAGAAGGGTTTTGGGGGGAAGTACCCAATTGTTAGACTATTCCCTTTCTTTTATCTTCTTAAAGTTGCAGGGATGATGAGATGGAGCATCATAAGCTTGTCATAAGGTGGTGTTTGTCTGGGAACAGGACTGTTATTATGTAGAAAGCTTGGCCTTTTAATAATTTATTTTAAAGAACTTTCTGATATACATTTTGTTAAACCTCTGAACTAAGACTGGCTGATGTATTTCTTTTTTAACTTTCTTCTGTCATATGGATATTAGAAGGCATTAGAATGAAAACTGCAGAATATCCAGAGATGTTGCTATTGTAAAACTGGTGTAGAATAACATTTCAATAACCACAATGCATACTATTCACACTGAATGTAGAGGTCCCAATACCACTTCCTGAATTCATGTTATTTGTCAAAAGTAAATTGCTGTCTAGACCAAATTAAAGTTAGATGTTAGATTTGGTAAAGCAGATTATGCTTTATTGTAATTTTCCCCTTAAAAAAATCATTTAAAAAATTTCTGACCTGATCAAAGGTAAAATTATATTATCACTATACTGCCTGCCAGGTAGGTGTTGATTATGGTGTTAGCATCCCTTTCACCTCTCTCTATACAATTTAGGAAACCTATTGTTCACTCTTTCAAAATCTGTTTATGAGTATTATTCTTAGAAATAATACGTACAGAGATTTTCAGACAATAGTGAGAGACAACAGAAGCAATAAAGTATTAATTCATGGAAAAAAAACAATATGTTTCCCTAAGAGACTAAAAGAATAGTATCAATGTGAAAATCAATCTTTTCTAATACTTTCAAGAAAAATAAGTTTGATTTGGAAAGGAAACATCAATGGTGATCAGCTTTAGTGAACAGTGTTGGTCTAAGGTGAGCATATGAGTTCTCATGAGACCCTGTCTATTTGGAAATTCATTTAATTTGTGGATGATATTTATGGCTAATTGAAGCCTCAAAACTTACTACATAGCCTACTGAGGACTTGTTTAAAAATGAATATCATAATTATCATTACTCAATTTTAATATAATTCCTCCTTCTTATCAGCTCTTTATTTTAGTCTTCATGTCAACACATGATCAGGATGTGCAAAACAAATAGAGGAAAAGGGTCACATTTTAAAATTTTTTTCTGAAGTCACGCAGAGGTCAATTTGGTTATTTAAGAAGTTGAAAAATATCTATTTGCATGTTAAGCTATAGTTTCACTTTCCCTGAAATGGACTGGTTTGTTCTGAATGTGAGTGTTATGCCTTCATTTCTGAGGGCAAACTTGACCTTGGAATGGAATTATTTATCCTGATGTAAGGCTGTACATCCTCCAGAGTAAGAAATATTCTGTCTATATCTCATGTTTCACTTTTCCTTTCCTCTGACATGTCAGCTGATGAATATTGCAAGGACAGTAGAATTAGATAAAGACAGATGAGTATTTTCACCTGATTTAACAAATATGATGTTATTCTTAGTTCTAAAGTTGATTACCTATTTCAATGTTTGGATTTGTTTTTTATCACCAATGTAAAGATGGGGGGAGAGGACAAAACTTGGGTGGTGCCTACAGGTAGAGTGTGGCAGAATTGAGCAGGAGGTGCATCACCATTCCATATCCTGTTCCCCACTTTACTTCCAGCTCCATCCCCAACAGCAAGCAGCGCTGGTAGCAGCATGCGTGTCAGCAAGTGAAGGGCACTTTGGGAAATATAGTCCTATGAAACAAGACATCACCCTATTTTTTGCCACTTAGATCAAAACCTTCAGCAGCAAGCACTTCAGCTGCTGTGTCTGCCTACTTCCCACTACTACAGCCTCCAGAGCCAGAAGGTACAGAGAGGGGGCAGAGGGGGACTGCCCTGGGCACAGTGCCTCTGTTTTATATACCATATGTCAAGTATTCAGGTTGTAGTCATATTGGTCTAGAGGAAAAAGCAACCAGGGCTCAGGGTAGAGGTGGTATCTTTTATTAGACCAACACCATTTTTGCAAAAAAAAGTATTTAATTGCAAACTAATTAAATACTTTGCATTATAATGGAGCCTTCCAAGAGAGCTGAGAGACCCCTTAGCAGTTGGAACTCTCTGCTGAGAGGAGTTTTCCATCTCTTCATGACT
>JAGPOW010001327.1:28417549-28431694 GCA_030014935.1 Caiman crocodilus | reverse complement strand
AGAGGGGAGCTTCCCAGCCAGTATGTGTGCTGGGGGTTGCCTCTCCCCAGATGCATCACCCTGCACTTGTCCATGTTAAATCCCATCCTGTTGCTGTCCTGTTGCTGCTCATCAAAGATGAGGGATAATCCTTCCCTTCCTATCCTAACTAGCCATCTTCCTGCTTCCAAAATATTTCATAAACCAAGGTTGCAGGGGACAAGGGCATAACAGTCACAAGACTTCTGAAAATAAAGTGAGTTCCTACAACAGATAAATTTGTTTGACAATTGTAATGAGTATTCAGCTACCTGCATGTTTTGAGTGGCACAAAGTAGCAAAATCAGTCCTACTACTTTAGCCCCAAATTATCAGACACTAGCACAGAAGACATGGTAGGACTGCAAAGATGTGGAAGAGAGTTTGAAAGAGCAAGGACATTCCCACTGCAGTGTATTCTTCCACATTTTAAAGGACCCCAGAATTGAGAAAGAAAACAGCACTACTCAACATCTTTATAAAAATTAATTAATTCAGATTATTTTGCTATTATTAACTTTAATGCCAGAAATGTGTTCCCCTTGGTGATTTTGATATTCACAAAATTAGCATTAATGACTACAACCCAATGAGTATCCATCACTGTTAAGATTCATTACATCTATGGTATCATTTTCAGCTTTAGTCATTTACTCAAATCTCAAAGATATACTGTAACACTTTTCCAGTAAATCAAATAGTTACCTAATCCCTCTTTGATCATTTTATAGTAAACTGTGAAGTTTATTTCCAGAAGGCTCATTGTTAACTGTGAAGAATCTGTAAATTATTTATCTTCAAGAAGCTAGTTTAATGCTGATTTATTTGACAGGTCCTTTTTATGTGATAGTTGTAATTAAGTTTTCCAAAGATTACCAAAAGTACATGTTCTTTCGCACATCCTTAACTGGAAAAAGAAAAAGAGATGTGATGCAAGATTTGAAATGCTAAGTTTTATAGCATCCCCATATCCTGAAAAACATTCCAGTGGGCAGAGGAAGGGACCCTTCAGAAATGCAACTAGAACACTTTGAAATAAAAAAGTCAGCATTATGTGTTTCTTCTTCACATTTGAAAATGTTCCATATTTAATTTGTATTACAAAATACTGCCATAGTGGACACCAGCCAACTGTATGCATATAGTATATTATAATAGTAGTCAGGTCCGTCATTTTGATAGACTACAGGAGACTGCATTGCTTCATTGTTAGCAACAGATTCTCCTTTCAGAACTACTTTTGCCTTCAGAACAGATCAGGCTGCAAAGAGAAAGAAGACAGCTAACTATTCATTCAGCTTCATTAATGACAGGAGACCCTAGTTTATGGGGACTCAGTCTATCCCTCTACTAGTGCCATAGCAAGGGGGCGGTGAGTGGGATAACCACCCTGGGCTCTGAAGCAAAGGGGCACCAATAGGTGCTTCCCAGCTGGGGTGGAGCATGGGACAGAGTTGTAAGTGGCTCTTTTGTGGGGGGAGCAGGGACAGGGGGATGGTGGCTCCTTCCACTGCATGCACTTCCAAGCAGGCATTGGGGGGGTCCCCAGTATCACTGTGCAGGATAAGAGTGGGCTGCCAATGTGGGCTTTGTCCCAAAAGCCAAACTTCTCTGCCACGGCATTGCCCCCTACCCTGTTTCTCCGCACGACTTCCTAGACCCCACTCCTGGGCCCCTCTGTACCCTGTGACCTGACTATCTGGCATGTGCTCTTCAGACTGTTTGCATGAGGTTGCACCCTTGGAGGGTAGGAAGGTCACACACCTGGGAGGCAAGAAGGAACTTGGCTTGGTGCCAAAACTGCCCCCTGGGCAGTAGAGTTCAGGGGGTGGAAAGTTTGTTGACCAAGATCAGAAGGGTAGAGGACAGGACACTGTATCCTGGGATGCTGAATGACTGCAACTTGGGTGGCTCATCTGGGGTGCGTGGCCACACCTTACTGGAACACAAACTGGGAGCACAGATCAGAGATAAACCTGTCTTGGAAGGGCATAACTTAAGCTGCTTCAAGTGTGCTTAAAACTAATTTCAGATGTTAATGTGTGGGTAAGGCCTGGAGTGAAAGTTTCCTGACTGAGGATATTTGAAAATTTTGTCCCAATTTCATTTTAATTCTTGCGACCAGTCTTTGCCTATCTAATGTCCTTCTCTCAAATCATTATATCAATGGTATGTGGGGTAAGAGTTTGGTTTTTCTTTTTTGCCAGTCTTTTTTGCCAGATAGGGTGATTTTATATTTTACAGTGACAAGCTCAGAACCTCTTATCTGGACAGGCCTTCTGTGTAGGGTGGGCGCTGCATTTAGTAGTGTGTTCTTTCCTGTGTTATGCTATGGATATACATATTAATTGATCACTGGAGGTGAAATCTTTGTCTATTTCCATGGGTATAAAATAATTAAAACCTTCTGTTATCTTTCTTCCTTTCTTTTCTTCTACTCTTTTGAGATCTACCTAACATGGTTTTAAGATGTTGGTTGATAGAAACCTCTGTCCAATCTGGAGACATTCATCACACTTTGCCATTTTACATTTTCAAATTGATGTAGAATGAGCTCCCATTTGGTAGAAATACATCTCTGGTGCTTCTACATCTTCCACCTGGCTTTTTATTTTGTTTACTGAGTCAGGTTTTTTTTCTGTACATTTTAAGAATAAATTTTCTAAATTCTTCACTGTTGTTTTTATTGCTGTTGCTAATTTGATTGCTTTGGGCCATTTTAAGTTCCCTTCTACAAGCAATCATCTTTGAATTATCTTATAATTGATACCACAAATACACTGTCCTGCAGCATATCCCCAAGCACATTTCCAAGTGAGGAATGTTCAGTTCATTCCTCTCCCTTGCCCTCCCCCCTTCCATTCTGCCTTATAGCTGCAGTTTCACTTTGCCTGATTATCTTGGTACAAATCCTCAAATAGGCTATTGAAATATTTGGCTTTGCTGAAAATCTTCTGCATGTCTTCTAAAGCATTATCCCTTGGTTTCTGAGATTGTAACACATTCCATAAGAGGAAATGTTTTACTACTAGACACTGGGGAAATTTATTATGTCTTAATCTCATATTTAATACTATAGTAGTTCTATTTTTCAACATTTCTGATAATTCTTATTTTCTGCATCAGACTCCACAGTTTCCCACAACTTCCCCTTCTTATGTTTTCATTGGCCTCATATGAGGCATGGTTACATGGGTCACTGACTGTGCTATAGCTAAATAATACTAAACAATAGCATGTCACAGCACTAACAGTGCTAATCAGTTACCATGAAGTATTATTAGGCTACTGTGCAGTAGCGTCCCTAAAAAACTGTTTGCCAGTGCTACTGCACAGTAACTTTAGTTACTGCACATTTATTTAGTACTTAATTATACAAGTACTAAATAAGTCTGCAGTAATCACTGAGCAGTAGTGTCTCATGTAGATGTGCCCACTGACATTCAGATTGTCCTAGGAGAGGTGCCACTTTCCCAAGGGAAAACACAAATGTACAGATGTTCAGAATTTTTCTCCCAGAGTAAAACTGGGTGCTTCAGGAGAAGAATAACCAGGGAACAACCAGGGTTAAATTACTTTAAGACCATCTGGGAGACCATGTCTGTACATGCTGTGGCTTCTCTCAGAAGAGAACATAGTCCTACAGCATCCTGCCTTTCCCCTCCGCCCTCTACCCAAGTGTCACTTGCTGGACTCTACTGCTTCAGCAGGTCGAAGAACACACGCTCTTCACGATTTCCTCATGTGCTGTAGAGAAATACAGGCTGCCAAAAAGCAATCTAAAGTCAGCCAATCAGAGTTGCCTTATGCACTACTGCAATTAGTCTCCAGGAAGACTAAGGGAGCCAACAGAGCACTTTGAGATGAGTGCATAGGGCCCTCCAGCTGCACAGCCAGTATTAGCATTGTGAGCTCTCCACGCTTAGAGCCTCAACATTCAAATCTCTGTACATGTGATTCTAAGTAAGTTTTTCTAGTAGGAGAACAAACTTGGGAGAGCCTTTCTAGTTTATTTCCCAGCCATTGTTTCCAGTTCTGTTTAATTCACTAGAAACAAGACTCTGTTTATACTTCTGCAGGCAGGAAACCCAGTGCTTTATTAACTTGAGTTGAAAATTGTGTGAGCAGAGGGAAGGGAGAAAATAAATGTCATTTACAAATCAGGAAGCAAGTGGAAAATGGATCATGGTTCTGTTTCATGTTATTCTGGATGATCAGATTTCTTAATGGCTGTTTTTCTACACTAAGGCAAAAGTAACTTAAAAGAAAATGAAAGTGTTTTGGAAAAAGGTGTGGGGTTAATGAGGCCTTAGAAGAAGGATTTTATGGTGGAAAACTGAGTTTATGTTCTGACAATAGGAAGGAAAATAATGAGTAAATAGAGTGTTGAGAGGAAATGAAGGAACTGGGGAGAGTGAGTTGAGAATAAAAAGGAAAGAAGCACCATGAAGAAGGATAGAAGGAAGGAGAGAGAGAGAGGTGCAAGGTAGAGACTAATGGGCCACGTCTACACGAGGCACTGACCATGCAGTAGTCTGTGACTACTGCACAGTAATATCTCATGGCAGAAAGCATGATTCTAATGTGCACTAGTTTTCCCTTAATGCAGTCAGCAACATAAAAATGCTATTCAGCTTTACCACTGTATAGTAACTGTGGCTTATTCAAGTACTAAATGACTGCACAGTTGTTACTCATCTAGTGTCTCATATAGTGACGCCATGTTGTAACACAGAGTACAGACTAATGTTGAGAAAAGGGAGAATCAAATGTGGAGGTACAAGTCTTGATTCTATGATGGTAAGGAAAGGCTTATGGTAAAGGAAATGGCAGAGAGAGACCCAAAGAAGAGGAATGGAGCCAATAGCAGAAAGGCACAAAAAAGCAGATAAAAAGATTCTGGCAAAACAAGGCATTTTAAGATGGATGGAGCTGGCAGATGGAGAGGAACATGTAGAGAGAGAAAGGAGAACTAGAGTAAGAAGAAAGAATGAAAAAGAAAGATATTTACACTCATTTTGAAGTAGGACCAGTTGTTTTAATGCAAACAGGGCAGAGTACTTGTTAGGCACACTTTGGGTCAGCTGAGGTAAATTAGTATAACGGCTTTGAAAGATAAGGCAAATGCAAGAATCTGCCCCTTTGTGTTTTTTCCTGTTTTCCATCATAAAATACTCTGATGGGGCTGATGTGTGCATGTGGATACGGGTAGTATTTTCCAGATAGTTTTGCATCTTCAAAGACAGACTGGCATTATAGCTGAAGCTGTTGGGATGTTGACAGCAGTTTCACTGATTGTAGTTGTTCATGCTGGGATGTTGGCACTAGGAGGCTGAAAGATCATTGGAGAAGAGCCAGAACTGGAGCTCACAATTTCTGATTGTCTTTCTGCTGCTTATCATCATACTCAATAAAGATGCTGAAAAATGTTTATGTCCAGAAACCCACATTAATTGGGTTGTAGGAGGTGTGTATCGGTGTCACTAAACCTTTTGCTCAAGCATTTCTAGCACTCTGTGATAGTATATATTGCAGACTGCTCTCTTGATGTATGCTTACTTTGTAATACATAGGCATTAAGCTTTTAACCATGTTTGTTATCTCTGTACATGCTGAGCAGATGATTAATTGCTAGATTACAAAGAATGCCTTGATCTTGGAATATTTTATCCCTGCTGTCCACTGAGACTGACACTAAAACAACACACCATTACAGAAATATGTATACATGGCAATCAAATTATTTTTCATATCCTGCCTTCTTTAGCTGGAGCAAAGAAGAACCAAATGGTTACAATTTATAGTGCACAGGTCCTGCAAAGGGCATGTCAAATTGCAAATCACACAGTAGCAAACCATAATACTGCTGCAACTATCTACCATCTAGCCCACATAATCTCTTGTATAGCTTTAACAAGGAGTTGTAACAGATTCAGTACAGCACTAACTACCATGGGACAGCTTGTGCAGTGTCCAATATTTATCAGTTTGAACTATAGTTAGATATTTGAATTTGACTTGTCAAATAAAATTAAATCAAATATTGTTCAAAAATTGTAAAAAAAAATGCCAATACAGCCAAATAACACACAGAAAAGGCACACATTTTTCATTAGTAAATGTGTTAAAAAACAGGGGGGGAATCATATTTCTGTCAAGAAACTACAAAAAAAATTGGGTTTTTTTGTAAAATGGCTATCAAGTTTGACAGATCCAAAATTATGCAAATTGGACAGTCAATTGACTGGCTTGCTAGCCCTAATTTGAATAGCCCCAAAAGCTTAATACCATGGGCTTCTTTGAAAATCCTAGCTCATTTGATCAGACTGCTGCCAGTGTCTGTGTTAGTCTGAATAACCTGGGTGAGCTAGCAACCTACTAATGGAAACACAACATGACTCAGCTTCATGCCATGCAAGAAACATACTTCTGTGCCAGACACATGTCTACTGAACTGGTCTGGAAAGTACACTCCAAATTAGTCCTTGACTTTGTAGTACATTGTGAACCTTTGACACCACAGGAACAAAAATGGTGCAAAGTAATTTTGCCTTCTGTTCTGGACTTAGCTAAATTTGAAAGAAGCTTATGAATTCTTGTGATATTTGTATTTGTTTTAAAATAAATATTAACCTGATGTTAAAACAAGTGAGGTATGCAGTCATGGATCTTTGGAAGTTCACTGATCTTTGAAAGCAGTGAATATTCTCACAACAGAAACAATGCATGTACCAATGACTGCTAACATAAGTAGGAGTGGGCAACCAGTCCTCAAGTTCCAGGTACTGATTTTGAGGGAGCACAAGTATGACAACTACCACAGGTGTGGGCCTAGCCATCACTACTGCCCCAGCTGTCACTCCTGCCCAGGGCATGGAAACAGCTTATTTGCCTCAGTCAATGGCACGCTTACTTATTTGTGCAAACAGTTATACAATGTTCATTTCTAGTTATGGTAGTTGTGCACATTTGCAACACAAAAAAGCAGGGCACATTTTCTACTATGAGACAATTTATTGACAATCCCATATTTAAACATTTCTTTCAGAGACACATACATGCACACACATACACACAATTCAATATGCATTTGAATTATTTACAGGGGGCAGTTTTACCAGGTGACATAAAACTAGTTAATATATTTATTAAAACTTTCCCTTAAAGCCAAATAATCAGTCTAATGTATGCCATGTTAATTCCAAATTAACATTATAAGGAATTAGCAGAGCACATATAAAAGAGATTAAAATGGGCTTATCGATAAATCTCAACCTGTGGTTGTCAATGGCATGATATCAGTGAGTGGGGCCATTCCTAACAGACTTTGCCAGGAATCAATTCTTGATTCAATGCTGCTCAATATTTTTGTCAGAAGTGTAGGTCATGATATAAAATATCTTTAGCAAAGTTTTTAGATGATGCAAAGATTGGCAGGGTAATAAATAAGGAGAGGCCAGATTATTGTTACAGAGTTAGCTGAATTAACTGGTTATATAATTAGAGATTGGGAGACTGTCTGAGAAAATAGTTACTTTAGGAAGGATGTCATCAATATGACCATCTCAATATGAACTCTCAGTGCAATCCTGGAGCAAAATGGGATCGTGTGGTTGTTGGCTGTATCAAGGAGAATTAAGGAAGTAATCTTGTCTCTATATATAATATTGGTAAAGCTGCTAATGAAGTACTAGGTCTGTCTTGATGACCTCTTACTGTGCTAGTAGGATGACCTCCTACCATCTTTTCTATTTCTATTATGAAAACATATCCTGTCTATTTGCTTTCATTCCATACATGCCAAATCAAAAAAAAAGAGCAAAAAATATGCAATCTATGTATCCCTCTGTTCATTTCTTTTCTTTGTGAAGACCATGAAGAAAATCACAAGACATATATTGCCTTAACGATTCTCATAGCTGTTGTATCCTTACATTAATATAATAGATTAAATCAAGTCATGTGCTTCAGAGACTTAGCCAATCACCACCAAAGTCATAAAAAAATCCCCTTCCCCTCCCCCCACATTGATTAGGAGTATTTTGGAGATGTCTTCTGCTTCATCAGAAGTCCTGGGGATTGCTCACAGTTGGACACAGGCACTAGATGGGTCTGATCGGTAGTCTAAGTCCACCAGAGAATTCCCTTTCTTAGATACTTGTTCGATGTTGTGCTCTCATGCTCAGATTTGGGATCTGGAAGATCAGCTTGAAAACATCATATAGACAAAGAACATTGAGGACAGAAGGAAACATATATCCTACAACATGGAGCATGGTTTGCCTGTTGGAATTATCTGGGTATCTCTCACTTAATCAGTCCCCTGTCAGTGCAGAAGCCTCAGGCACTAGCTGAACCTCAGTCTCTTATGTTCTCTGCCTGTGGCACACAACAGTCTCCTGAGGAAAAAATGGTATCATCTAACCCAAAATATTTGGCTCATTATAGAGATAATTGGATAGAATGCAATGATATAGAGTATACCAGAAGTCAAGCTAAAAGATCTAATGGTGCCTCTGGCCTGAAATACTACACAACTATAACATAATAAGAGTAAACATAAACAGAAAGACTGTCAACAGGTTCAAAAAGAATATTACAAAAAGCCAGAATGTTACAAAAAGGGTAACAATATAAATGAAGACCTTCTTAAAGACCTCAAAGTTAAAACTAGATAGTAGGGGTGTGCAAAGAGTATTCAATCTGGTTTCAGATTCAGCCTGAATTGGGGGACAGTGATTTGATTAATTGATTTGGACAACTGTTCTGATTTGATTCAGCCAAATACAAATCTGAGGATTCAATGCTGATTCAGAGAATCGGTGATTTGACCAGTTTTAAATGTTTTTTCTATGTATCTTGAGGTACCAGGTGCAACTCGTGAACACTAAGATGGTGAGGCGGATGGAGCATCCCACAGAAGCATGGGGGGGAGGCCCTGAATGCTCAGCAGCAAACCCCCGCGCCCCTCTCCTGGTGATTGGCTGCTGGGGGACCCTGGGTGCCCCCACAGACCCAGGAACCACCAGTCACCAACGTCTGCAATAGACCCAGAAGTAGACCAGAAGCACTTCTGGTCTACTTCTGGGTCTGCTGTCAAGCATGCAGGGGAGCCCAAATGCTGTCATAGGATGTTTCATCCACCCCACCAAATAAGCATTCACAAGCTGCGTGCTACCTTCAGGAATGTAGAAAAAGCATTTAAAGCTGTGTCTATGCTCAAATCATTAAATCTCTCTGAATCTCCCCAAATTGATTCAAAGGGTTCCAATTTGATTCGGACAGATTAAAGGGTCTCCAGATTCAATCTGGATTCCAAGATTCAGCCATGGAATTGGGCCAAATCTTCACTAAATCAGTGACTAAAACTTTGCACAGCCTTACTATATAGATACTTGATACTTTGTGAAGACCAGGATAAAATCATACTGAATCCAAGATTTTTAACTGAACAGATACTAATGGTATTTAACTGCACTTGATACTAAAGTTTAAATTGTTCAGATTATTCTTCCCCTTTATGCTTCTGATTTCATTTTATCAATATGTTTTATAATAGGCAGGACTATATTTATCATATCATAATGCATAAAATTAGTTCATGAAACAAAGAAGCTTCTATTGCATTAGTTGTTAGTTGACATTTGAAAATAAAACTATGAGAAAATGTTTCAGATGCCTTTGTCTTGAGTTTTCTGGCTGAATTTCACTTGTTTGTGCTGTCTGTTTTTGCCTCCTACTGTTTAACTGTCTGCTGTAAAATGCTGATTTAGGCTGGACATGGCATCTACACTTTAACAATGTATTAAGTTTTTCAGAAGGAAATTCATTATTACTTTTTGAGTCCCAAGCATCATTTTCATAAAAGTCTACGGCAGCCTGATAATTGATTAAGCCTCAGCAGCACAAGGAAACAAAGTTGTTGCTGTCAATTGTTGTCAGCAACATCCCCAATAGAAACATAAAAGATAACTTTCTTTGATGATGCTGAAAATAGTTTTGTTGCATCTCTGCTGGAAGTGAATCCATTTGCTGATGTTATAGAGGGGTAAGCATTATTAGTATCTGGCCAGGTTCCCAGTGGCTTGAGGTGTGGTGCCACATTATGATCTGTAATTATTTCATTATTATTATTTGTTTTTATTTTCTTCTTGCTCAATTTATTAGCATGGGGCAGGGGGGAACATATAAAAGAAATCTACTATACCATCAAATGTAAAAGATGACATTGAGCTTAGAGCTTAGTGGCCAACAGAGCACCATCCTTAAATTCTGAAAGAAACCTTTCATTTGGGTGCAAGAACATCTTCTGTTTCATCAGTATGCAATCTTTTCCAGCTGTGGGCTAGAAAGACCTACCTCATATCAAAGATGGGCTAGCTGATATATTTTAGGACTGCTTGCAGCAGGTGCTTCTCCCTGCAGTGGCACGTGGAATGTTCCTGCAACCAAAGCTCCCTTCTGCTATATGCCGCCAGAGTCCTATAGGTTGCCTACTTCTGTTCTATTGAGTAGGATTAAGTAATGTCAGTTATATCTTTAAGGCAAGAATATCAGTGTTTTCAGACATAGGACCAGAGTTCATAAATATTCAGAATACCAGATTTGGCATACAGCACAACTTATGATGCTAAGAAACAATTCTTGGAAAGGCAAAGTTTTGTCCTCCATTAGGCTCCAAGGAGTTCCTGGCATTACTACAGAAAAATGGTAATCAACCCATACTAGATAAACAATAATACCTTTCTCAACTGATCAACAGGGTTGGTTTGTTCAGACTGCACAAATTTGCAAGACATAGTTATTGTACACTGTTAATCATTAGCTTATTTCCTGGATGGGGAGCAGAACTCTACTGATCTGCTGGTTTGGAATAGAAACAGCATGGGTATGGTTTAGTGAGCACACACAGGTGTTGTCCTTATGGCATAAGGCCACCTTTGTTTCTCCCCAAGAACTCTGCTTTTAAACACGGTCTTAATTGGATGTACATTTTTTTCTAACTGTGGAGAAGGAATGTGAAGCAGAGAACAGCTATTTATATGATCTATCCCAGATTTACTAACTTAAAAATAGAGATTTGACTCTTTGTTGTTTAGTGAACTTTGTTATCTAGTCATCTTTATCACCCATAAATTCCTAGTAGTAGTAGGATTCTGAAAAAATAGACGTCTTGGCCATGGCCTTGTAAGTCCAGTAATTTATTGCTTGTGTTTAAAAACACAAACAGAAAGAGTGCTGTGTTCCTATTTTATGTGTTAACTTTTGTAAAAACAAAGTTTTAGGTCCTATTTGTCAGTGTGACTTGTAAAGCATCGATTTGCACAG
The DNA here is from genome assembly GCA_030014935.1 of Caiman crocodilus. Classification (NCBI taxonomy): domain Eukaryota; kingdom Metazoa; phylum Chordata; order Crocodylia; family Alligatoridae; genus Caiman; species Caiman crocodilus. The sequence goes on along the minus strand of JAGPOW010001327.1, from coordinate 28,420,348 downwards.
CAGTCCACACAGTGCTATAGCAAGTGGGGGGAGGGGAGAGTGGAGTGACTGTCCCCTGGTGCCAAAATGAAGGGGTGCCAACAGGAACTGCCCAGCCAAGGTAGGGCACGGAACAGAGCTATGAGTGGCTCATTTGTGGGGGTGTGGGGATGGGGAATGCTGGCTCCCACTGCTGCGTGCACTTCCGGACAAGCACTGTGGGGCATGTGCCTCCCGGATCTGAGCACAGGGCAAAGGCAGGCTGCTGCTGTGGGCTTTGTCCTGGGTCCCAAACTTTGTTGCTGCAGCACTGATTCCATAATATGCTTGTGATAGTGATTGCCAAAATACTCTGGCTCTGTGGACCAAAATAAGCTCATTTTCATATCCCTGCTTTCATTTCAAGGTGTAGTCCATAAAGAATTTTTCCTAATTTGTGTTGCTGAGCAGCATTCATTACTGAATTCTGAACAACATACATTACAGTATCATATAGGATACCCCCTATAACTTCAAAGCAGGCTTATTGGGCCAATAGATTTGTATGCTGAATAAGGGAGATACTAAAACTATGGCTGATGTCAATCCTGGAACTGACAAGGACAGTTGCATCTTCATGAAATAACCAGCATAAACAACAAATGCATTTATCACTAAGATCTAGAAAGATGGCAAACAGCTAGCACAATTTGTTCAATGTAAATATCTGGCCTCATTAGCTGAATGTCTTAAGTGGTGGGGACTATTTCAGGATAATCTATGTTGCAGTGTTATTATCTATTCTGCCTCTAATGGAAAAGGTATCTGGTTATGATTGGGAACAGTGGTTGTATGCCTGTATGTAGTACAGTATAACCTCATATTCCAGCATGCTCAAGACCAAGCACCTGCTGGAAATCTGAAAATGTCAGATTTTTTAAACTGTTGCAGGGGCTGGTCACAGATCGGGGAATCAAGAGAGGGGGTGTGGGGGTTCATGCAGCGGCTCGTCCCAGAGTAATGACCACACACAGAGCAGTGACATGGGGTGGTGAATGGCAGCAGCTGCTGCATGCAAGCTTCTTGTTCCATGTCTGGGGTAGGGGGGGGAGTGGCAGCTGGTCCCAGAGCAGCAGGGATAAGTGCCAGATCTTTAATAATTCTGTATTTTTATATTCGGATTTATGACTTTATACTGTATATGCTTTTTCCTATTCCACTGCAGTTCTAGCCCTGTACAACATTGCACCCTGCCTCTCACCTTTCTCAAATGGGGCACACCCTTAATTGAGAAAGTCAGGGCACTCCTGGTCTAAGGAATAAAGGAAAAGACAATTAAAGTAAGGGTTAAGAAAAGGAAATGATCAAAATAGACATTGTCAATTTTAGGCACAATTGTAAAAAATAATGTTCAAACGCTTCAAAATGAAATATTATTTACAAAAAACAATATAAGAAGCACAGATTAATCCTTTCTGTCACCTTAGTTTAATATTTAATGGATGTATGCTGGGACCAAGATGGCAACTGTCCAGGTTTCAAGCCTGTGATGTCTTCACCCTCAAGTCTTTCATATTTATTATCTTGAAAGTCCAGAAAGTAGCAGTGTCTAAATCAGACACAATGAAGCAAAGCTACAAAGGCTTCCTCTGTGTCAGTATTGTTATATGAAAATTACTCTAGCCTTTGCAATTTTATGCACTCTCTCTCTCTTTCTCTCTCTCTCTTTTTCATTTCCTTCCTCAACAATCTGTAGTCAACAAATCCTTTCCTACCTTCGATAAAAGGGAAAATATGATAATGAGTAAACAGATGGAACCCTCATCACGAACTATAATCTCTTGTCCTTACTTAGGTGTCAGGTAGTGGAATTAATGTGGTACTAATGGGAACTTTTCTACTCCCAAGGGTAGAATTTAAACACCTGGGAAAAGGATTATCTCAGAGTTAAGGCACTAGATGCCTGGGACTTAGAAGATATATGGATTCATGTTTCTGATTTGCTGTAGAGTCCACATTTGACTGTGTGTAGCTCTAAATCTTCAGTGCTTCATCTGTAAAAAGGAGATAATAATACCTTCCTGGACCTAGAGGGCAGTGCTTCATGCACACACTCACATATGCATGCCCAAACACACAGAGAAACCATTAAAAGTCTTGTATCAAGGTTTTGCCCTGTAATGAAAGGTTCATCTTAATACACTTTACTAATAACTGGAATACAGAATAATCCATATTACTACACCTTGCACTTCCATTCCTTAGTCATGTAAAGTAAAGTTATGCCCTTGTATTGTAGGCTTTCTATCTTCCTAACTGGATTCCTTTTTATTTACTTTACTCCTTTACACTTCAGGGTTCAGCATATGGGAAACAGAACCACAGAACCCACACTTTCATATCTTCAGGAATTATATTGAGCTCCTTTCCCCCTCATCCCTCATCAAGCATCACAGCATGGATGCCCCAGCACTTCCATCTGTCTTTACTGTACTTGTAATCCCATCATAGTATCTAGGGTCAGAAGGGGACTAGAACAGGCCATCTAGTCTGACCCCCGCCAATGGCAAGAACCAGTGCCAGGGTCACAGGACCCCAGCCAAGTACCTATCTGCTCTACTCTTAAAGATGCCCAAGGTAGGAGCAAGAACAACTTCCCTGGGAAGCTGGTTCCACGTCCTAGCCACCCTAAATGTGAAGTAGTGCTTCCTAATGTCTAACCTAAACCTGCTCTCCAGTAATTTGTGACCATTGGTCCTAGTTACCCCTGGTGGTGCCCAGGAAAAAAGAGCCTGCCTTATTTCCTGCTGATCACCCCTCAGCAGCTTATAGGCAGCCACC
>JAGPOW010001327.1:28401609-28415094 GCA_030014935.1 Caiman crocodilus | reverse complement strand
GTTTTGTTTTGTTTTTTTCATTTGGAGTCTTGATAATGTTTTGAGTGATTTCATATGAATATTTAATTGGCCATAAAAACCTATTTCATATGAAAAATGGCCCCAATTCCACTTTCAAATCCCTCTAATATCTTTTATTGTTCTTTTTGTCCTCCCTTTCCTCCATCCTCTTCCTATATTTCTCTACACCATTTCAAAACCTCCTGTCTCATCTTTTAGTATATGCATGATTTGTTTTGATTTTATTCCATACTGAAATCAACTAAACTCTTTTTCAAAATGCTCAACCTTTCAATATCATTTTCTTTCAGCCACTCTGTGAGAAAAGAAATGTGTACTTTAATGGTGAGATGATTTGCTAAATGTCATAAAATTATTTGGGAAATTCTACTGAATGTTCTTCTTGAGAATAAAAGGGCACTAAGGGTCACCAAATGGCTGATAATACACGTTTCAGCTATGTAAGGCTCTTATAATAGAAAACTTGAAATTCAATCAAAAACAGATTGCAGATAATACTCTTATTATATAAAGTACAAAGTTAAAAGGGGGTTACAGTGCTTGCAATAATCCCTCTCACTTGTGAAATTTAGGAGCATTATAAACTCTTAACAATTTGTGACAGATGTGCCATGCTAGTGGCTTTGGTCCATTTAGAGTAAACTTTCAAAAAAGCTTTCTTTTTTATCGCTTTCTTACTGTTAATGGATTATTTTTGTTTCTTAAAGTCCTATCTCTGAGTGTCATTTACAGAATTTTGAAACACTCATGTGTAATTAAACGATCACTTTAGCCTAGACATGTAATTAAGTAAAATCAAGTGCTGCTTTATTATACAATAATCATGTATTCCTCTTGGTTGTGCATATTTGTGAAATATTTTCTTAATATACTTTCATGCAGTATATACTAATAATTTATTTTAGTGTTAACCATGGAAAGTACAAGTTTCTGCAAACAATATGCTATTAATGTTCAGGTCCACTGTTTAATAAAAAACTGCTGCACTCAATAAGTTATATTTTTAGAAATTCTTCAATATATTAAGAACACAGGACTGTCTTTTTTTAGTGCTGGATTGTAAAAAATAATATAAGGTTTAGAATAATGCATTTGTTTAGCTCTGTAATACCCCAGATGGATAGAGAGAAATTCTGGGTAGTTTTTAGGGGATACATGTGAGAAGTGTCCTTTTCCTGCTGCATCTCATGGCTTATTTTCTGTCTCACCATGGACTGTCACCTTTCTTTGATTCTGTAGAATTCTGCCCCAGTAGAACTGTTATGATGACTGCAAAAGGAGAATCACTCAGGGTACCTATAGATGCACAGGGCTCTGCTCTAACTCATGGCACTTTGCATAAAGTGTCATGAGATACAGCTGCTCCCATCCCCTCCCCAAACCAACAGATGTTGGAGGGCAGGGGGAGAGAGCAAGCAGCACAGACCTGCAAGCTGCTTTAGAATAGCCAAAGCTGAGGGTGGGCAGGATGGAATGGAGCTCCTTTGCTTTGTGCTCCCCCACCCTAGCTACTGTGCCAGAAGTATTGGGGAGAGTTGGGCCATGTCCACAAAGGGAGGGAGGTTCCCTTTCCACATGCCTCACCCAGGCCTCTTGACAGCAGCAGCACAAAGCTGTTAGCTCACAGGACTAGCTCGCAGGAACTGGGCTCAGTTCTCCCCCAGTACCCCAGCTGGAGTAGTTGGATTGGGCCCACAAGATTATGAGGCTCCCTGTACCCACCTCTAGCTCTGGCCATTCAAAAGCACCCAGAAGTTCCATGCTGCCATTTGCCCTACTTCCCCCTCTCCCACTGACAGGTCCAGCTCCATTCAAAAAATTAATCCTGGATGGAACACAAACTCCCTGAAGTTCTCTGCTTCAGACTGTGTTGATCTAATACTTCATTTGAACAGGGTTAATTTTTCATGCAATGGGCCATTTTAAAAGCACTCTTCAGCCATGCATGTATGTTAAGTCACAGCTGTAGAGCACTTTTAGGGTTCCAATTGCACAAAAAATGTCATTTGTGTAAACAATCTCAATTCTGTGTCGTCATTACCCGTACCCAAGATCTCACAAACTCTTCTTAGGGTCTAGGGTCTTTGGAGTTTTGAGGATTTATTCTAGTCTTACTTATTTCTGACAATGTAGAAGTCATTCTCGTGTGGTAGCATCTCCAACCAGCACTAATGCAAAGCAGCACCAATTCCCAAAGGGTGTTGATCATATTTTGGATAGGGCAGAGGACAATAAAGGATCATACTTTCCTTACTCGGATAAACTCTGCTTGATTGCAATGAGTTAGGAAGATAGGCTTAGGCAATAAAGAATCAGACTGTAAATAAATGATATATTTTCTTTTAAATGCATTGCACAGAAAGAAATAAGGACTTGTCTGGTGTAACAGAACAAGACAGCAGAATGGTAGGTTTAATTTACAGCATCTGGCTGTGGGTAATATTTAGTTCCTGACAGATGAATTGTCTCATAAGTCAGGGGTATGAAACTCACCCTGCCCTCTAGGCCAGGTCCAGATCATGGGGCTTCTGACAGGCCAGAGCCAGACTTAGTGGAAGCAGGGCCAGTGGTGGTGGGGTGAGCAGTGCTGTGCTGATACAGCCCTTACTTGCCCTGCTGCTGTCAATGCCCATTGGCCTGATTTCTGCAGCAGGCCCTACCCCACAGTTGATCTGCCTCCAAATTCCCTAACCACCCAGGAGCTCAGAGACTGAAGGAAATTACACTATGGGCACGATCTGGCCTACAGTCTGTATTTTTTATGTCCTGTTCTAGGTCAGTTTGTAAGAGATCATTGTACCTGCTCTTTCTTCTAGAAAAATACAATGAGCAGATTGCTCAATAGAATGAGCAGATTAGAACTTAGAACACTGGTAACTCAGACATCTTTAAGGACTATATTTTCAGGAATATATATCTTCCTGATGTACTTAATTAATTCTTAATAAATACTTAATACACTTTTTTGGTGATTAGTGCAATTCAGATCACTCCTGTTTAAATCTGATTTTTCTTATATCACTCCCTTACAGACCTTGAACTCACCTGTGTTTTTTGAAGGGATCCCTTATTTACTGCAGGTAACCAATCTTTCATTCCTAGACAGGAACATGTACTTCTCAGATAAGGCTCATAGGAACCAAACAGTAAGACCTTCCACCTCTATTTTATGGCCCCTGTTCTTGCTTTCGTAGTTCTCCGTGGAATCTGCAGTGTCACACATACAATACTTTATCTGACAGCTAATCGTAGCACTGTGCATTATAAATTGGTTTCAGCCCAAAATAAAGACATATTAATAGTGGAAAGAAGTGCTTTCTCTCACTCTTATATATGTGTATGCATCAAATAGAAAGCAGAGAAAATAATCCTCAACAAATGTTGGCAAAATGTTTGAAATTACTCAGGAATTTCTTCTATGAAATCTCCTCCCTGTATTCATAGTTCAGAAACAGTGCTCATGGTAAATAGACTCAGATATTGCACTCTCAGACTGCAGGCTTTTGAGGTACAGAGCATAGATTCCATTAGTTGTTGTTTCCATAGTTGAGCAAAATTAGCCCTGATCCCTGCTTCCTACAATCCAAATAAAATAATACAATTCCAGAAAAGAACTCTAAAGTATGCTTCTAACAGAAATGTATGCTCTATTTCAGCTCTGTCAGTTTAGGTTAATCAGAAGCAGATAAGGAAGTGGTAGGAAACCACACCTTTTTATCAGTTTATTTTGCTGCTTTAGCGCACTACAGCTCATCACTATAACAATTACTTCTCTGTCTCTTGAAAATAATTTTCATTTAAATGTGCTACCTTCTGGTCAGCATTACATCAGACATGTCATTAGCCTGGACAAATGGTGCAGCCTGTATTTTGTCCAAGTCAGTCTAATATTCAACATGACAGGTATACAACAAACAATGGAAGAAAATAGTAGGGAGAGAATTGCCTGAGACTTTCTCACTACACTAGACAGAAACCCACTAAAACAAATTAGCTCTCCCTAGAGGCAGCCTATTTAGCATGGCAGTGCTATACCAAATGAATTTATTTTGAACAGGGAGCTGAATTATTTTTAAATGAGAATTTGATGAAGAAGGACTCCAGCTGTCACATATTTTATTGATGTTGCTGCTAAAGGATTGCATTGGGTGTCAAAGCCTTTTAATTTTAGGTCAGTTTAATCTACTTGGAACTGCAAGATTTCTGCACACCAGATACTGTACTTTTACTTATGATTTCTGTGGGGTAGAACTATATACTACCCAGGGGACTATCTTGGGGAGACTGCCAAGGTTGTCATCCTAGAGGCAATAAACCTTCTCTCATGTGCAATTAGGGAATGACCTGGTGCTGACTGACTAACCCTGCCAGTTATGCTTCACTGAGGAGTAACTTATCAAATGTCACTTTTTAGCCTGAAAAGCAGAATTCCTTAATTCTCCTTAGGACAAGGAGCTGCTGCAAAAGCCATTTGTGTCCTTCAGTAAAGAGTCTGCTGGAAGTCACAGATAGGAAAAATAACTGAATCTCATGAGATTTCTACGGCTTCATTCTTCAGTTGCAAAACTGAGTGTTCCTTGCTCAGTTGGCCAAGCAGCTGCTAAACTTAGGTGCTGCTTGGATAAGAAATCAGTCACTGTTAGATTCCCACACCTTTCTCACTAGGTGTCTTGGGCATCACTCTCTCTTTCTGCAGTTGTTGTAATGCACAGAGCAGTTTCATTTGAGTCCCTTTATTTTAGTGAGGTCTGTGATCAATGTTCCCTGTAAGGTTTAGCACCTGGGAGTGTGCAGGTATCTCAGTGTGCCTACCCCTCTCCCCTTCTGCATCAGCCTGTGGCTGGGTTGGGGCAGGTGGCAAGTGGCTTGGCACGAAGCCAGCAGTGGCAGGGGGGAGCATCAGCACCCCCTTGCTACTTCACTGGGTCTGGGGGCTATGGCCCCCTACCACCTCCCTGTTGGTACATCACTGTTTGTGCAGCATTAAAAAGTTGTTGTGCGGCATGATTTTTTATCGTGCATGGCTGTGCACATGTGCAGCTTAGAAGGAACACTATCTGTGATCATTTTTGCCACCAAGGCTCCTAACGGTGGGCCATTAACACATCATTCATAAATTACCTACTAAACTCCTTGCCTATAAAATAGTATATGAACATTGTTTGTGTCAATATTTCATTGGGCTATGAGCTTCATACAACAATTAGTAAATTATTCTGGCTCAGTAGAAAGAGGTAGTTAGCACTGTCAGTCTAAAGGTAGGGCAGAGTGGCTCCTGACAAAATAGGATATTGCCTATGAAAACTTATGCATGTGTGTAGGCGTACACACAAGTTTTCTTTATCTTCACAGTGAGTGAAGTATGTTCAGCTTTCAGCAGTAGGGATATGTGATGCTGGATATGAAAGACAGTGTTCAAATAATCATCTTATTATAGGTAATGAAATCTGTCTGCAGAGCCACTGTTTTTTCTACAGCCCTTGGATGTAGATATTTTGGATTGAACAGATACTTCTGAGTGTATCTTGCCTAACACAATGGAGTCATTATCTTGATTGGGGTTTCTGCCTCTTGACTTCTGCAAAAACTAACTCCTATTAACAAAGGTTTCTCTAGTTGCAAAAGCAGGGGCTGAGATTTGGAAGTGATGTCTATGGGTATGCATTGCAAGAGAAAATAATGCGAAAGCCACTAGTTTGCAAAATGACACAGTGGTGAGGGTATTCTGAGCACAAGCAGAGAGAGTGAAGATCTGTTTGGGCATAGCACTTGTTTTAGATGCAGGATAAGGGGCTGCAAAGAAAAGAAACAATTCTTGCTTCTGTTTTGTGAAGGGAATTGGACTTTTTCTACATTCTCTGTGGGTAAACAGGACTGTATCTAAGATAAGATCTATAACTGATTTCTCCTAACAGAAAAACACTGTGCAAAGCAACAAATACTGGTAATTGCTCTGGCTAAAAGACCCGTTTCCTCAACCATGAAGGACATTCAATAGGCCTGTGTGAAGCAGTCGATTTGGATCTGGAGATTTGGTGCTGATTTGGACATTCAGACATAGACTACATAGGCAGCAGTCCTCGACCATGCTGGACACAGTTGCCTCCAGATGGTAAGTCTGTTGTGGTGGGTGGAGCGGGGAGGGAAGGAGCATAGGGGGCCAGATCAATTCCTTCACAGCAAGGGAGGGATTGGAACTGGGACTGGGACAAGCAGGTCACAGGGGCAAGCGCTTACACCTGGACTGGGGTGGAGCTGGTGGCAGGCGCTATGGGGAATGTTAGGTTGGCTGCACCCCCATAGCCCCCCACTCCACTGCACTTTGCAGGGAGGGCAGAGCCAGGGCTGCAGTCCAGGCTGTGACAGGGGCTAGTCACCTAGAGCATAGCCTGCCCCAGCTTGCCCCACACAGATCCAGCAGTACACGCCAGCTCCCATTCCCTCCCAGACCAGTGGCGAGTGCCACCAGATAAGCCACCAGACCAATGGAACACAGTGGCACATAATGGCAGGAGCTGCCCTCCCCGAGTTCTGCACCCCATCACCTCAGCTGGACAGCTTGTCCCAGCCCCAGCCTCAATCCCTTCCTCACTGTGGAGGCATTGATCTCCCCGGCATGCTCCTTCCCTCCCACCTCTGCCCATCACAACAGACTTATCAGCTGGAGGCAGCTGTGTCCAGCATGGTCAAGGACTGCTGCCTGTTTAGTCTATGGCCTAATGTCTGAATCATCTCTGAATCTCTCTGAATTGATTTGGAGGCTTCCACATCAATTCAGACCTTTTAATGCATCTCCTGATTCAATCTGGAGATTTGGCCACTGAATTGGGTCAAATCTCCTCCAAACTAAACCAAAGCTTCGCACAACCCTAGCATTCAGTATGGCATAATGGGATGGGACTTTGCCCCTTTTTTCTCCCAACAAGAAGACTCATAATTTTGACAAGTGACAAGTTAACTGTCTTGAACACCTGGCACTCAGTGCTAAGGATGAGCTAAATGCTTTCAATTGGTGGGCAGCTTCTACACACTGCCAAAAGTGTAATGCTTTTAGTGGAACTCAGTTGGGAACAATCTGCTAATTAGCAGGCTAGAAGTTCCAGAGATCTACAAGTGCAATGGGTGAAAGCTGTAAGTTGTAATAATTACATGCTAATTACCTCCCTTAAGCAACTGGCCACCAACTGGTCTGACTTACATAAAAGAAACAATCAAGGCACACACTTGTTTTCAGACCATGGAGAAAGAAAAGATCTCTAGCACAAGTTGGAGCCCAGTGCTTGTTCTGTTTTCTTCTGACTGGAGAAGTGCGGGGGAAGACTTTGCTCTAATAGAGTGATCAGAAATCAATCAAACAGAGGGGCTGTAACTTGAAAAAAAACCTTTTGTTTTTATTGGCTCCACCAGTCTCCAAATTAGTAACTCCAGCAGAACAGAAGCCTTCAAAAGCTCTTGCGCTTATTCATTTGCTACTGGCTAACCTGCTGTGTTAAAATCCCAAATGAACAGCTGAAGGGGTAAGGCTCTAACAGTTGCAAATGCATTGTAAAACAAATCGATGCTTTGAGTCTGTGACTTCCTGAGTTTTGGTGTTTTCTTGCTGAACTAGAAAACATCAGTCATATTCCTCCCCCAGACACTTCACATTGTAGGCCTCTTGGGGTATAATATCCTCCCTCAAACATTCTGGTCTTTTCAGTTTTTGAATATATGTTTGTGGCTTTAGAAAAACTTTCTTTGTTTTACTTCTAATAATTGTTTAATAGAGAAATAAGGGACAATATTCTCACAGGCATGCAGAGCTCCAGGGGCAGTGGATCAAAACTGGGACAGTCTTTCAAAAGGGAGTAATAAGGATTTAAAACCATAAATGTGAATGGTCTCAAATAAAGAATCTTAGTGGTAGTTTGAAAATGTGACCTTCTCTTACCCCTGACTTTCAATTCTGTTCCCTAATAAAAGCCGACATTGTAAAGGAATGCGAGTTTCAAAAAAATGAGTCTGTCCTTGAAAATGTCATGCAGTTGAACTGTATCCACACATGGCTTTGTGCTATGTTATGTCAGGTTAGGTCACATCACGTGCTGTGACTTGACTTGCAGTAACCCAGTGTGGCTTGATACATATGCTTCATTGCCTTGCTAGTTTACAATAATACTGTTTTTTGTTTTTTTCTAAGGGGCAGCTCAAAGTTAAAATTGCCCTGCAATTGAGTGTATTTTATTGGGTTTTTTTCCAGCAGCTATGCACTGCTGTTAGGAATTCTATTGCTCTTATCAGGAGCAGTTGGGTATAAATTACACATGAAAGAGAAAGTAAAATGGCAAGTAAAGGAGAAAAAAAAATCTAGATATGGACAGCCTATTTAGATCACTAGTTAGATGTTACTTTCATTCCCCTGACTTTATAGAAAAATGCAGAGGAAAACCCTACTCATTACAGGGTTCTGTGGTAGTTAAGGTTTTTGTAGAACTTCTTTTGAGCAGAGCATTAAAACAGCATAACAATTACTATCATCAGGTAGGCATCATGGTACAGGAATCAGTCATTTTCACTTGCGCGTGAATCGGATTAGTCACTGCAGAAATGACTGTACAGTAGTAAGTATAAGCCAAGCTGAGCCCTGTAAGAAGGACAGATCTTTAAACAATAATAAACAGAATTCGATACCAAGTAGCTTGTGACTCAGTATTGTTAATCATTGTTTCTCTTCCCTTTTTTGCTGACTCATTTCCTGAACATCCAGGGTGCTCATTAGTATGTTGGAAAATAAGGTTGCTTCCATAAAGGAAGCATGTGTTACTGTATATAAATTTAAAAAAAAAAAACCTGGTTATTGTTGCACTATCTGTTTTAACTAAGGAAAATTATATTTAATTCCTTCCTCTTCTCCATTAATCTCTTTATTTTCTGATGCTTGACAGCTTGTTCTTCTGCAAGCCAGAGAATAGTACATATTTCCCTATGAGTACTAATAGCCAGATTTTTAAATGTATTTAGATGCTAGAAAATGTAGATCCCACTAGATTTTTCAGGAGCTGCTGGATGCTGGGACTCCCACTGAAACTGATGGCAAAAATAGCAAAGTAGTACTCATGTCTGAATCACTTACAGACTATGTGTTCTGAAATCTTTGCTATCGAACCATTTTTCCTTTTCATGCAATCTTCTGAAAATGGATGGCTACCTTTCGAAACATAAGCAGCTCTGTTTGTAATGTAAACATTTGAAGAGCTTTTTTTAAATCAAATTTTTGTTTCAAAACAGAATGCTCATTAAATTAAAATGGTACTTTTTTAAAGAGTTAAGTAAAATATATCTTCTGGTACTTCCCCAAAGTGGTAGAGGTTTACTAAATCCAAACAGAATGTTAAATCTTCTCATTTGGAGAACTTTGATAGTCCTTTGAATAAGCTTTCAAACACCTTGAAAAGTTCTGTTGTAATTAAAAAATGATCAGAAAGTGGGGAATTTGGATTGTGAGGGAGGAAATACTTTGGAATATCAAACATTTTATTTTAAAGCTGTTGAAGAAGAGAATTTAATTAATGTTTTTCTCTGTAGTAATTAAGGTTATCCTCTTCAGCAATTGAGGTTGCTTCTATAATATAGCAGCACCAGCATTTTTAGTATCTCTGTCTCTGGATGAATAATATTAGGGTTTCTTTAGGGCTAGGCTCTTCCCTGTCTTATGAATGGCATCATTTTTTCAGTTTCAGTAGTAGAGAAAATCAGTTTGATCAGAACCATTACCTCTGATCACAAAATGCAGATTTATTTTACAGACAACGTATGTTAACGCTGCAAGGAGGTATATCACTGTCATATTTTACATATTTCAAGGACCCTTGAATATTGATACTTATGCTGGATTTAAGGGAAAGTGTAAACATTTATAACCTTAAAAGATCAGAGAAAATTGTAAACACTTGACACAGAACACATTTTAATCTTTAAAAACCTGCAGTAGCATGAAATCATGTTTTGCAAAACAAAATATTACACAATATCATATTTTTTTTTATAAAAAAGCATAGACTTTCCATTTGATGGAGAGAAGAAAACATGGTGAGAGATTCAGATGCTACTTAATTTTAAACTGTGTAAAACTAGTTTAAATGTCTTCCTTTACACCTGCCTGAGATGTATTTTAATCTTATTTTGAGCACAATTTTGAATTCCCATATGTATTCTTTTTATGCTTATTATAGAATAACAAAATCATAGAATTGTAGTCCCAGAAGGGACCTGTAAGATCATCATGCCCAATCCCCTGCCATGGGCAGGAAGTTATTGGGTACAGACAAGCACAGCAAGGTACCTGTCCAGCCTCCTTTTGAACACTTCCAAAGATGGTGACTGCACCACTTCTGCAGGGAGTGTGTTCCAGATTCTGGTGACTCTTACAGAGAAGAAGTGCTTCATTATATCTAGCCTGAACTGGTCCTCATTCTTCCTTGAGGAGCCTTCCTGAAGAGTTGCTTACCTTAATCTTGGCGTTCACTTGGTGCACTTACAGGTGGCTATCAAGTCCCCTCTCAGCCTTCTCTTACTCAAACTTAACAGAACCAATTCCCCAAGTTTCTCCTTGTATAGACTATCCTCCATGGTCTTTGTACTCTCTTGAGCTTATCCATGTCGTTCTTGACGTGCGGTGCCCAGAACTGGACACCGTACTCCAGCTGAGGCCTCACCAGTGCCAAACAGAGAGGGAGGGGCCCTTCCCTGGCTCTACTGGACACACATCAGCTGATGCACACCAGGGTTCTATTTGCTTTCCTGGCAACCTTATTGCAGTTCTGGCTCATATTCATCTTCTGGTCAACTGTAACCACAGGTCTCACTCAGATACTGTGCCAGCCAGTGGACCACCACCCATAGTGTTGTTGTAGTGAGGGTTCTTCCTACCCAGAGAAAGGACTTTGCACTTATCCCTGTTAAACCTCATCTGATTCTGTTTTGCCCTTGAGTCTATTATGAGTCTATGGGTATGTGCTATAAGCTTTCTATGTAAGCTGTATGATACCTTTGTTGGTAATTACCTTACTTCTAACAAACAATTCCAGTAGTCTACTTGCATTATAAAATCATATTCCTAGAAATGATGGTCATTAGATCTGAACATAGATAGTAGACTATATAGCTATCGATAGGACTGCCATTATGAATTGTCTTTCTGTAAATGGAACTGTTGTCTTGTCCCCTTGGATCACTTTTTCCCCCTCCCAACCAAAGTTTAGGTAAAACAAAAATGTGAAAGAATATTGTTCACTGAACAGAATGAATGCATGCCCATAAGAGCAATTCACACATGGATCCCCCCCCATCTGTTCGCTATTCATTAAAAAAATATTTTTAACAAATTCAGCAGAACTGAGAAAATCAGTTTATATGTGTATGTTTATTTTTAAATGAAATTGAAGTAAATGTTGAGGAAAACTTCTCTCTTCAACATCATTCTTTATCGAGGATAGAAGAAGCTTCAACCACCATAAACATCTTAGGGTTTTATAGATAAGAAATTGGTGAAACAGCTGGTTCAAATTCATAACACATTCTTGTATTGTAATTGAAAAGATTTGATCCAGCTCTCATGTTCACGGTATGTTTAAATGAGAACAATACCAACAACATCTTATGGAGCCCTTGTATACTTGACTAGACTGCAGATCCTGAGTTTGGGAATATACAACTAGTATATTTAGATTGACCTAACCAAGGTTAGGTCAGTCTGAGTGGCCAGGCATGCAGGTGTTGGCAGTGGGCTTAAGATGCCTGATCTAATGTTAGTTCATTGCAGAGATGAATTTCTTTTAGATTGGCCTAGGTTAATACTATATAAAATAGGTTAACCCTGCTCAACAAACACCTGCACATGTTCACAGCACAACCCTGGAACTGAAAAAGCTAAATCATTCACCTCAGTGGGGCTCAATTTTTCCTACCTCTCTCCCCAATCCTGACTAAGCTATTTTTAGCCCCTCTAACTAACTCTGCAGATCCACCAGCCCCTCCTCTGGACACACCAGTACAAACTATGGATGGCCCTGCCAGCCCTTTCCCCTGCTCCAGCCCTGTGAGTTATTTATCTTGGGCTACCCAAAGTAAGCCACCTAAATCTAAACTGGGTCCTGAAAACACTTGCTTATATCCTTTCTGTATAGAGCTTAAGCACATCTAGGTGGGGCAATTTTTCCTTCTTATTCTTGTGCCTCAAAGAATAAGCTGAGGCATCTGTTGTGTTATGATGTCATCCTTCCTTCTCAAGCTATAGGACATTTCAGGGCTGGGCTTACAGAAACGTTCTCAGTTCTTTTATTCCCTTGAGAAAAGGTAGTTGAAAAAATACAACCGTTGCAGAAGTGAAATACTATAGTTTGGGGTGAGTTGTCTGTAGCACAACAAAAATACCCTTTGTAGATTGAAATGTATTGCTGGTACTTATAGCAGAAAAAACCATACCATAAAAATTACAGAAAATACTTGAGAAACATGTAAAGCATTTTATATTTTCAGAAACTCTTAAGTACATAAGACATTAGAAATGTAAGGCACAAACTCTCAATAATAGACTTAATTGCAAGAGAATAGACATTCATCTTATTTGCTTTCCTTTATTGGTATTTTATTCCATTTTCACTCATTTACTTAGTTTTATTCAAATAAGTCCTTTCAGGATACAAAATTCATATAACTGTCATCTTTTAAAAATACATAGGAATCTGTCATCTTTCCATTATTCTTGTTTTCCTATTTAATAATTCAAAACTTCCTGTTCAAACCACTTGTAGCTCACTCATTCAGAAAAAAAGCATTGGAAATGGGTAGGATTTGTTGGGGGTTTGAGGTATGTAAACTTAGCCTCTAAGGTCCAGTGGACAGAATTAATTATTTGAGCCCTAGGTTCTTCACAACAATTGATTTTAGTCTTCTTCAAGCTTTAAATCTTCATACTGTTCTCAAACCAAAGGATATCTCACAAGAAGATCACTACTATAAATAGACTGTAAAGGTTTACCAATAATTGTAATTACCCCAGGGAATTCTAGTAGTCTTCAATAGCTCTAGGAGTTTCCTTATGGGAACCAACTGGAAACTAGTTAAAATGATGATGATGATGATGTGTGTGAAGATTTCACTGTGACTGGAAGCAGAATAGGAACATGGTAGGCATGTTAGTATGTTAAGTATAATATACTTTCTCCATGAGATTCAGTTAGGTAAATTGACAGCCTACACTACTTGACATTTCTAAGGTGTTACAAGCATATGCAGGATAAAGTCAAACTGAAACTTTTGTGCTTTCCTTTTTTGGTCACATTTTCTTTTTATTTCACATTTGCTTTGCTTTCCATTACATTAGTTCTTCACATTTGGAGTACAGGATTTCGTTTATGTCTGCTCATTTTTATATTTGGCTTAATTTTAGACTTGTAGATTTACTTAAAAAACAATGTAACACTT
>JAGPOW010001327.1:28379754-28401509 GCA_030014935.1 Caiman crocodilus | reverse complement strand
CTTTGTGATCTCTGTGGTAGATAAAATAGATTTGAATATACAAAACAGAAGAAGAAAGTCCAAAATATAATACCAGGGATTTGGAATAATTAAGAATATCCGAAGAATAAATATGTAGCTAGTTCTAAGATACGTAGTCTTAGACAGTAAAAAAAAATCAGGTAAACAACTAGTCAAGATGTTAAACTGTATGCAAGTTACCTACCTTTCTTAATATGTGCTATCTGTTCCTTTATTAATAATTCTATAAAGGTTTTCTCAAATAACTTCAATTTAACAATCATGAAAGGCTGCAGCTTTTTCTCCAACAGTTGTAATTGACGTTGATTAAAAATCTTTTACAGAGTTAATCAGTATCACAAATTTTATTTAAAATCTTTAAATTACTAATTTTCCCCACATTTTTGTTGATGTATTTCACTTCTATGAATAATTTTGATACATAAAAAGAGGGGGGAAATAATAAGTGGAGAGAAGTGGGAGAAGAAATAGCATCAAACTTCCCTGATCCTGATTGCAAAACAAGGAAAAAAGAAACTCTCTTTACTCACTCTGAAACCAAATATGAAAGGAATCATGTTGAAACTGTTAATAAAATACTTTTCAATAAGATACTTTATCAATTTAGTTTCTTAATTGGCTACTTCTGATACTTACATATTGCATTTTTACGTTAATGTTTCACAGTTCTCATTCAAACTGCAAACTATAGTCATAGAGCTGGAAGAGACTTTAAGAGTTATTTAGTTTAGTTTCTCCTACACAAAGGCAGAATGCTCTATGACTAAATCATCTCAGACAAATGCTAATCTGGTGTTTTCTTCAAAACTTTTAGTGAAGGTGATTCTACAGCTTTGCTGGGTAGGTTGATTCTGTTACTCATGAAGCTGTCCTGAGGCTTACCTTATGTCGTCAGTGCTTCACTTTAACCCCTTTGTGTTTTGTCTGTTTTAAAATGTGGAGCCCAAACTCATAAACAACTTCAGCTGAGGTCTAATCAGCAGTTATTGATGCTATGTTCTTCTGTCTTTCATATAATACTTCTGTTAAAGCAGTCCCAAAATGATTCAATGTGATTTTAAATGTTAAAATTACAGTCCCCCAGAATGTTTTCCAGCTGTGGGCTGGGCTATGCTGCCTACTCTAGAGTTCCCAGTCTACAAGGGGTGAAGAGGAACTGCTCCCCACCTGAAAAACTTGGCTGGGGTCTGGCACCAGGGAGGGGGGTTAAATATACTTTCCCCTGCTCAAACTTGCTGCTGGCTGTAGCCCAGTTATGCTGCTTTCCCCATCCCCAGAGTGATTTAGCATGGGGAATGGGAAGGAAGCCCATCCCCCACAATAGATTGCGCTGGGATGGGAGGCATCCCAGCTGAGTTGCTTTCCCATCTCCTATGCTAGATTGTGCCAGGGATGGGGCAAGCAGCCTAGCTGGGCTGCCTCCCACCCCTGGCATTATCTAGCACTGGGGATAGAGATCTAGCATGGGAGATGGGGCATCAACACAGCTGGGCTGACTTCCCATCCCTACCCTGTGGTTGCCTAGCTGCCTCCCACCCACAGCGTGATCTAGCACTGGGGATAGAGATCTAGCACGGGGGATGGGAAACCCAGCTGGGCTGACGTCCCACCCCTAGCCTATGGTTGAAATGTTTCAACTTCTGAAACATTTCGACTAGCCTCATTTTGTTTCAAGGCTATTTTGACGGCCTTTGTTTCATTCTGATTTTGCTGTTTTAACTTCAAAATTGGTCAAAACAGTGTCAAAATAAAACAGCCGGTGAAATGTCACACAGCCCTACTGTATTGTTTGCATTCATTTTTAATAATGTAGCTTACATGTAGCTGCAATTGTAACAATTGTTTCTAGTCAGGTATGGGATGATAACAAGTGGAATGAGAGGTAAACTAGTCCCATCATTTTCTTCTTGGAAAGCTCACTTTAAAAATAACAAATTTAGTAGAATATTATAGAAAGGTGTGAAGTAGGGTGTATAACAAGGAAATATTTTCTTGTGAAAGGTAGTGAAGGCTTGGCTTTCCTTTATTCTGTTGTTGTTCCATTTAGCTTTCTGCAAGGCAAGAAGAATAGTCAATCTGATGCATTAAATAAAGTCAAACAGTTAGCTTACTCTTGAAAGAAGTAGGTTAAAGATTTGGGTCAGATAGCCCCCTAAGGTTTCTCCACACATGTGCACATCATCCCTTCTACACACATAGGGAGAGGCTCAGACGACTATGGCAGTGCCTTAAGGTATTGATTTTCAAGGTCCTTAGTATTTTGTGTCCCAGGTCTCTCTATAAGTTTCAGAATTCTTCTAACCAAGCCTTGAGGTCTGAACAGAAGAGGTTAAAAGACCCTAGGGCTTTCCTTTAAAGAATTTCTGAAAGGTCCTCCCTACCTATAAAAAACATCCATATAATTAGGTCCTTTTTGAAAGGCATTTTAGAACTACTTATTTCATATGGTCATCTGCTATAACTTAGTAAAATGAAATGAGTTGTCCTAAAAATTCCTGTAATAAGATAGGACTATATTTTTATGCCTTATAAGACAGATAAAGATATCTTGAATGGTATTATAAGGCACCTAGTAGATATGTTCCTTCCAAACCTACTTCTCTGATTCTTTGACTTCATACCTAAAATGCTCATTTAA
The DNA here is from genome assembly GCA_030014935.1 of Caiman crocodilus. Lineage (NCBI taxonomy): Eukaryota > Metazoa > Chordata > Crocodylia > Alligatoridae > Caiman > Caiman crocodilus. The sequence goes on along the minus strand of JAGPOW010001327.1, from coordinate 28,398,850 downwards.
AGCCAGTCTGCATCCTTGTCATTGTAAGTGTCCATTATCTATTATTTTGTTGCTTTCGCAATCATCTTGACCTACACAAGATATTTTCTTTTCTATCTCCAAGGAGAATGACACTTACAGAAGCAGAAAGTTGATGTTTCTGATTTTGTATTTTTTTTATTTTTGATATGCTGACATGTGGTATTCGGGGAGTATGAACAATCCTATTGTCCCAGCTTCTTCTGTAACACATTTCTAATTCAAACAACAGTGTAAGAACTAAACTCTCAAAGGTGAGTTTGAAAAAAGAACAGAGAATCTCTTTTCTGATTTTGTTACATTTGCCTTCACTAGAATTAATTGCACCCCCTCCTATGATTTCTAAGGCAATATATTTAACTTCTTTCAAATTGTCAAGATCAAAGTCACTTCTAATCACTAAAAAGTCAGCATCCATTATATCTGGAATGCATGCAAAAAGGAATGCAAATGTGGAAGAAAACAAATCTTTAAAGAGGGCAGGAAATGAGTGGGAGAGCTTAAACATGCCTTCTGTGTTTTCTCTTTAGACACATTTGTATGATTGTCACCCAAAACTTTATCTGGCTAGATCTGTGTCTCTTGTGAAATGCCTATGTTTGTTTCTCATTTTGGACCATTTCTGTGGCAAATAAATCCATCCTTTAACTCCCTTCCAATGCTAATCTCACTCAGTTTGGTTTTAGTGCACATTAGGAGAAGGCAGGCTAAATAAAGAATCTAACGAATAGTAAAGTGGGAATAAGAAAAGTGTTTTAATTGATTTCTATGCTACATAAGCTGTCACTGAAGAAAACTTCCATCACACAGAGGAGAGAGAGCATAATATAGTCCGTGGAATACAAATCTGGGGGCCAAGATTTAGTAGTAGTTATTTTCATGTTTCACCACGTGGTAGAATATAAGGAGTGAAGGTAAAATTGATTTATTATACATTGAACTAGTTTCAAGGGTGATGTTACTAGAGTTCCTCTTTTACCTCCATGCAGCTGGTCATTTCCTGTGATCTAGAGACCAATGATTAGTGATAAATATCTTTTAATACCCTGCACTGATAGGATGGAATAGAAGTGTCATAAAAAAATTTGATCATTAGGCCTATTGGTTTTGAATCCTTGCTTTGTTACTGACTTCTGATGTAGTGAGTCCACAGTTTCATAGACGCTAGGTTTCATAGAAATTAGGGCTGGAAGAGACCTTGTAAGATCATCAGGTCCAGCCCTTGTTAATCTTGTGAGGTAAATTAATCTTGCCTTGTAAGAGGTACAAGGTAAGTTGATTTTACCTTTCTGTTTGCTATATAGAATTTTCAAATTCAGAACTGACTACATGGTTTACTGTGGAAAAAAAATCAAAACTCCAGGAGGAAGGCTGTTTTTTTCTTTGTCCCTCTTTAAATATCTATAATAGTTTTGCTCGCAAATTAGTGAGTATTACTCTGATCTCTGTTTTATGTTGGCATAATTCTTATGACCAGTTTGTCTTAATTTTACCAGTTTAGAATAATATGATTAGAATCAGGCCTTTGAACTTGTAGTGGTAAGTCAGGACTATATCACACCTGTGTCCTGCTTATGCTGATGCTGTTACTGCTGCTATTCTACAAGGACTGCTTTCATATCTTTCCTGTTGGCATCTCTACAAGTCAGTGTAGAATAAGCCAAAGGATATGCTTTTGGTCCTCATAGTAAACACAAAATCATTTATTTCTATCTCTTGAAGACAGCACTGTTGGTGAGGGTAGTCCCCTAGTCACCATTTAATCACTTACATCTTGAAAGCTTTAGTAATGGTGCACTGCTCTGGTGACGTAAGTAGGACAGAAAAAAATTACATGTTCAGGGGCAGCTAGATTTTTCAAGTGTTTGTCACATAGTGGAGATCAAAAGAATAAGATAACAGGTGTAGCAAAACTGCTGTGCATAAAGGACAGAAAATATTTTTTAAAGATATGGAGTTAAATTGTGAGACAGTTACTCTTCAAATGCTGTTTTGAATTCAAAAGGAAATTTTGATTTGACTTGTACTGTAATCCTTTGAATATTGATTTTTTTTTATAAATGTGATGCCATGCATTCTCCCGGAGATGCATCTGCGTGAGACATCTCTGGCATTTATTTATTGTTTGGTCTCTCAGTGTACCCCTTGAAGCTAGTTCAAGTGTGGGTTCTAGAGTAGGGCACAAGTCCTGGCTACTTCTGACTATAAGACCCTCCTTATGACCCTTTCTGGCTGTCCATGGTCCTCTCAGGGATCTTTACCTCTTGATAGATAAAAGTGCACTTCAAAGTCCCAAGTAGTAAAGCAGACAGCTCCTGTTACATAAAGGCATTTACTGGGGGCAAACGCTACTCATCCAGGAGTTCTCTTCTCCCTCCAAAAGGCTAAGCAGTCCTTCTGTTCCCAATCTAGCCCACACAGATTTAGTACCCCAAAGCAGACTCAGCTGTTCCCTCTCTGGTTTGCACTATGAGCCCCTAAAATGCTCAAATGTTCACTCTTAGGATTCTCCTCATCAAAGGCTGCTACTCTCCTTTAGACTGATCTATTTCTTGTGATGCTTATCTTGGGCCACTTCTTTTGATGCCTTCAGGATATCACCTTAAACCCCACCTTGCTGAAGTGTGGACAAAGCTATTTAATTCTCTGATGCTAAAGGTCTAGCTTATCTCATCTTCATATAGGCAGGTCTGAGAACTAGCAGGAACTCAATTAACCCTTTTCCCACATGTAGAAGCTAGTCAGGGAAACTGGGTGCATCTACATGTGAAATTCATGTGACACAATAAACTCTGGAGCAGTTCAAGTTGGAGTCAACTGCCCGTCACCATAAGGTCTAGATGTGTATCTGGGACAGCAGGAATTTGAGGCAGTGCAGCCCCACGCTGGCAGCAGGCTCAGGAGGTTAGCTTTGGGCAGCAGAATCAGGCAGCAGAGGGGTTGGTTGGAACATGAAAATGCTAAAACTGGGGAGCTGTGCAGCAGGCAGTCCCAATATGTTAGTACCCCTCATGCCCCAGCCAACCCTGTCACTGTCTATACTGTCTCTGACTGTACTATCATATGGCAGAGTTAATTTACTGTGCCCTAATACTGGTGCACATGTATATGGCGATGCTTTGCTGTGGAGCTAATTGGTCAACTCCACAGTAAAGTACATGTGTAGATGGATCCACTAAGGCATGTGCCACTGTTATAATTCATAGATTCATAGACTGTTAGGGGCTGGAAGAGACGTTGCAGATCACTGGGTCCAGACCCCCTCTCCCCCCACACACACACATACACACGCACTAGGCAGGAAGACAAATGGGGTCAAGTGACCTCAGCAAGGTGACTGTCTCCTCTTGAAAACGTCCAGGGTAGGTGACTGAACCACTTCTGGTGAGAGTTTATTCCACAGTCTGGACACTCTGTGAAGGAGTTTTTCCTGGTATTAAGCCTGAAGTGGCCTTTCAGGAGTTTATATCCATTGGTCCTGGTCTTCCCCAGAGGTGCCCTAATGAACAGTTGTTCACTGAGCTCCTAATGCACTCCTCTGATATAGTGGTAGCCTGCTATCAAGTCCCCTCTCTACCATCTCTTCTTTAAGCTAAAGAGGTCCATGTCCCTCAGCCTTTCCTAATATGGCTTGTCTTGCAAATCCCTGATCATATGGGTGGCTCTTTTCTGGACCCTCTAAAGGTTTTTTACATCCTTATTGAAGGGTGGTATCCAGAACTAGACACAGTACTCCAACTATGGTCTCACCAGTGCTGAGTACAGCAGGATTATCACTTCCTTAGTTTTACACAAGATGCGTCAGTTGATGCATGCCAACATTTTATTTGCCGTGATGGCCACTGCATTGCACTGACAGATCATGTCCATGCGATGGTTAATCATTACCTCCAGGTCCCTTTTGGCTCACATGGGAGCCTGTATGTATGTTAAGGGTTATTTGCCCCTAGGTGGAGCACTTTACAATTGGAAGTGTTATACTTGATCTGGTTCCAGTCTGCCCAACTCTCAAGCCTGTCCAGGTCTACCTGTCTCTGACAGCTATCTTCTGGAGTGGCCACACTGCCTCATAACTTGGTATCATCCAGGAACTTGGTCAGCAAACCTTTCAGTCCTCCATCCAAATCATTGATAAAGATGTTGAAAAGTGCCGATCCAAACACGGACCCCTGAGGGACAGTGGTGGCCACTTCGTGCCAGGATGAAACAGTTCCATTCATGAGAACACTCTGGGTCCTACCTTATAGCCAGTTTCCCACCCACTGAACCATTGAGCAGCTGAGCTCACAGTCTTCCAGTTTTCCCACAAGGATACTGTGAAATACTAGAACAAAAGCCTTCTGGAAGTCTAGGTATATAATGTCTACCTTGTCTTCTATGTCCAGGTGGCAAAAGACCTGGTTGTAGAAGGAGATGAAATTGGTAAGACAAGACCTACCCATGACAAAAGTCATGCTGGCTGTTGTTCAGAATCTCACCTTCTGCAAGCATATCACACACAGATTCTTTAATGACCTTTTCCAGGAATTTCCCTGGGATGGAGGTTAGTCTGATTGGCCTATAGTTGCCCAGGTCCTCCCTCTTACTATTCTTGAAGACGGACACAATGTTGGCCCTTTTCTAATCCTCAGGGCTCTACCCTGTGACTCCCCTGTGTGCCATGAATTCTGAAAGAATATGAAGGGGGGAACACATTTAAGAATATGAACACACTTAAATTTGCAGTAATATCTCTAGTCCTTCATGTATGAAGCTGGAGTTTCATTAATTTTTTTTTTTAATAAAAATGTATATTAAGTTTGAATGTTTCTGAAAGGCAAATTTCAAATAAACATTTTATTTCAATAGTAAAGACACAGATTTGGGTGTGAGCTGGTTATTGAGGCATCTAGTAATGAAACATTAACAATGCCACATGATTAATCGTTTTTTTTTCCTCAGTGTAAATTCTAAATTCAACCATGGTTGGTTAATAATTTTCCAATATTGAAATTTTAGATAAATAAATATTTGGTGTTTGGCCATAGTCTGCAATCCAGTCGTCATTAGCTTCAACTAATGTATATATTTATCAAATGCCCAAATATTGTGGCAGACAGTTTCTGAATGGGGAAAAAAGAAACTCATCAGGTTATTCTCTTGGTCCTAGTAACTTGGATTTCACCAAACCTTTTTTTTTTTTTTTTTTTCCACTTTAATATTGCAAAAATCAGTTTTGCATTGAATAATGTGCAAGTGTTAATGTACATAATATATATCTGTCTAGAAGCTGCCTGAATTGTAGCACCTCATTTTTTTTTTTTTAGAAAAAAGGCCTTGTTTTCTATTAAGAAAAGACCATTCTTTACAAGTGTGTACAATTTACACCTTATTCGGTACACAAAGAACTCTCTTTTTCCATCTTTATATACCTCTGGTTTCTCACAATATGGATACTATATGCTACATGGACTCCATGGCTTTGTGAAGCAGTCAGAATTCATTTACACTTGCATGTAAGAGCTGTTTTGCATAAAATATAAGCTCTCACAGATATAAATGGTTTAATGTAAGTAATCATAGGCATGTTATATCATCCATTCATCAGTGAATGATGGTGGACATCGCAACTATTCTACTGACTGGTGATGGATTTTCTTGTGTGCTTGTAAAGACTGTACATGTCAGTACTAAAAGGCATATTGTTCAAATCATTGATTGATGTTTACACTTTAAGATAAGCCAGAAAATCTAAACTAAATGAGCTACAGCAAACTAAACCTGAATCCAAATAACTAAAGTACTAGAAAGCATGGGTTTCTACTGTAACACAGACACTTTAAAATGCCTAAGCATTTTGTTTCTGTTTACAAAAGATTAATAGAATATTTTTCACCTAATAAGAAAAATTCTTTACAATGTGAGACTTTCACATACACTCTCTCTCTCTCTCTCTCTTTTTTTTCTTAACGAATACTTGACAGAAAGTCCTGCTTTCATTTGCCCTTTACAAATGAACACTGGGTCTGGACATTTCTTTTCTTCTAAATCTTCGAGCTGTAAGACAATTAAATTTTACATGGTAGGAGCAGGTGGCAGATTACATTTATAATGGCTTTCTGTTTCCTAAAGAGTTTGTTAAAACAGAGCCACTTTGGACACAGTGACAAATGAGGACTTTAAGAAGAAATCACCAGAGCAGAAAAGTGTTACCTTGGCTGTAATGATTATTTCTCCTTACATTTGATGGAAAAAAAAAAGTTGAGGATATCTTAATTTGTAGGGAGAGATATGCAAATAGCCTGCATTTAGATAAATATATTGGCCCTGCCCATTCCAGAATTACTGTTTGCTTCAGATTAATAGGAAAATGTAACATCAAAACAACAGTAATCCTTTCTTTTTTTGTTTCTGAAATTAAGACACATTGTTTGAATTGCTGAACTGTTCTGATGGCTTTTGAATGCACATATTGAATAACCAATTAAAATCTTCTACCAGTACACAAAATCATACCTAGAGTTATATCAAATCTGCACACAACAAGAAGGTGGCACCACGATCTGCATTTTTAGTATAATTAAAGGCAGTTCATTTGCACATGAAAACCTGCCTTTCAACATAGCAACTGCTAGATAAATATTGTGAGGTACAAAGTTCATCAAGGCTGCAGGAAACACATATGGCTGCTGAGAGTTGTATCATGGCTACAGATATCATGGGGCAGGTGTTTTGGGATGTGAAAGGCTTATAAAAGGATAAGATAATGCCAGAGGGGACAAGCAAAATCCTTTTGTGTACAGGACTAGGTAGTTAATGAAGCTATGTTGGTTAGCATAATCAAGAGAAATTGGCTCCCAATGTTTCTTTCAATAAAAGGAATTGTCAGTATGAAAGAAATTGGGTGAAATGAGTTTTAACTGTGAAATAACTCTGGAATGAAAAGCAGTGAACTGTATACCTGCTTAGAATAAGCAGTTCTTTAGCAAGGCAGAGATGTTAGCCTTTAACGGTATTCCTGCTGAACAGAAAAGGTACGTGTCCCCCACACATGGTCATGTTTTGCTATGGTCAGTCCTTTGAAGTGGAGGTGAGCACTTGAACCTTGATTCAGCATATGCTTAATTATAAACACCTGCATAGCGCTGTGGACTATAAAAATGTAAAGAACATGATTGCTTACTTTGCTGGATTGCAGCCAGGATGCTTGGCAAGCCTTACATTTTCAGTCAGGAAGAGTAACTCCCATTAATGAAGAGATTTCCATATTAATATGAAAGAACCCTAAAGTATGCCAAGGAAGGACTTCATAACCTTACCTTTTTAAAGTCAAATCGATTCTTTGCCTGATGAAGTATAAAACTACTGTCTTAATTCCATGTCTCCATAAGGTATTTTTAAAAAAATCTTAATATATGCTTAAATACTAATTGAACCCTATAATCATCTGAACCAAATTAAAGTTATTCTTTTAAATTACTGCTTTCATCATTATTGATATTTTGTATTTTTTAAATAGTGTCAATTGTGGCCCTTAAGAGAGAAACAGTTATCTCAAAACTAGAACTACAAACTTCATCTGCTGGGAGGAGAAGCCAACTCCAACCATTCACAAAGTTTCTTAACCTACATACAGGACCTTCACCTAACACAAGAGGTATGCGGTCCCTCTACGGGGAATGCTTTACTGGACTTGGTGTTGACTATGGGGGGTAACCTGGAAGGGGAGCTGCAGATTCATGGTCGTGTTGGAGATGGTGACTACCAATCAATCGAATTCACCATACAGTGTAGAGTAGGTAAGATAACTAATAGGGTAGAAGTGCTTAACTTTAGGAAGGCTAACTTCAGTGTGCTCAGGAGTTTAGTCAATGACACAGTGCAGGATAGGAGTATTGCTGATATAGGAGTCCAGGAAGAGGGGTTATTCCTAAAGGAAGTGAAACTTTGGGCACAGAGGGTGATGACAGGGCACAGACAGTAGGGACAAAGTTGAGCTCTTAATGAGGTTTTTGCCTTAGTGTTCTTGAACAAAGGTCAAGATAAGTTTCCTAATGGGTTCTTAGATGGGCATCAGAGGGACACCAGCCTACCAAATCTCAATGCTGACTTGGTGCACAGTCCTTTGGATAGACTGGATGTGCTTAAGTTAGCAGGCCTGGATAAGCTGCATCCGAAAGTACTGAAGGAATTGGCCATTGTCATAGAAGAACCAGTGGCACGACTATTTGAATGCTCATGATGCTTGGGTCAGGTCCCAGAGGACTGGAAAAGGGCTGATGTATTTCCTATTTTCAAGAATGGGAGGAAGGAGGATTCAAGTAATTATAGGCCAGTCAGTCTCACCTCAATCCTTGGAAAAGTCTTTGAAAAGTTTATTAAATAACATATTTGTGCAAGTCCAAAAGGAAAAAATAATGCTGCAGGGCAAGCAGTATGGATTTGTAGCAGGCAGATCATGCCTGGCTAACCTGGCTTCATTTTATGACCAGGTCACAAAGTGCTTAGACACAGGAGTAGAAGTGGATGTAGTTTTTTTGGATTTTAGGAAGGCCTTTGATATGGTATCTCATCCCAGTCTCATAAATAAATTGAGAGACTGTGACGTAGATGTTTACGTAGTCCCGTGGGTGGCAAATTGGCTTGGAGGTTGTACCTAGAGAGTGGTAGTAGATGGCGGGGTTGGTATCAACCTGGAAGGATGTGGGTAGCGGGATCCTGCAGGGCTTGGTCCTTCGACCTGTACTCTTCAACGTCTTCATTGGTGACTTGGATGTGGGCATGAAGTGTATTCTGTCCATGTTTGTGGATGATACTAAATTATGGGGTGAAGTGCACGCTCCAGAGGGTAGTGAACGATTGCAGGCACACTTGGACAGGTTGGAAAAGTGGGCAGAACACAATAGGATGCAGTACAAAAAGGACAAATGTGGAATAATGCACCTAAGGCATAAAAATATCCAGCACACCTACTGGCTGGGAAATGACCACCCCAAGGGGATGATACTTCCCCTCTATGCAGCATTGGTCAGACTGCAGTTGGAGCACTGCATCCAGTTTTGGGTACCGTACTATAAGAAGGATGTGGATAACCTCAAGAGGATCCAGAGGAGAGCTATTCATATGGTTAAGGGTTTATAGGCCCAGCCCTATGAGGAGACACTAAGGAACCTGGACCTCTTCAACCTCTGCAGGAGTAAGCTGAGAGGTGATCTTGTGGCATAGCAAGGAATCAGAGATGCTCTGTTCACCTGGGCACCTCTTGGGGTGACAAGGAACAATGGTAACAAACTAACAGTGAGCAGATTTAGGCTAAACATCAGGAAAAACTTCTTCATGGTAAGGGAGGCCAAAATTTGGAATGGGTTTCCAAGGGAGGTGGTGCTCTCCCCTACCTTGGGGGACTTTAAGAGAAGGCTGAATAAGCATCTGGCTAGGGTCATCTGACTCCAGCACTCTTTCCTGCCTAGACAGGGGGTCAGACTCAATGATCTGTTGAGGTCCCTTCCAACCCTACTATCTATAAATCTAAGAAGACTAAGGTAGGGAAAAACTAGGAAAGGTTTCTTCTCTACCCTTGATTCTGGTTGTAAAGCAAAAATCAGGATTTTGAGAAGAAAATTAGGCTCAAAGTGTTTAAGGTGATGAGTATCCCAACACTGATTCATTTCAACTGTATCTGGAATACACAGAAAGAGGAACATTATTACCTTGGATTAATCTTTGCAAGCAGTAGGAGTTCAGTTCAACTCCTGTTGAAGTCTCCACAGGGAACAATTGTGTAAGTGGCTAGGCACCTTTTAAAAGGTGTTACGCAACCTCATTTCCCAGTGTTATTAATACCAAGCAAAGCACAGACAGCAGTTGGGATGTGGTAGGGTCATGTCCTAAATCTCTTTCAAAAGTTGGACTGCTTTTATAGTACACTAGTAATGGCTTGTTTTATGTATTTTGACAGTATTTTATATTCAGCAAATTTGGGTAGAAATAGGGGAAAAATCAGATGACCATCATCTCATTAAAATATTAAATTTCTTTAATCATTTGAGAAACTTTTGTCAGTGACTTGTTCAGTCCCATACAAAAGTAGCAGAAATCTTGGTAAAAGTAGAGACGCTCTTTAAGCAAATGCGAATAACTGGCAATTAAAAAGGGATTTCAAAACACTGTTGTTTGAAAGCTCATTGACAAAAGTGCATTTATAAGAAAATCTACAAAGTGGACAAATATTATCCAAGAATTTTTACTTATCTCAAGATTCTGCTTAAGATCTGCCCTTCTGTCTTTTAAAGATGTGTGAACAATTTTGTAAAGCACTTTCAGCTTTGCGGTTGACTTGGTTTATACAACACTATACTCAGAAACATTAGTATTTTTAAATTTGATGTGTAATCTGATTAGCTTTTCTTCAATCAGTGTGACTGGAATTAAAGTATATGAAAGTAGTTTTCCTTTTAGGAGAGAAACAAAGAATAGATCTCTGTTTGGTCCTTTCAGAAATATTGAGACATAAATAAGGTAATTTGGAAACTCAGCTAGGCTGTGCATCATAAGAATTATAGCTGTACCCCACAGGGTGAAAGGTAATGGCTTTATTTGGATTGTCAGACTTATGGTTTGCAAAACAAGTAAGAAAGAGGGACCCCATTTTCATTATTCACCACATACTTGGATGAAGTATATCAAGGTTCATAAAACCTAATATTGTTGTCATCAGACTCAGGCTTCTTAGAAAGATAAGATTTTAGCCATGATGCACAATCAGTAGGATATTACTTTTAAAGATAAATATATCATTTTATTTTCAGATCTGGATCTAATTAACTAAGATCAAAAGCTGGCCTTTCTCTGCTGGATTATAAAGTGTTAGTTTTAGTAAAGAATTTAAAGCTTATTCTGTTTGTTTTCTGTATTATGTCTTGCAAAACTGACTCTTAGCAAAGATAGTCGGTTGTTATTTTCTGATTATGATAATGAACAAGCATTATTAGTTTCTGATTAAAACTATAAACAGACTCTGTCACCAACAAGTTGTGTGATTCACTTTCAGAATATGACAAGGTTTAACACAAAATTTGGGGTCCCACCCTCTCCCCTTAGAAAAAGCAAGTCAAAGGGGATCGCTTGAATGACAAGTCAAAGTGGACTGTTTTTCATATGGCAAGTCTGGGGGAACTGCTTGAATGGCTGGTAAAAACTGCAAGTCCAACAGAAGCTTTATTTTAAGAGTTAATTTGTTTCATATATATTTCTGGTATAGATGCAGATATCGCAACTTGGCCTAATGAACTGTTTTATATAAATGCTATGCTAAGATAACATACCCTTTCTTCTTAAGACACTTTTACAGTCCAAACTTGATTATTTTGAGCTATGTCCCCCAAATTGGAGAATGAGTTAAATGAAGGTAAAGATACTGAAACTGCTAAAAACCTAATGATGGAAGAATGTAGGCATTCCCTTTTCTGTTTAAGGCTAAGAACAGAGAGTCAACAAACCCGAGGTTGAATTGATTCAGTCTTTATAGGTAAATATAAGCTGTGTAGGTTAAACTGATAAGCAAGTAAGTAAACATTCACTTTTCATTCCAGAAATGCCCTGGCCCAGCCCAGAAGCCAGGGGGTGCTAGAGCACACCACTGTGCTGGGCTGGAGCAAACAGCTTCAGCCAAGGATAGCCAGTCCACCCTGTTTGGTAGAGTTTGCAAGGGGAGGTGCAAAATGTCCTGAGATGCTGGGAGACTGTTAGTTAACTTGAACCTAGAGGGGACCTCGGACAGAAGTTCAATAAACTGATTTAACTGAAATCAGTTAATTCTGATACTACATCCATCCAGGTTTATCTTAAAATGTTTTGGTCATTTTGAAAGCAGTTTATTTATACTGAACTTCTGTTGCATTACAGATTTGAACCAGTTTCTGAAAACTTATACCGCTTTATGTTTAACTTCTGTTCCTATCCTGTATGTTTATTAGAAAGAATATATTGCAATATCATCCTGATAGCCTCTGAAATCTTAGACAAAGGAAATGGAGTCATGTTCATGTTTTCCATGGCTTTAACTAATTGCAATTTGTGCTTATGACACCCACGTCAAACAGAACCAAAGTCGGTTTTATATTTGAAAGTTCTAAATATTTGGACTCAGATCTGTTCTCTGTACATGTATGTTTCTTTTGAAGTGACTGATTCACATGTCTCCTGTTGTTGAGTTTTGGAAGGCCTGTTTTATATAGATTATGCTTTTGTATTCATGCTAAGAAGAGAGGAATGAATACTCTTAAGAGTTCCTTCAAATGTTTGCCTGAAATTTTTAAACAAACTGAAATAGTATTAGTAAAGGCAAAAAATGATTAATTGAATACTGCTTTTATAGTTCTGGTATTGAATCTAAGTTTAACTTGGGCATAAATGGATCCATGGCAGGGAACATTTTTGTCTGATAGAATTCTCATTACCTATTCATTTCTTGGGGAACTTTATTTACTATGTTGTTCAGTTTTTTGGGGGTTTTTTTGGTCCACCACCAACAGTCTCTATCAATCTTTTAATGCAGTATTGATCCATTTGGGGCCTGTCTCTGGCCCCAACCCCTTCATTCCAGGTCTTCAAAGGGGAGTGTGTGAAAATGTTAATATGACAAGACGCTTTGGATAAGTCTGCTAAAACTTAAAACTGAACACTGTTTTACGTGCAGGACCCAGGGTTAAAGCTGGCAGGCTTCCTGAGATGAAAAGAAGGTTATTAAGCAAGATGCATTATAGTGCAAATGTGTGAAGTCTGTGCACAGCTTCAAATAAGGTTAAGTGTTAGGTATAATCTACTGTACTGAACAGCTGCTATGTTCTTTGCCAACTTCCTAGCAAGTGCCTAGTACATATCAATGATGGAGTGTGAATCACCATAGATGAATAAGTGGGAACATAAAATGAAGTGTAATCTTCATAAAAAAAATAAGCTAAGAGCCTATGCTGCACCCCTTATGATTTGCTTGTCTCTAAGCAAGATAGCAGTGATTTTATTTAATGTTATACTATTGATTTGTTATTCTTTTTGTTCTGCTCATCTTTTTCCACTGCATATACAACATTTATTAGTGTTACCATACGTCTGGACTTTCCCAGACATGTCCCCTGTCTTCATGTTCAGGCAGGTTTTTAAAATGGGAGTAAATATCTTCCTTTGCTTCCCCAGGCAGTAGCAGCTTTGGACTGCTTGGGGCTGGGAGCAGCAGGCAAGGTGATTGGCTGTCTGGGGACATATGCTCTGCATGCAAGCCCTGCCAACTTCCAGGGAAAAGACACAGAGTGAATGTGTGTGCGCGTGGAAAGACATGTGGACAGCATATCTGGAGGGGCAGAGGTTGCGGGTTGATAGTGAGGTGCACAAAAAGGACTGGGGTGGTTGAGGTCTGCAGGTTGGGAATGAGTGGCACAAACAGGTTGGGGGGTGGGGCAAGGACTGTAGGTTGGGGGTGAGGGGCACCGGAAAGGCTGGGGGTGCAGAGGCTGAGGAGTGAGGGGCAGGGAAAGGGCATGGACATATCACTGCCCCCACACAACCATATCCCCAGCCCCCCTCTTCATCCCCTCCTCTTCACTGTCCTCTTTTTTGATACTGGAAATATGGTAACCCTAATTATTATGTACCTATAAAGTAGCCCTTACTTTTTCCTGTGTATTTATGTTCACTTTGTTTCCTGAGAGTACTTAAGATGAGGCAACAAATAATAGAATGATAAAGAAAATTATGTTGTTTTATAGAAAGATGAAAAGTATTTTCAATTTTTAAAATGTTTAATTGTAATTTGACAGAGCTGCCTACCCGAACAAGGGCTTCTAAGGCCTAATAGGCCTAATGGCATAAATAGAATGTGTGAAAGCACCTTCCCTTATTTTTTACTCTCACTTATTGAAGGTGAATGTGTAATCAAAATGACTAGTGTTTTTGTTTTGTTTTGTTTCCTCCCTACCTCACCCCCCTTTCTAATCCCCCATGTTGGCCAAATAAGATTTGATGTTGTCTTTCCAGTTTTTCTACTCTGCTGTGAAGCAAGTTTGTCTGGGACAATATAAAGTGTTGTAGTTCAGGATTTTAAAAAAACATATTATTCATAGTGTTTTGAGATTTTTTTTGAGTGCCTTTGTATTAAAGAATCCTTTGAGATTTCAAGATTTCCATCTTATTTATCCTAACTTTTAAATACAGTTACTTACTGAACTGAGGTTCCTTTTTGTACTAAATTGCTTCTGTTGTGATTAGTAATCTCACCATTTAAGATGGCATTTAAATGGTATTTAAGATAGTATTATCACTTCCCTGAGCTGACATCCTGCTAACAGTGGCTACTGGGCCACAAGGAAACTTAATTCTCTTCTCCTAACCCTCCCTCCACCCCAATATGGTTTGGAATTTTTTATATGATAATTGTCCCTAAATAAATATGCTCATTGAGAAAGTAAAGCTTAAAAAAAAATACATTGTCATGGTAATGAACTGAAGGACAAATTTTAAATTAGCTGTGATGGGCTTATATACTTCAATCTTTTGTTAGCATTCCAGATATTTTTTGCTAACAAGGTTTATGTAATGAATACAATTGCTGTTTAACTTTTAAGTTTAAAAGGGCAGAATGCCAATTAAATGTAGATGATTGTTGATTATATAAGGGTTGTGTTGTTATAGCAACCAGAGCTTTCATTCTACTATCATGCAGAGACAAGCATGTGCCTGGGTAAACCTGATCTCCATCTCCTTTTATTTTTAGTATTCCAAAGCCATAGTTGTTTTTGAAGTAGATCAGAGTTGTGTGTTTTTTTTTTCCTTTCTATTGTTTCCAACATTTAAATATCAGTAAACATAATTAATTCTGCAGATGTCACTTTTACTTCCCTTGAATGGATCTGCTTGTGTAGTTTAAGCACAGTTCAGCTTACTTCTTTGACTGTTTCAATACTTTACTTTATACTTTCAGTCCTTGTGTAAATTACATAGAAGTTGAATTAAGTCTGGTTATTCCGTATCATTCCATATTAAAAGTTAAAGATTTTAAGATGTGCACATCCTAAACACAGATAATATGTTAATTATCAGACTGAAACATTTCAATTTGTCGAGATTATTTAGTTGAAGATTTCTAGAATGGTATCTTTTCACTCTTCTGAAGGGTGCAGAGAGAAATGACAAGTTTTGCCTGATCTGACCACAGAAAGCAGATTATAGCTGTGACCAAACACAAGTACACAGCTGCAAACAGCTTCAAAAATGACCAATTAGGAGAAAATTTCACCTCTCATTGCATGAGGTATCAGATGAAGTCATTTTAAAAATATAGTTTCTTATATGTAACTTTGTGTAGTTTTCAGAAAAGGGAAAAAAGGGAGAAGAGGGAGTTTGGTATGAGGTATTTTTAGCCACCTGGAGGGTGGGGCAGGTGTATTGGAAACCCCTCCTTCAGCACCAGCTGAAGAGCACTAATAATGAGCTCCTTCTGCTGCCTTTTCCCTCCTCCCATTCTTAAAACAGCAACAGCTCCCAGCCTTCAGCTAGATTCCGCTCCTCCCTAGAACCAACTTCTGTATGTCTGGGGTTGCATTATAGATTTGAAATGGTAATTCAGAATGCTTTGCAGAAAACTTTCTGAGTTACAGCTGGAGCTGCATTTCTGTCTGCACCCAATTGTGCCAGCTCAGTTGCTGTACATTGCAATTTAGTACTCCTGTGCCACTTTACAACAGTTGGTCACCTAAGGTGGTTTCTCATGGATTTGTGGGTGTCTTGGAGAGCCTCTTCAAAGAAGTGTTTAATTATCTGACAGTTATACACATCTTTTCAACAGAGCACTGAAGAAAGCCACAAGATTCAGGATCTATCCCTGGCCACAGATATAAGACACAACACTACTAAACATAAGAAAGGAACAAGAATCCACTGCATTCTACCATCTGCATGTTTCACATCTTCTTTGACTTTTCTGTCTCTATCATGAACAGAATATCTTGCACCTGTATGCAATCCTCAGTTCAATTAATAATTCAGTGCTATGTACAAGACCAGAAGATTCAGTCCCACATGATGTCAGAAATTAGAGCTTTTAATAGCACTTTTTATCCAGAAAAAAACCCTCGAATTCTACTTTGCATGAACTAATGAAACCAAAAATACAACCTGACTGAATTGGCCATGAGAGATATTGAAACCAATGGGCATTTTTACACAAGCACCTGTACCTCTACTGACCCAGGGACCAGCTGTCAGTCCTCCTTGTTTTAGCACAGGGAGTCAAAGTCCATCTTTAATCCTTCCAAGTACCATTGCAGTAAGGGATAGATTACCATCTCCTCCTCCTGGTCCTGTCAAAGAGGGTGATATGTCTACAGCCAAATTCCCTGTATACAGAGTTAAGACTCCATACTACACCATGTGGAAATGATGGGTACTCAGGCAGATTCCCCCTATTCCTGGGACAAGAGCTATGCATGGTCAAGGCCCAGGTACAGGAAAGTGAAGTGTTCTTTGTGCAGATGGTTCCTGAACCTATTGTGCAAAACTGTCACATTGTGGATGGCTCCATTCTTCTTACCATATTGGAGGGAGTTCTTGCAGGTTTCCACAAAGGCACAGACCTCTACCACCACTCCACTGAGACTGTTCCAGTGGAGAGTGGAGGTTTTGGCTAATAACCCATCAATCTTATTGAACAATACACAAGGCTCATGGGCAGTAATGCCCATGCATTCAGTCAATAGGTATAAGGTGTCCCCTCCTCCTCTGGTACAACTCAATTCTCTGAGTTGTACCAGAGGCACGTATCCTGTGTCCTTGACTGTTCCACATATTTTCAGTTACCAAGGAGAAAACAAGTTGGGCTGACCTAGTGTATTCCTGAAGACTACCTTCTGTTGTGGGGAGGAGAAGAGCAACCTCTTCCATAAATACTGGAATTCCACCCTACCTCACTCTGCAATGCAGCAGAAGCACAATCTTTCCTCCTTCCAAGCTGCAACCTGAGTTCCTCTAACTCTCTGCTTCTATTTTGTCCATTATCTGGTGGTCCATGAGTGAATCTGGTCCAAAAGATGTTCCTTGTGTCAGGGACTAGCCAGGCAACCCTATAAACATGGTTTCTCATACCCTAGGCTGTAAATAAGTACCAACAATTTTATTTCTTACATTTATTTCTTAACTGTTTATGTTATGCTAAGGCAACATAGCATGAATAGGGGTCCAAGTTCCCTGAGTTATGACCCGCTAAGAGCATGGAAGGCAGATGGGAAGATCAGGTTGGAGATGTGTGAAAAGGCAGTTATAGGAAGCTCTGGCATGTTGATATAACAACAAACAGAAAGGGTTTTCCTTTCCCCAAAGGTAGACACTGCTGAGAAGAATGAGTCCTAGGGGAGAGACACAGCTGGTGGTTGCTTAGGGAGCTGCTCCAAAGTTGGACTCTAATGGCACATCCAGACAAGTGAATATGTGCCTCTTGCAGCATCTCAAAGCCCTTTGCAATGCTGCAAGAGGCACATGCTAGGAAAAAAAATAGTTCTCTAAGCCACAAATTTGCAGTGCAGGGACAAAATTATACCTCTAGATATTCAGGGATCAAAAAATACTCAGGGCAATAAAAGCAGGGGCAATGAGAGGCAACAGGAGTCTCAGTCCTCCACAGAGATGCTCTGGTAGCCAGCCATAGCATCTTTATGGCTGTCCCTTGCCCCGGTGCTGAAGCACTCTACCTGCCCTTGTGGGGCAGGGAGTTGTACCTGGGCTCCATGCCAGTAAGTAGGGGGTGGGGGGCAGGGCTAGAGGAGGGGGGAGAGGACCATGGGGTGACCCTAGCTGACACCATCCCCTGCCTGCCCTTGAGCCTCCTCATTACTGTCCCCACAGGCCCCAGCATCCCAGCAATTAAAAAAAAAAAAAAAAAAAAAAGCCCTGCATTCACCAGGAGGAGCAGCTGCTATAGAACACCCCGCTCCCCCGTACATCAGAAGGTAGCACAGACTGGCCCCAGCCACCTGGCACATGCCAGGCACAGGAAGTCTGGGGGGTGCAAACAGGGGGTGGATTTCATGACTAAGTCAGGACTCTCACTCTTTACACAGCAGGAAAGGCTGTTCTCAGGACAAGATGGATGGGAAAGGAAAAATACTTGGCTGGGTCTTCTGAAGGAAATCTGCATTTGCCAGTTATAGCAGGTGTCCTCAGGTATCAGTTCATTGTAGCTAACCCACATGTAACACTCAAGCCTGATTCTCACATTCAGAGCGATTCCTGGTCTTTCATCAAAGCATACTATATTCTTCCAGGGCTCATACATCAATGGGTGTGTGTGTGGGGGGGGGGAATCGTATCCTATAAAAGGAGAGGCATAGAAGGAATACTTATTCAGTATTAAAGGCTGGCTCCCTAGCAGTGGCTCACTCTGGCACCCTTGGGTCCACAGTCTCCCAAAGTGGTATCACACACCTGTCTAGTTCCTACATGAAGAAGTCCTGGCATTTACTCTGGAACCAGAGTATTAAGATGTTGGGGTTGAATCCTCCTCTCCACTTGGGGTTGCTCCGAGTTCCCATGGAGGCTGCTACCCTATTGACAATAACTTAGTTCTCAATTAACCTGTCCCAGTTATGTTGTGGTCATTCCTGCCCTCCTCCCCAGTTTCATTTTTGGGTTTTGCACCAACCAAAGAAGTTCTGGATTTGAAAAGTTTAATGTTTTATTTTAAAAATTAAAGGAAAGGTAAACTGAAATGCATTTCTTTCCTGTGCTATATTCCTTTTTATCTGGGTGCTTCTCCTGCCTTACACTGTATCATAGTATCTAGGGTCAGAAGGGGCCTAGAGCAGGCCATCTACTCTGACCCCCCACCAATGGCAGGAACGAGTGCCAGGGTCACAGGATCCCAACCAAGTACCTATCTAATCTACTCTTAAAGATGCCCAAGGTAGGAGCAAGAACTACTTCCCTAGGAAGCTGGTTCCACATCCTAGCCACCCTCACTGTGAAGTAGTGCTTCCTAATGTCCAACCTAAACCTGCTCTCCAGTAACTTGTGACCATTGGTCCTAGTTACCCCTGGTGGTGCCCGGGAAAAAAGA
>JAGPOW010001327.1:28365809-28379654 GCA_030014935.1 Caiman crocodilus | reverse complement strand
ATAGAAGGCGACCAGGTTGGTCTAACAGGACCTGCCCTTAACAAACCCATGCTGGTTGCCCTTCAGCATAAAGTCCCCTGCCAGTCCCTCACAGATGTGAGACTTGAGAATTTTCTCAAAGATCTTTCCCAGAACCGAGGTGAGACTGACAGGCCTGTAGTTTTCCGGGTTCTCCTTCCTCCCTTTCTTAAAGATGGGAACCACATTGGCCACTTTCCAGTCCTCTGGCACTTGTCTAGAGCTCCAAGAGCGCTCATATAACCGAGCCAAGGGCTCAGCAGTCACCCTCGCCAGCTCCCTCAACACCCTTGGGTGTAGGTCATCCGGGCCCGCCGACTTAAAGACATCCAGTCCTTTCAGATGCCCTTCCACCAGGTCAACCCTCACCCCCAGCCTAGCAGTGATTCCCAAGGGGGAATACAGGCTTCTAACAGGGGGAATTCCTGGTCTTCCCTCAGGAAGACCAAGGTAAAGAACCCATTGACGATCTCTGCCTTCCCATCAGCTGCGAGCACCAGGTTGCCTGGCGAGTCCCTCAGGAGCCTGACGTTGCCTGGGGCTCTCACTGGTATTCAGCCAGTCAAGGTTTTCTTCACAATGGTCATCTTGTGATGCCCAAAGGAAAATAACAGTTCTGTAAACCCCATAATTGGAGAAACTGAGGTTGGAGCTGCTCAGCATACAAGTCTTTCATCCAAAGCTAGCACCCAATTGGCCAGGGTATCCTGACCTCTGTGCCCTTTGCTCCAGTTCATCTGAATGATGCCTCATATCCCAGCTGAATGGGGGATATTCTGCTAGGGTTTCCCTGACTGCAACTCTCTGCCAGTTGGTGGTTCCCAGATGTTGATGCTCGGACAAGGATATGACCTGGCTTGCCACTGGGCAGTGTGCCTATTCAATGTGCAATGTTTCCTTTTAATGCCAAGCTTCCTTTTGCCAGACCTCACAAAATATTTCCCCTCACTCTCACAGATATTGTGGATGACAAAATGGTGAAGCATTGTGCATACTCTTTGACTGTACTGAAACATGCCCAGAGCCCTCCAACATGCCCTGAGGTAGCCAAAGGCCCATTTGATTGCTATTTGGGACCTGCTGAGGTAGTGCTTTAAATGCTCCTGCTTGCAGCCTAGTTGTACTGTGTAGAACTTCATAAGCTAATGGAGGAGAGGAGAGGAGAGTTCATGTCCCCAGTGATAAGGGCAAGGACAAGGATTTTGATTACCTCAGTGCTGGGGGCCCTCGGGATGTAGTGCCTGCTCTCCAGCAATGGAGGAAGAGCAGAGTTGCAGAAAATGCTAGCATCAATGGCACTACCTGCCCAGCTCGTGAGGATGTGGGTGAAGTGGCTACAATGATCAACAATGCCTTGCAGCATGATAGAGTGAAAGCTCCTGAAGTTGAATTTCACAGAGTCTTGGGGGCAGGCAAAGAAGTGGGGCGGGGTTGTCAATGGCCCTCATATAGTTGGGGTAGTCCAGCCAGCAGAAACCATCAATGATCTTATAAAGGTCTCCTATGTGGATGATGCAGCACACCTGGACCAGCTGATCTAAATACTTTCGTATACCTTCGTTCTCTGCAGGGCTTTTCTTTGTATCAGTCAGGAGACCGAGCTTCACAAGCAGTTACAGCTTCACATTCCCCTTACTCTTGTGGGAGTATGGGTTTTATCCACCCCAAAATTCTGTGTTTCAGGCTTCTATCTGTTTCTCTCATTCGTGCTTGACCCAGAAAGGGTCTTAACTCTATATGTTAAGATGTAAAACTTCAGAGCAAATGACACCAATATTGCTTTTTAAGAACAGGCAAATAGTCTAAGAGGACCTTCTCTGATTATGTGCAAGCAATTCCTGCCCAAATTAAATACTTGTAAACATAGCACAATAATAGTCAATCATACAAATGGAAGGTGTAACAATGAATTATTATAGGCAGCATCCACATCTTTTGCAAGTAATATCACAGCTTTAGCTTGTGTGACAATCCCTTCCACAAGGATATTGAATTTAATTGCACTGTGATCTTTACTACTTTGTAGTGATCTATCTAGTACCTTATCTAGCTCCTGTGTTATTTTTGTACTTCAGCTGTTATAAGAAGTAATCACGTGAGATATTCTCTAAACTGTCTTGATTTGTGGATAACTGAATTCACCTATTCTTAGGGAGCACTGGAATTCCCAGTGGAAGTGTGCTGCACAATGGCTCCTTCAATCTTGCAATTTGCCCTATATGCCCTCCTGCTCTTGATTTGGTGGAGGGGCCCACTCAGCCTCACCACTTTCTCCTGATGGCTGGGAAGAAAAAAATGCAGTTTGAAACATGCCAGTTTTTACCTCCCATCTGATCACAAGTGTGTGTTGGGGCTGTCAGGGCCCCTCCACCACTAAGCAGCAGGAGACAAAAACCATGGCATATTTAAAATCATGGTTTTTGTCTCCCCGCTAGTCAAGGGTAAACGGGAAGTGGCAGGGTCCCTCCACCAATCAGCTGTGAGGAGGTCCTGGGGGAAACTGCAAGATTAAAAGAGCCATTGCACAGTGAATTTTTGTCAGTAGTTAATACACATACAGTCATCAAGAGAGCATTTGAATTTTTAAATTGTTAAAAATCTTACCTTTCAATCAGAGAAAATATTTATGTCAAATCACAATGCATTTCATTCCACAATTATACAGAGTTTTGATGGGTTCACTAGAGGTGCACTTTTTTTTTTTTTCTCACTCCAATATGTGAGCTTGAGGTGCTTTCAGAGTTGCTTTCAATTAAGTACTATAAGTCACAGCTGCACTCTAGATTTCCTCTGACTGGTGGATTAACACTTCAACAGGCACTTTTCCAGCCTTATCATACTCCAGACATATTTATAGAAGTCCCAAGACTGCTTTTGATGCACTTCTGCTGCACTTGCAGCTATAAAAGCTCCTACACTAATAAGAGTCAGTTTTCAGTTCTTGCACAGTTCAGTTATATCATAGG
Organism: Caiman crocodilus; assembly: GCA_030014935.1. Taxonomy (NCBI): domain Eukaryota; kingdom Metazoa; phylum Chordata; order Crocodylia; family Alligatoridae; genus Caiman; species Caiman crocodilus. The sequence continues at coordinate 28,376,670 of JAGPOW010001327.1, read as the reverse complement.
AACCTATTGCACTACAGATTCTATATGGTAAAGTTTCCCAGAAGTAGCTGGCTCCCAGAAGTAACTGGGCTTCTATCTTACAATCCATTGAACAAATTAAAAAATAAATATAAAATATATTTGGTCATATTTTGAAATGGGATCAGACTAGGAACTGGTCTATGCCCATAACAGAACAAAAGTTTAGTGCACATAGACTGGTTTAAAAATAGCAGAACTGGGTCTAAGATTTTCCCCATTCCAATACCAAAGAACAAGTGTGTTACTACAATTTTGCTACTGATCAAAACCATGCTGCTTATGGAAAACCACATAACTTGGACTGATTCTGCCTCGGGCTTTTTGAATGTCTGTACCTATCCTTGATGGCCATATTATCAATCTGTAAACTTTTTAAAATTTGGTTGTCTAAAATCAAGTCTGGACTTAGTTCAATCATTCAAATAAAATGGGCTTTCATGGTTTACAGTAATAGCTTCAAATACTCTACATCTTTTATTCACAATTAAAAGTGCTTCTATGAATATGTTCTTTAAGGTTGAGACAAATCTACAAAATAAGGACATTGTTTGCTTTCTAGTTATGGTAGATACAGGAAATCCAGTCCTTGTGTGTGAATATCCTTAATTTTATTAATGTGTTTGTTTTCAACTAACACAATGAGTATCTTTTTAATACACCTATTTATAGATTTGATGTTATGAGTACAGATGGTGCATACTATAGACAAGGGAGAGTTCAAATTTCCAACTAAACCCCCTTCTTCAGTGCAAGTAAAGGTAACAAACACATTTCTTTTGGGATTCAGTATTTCCAGCTTTTGTTACACCAAAGAGGTTAAAGTTTTTTGACTTCTTATATTTTTAAAGTTTGAGCAAAATTAGTTTAGACATATTTGGATTATACACATTGAAGTATATGAAAAATACCATATGTTCCAATCAGAGATTTTTGCACTGAGTTACAGTAATGCAAAACAGCTGAAGGCAGAGCTATTAATCTTGGATCATTTTGTAGATGACAGAGATCTAAGGGATTACTGAGATCCAAGTTCCAAGAAAATTGGTTCCGTAATTTTAAAGTTAGAAGCATGTTAATTGGAAATTTGAATAACATGTTTTGCCTATTACTTTTTAAAAGAATATTACATTAAAATATGAATAGTCAAAATAATATCAACCACCGAAGGCAATATACAACTTTAGATTTAAATCAGTGTAAAAATGAATAGGACCTAATATAATAGACATTCCAAGTTTAGAGAAGTTCTAGTAGTTGGCTATGAGACACTGACGCACAGTAAAATCTCTGTTATCCAGCATCCCTGAGGCAAGGGGATTGTTGGCTATGTAAAAATTCCAGTTATCTGAAATAACCTGGGAGGGGTTTTCAGATAAGACAGGCAGGTGGGGAGGTGGACACACACACAGCAGCAGCAGCAGCAGCAGCACAAGTTGATGGGTGGCAGCAGTAGTGACTGTGTGCAAGCTTTCCCTCACCTCATCCCACATCTGGCTGGCTGGCCAGAAATTCTTCTTAATAGAATTTCCGATTAGTTAAATGCTGGATAACAGAGATTTTACTGTATTTTAGAATGTCTGAATTCCAGTCTCACTTGTGAAGCAATATAGCTGCTGATATGAAAACAAGTAGAATTTAGACAGTAATCTCTCTGAGGAAGAGGTGGTTTCTCTTACATGTATAAAATTCAGAGACGAAAACCAGACACTTTATTTACCAGGAAATCTTATTATTACTATATTTCCTAGTGAATAAAGTGTCTGGTTTTGGTCTTTGAATTTTATACACAGTGTAGGCAGATATTAAATATCTATATATATGAAGAAATTGATTGATTGATCTATCCTGTATATAAAATCCAAAGACCAAAACCAGACACTTTATTCACTAGGAAATATAGTAATAATAAGATTTCCTGGTAAATAAAGTGTCTGGTTTTCGTCTCTGAATTTTATATACAGGATAGATAGATAGATAGATAGATAGATAGATAGATAGATAGATAGATAGATAGATCTAAAATCTTCATTCAGCTTCCAGCAAAATATGAGACTTCCTCATAGAGATCATCCTGCCAGGAGCTCCTTTTCTTTTCATTTATTATTATTGGTATCACAATAGCAACAAATATAATAGTGATATTTCCTAGTGAATAAGGTGTCTGGTTTTGGTCATGAAAGTGTGACCTCACAAATCCTTCTTACAGGATTTCAGTCCATTATATTTTGGTCCTTCCTGTGGTGTGCTATAGTAGAATATTGTATTATATGTGACCAAGTATACTGTTGGTTATTTGAGCTTACTTTTTCTTCTCATTTTGTATTATTCAGGGTATTCTCTTCTCTTACCTCCCCCACCCCCTGATATTACTTGATATTGTTCTCTATAACAATGGAATGCTTTTAAAAATTGTTTGATTCTTTTTGTCCTTAAGGGAAAAATCCCATAAAGTCATAATTAAAAATACAGTAGGTGAATAAAAGCTTGTCTGATTTCTGTGTATTCTAATCACTCTGGATATCTCAAGCCCTTTATTTAAGAAAAAAAGATCTCCCTAGGAGCTTTTGTGTAAAGTAAGGGCAGTAATATTGTCACAGTAGGAGGTGAGGGCCTGATAGAGTTTGATAGTGCTGAATGTGAAGCATTTATGTTTTATTTTTATATAATTGTACTATATATTGCTTTGTGCATAAAGAAAGGGTTCCCAGCATGCAGGGGAAAAAAACAACTCTTTTCCTATTAAATGAAGCTTTTAAAAAAAATTTAAGGTCATTTATTGTAAATTAAAGTTTGGAAAATCTCTTTGACTAGATTTAATTTATGCTTTCAATTTGTTATCTCTGAGAGCAACACAAATGGTGAACTAATTATTGAACAAACAGATATATGGTGTGCAGCTTGTTTCAGCAGCACTAATCTGGGAAATTATTCAGAGACTATTTGTCTCATTAAGGGCCAGGCCCTGCAAAGGCTCTTTAGATACATGAGTTCAGAGCTCCTAGGAGAGGTCCTGTAAAACTAAATAACACTTATGAAAATCTCTTCTGGTCTGAGAGTTCACTTCTGCAACGGGCTGAAGACTCTGGTTATAGTCTACTAGATCAAGTAAGCAGGTTCAGGCCCCAATTTAAAATATTTTTTCACTCTGGCTTGGTGATTTGAGATGTGGAGTTAGCAAACTTTCTATATGCTGATTTTGCAGATATTCATACCTAAGTAACTTTAGTTATGTAGGTAGTTCTGTAAAGAGAAGTTTATGCAAAACTGTTGACAGCTTGATTCTCTAGTGCAGTTAAACAGCTGCACTAGGAAGAGGAAGAGGGCATTGAAGTGGAAAAGGCTATGGTGCCTAACCAAAACACATATATAAATCAAAGACGGAAGCCAAGGTAGAACACACAGACACCAAATTCATCCTGTGCTCTGGCTGCATAACTATGTACTGCTACTTTCAACATGATGTAATATGTAATTTGCAATAAAAATAATTAACTTGGTTTGTTAATATGATATGGCCAAAATTCAGCACGTATTTAAGTACGTGCTTAATCTATCCTTTGTCAGCAAAGCGCTTAAGCAAGTGCTGAATAGACGTGGACTGCTATGTCAAGACCTCTTTGAATCAAAACCTACTTGGTCATTAATATATTAAGCTGAAAAGTACAATAAAAAAAAACCATGTAGAATCAATAACAAGAACACAAGATGCTGAAGTTCTGATTAAATACCACTTCTGCAATTTTCCAGTTTTGCTGCTTTGCCTTTCAGGATAAGCTATATGCTCTTTGAGCAGTAGCTTTAAACAGCATACCACATGTCATTTAAGAATAGTTCTTCCAGCAGGAACTGAAGTTAAAAAGGATATTAAAATTTAAAAATCCAACATTACAGTTTAATTCAGTCATGCTTGGTTTATTTTATGTACCAATAAAGGGTCTGAAACTGAGATATCAAAATAGTTGCCTTTATACTATATAATTATCAGTTGATTAATACCTGGTGCAGGCTTGCAGGAAGAGACACATTTTTGTAAGGCAATAAAGACTAATTTTGGATAACATGGTTTTTTTTAATGTCTTATTGGTCAATAAAATATAATCCTACATCTTACTGGGTTATTCAGTTCTTCTATTATAGAAATAACAGTCTTTACCCTGTATTCCTAATATCTACCTTGACCAGTAGCAGAAATTACTGTGTGCACCCCTGCAATTTCTAATCCACTCTACCCAGTTCTCATCAATTATTTTTGCTACTAAATGTAGTGCCACAGATAGGTATTTTATCTTTTTGCTACATTCCCACAGCCTGCGGACTGTTGCTTTGAAGAGAGTCTTTAAAGCATTGCTATTTAATGGTACTAGCCAGTGCATCTGCTCTAATCCTAAATTTTGTTCCAAGTTATTTTAATTCTGTTTTAACAATGATTTTCATAAGCTTAGAGTAAACATGAAAGAACCCACAGTGGTTTGGGGTTCTCGCCTTCCATTTTAATTTTGAAGAAATTCCAGTGGTCAACATTAACATTGCATGGCTTACTTTTTGTAAGAACAAAACCCTAAATGTACTGTAATAAATGAAGCATCTAGTAATCAGTTTGTATTCTCCATTAGTATAACAAGGTCTATGTGTATTGTTTATTGCTTGGAACTAACAAAATTAGTATCTTTTTAATATAAATTGTTATGAGTACAGATGGTACATGCTATAGTTAAGGGAGAGTTCAATTTTTCTATCTAAACCTTTTTTCATGCACATAATGTTATCAAACAAATTTATTTGAGGATTCAATATGTCCAGCTTTTTTCACAGCAAAGAGGTTAATTTTATTTTTTCACTTCTTACATTTTTATAGAGTTTGAGCAAAATTAGTTTGGCCATATTTGGATTCCACACATTTAAGTATATGAGCAATACCGTATGCTGCACATATGTGTCTGTGCGTGTAAAATTAATAAATATGACATTAAGATGATTATAGTATTACATTGTAAACATTTTTTGAGGCATTGCTTAGGTCTCTGGTTTTTTCACTTAGTCCTCTGGGGGTCTGGACTGTATATTCAGAATTAAACTATATTAAAAATGTGGACACCCAAATGCATGGAGCTCTTTCAAAAAGGGAGCAGCTAGTCAGTTCTAACTGTTAGATGTGAATCAGCTGAGAACAATTCAAATACAACACACCTGCACCAACTTTAACCCTGGATGAAGGAGTTGCTGCCATTTGAAATGTTCCCCTTTTTTAAGGGGTTTCAAGGTGTTCATACATTAAGTCATGTAGTCCTTTTTGTTGTGAAGTGTAATAAAGTCACCTGATTTTGAGAGAGTTTTTTATAAAATTCTGGGAGTGAGTATGCTAGGTTAACACTAACAAGGTACTCACTATGGTAAGACTAGACCTGTGAACTTGTGGTCTTAATCTAGAACCTATATAGAAATCCAAGGAAGAGTACAGAACTGGACTATAAATTCTGTCTGTACTTAGAAGTCTCAATGTAGAATTCTCTTTATAGTCTTCATAACCTGAGAACCTTGTCCCCTGACTGTTGCTCCTTCCAGCGATCTAACTGGGTAGTGAAAACTCCAAATAGCCATGTTGTGACACCAGAGAAATAAGAAGTTAGTTCAAAATATTGCAAGTCCCTACTGTGTGATGGATCTTATATTTTCTCATAAATGTCACTCATTTAAATCAAACCCTCTGGTTTAGTCACCAATAAGACTAATTCTTTACTTCACATTTTTTTCTGGGAAATTTCTAGTCTTTGCTTTTTTTTATGCTTCTTTCACTCACAAAGAAACTGGTAATGTGAACACCTTTTCCAAGCTACTATATATTTCTTGCTATTGCCTTGAACTTGTCTGCTTTTTCAGGCATAAACTTCAACCAATATTGGTAAGGATTTCTTAAGGTGATGTCTTTTATTAGCCCACCTACATAGTTGGGGTAAAGTTAGTCAAACTATTGCATGCAAGACATTTTTCCTCAGGTCCTTCATTCAATTTGCATTCATTGTCCAGGGTTAGTAAGAGACTTTCAAAAAGCCAGGGCTTGAATTGATTCAATCTTTGCAAGTTAGTCTAACCTGTCTAAGTTGAACCAATTTGCAACTACACAGACGTTCCCTCAGGATTGAGGAAATGTGGGCACATACCTGCAGTTGCTCAGGCCCTGGCAGTTACCCCAATGACTTCTGCTGATTGTTTCCTCTTTGGAGCAAGCAGCAGAATAAGTTCCCTTCTGCCCCCTCTACTGGATACCAGAGGGAGGGGGAACAAACCCCCTCCCTGACCCCTGCTTAAGGGACCCTGTTGGCTGATGTCTGGCCATGTCCCTATCCTGCCACAGCAGCCCCTGTCATGGTGTGAGAGGTCAGGGAACATGAGCCCCTTCCTGGTGGGGGGTGGTCACTCTGTGGGGTGGGCAGAACTGCAGTGGGCTATGTGCAGCATAACTGGTTTTCAGAGGGGGTCAGAACCCCTCCAGCACTGCTCGCTATGTGTCCAGGGCAAGTGGTATAATAAGTCTTCTTCTGCAACCCCTCCACTAGCCAGAGAGAGGAGATGCCAGAAGGGGCCTATTCCACTACTCTCCCTGGGCAGAGTGAGTGGTGGTGGTGGTGGTCAGGGTGGGCAGAACCTCTTGTAGGTCCTCTGCCTACCTGTTGTGGTCCTCTCCCTACCTGCCATCTAAGGGGCCTTGCCAGCTGGTCTCTGGCACATCCCCCATCCATCTGCTGGAATGGCAAGGGGGGAGCAACCATCATAGGGGCAGCAGCCACTGTTGTGGTTTCCCAGAGCATGAAGCCCTTCCCAGTGGGGGGTCTGTGCTATGGGGTAGAGAAAGCGGCTTTGGCCCCCTTCAATCCCCAGTGGTGCTGAGTGCAGTCTTCTGCAGCTCTGCCTGCCCCACTGCATGGCCCCGAAGTGGGAAGGGGAAGGGGATCATGCTGTGGGAAACCATGATGGGGGCTGCTGCTCCCATGAAGAACCCTTCCCCCTTGCCTCCCCAGCAGCAGGGAGGGGGCATAGCCAGATACCAGCTGTCAGGGCCCCTTTGGCAAGGGACCAAGAGCAGATGTATTTCCTCTCCCTCTGGCATCCAGCAGAGGGTGCAGCATGGGGCCCCAAGCAGAAAGCAAGCGTAGGAGGTGGTGGTTGGGGTAGGCAGACCCAACTGTGGTCCCCCAGGAGCACTGGGGGCAGAGGGAGGAAATAACCCCTCTCCCTGCCCCCTCTGCCTCAAGGGCCATGCTGGCCGGCGTCTGGCCACACCCAGTCCCACCGCTGCAGCAGTGAGGGGGGAGTGCCCGGCAGATCTGCCTCAGGTTCCTGGAAGAGTAGGACAGGGAGTAGGGAATTAAACTCCTCTCTGTCCAGTTCAGACAAGGCTATGCTGGCCAAGCCCCCACCACTGGAGCAGCCAGCATGGAGAATTGCAGGTCCTTGCTGGTGGGACAGGGGAAGAAGTGGGAGATAAACTTCTTCCCTGCTCCTTTCCTGGCCAGAGGCTGGCCAGACCCCTGCATGTCTCTGTCTGTCCCTTCTCTGGTTAGGGAGCAGAGAGGCAGGGCCATCCATGTTTGGCTGGAGCAGAGAGTATGCCAGGATGCTGGGGGACTCTGATTTAACTTACACCAGGAAGGGGTCTGGGACAGACATTGAATAAACTGGTTTGAGTTCAATCAGTTAAGTTTGATACTACAATCAACCAGGTTTACATCAAACCTGTTTCAGCCATTTGAAACTGGTTTATGTGCACTGAATGTCTGTTCTGATACAGGTTTAAACCAGTTTCTGATCACTTAAACTGGTTTATGTGTAATATCTGTCCCTAACCCAGTTGCACAGGCCCTGATGGTTTTGCATTTTCCTTTCAAAGTAAATGCTTTAGGAGTCCTGATTTGGCTCCATAGTTTTGCCCTCACAATATCAATTGAAGAATATAGTTTTGCATTCTATAACTAATGTTATTAACATTAAGCTGTTATATAACATAAACGTCTATCTGCTCCCTATTTTTCACTCCTGCCTCCCTTATGCCACAATCCCTTTATCTAATGTTAGTGCTTGAAGAAAAAATCTTATATGGTCAAGTGGAACTCTAAGCAGGCCTTGTGTACTACAAGATCTTGTTAGTAGGCTTTTTTTCCTGTCTTTCACACATTTTCCTGGGCTTCTTGTATATTTTCAGCTGTCTTCTGATCATGCATCAACGATTGTGCTTCGAGTACGAAGTGGATTTTATTCAAGGCTTCAGACAGTTTTCAGTGTCTGGCAGTAGGAGCTTGGTTTATTACCATTTGCAGCTTTCTCTAATCCACTGAAGATGCTCTTTTGTTTTTATAATATGCTAAGTAGTTTAGAAATCATTTGGGAATCAAAAAACATAGGCAAAGTGGCTTCAGGGATATTACTCTTTTATCCAGGATGTGACAGCATTTATAACTGCTTGACCAATCCACCCTATAGCTTGTGTGATCTGGTAACAGAATGTGACACATGTTTATATGAACTAGCAGGAGAAGAAAGAATGAGAACAAAGGGCTCTAAATAATGGATATCTGCCCTTTTGCTTATAGGAATCAGTCCCTTTGTAGCCCTGGGATAAGATCTGGTTTAGTTTATCTCTGAATAGCATTCAATAGATGTATGGTATCATGCCCTCCCTATCATTGCTGATTTTTAAAATCCCAACAGCAGATCTCAGCAGGATTGGCAAATCTGTGCTAAACCTAGTCTGCTTTCTTTTTTCAGATATCATGGGCACAAGGTCAGATATGCCTCACAATGTATTCCTGGCTTTCACAGATTCCCTTGAAGTATATGAGATTATAAAGCGCTAGCCAAATATTGGACGAGCATAAACTCTGAATATAGAATATTGGCAAAACATAGGCCTGAGATTAGAATATAACCAGGGGGAAAGCGGGGCAGGAAATGTAAGGGCAAGGATCCAAATACAAAGGGGTTCAGCCAAAGAGCTAATGATTTTTACTCAGGATGTGGCCTTGTGTGTTTGGAAGAAAGATGAGGGCAGAGGAAGTGAAAACTATTTGGTTAAACAGGGAGGAAGAAAGAAGGTGGGATAATGATGAAATGTGAAAATGAATGAGCAGAATGAACAAGACTAGAAAAAAAATTTGGACAAGCACTTCAGCTTATCGAAATAGTAATAGGGGAAGATCTTAAAAGGAATCAGTAGTAGTGCTTAGCCAGATTTTTTCTTGGTCCTACAAAGCCCACGAGATTATAAATAGGGTGACCTTAATAATTTAAGGGAAATCTAGTATGGGGGGCAGTGTGTACACATATACATGGGCACAACCACCCCCACCCCATCTGCACTCCACTGCCCCCAAGAGTGGATCTGAGCAGGACAGCATAGTGTACACACACATACACATACATAACCATGCAGCTCCTCCTGTGAAGGCAACTCTGTTTGCAGCCCAGAGAGCAGCCTGTTGCCTGGGACTCTTGGAAAAAAAATTGAAGCAAGTCTATGAGTTAGGAGCTCTTAAGGCAGAAGCCAGGCATGTGTGGGTGGTTTTGCTCCAACCTGCAATTTTTGCTTCAATTTTCTCCAATGGCCAGAACACCAGGACAGCCTCTGAAATCTGGGATATTTGGTCATCCTAAATATACATGTACCTAACTGTCATCCACTGCCACTTCATCTATTAATTATGTACATGTTCAGAGATTTCACAAATGTGAAATTTGCCTGAATTAGCGTAGGGCACACAGCCAGTTTGAACTGAACTTCAAGTCCTCTTTTGCAGAACCAACCTTTATCTTTATCAGGTTTTGTTTGAACTAAGCCTATGGCCTTCAGTATTCCAGGTAGCTCCTGGAATAAGAACAGCAGGAATAATGGAAAGCTAGAGACCTAGGATCTGATTCTCCTCTCATATATTGATTTCATAATGGTGGGTTGGTTTGTGGAATCCCTCTTGATTAATGTTCTTTTCCTGGGGTATGTGAGTACCAAGAAAACACATTCAATGAAACTGTACAAAACAAGGAATACACTGAAAGGCAGATCTACCATAGGCAGATGGGAAAGGTATAATGTTTCATAGAGTGCTCAGAAACCCCCTTGGCTCAGCAAGGGCATTCAGCAATGTCTGAGGACTAAAAGGGGGGCACACAACCAGTGGAAGAGAGGGACTATCACCAAGGAGGAGTACTCCTCCTCAGCCCGTGAGTGTAGGGCAATTAGGGAGGCCAAAGTAGAAGTGGAACTCACTAGTGTCCAGGATTAAGGACAACAAAAAGTCCTTTTTCAAGCACGCTGGGAGCAAGAATAGGGCACCAGGCAATGTAGGGCCCCTGCAAGATGCAAATGGCAATCTTGTGGCTACACCAGACAAGAAAGCTGATATTTTTAACAGTTCCTTTGCCTCTGTTTTCTTGAACAGGTACCAGGACATCCTACCTACCTGAGGTAGGGATAATCTCAGGGACAGCTCTGTCTGGCCTTCAGTCAGTGCTGATGTAGTTAGGGATTTTCTGGAGGGGCTAGACATTTTTAAATTTACAGGTCCAGATGCCCTCCAGCCAAGGGTGTTGAGGGAGCTGCCAGGGGTCATCACAGAACCCCTGGCCCGATTGTATGAGCATTCATGGTTGTCTGGCCAAGTGCTGGGGGATTGGAAAACGGCTAATGTGGTCCCAATTTTCAAGAAAGGGAGGAAGGAGGACCCAAGTAACTATAGAACTGTAAGCCTCACCTCAGTGCTTGGGAAGATCTTGGAGAGAATCATCAAGGGAGCACATCTGTGGGGGGCCTCCAGAAAAGATCCTGTTTAGTGGCAATCAGCATGGGTTCATC
>JAGPOW010001327.1:28341469-28358247 GCA_030014935.1 Caiman crocodilus | reverse complement strand
CACTATCACAGAAGGATGCAGAAGTCTGTACATTTTGAGAAGTGTCTTCCTCCTTCTACGTGAGATGATGACAGAAATGCTCCCCTGTTCTTGTAACTCCTAAGTTAGAGACACCGCTTAAAAATATTTAAACCCTGCATGATATATTTATTATAATCAGACCCAGATCCATTTCAGCCCTATGAGAAGAAATTCAGTTGTGATTTCTAATAAAACTTCGTTGTGTATTTTGTGAAGATTCAGTTGAGATTTCCCTGCCATGATCTCATCTTTCACATGAAAGATCAAATCTATTATATAGCTTTAGTGATATGGTTTTCCTTTGTATTGTTTTTATTCCAATGGCATAATTTTGATTGTGTACATAGTATTAACATATCTTTATTTTTATTGGCTATTTTGTTTTCTCTTTCTCTGCATCTTATTCTGTTTCTCTAGATACTTATTGATCTCTATCTTAGGCATACCCCTCAGTTGTGTGTCTACGTGTTCTTTAGTGTTCAGTAGTTACTATGCATTTTGTTTAGTACTTGCTTAATGAAGTACTAACTAAATGCACAGTAAGTAGAGCTGGCATATTGTTTTTTTTGTGATGCTTACTGTGTAGCAGCCTAATAACACTATACTGTAGCTTATTAGCACAGTTTTTGACCTGTACGCTACTCTTCAGTGTTATTAGGCTACTGCGCATTACCCTGCCCAGTGTGTCTCTTAGAGGTGTGCTGTCCAGTAGTGAGCTGCCCTGGCAATGTGAAAATGGAAGAGAAGAGAGAAGAGTGAGACAAACCACAGTCTCATTCCAAAACAAACAAGAAGGGGCATCTTCTTCATTAAGGCACAACCTTGTATGTGTACAGTAGAGATTTAGGTTGATATCTGCTTCAACAATTGGGGCAAGCTCTTCTCATCCAGTTTATTGAAACCTGTGGGTAAGGACATGGTTCTGATGCCTAGGACAGAATTTTGTAACAGCTAAACTTTTGAGTGACTGCTGAATTTAATTCACAGCAGCCAGCTGTGTTTCAGAATGCATTTTCATTTTCTGAATAACTGTGAAGAGCAGCTGTCCTTTTTCTTCTGTATCTATTTTCGTATTCTCCTCTCCTCCCCACCACCTCCAATAAAATTATTAGACATTTAAAAATGCAGTTATTCAGATTTTGAAAGTTTTTTTCCCCAACTTCTTTTGACTAGGAATTCTACATCAAGGGTATATGGATGGAGCCTTTGGACTGAGTTCCATGTGAGGGATAGCTTAGAGCTGTACCAACCTAGGGAAAACATTTATGAGTCAGTCATAATTTGTTGCTTGCTTTCAGGGAGGCAGGTTACTTTACCTCTGTTCAGGATGCAGTCCCCCCTGCTCTGCTTTTTATCTGTCTAGCCAGGGCCCCTCTTTTTCCCCTTACACTTGCTGCAGACCCTCACATTATTCCGATCTTCCCCTCTACCTGTTTGTATAATTGGAAGAGCCATACAATTGCACTCAGGGGAAGTTATACTCCCACCACCACCCCCACATGCAGAGGATCTGCCTCTTGCTATATGTTTGTAATATCTCACTTTGGACCTTGTTCATCCCATGATGCACATAATCAATAATGGGCAATTTTCCTTTAAAGAGAAAAAAAAATAACATTGAAGCAACAGCACCCGAGCTTTTTAAATTCTGTTTTAACTAAATATTACCGATCACATTCCCTGTGTCCTTTTCCATGTTTTCTAAACATTTCTCTTCTGTATTTCCAAAGTGAGTGAAAATTAAAAACAATACAGTAATCAACAAGCATACTGGACAAATGTCTGCTTCTCTGGCTCTTGCACACCTTTTTCAGAAAAAAAGAGAAAAATCTTTTAGATCCTTCCCTCCTAAAAAATTGCTTTAGGCAATTTAGCCAATTTCACTGCTCAACCAGAATTTTTATTTACTGCATTTGTCTGTGGTTTCTTCAAAGCTACCTGCCTGGTCTCCCTCCCTTTCAGAGACTTCCCTGCCGTGAGTCTGAATGCTGCTGATCATATGGGTAGGATTCAGCTCAGAGAAACACAGCAAGCACAATTTACCTTTAACATTCAGCTTCCAGCTTCTGTGCTGTGGTGCCAGAGTTTTGTTTTTGCTTACAGTGAATGCTCTAGATTGCCACAAAGAGGATTGTTTTGACTTTCTGCAGAACTTGGAAACTTCTTTTCACCTTTATATTAAAAAAACTTTTTGCATAAAGCTAGCAGAGTTACACAGCTGGCAATCGGAGCATGACAAACAAAAAGAATTAGGTTTCAATTAAAATTACTTTGTCAAGAGACCTAGATTAGACAAAGAATGGATATTGCTGTACCACACTTCCAGCATCTACTGTCCTTTGTTCTGGAGCCAAAAACTAGAAAGGCTTGCAGAACCAAAAAGTGTTGAGTTTTAATGTCAACAGTCACAAAGGCTCTGCCTCAAACAGTGATCTCAATGTGATCTGAAGCAGACTAGCTGGTGCTGTGATAAAGATGATGCTTCATTGGGAAACGATCACAAAGCATATCTGTGTGTAAACAGTATAATATTAAAACAGTACAATATTAGGGACAAAACTATGAGAAGGTGGGTAAATCAGATAAAAAGTACTTATTTATTATACAAGAGAGAAGGGGTTTTGGTGGTTGAACAAGTTGAAGAATGGTTTGTTTTTGAAAGCTTGTCTAATTTATTCTAATAAAAGATATTACCCCCCCCCCCAAATCCTTGCCTCTTGCATAATTATTGGGTCATCATGGCTACAACATCACTCTAACACTATCATAACATGCAAATTATTTATTATAGACATTTAAATAAGAAAGGCTGTGGCTAGGAACAGAAGCTGCTTGCAGACGTTAAAACAAACAAACAAACACACACTTTACCTTCAACCCAACTCTGTAGTGTCCGTATACATTGGGCACATCGTGGGGCTTTTTGGCACTTTTATCTAAAGATGACTGAATTAGCTATTAGATGAAGGTGGCAAAAAAGCCCCACTAAAGCACCTGATCTATACAGATATTGGGTGAGCTGGGTCCAACTAATGCAATGCTTCTCCTGGGCATGCGCTGGGCTTGGTGCAGCAACACACCAAATTTAGAGTGCTGTTGTTGGGGGGAAGGGTTAATGTCTGCAAACAGCCAGAAATTACATACAAACTGATATAATGGATCGGAAACAGGTTCAAATAGATTCATAGATATTAGGGTTGGAAGGGACCTTAGCAGATCATCGAGTCAGACCCCTGCCCCAAGCAGGAAAGAGCAGTGGGGTCAAATGAAGAAGTTCTTCTTGATGTCTAACCTTGGTATCTGCTCTCTGTTTGTGGCCATTATTACTAGTTACTCCAAGGGGTGCCCTGGTAAACAGAGCATCTCCTATCCCTTGCTGCACTTCCCCCCCCCCTTAATTTGTAGACAGCCACAAAATCACTTCTCAGCCTTCTGTTGCAGAGATTCAGGTCCCTCAATCTCTCCTCATAGGGCCTTACCGGAAGGCCTCTAACCCTACAAATGGCCCTCCTCTGATCCGTCTCAAGGTTATCCACATCCCTCTTGAAGTGTGGCACCCAAAACCGGATGCAGTACTTTAGCTGCAGCCTCACCAGTGCCACATAGAGGGGAAGTATCACCTCCCTGGACCTGTTTGTGAGGTACCTGCTAATGCATGATACATTGCAATTAGCTTTACTGATCACTTCATCACATTAAAGACTCATGTTCATTTTGAAGTCAACTATGACTCTGACATCCCTTTCTGCTACAGTACTGCTAAGAGGATCATCCTGTAAGTGTGTTACTGATTCCGCCCTAGGTGCAGCACTTTGCATTTGTCCTTGTTGAATTGCATCCTATTCTGCTCTGTCCACTTCAACCTTTCCAGATCTTCCTGGATTTGTTCCCTGCCCACTAGTGTGTTTACTTTAATTCACTATCATCTGCAAATTTGTACAGAGTGCTCTCCACGCCCTCATCCAAGTCACTGATAAAAACATTGAATGGCATTGATCCAAGGACTAAACCTTGGGGAACTCCACTGCCCAGGTCTTTCCAGGTTGGTGTGTCCCATTAGCCAATTTGCCAACCACCTGACTGTAATCATTGACATCACAGCTGCTCAGTTTATTTATAAGAATAGGATGAGATACTATATCAAAGCCCTTCTTAAAATCCAGGTAGATGACATCTACCTTGTCCCCTGTATCTAAGTATTTTGTGACCTGCTCATAAAAAGAAACAAGGTTAGTCAGGCTGGTTCTACCTACTATGAACCATACTGGTTGCCCTTCAGCATTATTTTTCCTGCTAGACTCCTGCAGATGTGACCCTTAATAATTTTTTCATATGTCTTCCCAAGGATAGACTAACTGGCTGATAGTTACCCGGATCTTCCTTCCTCCCCTTCTTGAAAATAGGGACCACATTGGCCCTCCTTTGGGACCTGACTCGAGCAACATGAGTGCTCAAACAACAAGTGGTTCTGCTATGATGCTGGCCAATTCCTTGAGCACTCTTGGATAAGATCATCTGGGCCTGCTGACTTAAACACATCCAGCCCCTCCAAGTATCCCTTCGCTAAGTCGGTGCTAAGAGTTGGTGGGATAGTTTTCCTCCTATGCTTACCTACAGTCCATTTGGGAGATTTATCCTGATCTATGTTCAGGAACACAGAAGCAAAAAACTCATTGAAGACCTCAGCTTTGCCCTCCTTTCTGTCACCAGTTGCCCTAGTCTGCCCTGTAGGGGCCCTATGTTACCGTGCACCTTCTTTTTGCTCCCTAATATATACATGGAGAAGGACTTTTTATTGTCTTTCATTTTAATTGCCAGCCTAACTTGCATTATAGCTTTGGCCTTTTTAACTAAATTCCTGCAAGTGTGAGCCAAGTAGGTATACTCCTCCTTGGTAGCTGCTTCCACAGTGTGTATGCCTCTTTTTTCTCCCCTAGGATTTCCTGGATTTCCCTATTCAGCCAAGAAGGTTTCTGTACACAAATAATAATGTTTCTGTTACACAAATCTGTAACACAACAAAAGTTCAGTGCACTTAAATTGCTTTCAAACTAGCTAATACCAGTTTAAGACAAACTGGATGGATATAGTATCAGACTTAACTGATTTAGGTTAAATTGATTTATTGAACTTCTGTCTTAGATCCCCTCCTGATTCTAGTTAACTCACAGTACCCAGCATCCCAGGGGGATGCTTTGCACCTCCCCTACAAAGCCCCTGCCTTACAAGGTGGGCAGGCTAGCCTTGTCCCAAGCTGTTTGCTCCAGCTGAGCAGGGAGTTGTGCTCTAGTGCCCACTGACTTTTGGCCTGGACCACTGCAGTCATGTAGTCGCATTTCTAGAACCAAAGATGAATGTCTGTTCATTTGCTTATCAGTTTAATTTACACAGTTTAGACTAACCTATGAAGATTTAATTAATCCAGCCTCAGGCTTTTTGACTGTCTGTACTTAGCCTATGAGGCTAAACTATGTATCAGGTCCTCACAGTGCAGCTCAGTTCTCTGCTTGTCTTTGAATTGCACTTTGTCTTTTGAATTGCACTATGAACTGCCTTTTGAAAACTTGCATAGAATTAAAATACTCACTTTGTTTAGCCACTTTTGAGCACCTTTAAGGATAGGCTGCAACAGACTGACACTGATTTTTACAGTTTTGCAATGTAAGTTTATTTGACTATAATATTCATCTAATACTTTATAAACTAAAATATCATTTCTGCAGAATAGTCAGAATACAGTTAATTAGCAAAGCGCTGACCAGGCACAAAAAATAGATCTCTCTAAAATGTTAAGATGACAGTAAGCTGATCTTGCAAATGTGCTGTGTTTTAATTGTCTGCTTATGGCAAGCTTGCTTGGTATTGATGCATACACATGGTGGAGGCATTCACTAAGCATGTTAAACGGCTTTTAACAGAAATCTGCTGCAAACTTAACTTTGGTAAGAGTGGTGCTGTAGACAAACTACTGCAAAGCTAATTTGAGCCAATGTTTGATGTCTCTTTCAGGTAACCTTGGCAGAAGAATTTAGACAACTGAATTGATCAGGCTAATCCCATGCAGAGGGAAGACTGCTGCAGCCTTGCACTGTCCTTTCAAAATCCACAGGTTTTATGGATAGTCTGCTGTGACAAGCTTGCTGTAAATTGGTGACAAATGTACAGGTAAAACCTTATTATAAAATAGTTTGGAACATTTTATATGTAAGTTGCTGAATAAGTAATAGCAATCCAGTAATCCTATACCAAGCAAATCAGGGAGATGCAGTTTGGGTTAGTCACGATTACAGTTATCCTTCATGCTGTATTGTTAAAGGAATGCTGCTGCTATATAGTTCTGTCATTTTTGCTTTAGGGAGAATTAGGCAGTATGAAAGCATGACCTTAATAAGACAACACAGAAAATAGCAAAGATCTGATTGTGGCCTTGCACTTGGGTGGTAATTTTCCTCTATACCAAGAGACTGTAAAATGCTACCATTTCAGAATAAAAGATCCTTGCAGCTATTTTGTATGGAAGTAAAAGGTTTACAGTGAAGAAAGGGGCTCCAAAGGCATTTGAGTATGCCAGAAAGCACACTTACTTGGGAAAACTGACCAGCATAGCTACAGCAGAATAACTCCTTCATGCAGACATACTATTTAGAAATAAAATTGATATTGGGCTGGGATGAGAGTGCCATTTTGAAATTAATGTAATTATTTCAGTTTGCAGATTAGCCCCTAATACTCTGTATCACACAGTCACTGCCATAAATTTGTCATTGACTCATGAGAGACTTAGAAATAAGTAAACAAAAAAGCTTACCAGAGTAAATGAACTGGATAGCACCTGACCTTATGCACTGCCAACCTGAGCCCTCTGATACTTTAAATTTGAAATTGGTGAGTAGAAGAGTGCACAAAGTGATGACAAGGGCCACCGAGGGCCAAAATCTTATTTGGAGTGCCCCTACTCCTGAAAACGAACTCTGGATGATTCGAGCATGTGTTCATTCCCATTCCTTGGGTATCACTGCCACCAGTGACAAAAGCAGCAACCTCTCCTGTACAGTAGGGAAACTCTGCTGGTGATGCATGCAGTTATAGTACTTTTCTTATTCTGCTCTCCCTCACCCTCTTTCAGCTAGCTGTCTCTTTCCTATGATAATAGGAAAAAGCTCATAATTTTCTACCAGTGATATTGTAACTAGCTCCTACGCAGATGCACAAAAGGAGAGCTTATGTCTTTGTCATGCAGTCTCATGTAGTTTGAGCAGAATGTAGTCTGTACTCCTCTGACCCATGATGTAAAGGGAGCACAGAAGTCCTGAAGAGCTAAAGAATCATTGTAGAAGTGAGACAGCATAGTTGATGTGTCTACTATTTTATTCAGAAAAAAAAGAACCTTTAAAACATTAGTTTTATGTAGAGCTTTTTGGCAAAAATTCATCACAATTAAAACTAAAAACTGCTTTGGCTTCAAATCCTGTGAAACTGGAAAGACGGGAAGTGAAAGCAGAATAGATATGCTGTCCTGGGCTGAATCCTGTTTGGTTACTATACTGAAAGATTTGAAAATGACAATGGGAGTTAGCTGGTAATAGGCAAGAAACTCCACTCATGTTATTTTATGGGAAGATGGGATACAAGTGTTGTGATCTGTCATTGCACAACAGAAATCAGTACTTGGAAGTCATCTGTTAACTCAGAGTGTGAGCACATGTGTATGTATATAGTGGAGAAAAAAACCCAGAAGGGGGACCTTTTGATTGCCCCCTGGTGAAGAATTAGCAGGGAAAAGACTCATGGATATTTTGGAAATGTATTAAGATGGGGACTGTGTCTGGCTAAAGGAAAAAGTAAAATAGAGACAGAAGGAAGAAATGAGATGTTAAAAAAGCTTAAGTGACTCTTTAATCTTCACTAGCAATAGCCTATTCTCCCTACCATCCAAACAGCCAAACCACAGAAAAAGTGCATTCTCCTCTGAAGAAGGATGGGAAGGCAGACACAGCCTAAGAAAGAAATAATTAAGCAAATGAATGACACCACATTTTATTTTCACCTGCAAAACAGAAGCAATGAAATATTTGGCTTCTTTTAACTGGCGGAAAAATTCTCTTCATCCCTACAACCTATTGACACATATAGAATTTGTATTATAAACATTTCAGTGTGACTTACAAATCACTCATCTTCTCAAACTGGAGACAATGCAGTTTCAGGCATGGTATTTTTAGAATCAGAATCATTCCCTTTTTCTGCTGTTGGGCAGTTGAAGCTAGAGGGGTAGAATGGTTTTGAATTCTGGAGGCGGCTCAAATAACAATCATCAACAGAAAAAAGTTGAGCCTTTAGGAAGGAGGAGGCTTATGAAACTACACCATTATTAAGCATAATTCTTTCCTTGAGCCTCATAGATCCTCTGGTCTTAGCTGAAAAAAGTTCATTGGTCTAGTTAAAAAATAAAGTCAGATGGCTGTCTTACCTATACAGGGCCAGTTCAAGTCAGTTCCAGCTATAAAAGTCTTTGAACAAACACCTAGAATTGGAGAAATATTAGGAGAAACTACTTTGTGAATATTCTTTCAAATTCTTAATTTAATTCACTAGAGGTATGAGTAACAATGATATCCCAACACATCAGTTTACAGATAATATTCATTAAATGAATCTTTAAATGCATGCTATAGAATTCTAATGAAAAACAAATCTGGGATTTCTAAACATGAATATTGGAGACAGTATTCTGTTAACAGTTAACAAACAGATTGTTTCTGAGTTACATTCATTTAATCAAGAAACAAACATGTTCCATTTGACTGATGGGTTCAAGTATGGAAGTCTGAACATTAAATATTTGCTCAAAAGTAATTTATAGGCCAGGAATTATTCATGAAAATTATTGGGTAGATCATTTCAAATCATGAAGACACTTTAGTTAAGTATTTTTACAGTAATTGTAAGGGGAAAAAATGAAATCCTGGAATAATTATCTCATTATGCATCATTTAACCAGCTTTAGTTGGTGGGTGCATTCAGCTGCAAAAAGTATCATGGCTGTCCTTTTGCCTAATAAAGAGTCTCAACAGAGAACCGGTTATTGCAAGGATCATCAACGCTGAAATATTCCTCAATAAATACAGGTAATCGAGAACAAAGCATAATAGATGGCCAGAAAGATTCTTGAATTGTTGCTTCCTGATCTATGTTTGTCCTGTGGGTAAATATTTCATCCTTCAAGACTAATAATCTGTAGCTACATTTTTTTGAAAATAAAACATACACAAAGAATAGGATGAGACTAGGGTGAGATGTATGGCATGGCCATTGATGATTTGTGGATGTTTTTCTTACTTGCTCATCATTTGTTTGTTTTTATGTTATTATGTAAATTCTTTATTTGTTTTCATCTTTAGGGGCTGGAAGGGACCTTGTAGATAATCAGGTCCAGTCCCTGTGCACTAGATAAGAAAAAACGACTGGGGTCAAGTGACCCCAGCAAGGTTACTGTCCAGTCTCCTTTTGAAGATTTCTAGGGTTGGTGACTGCAACACCACTGGAGGGAGTTTATTCCACAGTCTGGACACTCTGACTGTGCAGGAGTTTTTCCTGGAATTGAACCCGAAGCGACCTTCCAAGAGTTTGTATCTGTTGCTCCTGGTCTTCCCCAGGGGTGCCCTGGTGAACAGCTGTTCACCGAGTTCTTGATGTACTCCCCTGAAGTATCAGTTAGCCACTACCAAGTTCCCTCTCAGCCTTCTCTTGTGTAGGCTGAAGAGGCCAAAGTCCCTCAGCCTCTCCTTGTATGGCTTGTCTTACAAGTCCCTGACCGTATGGGTGGCCCTTCTCTCGACCCTCTCAAGCTTTTCCATGTCCTTGTTGAAGCGCGTTGCCCAGAACTGGATGCAGTACTCCACCTATGGTCCCACCAGTGCGGAATACAGTGGGAGTATCACTTCCTTAGTTTTGCATTAGATGCAATGGTTAATGCATGCCAGCATGTTGCTTGGCCTGGTGGCCACAGCATCACACTGCTGGCTCATGTTCATGGGATGGTTGATCACTACTTCTAGGTCCCTTTTGGCCATGGTGCAAGTCAAATTGTCACCACTGAACCTGTAGGTATGTTGGGCATTGTTTGCTCCCAGATGGAGCAAGTACACTTCTGACTGTTGAATTTTATCTGGTTCTGGTCCACCCAGTTCTCCAGCCTGTCCACATCTGCCTATATATTCATGCCCAATACTATATATTCACACTGCCCAATAATTTGGTCTCATCCACAAACCTGGCCAGCAAGCTTTTTACCCCTATATCCAAATCATTGATAAAGATGTTGAAAAGCACTGGTCCAAGCACAGAACCATGAGTGACACCAGTGGCCACTTCTCGCCAGGATGACACAGATCTGTTCATGAGAACTCTCTGGGCACTACAATGCAGCCAGTTTTCCACCCACTGAACTGTTGAGCAATTAAGCTCAAAGTCTTCCAATTTTTTCACAAGGATATCGTGGCATACTAGATCAAAAGTCTACTGGAAGTCTAGGTATATAATGTCAACCTTCTCTCCTGTGTCCAAGTGGTGAGAGACCTGTTCATAGAAGGAGATGAGACTGGCAAGACAAGACCTACCCACAACGAAGCCATGCTGGCTGTCATTCAGAATCTTACCCTCAATGAGCATATTGCACAGATTCTTGAATGAGTTTTTTCCAGGATTTTCCCTGGGATGGAAGTCAGGCTGATTGGCCTATAGTTGCCTGGGGCCCTCTTCCAGTCCTCAAGGATCTCTCCTGTGTGCCATGATTTCTGAAAGAGTTTTGCCAGGAGTTCTACAATGATTTCAGCCAGCTCCATCAGCGCTCATGGATGAAGTCCATCTGGTCCTGCTGACTTATGTATGTCTAGCTTTTCTAATTGGTTTTGCTCTAGCTCAGCATTCAAAGTGGGAAGGCTATCATTCCCACCATGCCCCTGTAATCCTTATCTCACTTGTCTTTCCCCTTGGTTAGGTGAAATACTGAAACAAGGTGGGCATTCATAAGTTCAGGTTTTTTTTCCTGAGTGTCCATTACCAGCTGTCCTGAGGTGTTAAGCAGGAACCCCATGCTGCCATTTGCTTTCTTTCTGTTCCCTACACACCTAAAGAAGGACTTCTTATTGTCTTTGACTCCCTTGGCTATCTTAAACTCAGTTGCTGCCTTAGCTTTCCTAATCATTTTTCTACAAGTGTGGACTACTGTTGTATAACCCTCCTTGAGGACTGTCCCTAGCTTCCAGTGTGTGTACACTTCTTTTTTTCTTTCTCAAGAGGACTGTGATGTCCCTATTGAGCCAGAAGGACTTGCCAGCCCTTCTGCTAGCTTTCCTCTTCAATGGAATGGTTTTCTTTTCTGCTTCAAGGATCTTGTCCTTGAGAAACAACCACTCTTCATGCACCTAATTTGCCTTCCATCCCTGGTCCTGCATCACCTTCTCTACTAATGCCCTGATCCTGCTGAAGTCCAGGACTTCAATCCTGCTAGTTGATTTGTCAACCTTGTGGTGGACAGTGAACCTCATGGTTGCTGTCGCCCAGGCTACTCTCAATGTTCAAGCTACACACCAGATCATCTCCTTTGGCCAAGACTAAGTCTAGGAGAGTGGTACCTCTAGTTGGCCCTTGCACTTCCTGGATCAGAAATTGCTCCTTGATTACAGCTAAGAAGGTACATGACTGATCTGATTTAGTCGAGTATTCCTCCCAATTTGTATCTAAGTAATTGAAGTTGCCCATGACAACCAAGCACCTTGCATGTGCGGCCTCTGTCAGCTCTTGAGAGAACTCCAGATCAAGCTACTCCATTTGGTTTGGTGATCTGTAGTAAACACCTACAGTTAGGTCTCTCTCACCTTGCCCCCGCCCCCAAAGCTTGACCCAGAGGGTTTTAAGTTGCTTATCTTTGGAGCCAATGTCAGCCTCCAGAGAGGTGTACTTCTGCCTCACAGAGAGCTACCCCTCTGCCTTTTCTACTTGCCTAGTCCCTTCTGTACAGGGTGTAGCCCTCTAAAGCTATGCTACAATCATGTGAGGAGGTCTCTGTGATCCTTACCAGGTCATATTGCTCACTAGAGAGCAGGAGGGCTAGCCCCTCCTATTTGTTCCTCATGCTCCTGGCATTAGTATACATGCAGCTGAGGCCCCCAGCTGACACACTCGATTTCCTGAGATGCTGGGGAGAACCGTTCTGTTTAGCATCTTTAAAAATGGTTATCTTAGTGTCCTCCACATGGAAGCTTTCCTGTGTGCCTGGTCCCAAGCATGTTCCACTTGGAGTTTCCCCATATCCCAACAAAGTCAGTTTAAAGGCCTGTCTAGTAGATCAGCCATCCTGGCTGAGAACAGGGACCTACTTCTTCACGTGAAGTTGATGCCATCTCATCTCAGGAGTCCTGTCTCCCTGAAGTCTGTGCTGTGGTTGAAGAAACTGAAGCCCTCATGGTAGCAGCACTATTGGAGGTGCCTGTTTACTTCTTCCACACAGCCTTCCCTATTGAGGCCATGGCCGGCAACAAGGAGAACAGAAGAAAAAACTACTTGAGCCCAGGCCCCAGACCCCATAGTTACTCATGACCTGGTCCGGATTACTCCTGGCTGTGTCATTCATGCCCATATGAATGAGGAGCATGGGGTAGTAGTTGGAGGGACAGACAAGTCTGGGGATCCTCTCCACAATGTCCTGGATGCGGACCCCAGGAAGGCAACAGACCTCTCAGACTAAGGGGTCTGGATGGCAGATAGGTCCCTCCATGCCCCTCAGGAGAGAGTCCCCCCCCACCACCACCACCCAATGTCCCCTCCTAAGGTTGGGAATACTTACTTCCTGTGTACTTACCTCCTCCTCTGGTGTCTCTTCATGCATGATGAGGGGAGCGTACCCATTATGCAGCATCAGAGGAGAAGTAGCCCTACCTCTGTGTGCTCTGGATCTGGAGACTACTGTTTTCCAGGTAGCTCTGCGAGGGTCTTTGTGGCCAGTCTTCTTCATAGCCATTTTCTGCTCCACCTTCTTATCTACTTCTTCTTTTTCCTGGGGTAAGGCCTGGCAGTAGCTGTTGATGTAATCTTCATGGGACCTGATGGTGCATAGCTGACATGCCTCCCCGTCAAGCTCCTCTACTCAGTATACCAGAGACTCTATCAGGGAGCATACCCCACAAGTGGGGGTGACCCCAGGCACAATTGCCAGCAGCTGCTCCAGGCAGCTCCTGCAGTCTGGGGCCATAGGCTCTGTCTGAGTGGAGGTCTCAGTGCTGTGGGGATGCCTGTGCATACGACGAGTCAGTGCCATGCCCCAGAGTGATTGGGTGGTAATAGGCTATGCTACTACCCATGAACTGGTCAGCAAAATTCCAGCAAACTGCTTCCCCTTTTGCCAGTCCCTGTTTGCTGGCTCCCTGGTCGCTGGGGGAATCTGCTTTTATGTCTTTCTGTTAGTCTAGTTTATTTACAAATAGCAATGCTAACAAATTAATAATATAACTAACATGCTGTAAAGGTGCTGACCTTTCAAAAGAAAGACTTGGAAAACAAAAAGGTTGAGTTAATTAAAATCTGTTGTATGGTTTTTTCTTATGTACCCTGAAGGCAGAAATGTCTGCAGGAGGTTATGGAGAAGCTCCAAACAATTTATTAAAGAACAAGGGGCAGTAAAAACAGAGGCCCACTGGTTTTTTAAGTGATAAAGAGAGAGAAATAAGCATAATCATGATTTTAAATATGTTATTGTAGTTAACACTTTAAAATAAATTTACATTGATGTAAGGAAAATCTGAGGCAGGCTCACTGGTTTAGACGAGAGTTCTACGTTTTCGAATGCTTATGTTATGCTATGCTGCTCTAGGGATGTTTGACGTAGTACTTTATATAGGAGTGTTTGATATACTATTTGAATGGGACAGGGTCATATAGCATTTTTGAATTTGACATGATCATTTGTAACCTCCCTGGACATTATCTGATATCATTCATATAAATGGGAGTTTTTTTGACTGACTTCAGATCCTCTAAGAAAATGAGGTGTTAACATCTGAGGTGTTAATATTTTCAGATTGCCAAAAAATCTGGTTATTGTTTATACTTCTGCCCCCTTGAAAACATTTGGGTCTTCTGTAGGAGAATCTTTTGCTAATAATGTATTCAGGATTAAATTAATAGAGCTAAAATGTCACAGAGGTTCATATGGTCCTTACTAGTGAAGTTTGTGGCAATTCCGAATCAGAAATGCCAACTTTACTAAAACATGTTGTTCATAATAGTCCCCACTGGAACAGGATGTATTCTAAGTCAAAAGTAAGTTAGTTGTGGTATTCTGATTATTTCTGACATCATGTTGAGACTTCGGGCATTTATCAGATAGCCTGTTATACTAGTGTGACTAGTATTAAACGCTTTACAGAGTTCCCTGTGTTGTAATAGGAAGTCATAGACCCTTAAATAGTTTTGATAACACATACACGCTTAGAATCCAGTCCTGTGCTTATTGAAATCAATGTTAGGACTCCCATCACTTTCTAAGAAAAGAGACTTGCCTTCTAACCTTCCAAACACAGTATCAAGCATTTTTATATTAGCTTGTAAGGTCATTTCCTTGCTGTAGCATCATGTTGTGCTGCCAATTAGGAGATGACTCTGTAGACCTCAATGAAGCCAGAATTGGAGAAGCATATGGAAAATTGTCTGGTCATCTTCATCTTCTTAGCTTCAAATACCTGTGCATCAGTTTTTCTATGCATTTTGGTGAAAATGCTGCAGATGTTTTCAGCCCTGTTGTCTGTTCCTTATTTGAGTTACCAGAACATGTGACACCAGATGATGATCTGTGGGTAGTTGTTTCTGGGTTTTTGTTTGTTTGGTTGGCCTTGCTGGTAGGGCATTATCAGCACCATCCTATCCATGGGGTCATATGAGACAGAGAAATTAGTGAAACTCATCATGCTGTTCCAGAGACCTCAAATAGTAGTAAGTCATCAGAATAACCATTTGGAGGTCTGCATAGATATTTTGCTTACACCATAAAATGTTCTATTAGTTTTCTTAATCAGCAAAACTTTCTGATAGTTTTAGTACTGTCCATGGATATTTTAGAGAAGCTGGTGGCTTCTTTTAACAAAACAAGCTTTCAAACAAAACTCAAATAAAGCAGTGCCCTTCTCTGCATGTATATGGGCTGCTTCTCATCTCTGTCTGGGGTGCATCTGGAAATTAAAAAAAAAAAGGAAGGGAATGTAATTATACATGCCATGAATGTACAGTACCCTGGCGAGTGAAGATCCATGGGGCCTGTAGATGATGGAAGATTTGATACTTGTAAGTTTCTACACTCAAGGAAAGGAAATAAACCTTTTAGATGCACAACTGGAGAGCCTAACTTATCAACCCATGTCCTTTAGTTAAGATGAGTTTTGTTTTGTTTTTTAAATCATTTTTTTTTCATTTAACCATGTGTTAAAGCCAAGAAGATTAAAATATGAACCAGGTTCACAAGACATGCTTGGAGCTGGAAAAAAAATGTCTGCCAGTCTGAGTTAGTTTAGTATGCACACAAGTGTCATACCAGCATTTAATATGCTTATGGATAAAAGAAGCCAGATCTTTCCCCAGAAATATTATTACCCAAGAATAAGAGCTGCACTCAACTTTTGCAAAGAGAGAAGTTGATTACATCAGCATCAAAAGATGTGATTATCTGCATTAATAAAAAAATATCATAAAAATACTCATTTCATTTGGTAAGTGTCCTGGCTAATTTCTGTTGTCCAATTTGATGGGTACATAAGAAGTAAAACTGCATCCTGTTTTATCTAATAAGAAAATTTCTCAGTACTTTCAGAGTTTGCAGTTCTATTTCAGTGCTCTTGAGTTCACATTATAACACTTGAAATATGCTGGAAATTTGTGGATAAACTTTTTTTCCCCCCACAAGCAGCACTTATATTAGCTGTTTTCTGAATCAGATGCTTGATTATATTGCATATTCTTTAGTGAATAAATTTCAAGGATATGTTTAAATTTATCTAAATTAAGTTAATTTGAATTATTTGTTTGTTTTTACCTCCCAAGGCACATGGTTGATAGCCCAGAGGTCACAAGTCCAAGGGCATAGCAGAAGTGCTCACTGCATGGCCGTGTCAGATTAACAAAATCTGTTAATTCTTCTAAATACCTTGTCACAAGGACATGAAAAAGGAAGGACTTGTAATGTTACTATGCAATTAAGGTAGTTATTCCTGAACTGTGAGTGGTAAAACAATAAAAGAACCTTGATGCAGAATGTACTAAAGATTATACTTCAAAATGAAGAGTGTGTTGTATATGGAATATTTTAAATCAATAGAAAATGTTTTATCTCTAACCTTTAAGATTACAAAAAGCTATTGATAAACCATTCCTAATCATTGTTAGGCATGTATTACAGATTAACAAATCCACTAACTATTTTTACTAATGCAATCAGCAAAAACCATATGAAAGCTGTGAAGGCAGTGGTCATTGTAGTTGCTGTTAGATAACCAATTAATAAATTGAGCTGAAAATGTTGGGGGTGGGAAGAATGCTGTTTAATTTATACTCATTTGTTATGGGAGGAAGGCATTTAAAAAAAAAAAGGGTTTTATTGTCTCTGGCCTTGTTGTTGAGAACGGCCTTGAACCATCCTCCCAAGACATAATAAAAGAGGAGACTGTGAGACTGTTATGTGAAAAAATGCCCAGCTGCAGTGATAAGGAGGA
>JAGPOW010001327.1:28301960-28341369 GCA_030014935.1 Caiman crocodilus | reverse complement strand
GTTCATCAGCTTTCAATACACCCATTTTACCTGTGAAGAAGCCTAAGAGAGATGAATATCGTCTTGTTCGAGACTTGAGGGCTGTGAATAAAGTGATTGATTTGGAGTCCCAAATTCGGAGTTATTGCAAAACCACTGTATGAAGCTACACAAGGTAATGAAAAGGTGCTTGAATGGACTGAAGAGTGAGCTGCCAGCTGCAGGCTCTTCCTGAAGCACCCGCCTTAGGACTACCAAACATAAGTAAGCCTTTTTCACTTTTTGTGCATGACCAAAGGGGGGTGGCCGTCGGGGTGCTCACCCCAAAATTGAGAAATTGGCAATGACCAGTAGCCTACTTTTCTAAGCTCAACTAGTCCAAGCCTGTGTTCAAGACAGGATCATTCCATCTAAACGATTTCAGGTTCACTACACAAACATATAGGCAGTGGCTGCCATAGAGAGGAGAACTGAATTTTTCCTACTTAGATAAACCTGTAATGTTTAAGCATGGGTAGTTATTGATGTCCTCCCTAGCCATGTGGTGTTATGAAGCACACAGATAGCTTTGTCTTTTTGTTCATGCATGGTAGTTACAATGGCATCTATATTTCTATTCCATAGTTTCTAGAAAAACTTGGTTTTGGGAAATTTCAGACTCTTGTTGCTTTGTTGTTGCTTTGTTGAGCATTTCTATAAAGGATTTTTGGAAATGCCTCTATGCTTTTCAAATTGACATTAAACCAATATAATATGGAATGCTGCTCAGATATACTATTATATTGAGGTCTCCTGGAAATCAGTAACTAATCCAAATAGCACTTGACATGCATGTACATTATTTGGAAAACAGTTGTGTGTTGGGAAGAGGTGGTTTTGGGTATGCTAAAAGAACCATGGAGTTCTTAAAAAGGGATATTTCTCTACCATAGAAAAGACCATGTTTTAATTTTTAGAGATGGGCTCTGACTGTACAGGGGTTTGGGGCCTAAGAGTATTTTATTTCTGGTATCTCTGAAAAGAAGATTAGAAATATGTGCCATTTATTGCCTGCCAAGTGAAATAATATTTATAATGAGTTGCAAATAAAAATGTATAAATAAAACAATAGAGAGCCTGCCTCGGGCAATTTTAACTATTACTTCATACCCGCTTATATGAAAAAACTACTTTTGCAAATTCTTACCTTCCAAAATCAGATTTCTCCCTTCTCTTCCAATTTGCAGTCTCATATGGGTTGCTTTTATTCTACGGTCACACCTATGCAGCCTTTCATCAAACACCTACTTAGCAATAAATGGGGTAGCCAAAGTACAAAGAATCACAAACCAAGACTGAGATGAAATCAGATTTAGAAGCCTCCCAGTGACCTGCTTGAACCATGAGATGAAAGCATGTCTTTTCATTCTGCAATAAAAATCTCGATTTAAATAATGTTGGTTAAGTAAACTGTCTGACATGATCTAGACTGAAAATATGAGGTCATTTAATCCAGATCACTTTAAATTATTCTTAAATACTAATATGAGGCTAGAATAACACATCTTGCATCTAGCGTTTGTAGTGTGAAGGCAACTGAAAGGAACTGACAATTATATAAATGCATTATACTCATTTCATAATCACTTGAATAGATTGTAAGCTTTCAGACATGGAACCCCATCTAACAGTGGTCTGGAAAACAATGGAGAGAAAGGATGAACAACATTTTACACATTATATTTTATTTACCTCAGCAGTTATGGTGATCGCAGCTCTATACTGCTTAGGCATTGTCAGTGAAGTTGTGTGTATTATGAAAGAAGTTAATGTTGAGAGTTTCAGAGTTAAGAAAATGAAAATCTGTGTTTTCATTGGGAGGCACTAAAACTTGCAAAGAATGGTGTGAGAGACAAGAAGCATGAACATGTTTGTTGTGGAAGGAGAGAGAATGTTGAATGAATGAGACCAGCATCATTTATGACCTAAAGAAAGGAGTTGATCTTGCAGGGAGATATTAGGTTGGAGTACTTGAAAACAGATATAAGAAAATGTGTTAACTGTATTGGAAAAAGGGCAGCCAATGGAAGAGTTTAAAATTAGATGATGTAATTAAAGTGATTAGATGATAGGATTGTAATAGCATTTTTTAAATATTTGAGGGAGTGTGATATTGCATGCATCACAATCAGATTTCATCAGTCAAGGAACAAGATGAAGAACTGGACAAGAGTTCTTCCTCTAAGAAGAGAAAATGATTGGTTACTGAAATTTCAGGAAGAAGTGGTAGGATTAGATTCTTAAGTATATGGGTCAAGAAGAGAGCAGAGTTAAAAACAAACCAAAACTATGGGTTTGCATGAGAGGGGAGATGGTGTTCATCATCATAATGAAAGAGGAGTAAGAAAGATTGGTATCTTGGGTTTTGGTAATATTTACTTCCAGATGTAATGTATGCATTATTCTTGTTTAGTATTGACATTGGAAAGAGGCTGTGAACTTCTTTTTTGGCATTAAAACATCATTTATGAAAGTTGGGACTGATATGAACAAGAAAGAAGCCTAATAAACAAGTAGGAAGCACAATATCTACCCTATTAATCTGCTAAGAACTCCATGTCCAAGTACCTAGACTTATATAGGCATAACAACCACTTTATTTTTATTCTTTGACAAAAATCTGCCTCATTTTTTTTCTTAACTTTTGCCCACTCTTGCATCCCCTGACTAACTGGGCTATTTTTAATCCGCCAACTCCCCTTCCCCCTCTCCCTGTGGACCCTCTAGTTCCCACAGATCCTGCCCACTTCTCCCACCTCACCAACTTACTTAGACTATGTTCCTGGCATGGATCCCAGCACAACAATCACAGGGCTTAAACTAAGCCAGGAGATTGTAGATTGGGTCATGCAAACATTTACATGTGCCCTGAACTTGCTAATGCTTTGACATCAGACACAGGCACACTGATGAGTGTACCAACAGTTGTGCATTCAGTTTAAAAAAAATGCATAAAGCTATCCAGATTTAATCATTTTACTGCATATGTCATCAGGGAAAATCTGAAGCAATTTTTAGAATATAGGCATCCTCAAATGTTTGCAATACACTACTGGTTGAGTTATTGTATTACACTTAACCCCAGTTCAATAAGACAGTCTTCTTTCATGTACACACAACCTTTGATGTAAAAAGAGAAAATATATAGTAAGCCCAGACCCCTTTTAATAGGAGGAAGAAGGGAAAAGGTACATTTCAGAAGCTTATTCTATGGAAACTTTAGTGATTCAGTGCAAATGGAAACTTGCTTTATTGATTCTACTTGTGCTTTCTGGAGGCAGATTCATTGTTGAAGTCTCCAATATGCCATATTTTAATTCTACATTTGCTTCTATGAGGCTACAAAAAGCCCTGTTTAATTGATTTACTGAAATTCAACACTAAAACCTAAATGGCTATAAAAATGAATATTTTAGTGTTCCATTCTTTAGACCTGTTATATCACTGCCATGAGGTTTTTGTTTTCTTTTGTATTTTTTTTATCCTAAATTTTTCCATTAAGTCAGTATATTGATAAAGATAACATTTCTGGCCTTCTTAAAATATAGAAGATAGCTGTTGATAATCTTGACTCTCAATAAATCTCAGTGTATATTTGTTGTCATTCAGGGGAATTTCACTTTTCTCCTTTTGTCTCCTTAATAAAACGTCATCTTTTTTTAAAAAAGATGCCCCCCTGAAAATTCACAAGTCCCTTATGTGTCACTCATGTTATCTCCTCTATACTGCAGAATATGAATGGTTGTGCTTGAGTTGCACTATTTTTGTTCATTTATTGTTGTATGAAAAAAAAATATACAGTCGGTTTTAAAATGTGTTTGAATTCAAATCTAAAGATGAAAACTTTGACCAAATCACTTTGCATTTAGGAAACAGGGCTTGAAGCTTTGGTTAAAAGTGGAGCATACTGAGTGAATTTAGTGCTCATTGAAGTAAGCAAGCCAAAAGCTTTATCCAAATCCATAAAAGAGTCATGGGAATCTCTTTGCTGACTTTAACAGAACTTGGATTTGGTCATAAAAGCTTTAGCTAGAGGTGTTGCTATACATACAGCTCTTCTGATTCACTCTCTTTCTAGCCTGCAACACCCCTGCAGGTAAAGCATAAATAGAAGGCTCTTCTATTAAATATAGAACACTGGTACTTTTGTGATGCATATTCAGCTGGAGAAGCACCAAACATTTTCACTCATGTCAGGTTTTGAAGCCAACTCTTAAAGGTGAGAGATTAGAGCACTGCTGCAGTGTCTCACCCTGACTGAATGAGTCCAATTGATTTCTACCTCCCTTGAGGACAGTTCAGCTGTTTGTATTCACTAGTGGGTATCTTTGTCATCAGCAGTTAAGAGCTGTTAAGTATAATGGGAACAATAATTCTTAGATCCTGAGTATCCTTTACAGCTAGGTTTCTTTATATCAGAGCAAAGTACAAATAAGAATCAGGCTTATAATTTTTTTTTCACTTTGACATAATTCCTCAAACAGGACTTTTTCCTCTACCTGTTACTTGCTCTTGACAAATGTAGGTACAAAACATCCTGTTAAGCCCAGGGACTGAACCCTTAGTTTTATGTGGGCTATATTTGATAGTTTTTTTCATTGATATTTTGAACTCAGAAAGACCTTTTCCTTTAAGTCCTTTCTTAAGATGCAGAGCTGAGATATTTTTGGCAAGTGGAAGTAATTTACAGTTTATTTCTAGTGGCTGATCTCTAGAGGTGTTGATCAACTTCTGAGCCACGTGCAAACTCTTCTTGCCATCAATAAAATTTCAGGTGCTTAGCATCTACCAGGATCAGATATTAATTTTGTGATTCCATTAGGGCTCCCACTATTACTAGGGAAAGTTACAGTGCTATTGTAATCCAACAATATGCAGTTCTGTTGAATGCAGTATTTGGTTCAGCATTTTGTGTGATCAGAATTAAAGCTGCAAAAGCTTGAAGAAAAACCCTCGTTGCAAGCAACTTCACTTGGGAAGGATTTTTTTAAGGCCTTTGCACCAAGGGTGAGCTAAATTAAAGCCATTGGAGAATTTTAAAGAAAGAAATAATTAGGGCAGGAAGAAATAATAAAAATGCTAGGCAGGAAAAGTCAGACATCAATGATTCAAGAATAGGATGTGTCAAGTATAAAAAATGTCATCCATTGTGAAAAATATAATGAGACATACTGTAAGGGCCCCACCTACCCATTCTCAGCTGAAAAGTAATACATTATAATTATAGATGCCAAATATATATATGGTGGCTTGCTGCTTAAATACTGGCAAAAATGCCTGAACATTGTCCATGGAGTGTTGTCCGATACTACTCACTTAGCCCTTTCTGTCTACTTCAATTATAATTATTTCTATTCTCTAACTTAAACCAAGAGGAAATAAAACCTTTTGGTTTCATTTCTATCAGCCTAGTAACAATATAACCTGTGCCACATATGAATATTATTAGCCTCTTTAAAATGTGGAGGGAATCCTTGATCCATTGAAATCAGTTGCAAGAATCTATTGACTTAAAAAGGGCTAGAACATCACCCATTGAATCCACTCTTGCCAACTGCTAAGCTCTATCATTTTCTATGTCTGCTGACTTTCTAGATGGGTCCCCTTGTGAATTATGCTACTGCAATGGAATCTGAGTTGAGAATTCATTGTTGAATTAAAACTTCGTTTCATCTTGAACTTATCTGCATCCATAGAAGAAACAAAGAAAATAGATTTTTTTAAAGAAAAATGTACTAGTTAGGTAGGACACTGATTACACTTTGTGCATAGACTTTGTCCCACTGTTGAGTAGTGTGAATACAAACAGCACTATAAAGGCATGAATAGTAGCTTGATATGGAGAAGTGTAATAGGGGCCCAACTCAGGGCCGATCAGTTCTTGGTCCACCTGCCTGTTTCTGGGCTAACTGCCCACCTCTCCCTCCTGCCATGCCTTGATGTCCCTCAGGCAGGAGGCTGCCCATTTAATACCCTGATGTCTAGGGGTTATATATGGCTCCAACCTCCCCTTACCTTGTCCCATGACTTGTAGGTGGCATCCCAGGTAGCCAAGCTCACTTGTACCCTTCTCTCTCTCAGCTGTGGTTCCCTCTTCGGGACCTTTGGCTTCCTAGGCCCTGGCCCCACCTTCATCACACCCTGGTCTTGTCTTTGTCAGGCCAGTCAAACCCCATGCCCCTGGCTCTGCACATCCCTCACTGGTAGGCCCCTGGCCCATTTGGGCCCCCCCAGAATTGACTAGTTCAAGGGTCCATCCAGTCAGGTTAAACTCAGGATTGCCTTCTCTTCCTCAAAACTCAGATGACCCCTTGTTGGAGTTCTCCTTGATGTTTGAGCCTCAGCCCTCTCATTCTCTTAATAATGATCTTTTGGGGCCAGCCCATGTGCAGCTCTTCAGGTCCAATTCAGTGAACCCTATTCTGTACACCCTGGTGTAGTTCTTCAGGCTTGCTGCACCCAGACCTACTCTGTAGCAGAACGTTATCTCCGTTTCTCCCCAGTCTCTGCTGCATCAAACTGGGATGAGATTTCACAGACTACACAGCCACAGGTAGCCCCACCAGACCATCCTGCTCCAGCAGGGTGCAGTTTTTAGTCATACCCAGGACCTGGGGACTGCCTCCTTCCCCCATAGCCCCAACTCATAGACCTTCAAGGATGTTCCATGGCGTTGTGAGCAGCAGCTCCAGCCAGCTGTTATTCTTTTGACTGGTAGCAGCAGACTGCTGACTCAGCCTGGGTCTAAAATGGAGGCTGCTCAACCCTCTCCTCCAATCCCAGGGCCCTGCTGCGGTCATATGACTAGCTCATTACTCTCACACACACCTACCTGCCGACTGCTCCAAACTCTTAAAGTGGCAGACAGCAACAGTGCCCTACCGTAGGAAGGTTTGCATCTTACAGTGGGATGCTGCTAGTTTGAGTTTCAAAGACTCTTTTGTTTCTCTAATATAACATGTTAAGTTTGTTCTAAACAAAATTGTGTGAGAAAAGGGATGATGTAGTCAGAGAGGACTGGGGGCAAACTGAAGACAACTGGTAAATTGATTCTACTTTCCTTTCATAGATTTTCAAGCTGAATTTTTATAGCCTTTCTCCAATAAAATTACACCTTGATCAAGAAAGCTGTTAAAAAACATGTCTTTCTTAAGCTATGTTCTAATTCAGTATACATTTGACTATGTAAACTGAGATATAAATTCCCTCCTGGGAATAAGACAAAATTCCCTCCTGGTAAATGTTAACCTGTGTTTTAAGATGATTTATGAAAATACAAATTATTCTGTTCTAAGCATTTGTACCATTCTTGTTGCCTGGGAATCTGAGTCCTTGAAATTGAAACTAGTCAAATTCTAGTATTTAGTTCAAGTGTAATTTTAATAGAGATAGCAATGAAAAATAAATTCCTATAATAACAATGAAATAAAACCTAATCTAGTATCTTTCATTAGTAATTTCTTTTACACTTACTGATCATTATGTCTCATAGCAAAGCATGCAATGTACTAGAGGTTTATTCAATGTTACTGATTGTGAAACAGACTGTGATGACACTGCATTATAATGTATGCTACTGTAGGTCCCTCAGATGGAAATGTTCTTTTTTGGTTTGGTTATGAATGATGAACTAATTTCATTCTGACAGTGAAGAGAGGGCTGAAAATGTATATGGAACTGGGCTTTCTCCAAGAAAATTGATGCAACCTATAGCATGACATCATAGTTGTGGGCATCAGAAATGGACAAATCACTAGAAATAATAGAACTGGATTGGGGAAAATGAGAAGTGGCTTAAATCCTATTTTATTATTTGAGTTGAACATAAACTGAGCTATTTCCAGGAACAGAGTAGATTTGATAAATATTCTCCTTGGCATTTCACAGTTCCCTGCTTTATTTACTTACAGCTTCTTACTTTCTCTCATCTGTCAGAAGATGCTTTTTCGGGAAGGATAATAACCAGGTGACTGTATTGTATCTTGGGACAAGGCAGTCTTTCATGGGGTGGACTTGCCCTTAGCTCTGGTGGGAATGAAGAGAAGAAGGATTTTTGTGCTCTAGCACATATTCTAAGACAGCCAGAAGGCAATGAAGTAAGACTGTAATAAATACTGCAGTAGTGGCCTGCGGAAAGTCTGCTACATCATGCTGTTCCAGTTACTGGTACCAGAAACAGACTATGACTATCTCTGACTTCTTCCCACAAAGAGCACTTGTTACTGACTAGGAGGAACAGAGAGTAGACAGATCTCTGAAGATAATTCCATATGCCGGAGGCTGAAATAGGCCACTTGGTTGATGCCACATAAGTGATAAAAGCATTTATGTCTTACTGTAGCC
The DNA here is from genome assembly GCA_030014935.1 of Caiman crocodilus. Lineage (NCBI taxonomy): Eukaryota > Metazoa > Chordata > Crocodylia > Alligatoridae > Caiman > Caiman crocodilus. The sequence continues at coordinate 28,333,008 of JAGPOW010001327.1, read as the reverse complement.
TAAAAGACATACAGATCCCAAGGGATTAAAAAGACAACAAAATATTAAGAAAAAGAAATTGTTTACTAGTTAACAATTTAGCTGACTTCTCCCCTTGACATTTATGATCTATTGTGCCTATAGTAATACAAGATATATAGGCTACAATCTGTTCTTCTTGAGAACCTTATGATATTTAAACAGACTGTAATGTATTCAGCACATAAGGAAAGCTTTAAATCTGAAATTTGAATATCTTTGGTTTTGTAATATTCATAGCATTACAAAGCTGGCAGACAGTAATAAAAGATTGTGTATGTTCCAAGTACTCTACCACTGTACTTATCATTATCCAAGTGTAATTTAATCCTTCTGTTCACTCATTGCCAAGCAAGATATAAATGTTAACAACTGATAGCTGAAAACACCAACAGAACTACAGTGAATTGGCTGTGTTAAATCCTCCTAGGCAGCATCATCTTGAATCTCAGAAACTGCTGTACAATCATATTTTTAATAATTTAGCTTAATCCAACATAATAAGACATGAATGTTCAGAAAATCATACTAAGCAATGAGTAATACTAAGGAAATTGGTGTCCTTAAGTAAGTTTTAAAGGCTGTAGATAAAAAAACCCAAAAAACAGGAAAATTTCTTTTAACTTAGAGAGTTCATTTAAGATATCTTATTTTTAGGACCCAGTTTTTTGACATTATAGGATTAGGATCATGGTGTTTTTCAGAGTGCATCAGCTCAAGCTCTGTTGTGCTTGTGTTTGTAAGAATCAAGGTAAAGTCTTGTTAGATAGACCAAGTCTAAAATCAGAACAGGATGGGGCTTACAAACATCTTAAAAATACAACTGAGCCGAGACTGTCCTAACAAGCACGTATATTAATCAGGTAATGTTTTGAATTTGGTGCACCTAAATCTAAACAAAGAATTTTCTAATTTAATTTTCTTCAATCCCGAGTTAAGAAACATAAATGTTTTGATAGTTTTAATATCTCAGTTTTAGAATCTGTAATACAGCTATTGTTGGTAACCAAAGGCTCATGTGAATGGATTAATCTTTTCAACCTCCCACTCCAGAAAATTCTTGAAAGTAGCAAGATTCTTTTATCTAGGAAAAGCTGTACATTTTTAAATTCTTCAGGCAAGAGCAGATAGAATAAACTACATGAAACAAACGTCAGGAATTTCTGATAGATGTGCCGTGCATGTTGCTTTATAAGTAATAATAGCTCTGTGAAATATTGACCTGACTCCAGCTGGTTGGTGGTACCTCAGCAAAGTACTTCTCAAATATTCTGTTGTTACCTTCCATTTTTTCTGCTTCTAGAGCCACAGCCAACAAATATAGGTATCTACTGTTGGAGCAAAAGTTACTTAATGTGTGTTGATATTTTAATATTTGTATCGTGGGGGGAGGTATCGAAATATTAAATGTAAATGATTAATTATGATCTGGACTCTGCCTTTTGACATACATGCTGTAACATTCAAATAGCTTATAAAAATGGAGCAGGCATCTGGATGTGTGTATTGTACAGTTATAATAAAACTGAAGTTAAAAAAATGCTAGTCTTTGGAGGTATAATTATATATCTGTTTTGCCAGAAGAAAAATAGAAATGTTATAAAACTGAAATGCAAATTTGTAGAACTAGAACATCTGGTGCAAATTGCTTATAATTATTTTGCAAATCATGTTTTCCCATTAGCATTATATTTTTAATTGATTTACCAATATTTGACATAAATATAAATACCCTGTGCATCTAAATTGTTAAAAAAAAAAAATTATAAAACATTACAGCATGCCCACTGTACAAATTTCAGTTGCTATGCTAAGCTATAGTAAGCTACTATACCAAAAAGCAGTATGAGAGAAAGGAGCCTGTTGACTTCTGAATGACCCAGGAAGAAAGATGAAAAATCAAAACACATTAATAAGCAAAAAGACACTGAAGGGAGTCTGAAAACAACAGCTAAAAAACTTGAGGATAAATGTAGAAGTTAGAACTTACAACCAAGACAGAGAGTAACAAATGCAGGCATGTAAATTTGGTAAATGAAACAGAGATGAACATCTTGACAGAGACAAAAGTTGACATGAAATGGTGGACATGAAGATAAATACAGGGGTTCAGAGATCTGTCCCTCATAAAGACTTTGGGAAGTATGAATAATGTACAGTGTCTCTACCGGCATAGGACAAACTTCACTAAATTGGACCGATTGTTAATTGTTAATCGGACCAACTTGTGTGCTATCTGATAACAGTAAACATCTCTGAGCTTTTGCCATTGAACATGTATCCACTTTGTTTTTTATACATTGTCTGTAGGATATGGAAGATGGCATTCAAGAGTTAGCCTTCCAGACCTTATGGACTCCATCAGTCTGTATATCAAAAGTGGCAGCAACCATATACCACCTGAGAAAACACACTGCACGCCTCAGAACAATACCCACTATTGTGAAGAGATAAATTTAATTCTATCACTATTTAGTTCTACCACCATGATAAAATTAAAATTAAAATCAACTAGTAGGGAAGACATGACTTCCACTGATATTCACTATCCAATTTTCAAGTAATAGCTGCATCCAAATATATCTACCTTACAAGCCAAAGGCACAATTTCAGCTTCCATCATCCTGTTTCAGGTAGCTTTAAAATAACCTACTCAAGTACTACTAATAATATTAGAACTATGGCAGCATGGATTTTTTTTTTGCTATATGCCTAGTTGGGACCATGCATGGAGACATGACAGCTTAGACAGCAGGTGCAGGCAGGCTTACAATGTCTTATAGAATGCATTTGTTTCATTTGAGTTTGGGTAAATCTTCTCAGAGGTATTTCAGTAATATTGATACTCATTCATCAGTAGATTTATCTTAATTTGCTTTGAGATTCAGGTTCATATGAATCCCAAACATTCCATGAAACTTTCTCCTTAATCAGGATAAATAACTTGTTAAATGAATCAGCTCAGTTAGATCAGGGGAAGGCAACCTTTTCCTGTTGTAGGCTAGAATAGCACACTGGCCCAGAAGTAGATGGGTGAGGGTTAGGACCTGGGCTGCTCTTACCACTGCTCCCTACAGTGACACAAAGACAGCACCCACAGCCCCTTGCAGCAGAAACCCCACCTCTGTGGGCTGTATCTGGCCCACAGTCCACAGGTTGCCAATCTCTCAGTTAGATCATGCTGATGTTTGGTGGTTTCATAATTATTATTTCTAGGAAATACATATAGTAGTGCTGACAGGCCCCAGTATGTGTTAGGATTTCATTGTACTGGGTGTATACAAACACATGCCTTTCTGAAACAGCATCTGATTTCCATTTTTGGACAATATTTGGTCATGTGCTTTAAGTACTGACCTTGACAGAGCTGGGTTTAAATGTGTTCTTAAATCTTTATTTATCTGCCAAAATATTGTCTATAAATATGACCCCGACATCTTTGCTGAATCAAGATCATAGAAAAGAGGCGATTCAATAGTGAAAACTTATTGCTAATGTTACATTCAAGGATGTACACCCAAGGGTCTCAGTTGAATGGGATAGGTAGGCAGGAGGGGGTGCTGTGAAAGGGATGCCAGAATTTCAAGCAGATCCTTCCTTCCTCTATAGAGTTAGCTCAAGCCTCAAGTTCTTAACTATATACAATTTATTGAGTAATAATATACATAAACATAAAACTAAATATGATATACATATATTTACACAGTAAACGCTAACCAATAACCAAGGTCAAACCCTAAATAACACTATTTACAATATCACAATATGAGATTTCAATTACAAAATATAAGGTGCAAACATGAACAGTCTTAATAACATTTATCCCTTAATATAATCCCTGACCCACGGCAAGAGATAGTCCGCCTTCCAATGGGGTACCTTTGGGGGTGTCCAGGAAGCACCAAGGGACCTCTCCTTAGGGCATTAACTAGGCAGGGGGCCTTCTCTGGGTTAGCTTGCCCAACTGTCTTTCCCATGTGAGACCCAAGGGCCCAATGACTCACGTTCCGTTAGATGGCTGTGATCAGGTGCAACTTGATGGGGTCTCCTCTGCTGGAGCGCCTCTCCTGTGCCACTGGGTTCCTCCCTGCCCTGTGCCCCACTCTGGGCACTGAGGGCTAAGCTCTTTTCAGCTGCTGGCTCCTGGGCCTCACGCCTCAGCACTGCCATTTCACTGTGCCCTGGCTTGGCACCAAGGGCTCTCTTAGCACAGGCTGAGCCCTTCAGGCTCCGGCCAGCTGTCCTCACACTGGGTGGTTAACCCAAGCATCCTCTGCTGCTACCTGGCTCCCAAGCCTTGGGTCCATGCACCACTATGCACACTCTGGGACCTGGCCACTTGCCAAGAAATGGGGCCTGAGCCACCTCACTGCGGCCCCCAATGCCCTGCTGGAGTTGCAGGCTCAAGCCGCCGCTTGTGTCTCCCAAACCCTGGGCTCCATGCACTGAACCATTCACCGTGATGAGCCCGAGAAGTCTCACACGGCTCCCAGGGCTGGGTCTCTGTGCACCGTTCCTGTGTGACATCAACAGCCTGAGTGGTCTCGCACCACTCTCAAGGCTGCTCCTCCACAGGCAGCTTCAGGAGCCTTGGGCCTATTGCTTGCTAGGGGAGAGCTCCCCAGCTTTTCTTGGTTTTTCTTGGCTCTGCTCTTCTTGAGTCCCTTGCTGCACCTGACCCTGGGCACACAGCTCCTTTTAAACGCTCCAAGGCTCCGCCCCTGAAGTCTTCCAGATCTGACAGTTTGCAGCCTGCAGTCGGGTCTGCTGGAGCTCTTCCCCCCCTCCCCTCTGGAAAGAGGTATAACTTTATTTCTCTTGCTGCCTCTTGATTGGTGGATGGGATCCCCCAATCAAAACAGCAGGATATCAAGCCCAAGATCTGAAAGGTGAACCTGCTAGATTAGAATTAAGTGGCTCTGGATAGCGGTGGCTGGGATTTCTTTTATGAGTCTTTTTTTTTTTTTTCTTTTGGTCAGGAAGCATCAGTGTACTCATACTGAAACTTCTTGCAGAATACACCAGTTTACTATTTTATGTGTAAAAGATTTCTCACCTCCAAGAGAGAATCTTTGGGGAGAGGGAGGAGGAGATGCATCCTATAGTAACAAATTGCCCTGTTGGTCAGGACATTCATTTGAGCTGTGGAAAATGTAGTCTAGTTTCTCGTCAACCTTATTCAGAATAAGGGACTTGAGATGGATCTCTCTGATCTCATGTGCATTTCAAACCAAAAAGCTTTTGGCCATTCTCAGACTGAGTGGGAGATAATTTCACTCTGTTTCTGTTTCTTGCCCAAAACTTCAAAAAGTCTCATTTTTATTTTGCTCCAGAACAGGATTTTTTTTTTTTTTTTTTATAATTTCAAAAAGCTTTATGGGAGGTAGGGGGAAAAAAAATCCATTGCTCACCCAGCTCAAGATTGTAATTTGACAGCTCCGCTTTTATTTCTGTGAGCCAGGAGAATGTTTCACAAACCTTGTCAGACATTTCCAAGTCCTTAGGGCAGTCTAATCTTGCATGGTATTACAAAATAGTGTACAGTTATAATTACGTTCAGGTTCAAAGTGTTAGAAGCAAAGTTAACTATTTCTGGTAAAATCATGGTATCAACATCCATAAACAGTAAAAGGCTGAAAAGTGAATAAATATGATTGAGGTTTGTATCAGCAGTGAAGTTATTCGTCTCTTTTTTTTTAATCTGCACAATGAAATCTTTACATGCTTCCAGCAAAGAAACAATTAAAAAAAAAACAATAACAATAAAAGCTTGCTGTATGATTATGCAGTAAATTAGTATAGGTGCAGCATATTTTAGTTTTCATCTGCAAGTTTTTATCAGGTTTTGAAATGATACATCTTTGTCCAACTGTAATATAAAGTTATATGTACATTAAATAGAATCAGTCATTTGCAATGTTGAATGCATTCTCCTACATTTCAACAGAAATGCATTTGAAGATGTGCCTAGTGCAAAACAAATCAGTATATAGGAGTACAGACAGGTGTTTCTAGAAATGCAATTTCACAGGCCTTAGCTTATAAGTTTTATACTGATTTACCTATTTTGATTAGAGAACAGTTTTTTCTATGTAAATCAGGGGTATCAAACATACAGCCTGTGGACTGGATCTGTCCTGTGTTGTCCATTATCTGGACCCTGGTGCTGCCCCATTAACCCATGTGTCAGGGGCCATAACAGAAGTGTTCACTGTCAGGAAATACCTGGTAATACCTGTGAATTTTGCTAACACTCCAAATCACAATCATAAAACCAATCATAATACCTTGTGACTGAAGCAGACACAAGCCCTCCTTAGGGCCACCATTGACAGTACTGTCCACAAACTTTGAAAGGTTTTCAACGGTGAAAAAAGAACCCATTGTAAACCTATGTAAGAAAATCCAGTGTGATGTCTTGTGCTTACAAGAGATGCACCGAGGTTCTCATGATAACCATCCTTCAATACTTGGAATGACTATGGTGAATGAAAGACCACAGGAGCAGTTTAGAAGTGCCACATTTGTTAAAACTGGAACACTCATAATTTTTACATCAGAGACTGAAGAATACGATGGTGCATTCCTGACTGTCAGACTCAATGGAATCACAATAACTTCAGTCTACAAACTACCTAACATGAGTTTTACCTTTACAGCTACACAAGGGATCACTCAGAATAAACCATGAGTGATCATTAGTGACTTTAATAGCCACAGCATGGAATGGGACTATAATAAGGCCAACAAAGATGGCAAAGCAGTACAAGTTTGGTTAGATGAATAGTTTAGTTTGATCCATGATGCAAAGTTACATAAATCAACAAAGGCTGCTGGAAACAAGGATATAACCCAGACCTTATAGTCACCAGCAACATCATCCCTGGGTTAAGTAATAAAATGATATTATTCCCACATTCTCTAACATTGACCAATGGGCATTCAGATCAAAGCTTCAGTGTTATAATAGTATCATTCTGTTGATGCTTCAACTGTAAAAAGGCAAACTGAAAAGGCTTTTCAGCATACCTTGATGCCACAGTCAAAAGCCATCAGAGCATTGCTTCAGAACTATGACTATTTCATAAAAGCTTTACAGAAATCTACAAGAAAGAACATCCCACTTGGCTTCCTCATGAATTATATCCAAGGCCACACTCTGCAAACCACTGGCCTATATGAAAACTTCAGGCGACAGGATAAACTAGACCCTTTTTCCTTATACACCATTGCTACAGGTAAGGGGCTTATATTAGCCATTGCAGAAAGCAGGATATCCTGGCAGACCATGATTGTGTTGACTGATATGACACATAATAGTAAAAAAGGCATGGGTGTCAATGAGTAAACTGAGTAACAATCCCTGAAAGGTAGATTAACATCATAATATCATGGCTATCCTGTGCTAACTGTTCACCAGATGCTCCACAACAGAAAAAGCCTCAATGTCAAAAACGAATAAAAATATTCAGACTGGAAAGGTACAAGTACCCCAAAGACATGGGTTTCCAAGCACCTTCTTAATGATGGAAATGAATGCCAACATTAAATCACTGCAGACTGATAAAGCAGCCAGCTTTGATGACATACAGAACAAATCAAGCGATTTGGACACCAGGTTCAAGAATGGCTCCTCTGTCTATACAACTCATGCACAGCCAGTCAAAAAATTCCAAAGATATGGTGACATGCTCAGGTGACATGCACACCTAAAGCTAGGGAAAGATCTATCCCCAAGAGCTTCAGAGCTATCTCTCTGCTATGCCACGCATACAAACTGTATGAATAACTGATACTGAACTGGCTGTCCCATGTGTAGATAAACACCTAATCCTGAACAGGGTGGCTTTCACCCAGGAAAATCAACAGTGAGCCAGCTGCTCAGTTTAATTCAACATACTGAGGACAGTTTTTAAAGAGACCAAATCACTGGAGCTGTGTTCATTGACCTAACAGCCACCTACGATATAGTTAATCACTCGTGACTCTTCCACAAGGCCCTGGAAACAGCGAATGATCTACACCTTAGAGAGCTGATACAAACCCTGCTTGAAAAAGACATTATTTTGTCAAATGGATGTTAAGGAAAGCAGATGGAGGAAACAGATTAATGGCCTTCCCCAAGAAGCATACTTGCACCTCTGTTATATAACGTCTATACGGATGACCAACCAATTGATTTGGAAACAAAATGTTTCATCTATGCAGATGGCCTGTGCATAACAGCCCAAAACACTGGCTTTGACCATATTATAAAATCCCTAAATCGGCACTAATTGGCCTAACCTCATACTACACTGAAAACCAATTACACACCAACCCAGCAGAAACACAAATATGTGCCTTTCCTCTGAAAGCCATGAGGCCAACTACCAGCTGAACATTACATGGTCCAGGACTCCACTACCCCCCTGTCAAAATCCAGTTTACTTTGGAGTCACCCTCAATTGAACCATCATACAAAAAGAACACATCATGCAGACAAAAGCAAAGGTGAGCACATGTAACAACATTCTATAGCTCACCGACTTGAAATGGGGAGCTAGCCCCTGAAACATCTGAACACTGGACTAGCTCTCAGCTTCTCTTCTGCTGAGTGTGCATGCTCTATATGGAGAGATCCATACACGCTAAGCACCTTGACCCCAATCTGAACAACAGCTGCCAAAGCATCTGCTGATGACCGAAGTCTGCCAGACTAAATAGTGCATACCTCCTGGTTAGCATCAATCCACCTGACATCAGAAAAGCAGTGGCCAGCAGGATAGAACAATCGACACAAACTTAATTATTGAAATTATAAAAAACAAGTCTGGGCTTTGGCCCATGATAGAAACAAGTTTTTAATTTTTTTTTTATAGTCAAGGTGCTTGCTGTATGACCATTCTGTGGCACACAAATGTCAGAAGCCATGCAGGAGTTTCCTCACCAGCACCCAACTCCATTCAAGGAGACATGATTACAGATGCAGAATGAATGACTGAAGAAAATACCTGATAGCAAAAAAAGGACATTCCAGCTGCCATGTACTTACCACCAGGTACTGATGAACCATGGCAAAGGGAGTGATGTCTCGCTTGCCTATGTACTGGAGTTGGACACTCCAACGAACTACAGAAGAAGTGGGGCAATACCATTTATTCAACCACCTGTGACTGGCACAGTGGCTCAGACTATGCAACACCTACTGCAGTAGCCACAGCTTGAAGGCACATTGACAATGAAAGACCTTACAAAGTACAATAAATGAGCACAACCATGTGTAACAAAATGTTCATAGAGACAAAAGAAGAAGAACCCACATGCCCTGCACACAGTGCCCTGGACATGCACCACCTGCAGCACTCACTTGGGCTTGGTCCTGGGCTATGCCACCCACAATGGCCACTGGAGCCTAGTCCCAGGCTGCATGACCCATGGTGCTCACTTGGACTGGCAACCCAGACTGGCCCCAGTGTTTGTTGCATATACTGGATCAGGTATGCAGGCTGGGGTTGTGAGTCTGATCTGAGCCATGTCTACAGCCCTTGAAGGGTTTTCAATGGTGAAAAAAGAACTGATTGTAGATTTATGTAAGAAAAGCCAGTGCATTGTCTTGTACTTACAAGAGATGAACCAAGGGCCTCATGACAGAGCCAGATTAGTTTGACACCCCTGATTTAAAGAGTTAAATCAATTCTGTTCTATAGGGTGAGCATATTTATGCTGGCATAATCTATATTGGAATAGCCTAGCCTCCTTCTTTCTGAGAATAACTACTGCTGTAAGGCATCTTTATAGTGATATAACTGCATCTGCACTAGTTGAGCTTTGCTATTTTATACTGATGTAGTTAAAGAAATTATAGGCAAAGCCATAGGGAACTAGTTTCTTTCTACTGAACCCTCTCTGTCACTATATGAGAAAAGCAAAACATATGTTATACTACCTAGAGCTTATTGATTAAAAATACTAATATTCCTCAGAGGAAAATATTATTTCCTTCATTGTGATGATGAAACAAGTGATCTAATTCATTTTTCTGGCAAAGGACTTTGATTTTTATATCTGTGCTGATGTATATCTGCTTACCCTGGAGAAATCTTTTGAAAATGTGGCTTTGCCTGTACTGGATTTCCATCATTAAGCAGTAACTCTGCAATGACACTGGGCACTGCTCAGGGTACATCCTCAAATCCCCCTCCTGACTAGAGACTGTCTGATATAATGAGCTGGATAAAGTAAGTGTTCTTTTTTCCTTTGCAAACTAATTTACAGTGTTAGTATCTCAATGTCATTACTACTGTCTTTGGGAAGTGTTAGCAGGATGTAGTGCTGCTATTTTTGCAGTAGAGGTTTGTATCCACCTTGAAGGAGTACCGTTGGACAAGTCAACAGGAGGTTTTGAAAAGCAAAGCATAAACCCATCACAAAATTATCATTTTTTCTCTACCCCACTGACAGAAGAAATGACTTCTGAAACTGCACATATGAATTGAGAAAAATGTAAAATAATTGGCCCAAATTCTCACTCAAGCAAAATACCAATTTGCTTTACTAAACATAACACTTGGCAAAGAAGTATTTCCTGCAGGTACCATCAGTGCATCAATTTTACTTGGTGAAAATGTGTGAGATGTTATTCTCATTTTTTTTCTTAGCTGTGGAACTTCCTACTTCTTGAGGCCTACTAGAACCAGAGACTAGAATTTTTTTCAGAAATGCACAACCTTCTTATTTGTAAAGCCTTTCCAATCTGTACAGGCATTTAGCAAACAAAGCTAGCCAAGGTGTCATTTAGTAGGTATCTGTTTTATATTGATAATGTAGTTAGCCTTTGAAGTTGTTCCTTTTTCTTACTGTAAGCCACCCTGAGCCTTTATTGGGAAGAGTTGCATATAAATCACATACATATATATATACAACGAGTAAAAATGTACATCTATTTGATTTAAAGAATAAATACATATTATTTCTGTTGCTGTTGTAAAGTTCTTTTCTGTAAGAAAAACTTGTTTCTATCATGGGCCAAAGCCCAGACTTTACACGGGTGGGGGGTCAAACCTCGCAGGCCTCAGGCACAGACCCTTAGAGGCAAATAACAAAAACAAAGAGATGTCAGGGGCCTTATCTTTGAGCAGGGACTGTCTCTTTATTCTATGTTTGGTTAGTTTCTACTACAATGGGACCCTGGCCTCTAGACACTTCAGTACCTCAAATAATAAATGATATTGAAAGCAAAAACCAGGATTTGTAATGGCTCAAATATTTCTTTCATATATTTCTTAGATTTTAAAAGGATGTTGAGGACACAAAGTGTCAATCTTGGGTCTCAAAGAATGACAAAATTAAGAACCTTAAATTTCATATATTGAACATGTTTTGTGCCCTATCATGAAAATCCCAATGTTTTGGACAAAGAACCTGAGAGAGAGAAATTTGTAACTGCTTTAACAGCCTTGCTATTCTGCTATTTAAAATATTGCACCAAAGATGTCAGTATTGTTTCCTGAATTTGCCAACTAAGTTCCAAATCAGAGGCACAGTAAGCTCCCTCAGCACCTGAAGAGGGTAGGGTAGAGATGGGAGGGGATTATGAAGACCACTGAAATCTGTGTGTGTGTGTGTGTGTGTGTGTGTGTGTGTGTAGAAGGGAACATAATTTTACTTGTTCTCTGCCCTCAAGTGGCAACTGCTACTGCTGCTGTAGCAGCATGACTTTGAGCTGAGTCACAGGCTTCCCAGGAGCTGCCTCTGGTGCCCCATTCACTCCCCCTTCCCACCCAGATAAGATAGTGGACACAATGCTGCACCTGCCATGGCAAAGACACCCTGGAGGAGGACACCATTCCATGCACCCTATGGCCAGGCAGCATGGAGCTATTCCTGCCATAGTAAAGATTCCTGGGAACAATACTGGTGTCCCCTCCAACATGACACATGGGCTGGTGCCCCACTCACCCCTTTCCCCAATAGTTTTGCTACTACTCCAAAATTGTTATCGTTTCAAGTTTCCCAGTGGCTCTAGACTATAAAGATGACATAAGCAAAACTAAATTTGTCAAACAATTTTTGACTGTCCGCTGTAATGTCTCAGCATGGTTTCAGATTATATTTTCACAGCCAAGCACTGTGGCCCCCCACACCTCTGATTGGTAAAGGGGCCCTGGAAATCCCTCCCCCACAAAAAAGATTGATAGATGGCCACCTGTCAATCTCTGGGGAAGGTTGGGACTCCCAGGGTCCCTTAATCAATCAGATGCATGGGAGAAGGTGGCACTGTGCTCCTCCATGAAACCCCACCCCACCACTCCCTTTATCTCCCTCCTCTTAGTGTTTCAGGATACCAGGACTTTCTGCCCTTTTGATTTCACAATTGTCTCTCTGTCTCTCTGTCCCTTTCCTCTCCCCCTCCAAGTTGCTGATAATTTTGTGCTTTTTCACAGACTCTGTGCATTTTCACAGGGGACCCACCAAATTCAGTTTCCACAAAAACCATGGATTTGGTAGGTCCCTATGTTTAATATAACAATGGTCATTATAACACGCTTAACACTAGGAAAAATGTCTTCACAATTAGAGTATCCAGACTGTGGAACTTGTCTATGGATAAATTACTGAATGCACTAGCACAAGGGTTGGTAACACAGGTCACTGCTTATACCCCAGTCACTGCTGTGAGCTGCAGCCCTGCACCTCTTGGTAACTATCAGATGCTGTGAGAGAAATAGATAGAACGGGTGGGTATGGGTCCCTGGGGATACCTCCTTTGCTGCTTTGGCTGGAGCATGCTGCTAATTCCCTGAGCTGCTGTGGGATGGATCCAGTCTCTTTGTGGGCTGGATCTGGCCTGCAGATGGTAGATTGAGTGACCTCTACACTAGCAGCCTGTGGAAGTAGGTCCCAATCCAAAGAGAATGGCAAAGAGTCCTATAGATTTTGGGAGGTGTGACCTGTATTCATCTCTATTTTTAAGTCAATATCATCATTCATTTGATTTGTTTGTGTGGCTGTGTAATTTTAGGTTGCACCCCTATGCTTCTTGGATCAGAGCAAGTTCAGATATGAAATGTAACAAAATCAGAGAGTCCTGTGATCCATTAAAATAAACTGTTAGATGCAGTAAACTCAATATAAACTACAATAAACTCAAGATGAACTGAGCAAAATTTGTGGTAATGCAGACTATATTTGACCCTGTTGAAGTCCATGTGAAAACAATTATATCTATGTCTTAGTATTAAAGTTTTGCATTGGGTTCATAGACCTAAATGTGCTATGTCTAGTGACTTTTGTAGTGCCAATAAATTCCCATAATTTTGGTAGTTGTTATATTTTAATTATCATTTTGAGTAAGCTTTTTTCCATAGTTATGAGCTCAGATTAATGTTTTGTTCTCCAAGGATATAAGAAGGGTTACAGTGATTTTTCCATACAAATTCCTGCCTTTTTTATGGTTCAGACATATAGTTTGATCTGATGCAGTACTCCAGCTGCAGTCTGATTAGTGCTGCATAGAAGGGAAGCATCATCTCCCTGGACCTGTTTGTGATGTACCTACTAATGCATGACAAAGTGAGGTTAGCTCTGCTAATTACTTCATCACATTTACAGCTCTTATTCATCTTGGAGTCAACAATGACTCCAAGATCTCTTTGTGCCACTGTGCTGCTGAGAAGGTCATCCCCCAGCCTGTAGGTATGCTGGTGATTCCCTCTCCCTAGGTGTAGCACCTTGCACTTGTCCTTGTTGAACTGCATCCTATTGTTCTTTGCCCACTCCTCTAACTTGTGCAAGTCCACCTGGATTCAGTTTCTTCCCATAGTATGTTTGCTTCACCCCATATTTTGATGTCATGTGTGAACTTAGACAGAATACTTTCCACACCCTTATTCAGGTTGCTGTTGATGATATTGAACAGCACCAGCCCAAGGACCGAGCCCCCCACTGCCCACATCTTTCCAGGAACCAACCTGTCTACCACCACTCTCTGGGTATGACCCATAAGCCAATTTGCCAATTTGCCATCCACATGACTGTGTAATTATCTATGCTTCAATTTGTTTCTGAGAATAGGATGGGATACTGTGTCAATGATCTTCTTAAAGTTCAAGTAGATGACATCTACCTCAACTCCTGCATCTAAGCATTTAGTGACCTGATGATAGAAAGAAATATGTTTAGTCCCAAGAGTCTGATACAGCCCGTTTGACCCAAAAGTCTTATACTACATTCAGCCAGGTTTATATCTTAAACCAGTTTCAGCCTTTTTTTTAAACTGATTTATGTGCACTGAACTTCTGTTCTATTACAAGTTTAATCCAGTTTCTTTTCACTTAAATTGGTTGTGTAACTTCTGTTCCAAGTCTTTAGGGTGTTAATGTGCAACTAATCCAGGAGTTAAGAGCTCCAGAAGCTGCCTAAAATTACTGTATAACATGGCCCAAAGGCTATGACATTTAAATAGTCAAGTAAAAGAAGGGATTCAATTCGTTCTTTTTCTGCTACCTCTACAAATGAGTGAGGGCAGGCATTGTAAATAAATAAAGAAAAGATTTAAACTGTTTTAGAAAAAGTACATGGGATGAATTTTCTGTCATGACCTAGTCCCTATATAATGCCAAAGGCTGAACTCATTGATCACACAGGTCCTAACTGGTCTTTAAACCTATGACTTTATTCACTCCATGAATTAGGATCAAACTCATATGCCAGAAAGGAGTTTTTTTAATAGTATTCTGAATAGTATTTCTTAATAATTCTGAGGGCAGAATTAGGTCCAGTCAATGTAAAATTGTACAGTTTATCAAAAAGTGCTATTATATCAAACATAAGAAGTTCTGTTTATTCACATGCAAACCCAAAATACTCATACTTGCATTATTAATATTACCACACCCCTTTATAAAGAGTAAGCCTTGCAACATTAAGATGTGTAGGAAGGAGTGGGGAAAACCTTACCCTTTCACACTACAAGCCATACGTCAGTGCAGAATTTAGTCCAAGGGGTTTTAGTTAAAGCTTCTACTTTCAGCACAAAAGCAAAGCAATTCTGAATTTACTAAATCTTAATGTTGTTTAAAGTAGTATACAGTGGGGTTAATTTCTTCGGGTTTTTTCTCTGTCTTTCTCTCTCAGGATAGTATAATATGATTGATATAGTTTCTTTTCATTTTGACATTGTAAGAGGGCCTCATTAGGCCTGCAATGAAATTGAATTGCCGTCATAATACCATATCATAAAGGCATATTAACAAGATCTCTATAGACTTATATTGGAATCATTTTTCTATCATAACCTTAATATCATTGAAGTGGGGGTCTCCCTGAGCATAGAAAGAAAGATAGCAGGAACTAAAATGACTCTAGGACACTCATTTAAAAAACCCAGTCCCTTCTTAAATTTTTCACTACTTACTGGAAACTAATTACCTAAAATATCAAAAATAAATGTGATGTCACATTTAAATTATAACCCTATATAATACTATTGATAGTTGTTTTTGTGACTTGTGTATTTATCTCACCTTATTCCTAAAGGTAAATTATCTTGTTCTATTTTGTTTCAGACTTTAATCTCACTCAACTGGAGATTTGACTGTTCAAATATACCTTCTACACTTGTTAATGGCATTTCCTGTTCTTACCACTAGGTGATTTGTATCTTCCCTGGTTCTATCCTTTCATCCTAATGATTCTTTCTTTCTTTGTCTATGTCACTCTAATTTACATTTTCATCATTCTTCTCTTAATATTTCCTTCTTTTCTATGCGGAACATGCCCAGGCCATCTCAGTCTAGCCTCTGCCTCTCTCAACAACATTCCTCTCACCCAATAATTTTTAATGTGGTCATTTTTTTTCTGTTAGGCACCCCAAATCTACATTAACATCTTCAATTCATTCAAAATCTTTCTCATCCTTCTTTCTCTTTGCCTAAGTTTTTACTACATGTAATATCACCAAGCTTGCCACTGAAGATCTTTTCCCTCAGTTTCTATAGCATTTTTTTCTTACAAGCTTAACTTCTTTTCATTTCCTTCCATCCCACCCAAACCTCTTACTTCTGCTGTACTGTAGGGCTGTGCGAAGCTTCAATCCTTGATTTGATTCAGTAGAGATTTGGCTTGATTCGGTGGCCGAATCTCCAAATCCAGATCAAATCAGGGCACCCTTTAATCTCTCTGAATTGAATCGTAACCCTCCAAATTGATTCAAAGAGATTTGGAAAGATTTGCAGATTTGGACATAGATGCAGCTTTAAATGTTTTTACCTCAAGGTACCAGGTGGATCATGAATGCTGCAATGGTGGGGTGGATGAAGCATCCCACAGGAGTGTTGGTGGCTCCCCAGTGAACTTGACAGCAAACCTGGAAGTAGACCAGAAGCACTTCCCGTCCACTTCCAGGTTCATTGGGGAGTGCACAGGAGGGAGCCCCCGCACGCCCCCGACTCAGTGATTGGTGCCTCCTGGGTCTGGGGGGATACCAGGGGTCTCCCTGTCACTGATTGCTGAGCTGGGAGAGCATGGGGGGCAGTATCCTTAGCGGCAGACTCAGAAGTGGACTGGAAATACTTCCGGTCCACTTCCAGGTACGCCACCGAGCATGCGAGCCCTCCCCGTCCCCCTCCCCCCCGCCATGCTCCATCTACCCCCAGGATCACAGCATTCATGAGCTATGCCTGGTACCTTGAGGTATGTAGAAAAAAATATGTAAGCTGTGTCTATGACCAAATCGCTGATTCTCTGAATCATCATCGAATCTTCATATTCGGATTTGGCTGAATTGAATCGAGGACAGTGATCTGAATCAATTAATCAAATCACTGCCCCCAATTTGGGCTGAATCTGAATGCAAATCAAATATGGTCCATTTCTCACACCCCTACTGTACTGTTTGCCTTTCTTATTTAAAATGAATACCAAGTTCTCGAAGGTCTCTGTATGACTTAGTGATTCTTTTTCTATCCTTTGGTGAAATTATTTTCCCATCCCACTCTGTCATTCACCAATAGTTCATTTTTTTTGGAGTTTGGTTAGGCCACCTGTCTCTAAATATATGTTTCTTCCCCACTCCCTCTTTTATGGGGTAAATCTGCAACACATTTCATTTTTAAGTACATATTTCTGAGGCTGTATTTCCTTTCATCACCCACCTTCTATTGTACTCCTGTGTTCTGTTTATGTCCTATGGAAGCCAGGTCCAAACCCTGAAAATATGTCTAGAATTCTATATGTCTAGAAACTTATTTGACTAAAATCTATGTATTTTAAGGATAATGGTGGATCTTAAGATTCCAGAAGTTTTGAAGAGTTGGTGGAAGAAAAGGGGAAGGCATCTGATTTTTTTTTTGAAGCCAGGTATCATTCCTCAAGATGTAAATGTTTTATAGTGATTATTAAAAAGCCTGTGAAAAGAGGCTTGGAGAGGAGTACCTGGGAAAGAAATACTCAATAATGCACCCCCTCCTGTAGTTGCCAAAATTTTTCCAAGGAAAGTAGAATTTTGACTGTTGTCTTGAGAGCACGATTAAGCACCCAACGTGACTGTCATACATGACGGCAGTAGCAACTTCCAGTTGAATCTGCTGCCATGATTGCTTTCACATGGGTGCAGCAAAAGTTGGTCTTTGCTCCCTATCACTGTTACTCCCTAAGGTAGTTGCTCCTATCTTCCCATTCCGAATTATCTGGAGGATATCCATATTGTAATAAACAATGGATTCATTAGTACATCTGTCAGAATGAAGGCCTATTTGCCTGGATTTTCAGGATTATATCCTAAAACATTAAAAACAAATGAAAAGTAACAGAAATGTATGTTTCCTTTTTCTTTATTTATCACTGTGGGCAATGTAAATTGGCTAGGAATTTTTACACTGTAAGATTTCAGACATCAGTACAAAGCTGTAATTCTGCTTGTTTACGTAATTGAGGGTATTTGCTGAAAACACTAATTCCAATAGAAAACAACAAAATAAATGCTGACAAATATTTATGTGATTTTCTGAAGGATATAAGTCTTATAAAATCTACGTTTAGAATGAAGTTTGACTAGTAGAACATAAAGAACTGTATAATTTACAGTAGCATTTGCTACAGATCCATTTGCAACCCTAAAGGATTAATATTGTACAAAATTTGGTCTAACAGTTCCATGGTAATCTTTATCTTCTAATTATTAATTAATGCTGTGGCATTTTGTATGCTCTTCTGATAGCAATAATATTCCCCGTGTTAGTCCTGTATTAGGCTTGGGATATTATATATATATGTGGTTAATAGATTTTTTACACCTTTGTCACCCCAACGGTCACATTTTGGTGAATTATAAGGAAATATACCGTAAATGACATGCAAATACCTTGAAAAAGTGCATGCTAAACAACAGATCTTTGCAAATTGAAATATGTGAAGACAGTTGCATGATAGACTAACCTACTATTCTGGGATGATTAGATCTGCCAGAGTCACATGTTTAAAGTAGTCAGCCAATCTAATCAGCCTGAGAAAGCTTCATTTATTTCCAAGTGTTTAGAGAGATTATTGGACTGATTCGGAAACAAAAAGCTACCCCCACAAAAATGATGGGGGTGGTGCACCATTTGTTTCCAGATTATTTCATGTATCAGGACATGCAGTGATAGTGCATGGAACATTTAAAAAGAAAAATGAGAGACCTCTATAGAAGCATTTCATCGTGACAGCTGGGTGTTATTCAAGGACATATAGTAGCTTGTGTTAAAGTCAAATATATAATAGAAGGAACACCCCTTTTTCATGTGTTAAAAAAAAACTGGATGGCATACTCACAGCTGGAATTTTCGCAGTTTCTGAGTCACTGACAATATCAGGTACATTTTGCAGCAAGCTACATAGTGGCAGGCTACATTGCTTACTAAAGAATTTTCTGTCTCTCTTGGGTAATCATTCTGATTCTTTTAAATGAAAAAAGAAAATTAATTTAGGTGAGACCAAAAAGTGTTTATAATAAGCATTGAAAGCAAAGAAAATGTCTAATTATAATGTGTTTTGTTGTCATTTGAAACACAGGACAAATGACTTGCGTGTGCTGATACACAGGGTACTCTTTATGAAGATGTTATTAATCTAAGTAACAATAGTGTCATTTATTAACTATGGCTATATCATTATAACAAGCTTTTATGTTTTCAAAGCACTGCAGATCATTAACTGATTAATACTTGCAACACACAAATGAGGTAGGTAAATATTATTATTCAAGCTGGATGCAAAGTGTATTCATGAATAGTTGTTTGATGAAAAATTGCCCAAATATTATTCAGAACAAATTATTCAGTTGGCTAGGAAGACACTTCTCATTTTAATGATGAGGAAATGGAGACAGAGAGGATAAGCTGTGTGCCAGGGTCCCAAACTAAGTCTCAGAAATGAGCTATGAATCCAGGGCTCTGTCTCCTTTTAATTCCTCTATAGCACATTACTTACAGCCTGTAAACAGATCACAGTTGAACTGCATTGTAGGGATAGCTGAATAGATTTGTTCTAATTCAGATATAGTATAGAACACCATACTATACCATATCTTGCCTTGAGCAGGGTGCTAGACTAGATGACCTTATGAGGTTCCTTCCAACTTTACTTTCCTATGATCCTATACCTATGTGGGTAAAAAGAATATTTTTGCTGTAGAAGAAGTGTCATGTGAAGTCATAAATCAGTTGGATGACCCATGTGATTTAGATTTTAAAGTCGGGGTACTTTGTGAACTGGGGTTTCATAGTGAACAAAGTACAGAATCAATACACTAGTTTAGTTGGTCTAAGAATCCAAAAGTTTACAAAGCTTTTTAAATATATCTTTCTTATTGGTTTCTTCCTCCTTTTTTTTTTTCTTTAGTTCCACCTCAGTTAACAGTTTTGGATTGGGTTAGTGCTTGATCTTATCTTACACATTTCTAATTAGGATTTCCAGTGAGAATTTGTGCAAGTGAAGAAGTAAGAGATTTGGCTACATATGATCAGGAGAGATGAGAACCATTGAGAGCTATTTCTCTATGCCTTCCAGTATGGGAGTGCTATTGAAAAATAAGCCATGCTTACTCTCAAAGCACCCAAGCTTGCAAATAGTCAGCACATATGGTTCAGTAGCAGACCTGAGTGGCCTTAAGCATATTCCCAGGTAAAGAAAGCATGAGTATGATCCTGTAGTTTACAGTCAGGACCACTCTGAGCTTATGTTATGTTCTTAGCCTATGTTGTCTAGTTACTGAGCTTGTCATTCACAGAGTGGGCATGCAGTTAGCAAGGCTTATTTCATTGAATTGTAGAACATTAGGGTTGGAAGGGACGTCAGAAAGTCACCCAGTCCAACCCCCTGCTCAGAGCAGGACCATCCCCAACTAGTTTGTTCCAACCAGGGCTTTGTCAAGCCAGTCCTTAAAAACCTCCAAGGAAGGAGATTACACCACCTCTCTAGGTAACCTGTTTCAGTTCTTCACCACCCTTCTAGTGATATTTTTTTCCTAATATCCAACTTGAACCTCCCTTGCTGCAACTTAAGACCATTGCTTCTTGTTCTGCCATCTGTCACCAGTGAGAACAGTCCATCTCCATCCTCTTTGGAGCCACCCTTTAGATAGTTGAAGGCTGCTATTAAATCGCCTCTCAGTCTTCTCTTCTGCAGAGTAAATGAACCCAGTTCCCTCAGCTTTTCCTCTTGAGTCATGTGCCCCAGTCCCCAAACCATTTTTATTGCTCTCTGTTGGTCTCTCTTAACTTGTCCATTTCCTTTCTATAGTTGGGGGGGAGGGAAAGGGGAAGGAGGCAGCAAAACTTTGCACAGTACTCCAGATATGGAATCACCAGTGTAGAATAAAGCAGAATAATTACTTCCCTCAGTCTGCTGACAATGCATCCCATTATGCTGTTAGCCTTCTTGGCAACCAGGACATAATATTCCTGACTCATATCCAGTTTAATGTCCACTGTAACCCCCATGTCTAGCCAGTCATTTCCCAGGGAGGCTAGTGGTGGTATTTCCTGGTGGTTTTGAAAAGCTGTGTAGACATAGTCAAGGAAACCTCTGGGAAAGGCAACATCCAAAAACCAATAACCTGGTCAAATAGGAAAAAAAACGTTGTAAATGTATTTCTAGTAATAGCTTTGTTGATCTAACAGTGCAGGTAGTGATACCTCAGTGTTTGGGTATATTACTGTAGAAAAATGGTCATGCTTGATCTGAATGGAACTCTACTATTCTTTTCTATCCAAGTATAAGCAATATTTTGGATAGCACTAAGCACAAGTCTGACTACAATAGTCCTCCTTTTTTGTAGCTCTTTTGTGCATATAGGTAGGCACTACACACATTTAACTTCTTTTTGAAAGTTTTATCAGTTTAAACTTGTTCTAAAAGCTTTGGTTAGACTCTCTTTTCATAGACAGTCAGAGAATTGTGAAATAAATATGGCTATATAAGCCATATAGGTAAATTGATTCCTGTTGTAAGGCAGAGGTAAAAGTATACCATTTCCAAGGACAGTGTAAGAATGAAGATGAAGGAAATGCAGTTTGATTTGTGTTGTCAGCAAGCTGGTAAGGGAAGGCCTAAATGTGACATAAGGAGGCCCTTTTCTTGGGCTTTAAATGTTCATAATTACATTAACCAGTTTGGACATGCCATCTGGCTGGCTTCCATGCAGAAAGAAGGCTGGCCACTCTCTCAGATTTTCTGAGAGTTTTTCTCAGTTCTCAGGCCTTATAATATTCATTGAAAGTAGCACTTCAAACTGGTCAGTGACATGTACCAAGACAGTATGTCAGTCACAAAGATAAATTGCAGACTTTTATATTATGAAAATATAAAAAATATTGCTTCTAGTATTTAACCTGGGGCCATTACAAATTTTGGTTTATTTTTATTTTTGTTAAAAAGAGTCTGGATCACTTTCTTCTTTTTTGCATTAGGAATATGAATGTATGAATAAAAAGCCAGAACACTTTGAATCCCATTGTTTTATTTCTGACAAAAAAAGGGGCTTTTTTGTGTGCGTTTGTCATTGGTATATACTAGAAAACAAAATGGGAGTGCTACTGTAACCACTCAACCATATTTGGTTGAGATATTCAGTCTTTACCCTCTTTATGTGCCCCATTTAACAAGTACATGCTCAGAAATGGATCAAGGATTTTGCACAGGGTGATGCAAGAGCAGAAACTGGAGCTCCAGGGATGGGTGCACCCCCTGCTCCCAGCCTCTGCACCCAAGAGTGGCAAGTGGGAAGGGAAAGGGACAGGAATGAAGAGTATGGAAAGGTGTTAATTGTTACCTTCAGGGACTTCAAACAGTCTCCTGCTGCTGCTGCTTCTGCTTCATATTTAGAAGGGAGGGTGGGGATCTGTGCCATTGGACCTCCCTCTGGATCTATCCTTGTGCATGCCTATCTTCAAGCATGTGAATAACCTCATGAATTCCACTCAACTACTCATACTTAACATTATGTGATATCTTGCAGAATCAGCACTAAAATGGAGAAAGGGAACTTAATATTTTGTACTATCATTTCAGCTTTCTTCAAGTTCATTAGAACTGCATGACATTGTGACCATTACTAGGTTTGTTTAATTAGTTAGTTTTGTATGTAGGGAGGTCCATAGATGTGTCTGTGTCTGTGTGTTTATGAGATGGCCTAAAGGCAACAATCAGGCAGCCTTACTTCAGCATATGTCAGTACAGCATGAAACGAAGGACACTTGGTTTAAAATAACAGACCACACTGAGCCATCAAAATGTCAGTTCTTTTTTGCACTAAGTTTTCATAAGACAATGTCATTGCCAATTTCAATAGAATGGGTAACTAATTCTAACTATTTTAAGGTATGAATCACTTAATGTTTTGCAATTAGGGGAGAATTACTGTGGGTGGGCTGCATAATAGGTTAAATGAGGATTATCTTGGAACACGATTGTTCCTTTCAAATACTGGTGTAATGAACTTCCTGTCTGATATACCCAAGTAAAGCAGAGATCTTGGTGTCTTTCAGGTTTTTTTTATCTGACATGGGCTAGAAATGTCATTATTATTCCTTCAGTGGTTCTATAGCTTGCAATCTTAATTAGATTTTTTTTGCCCTTAGCTACTCAATATCATCCTGCCACACCTGTGGTATTTTGACCCTGAAGACAACTAGTTCTTCTCAAATATGCGCCATCATTTTATAATATAAACATCTATACACTACAGTCTAGACTGGATTACTTTTCAGGCACCAGACCTAAATGTACTTGGTTTATGTATTTTTGTGAATTTCATTTTTTTTAAGTAAGACAACATCACTGTTGATTATAATCTTCCTTAGTTTGCTAAGAAATAAAACCTATTTCTTTGTTCATTTTCTTCCACACAGTCACCTCAACATGAAATCTCTTGCTATTTTAGTAATATCCCTGTGGCTGATGGTCTGTGTAGGCATTTATGGTAAGATAGAAGCATTATTCATTGATTAATGTAGTTTCTATATTAAGTAGACTATTAATCTACTATCTCTAGGGACTTCAAGTCATTTACTTATTCACCATTGAAATATAAAACAGGTTGTGACAGTAGAAGCTTCCAATCCTGTGCTTCCATTATGTCAAATCTGCTTCAGGTATCTGATAGTGCTCTAGCTGACATGTTTGTTAACCCATCTCTATGTCCCTCTGATTAGACAGTCAACAAAGCCATTGATTTTTGTCTCTGTTTGGGGATGTGCTTCCCCTTGAGTATATATGGGAATGAGATTGCAATTGTCATAAGCTTCTTGATAGCCAGAAACTCTTGTAGCCAAACAGACATCACATTATTATGGTATAAGCTACTTAATTCTTGGACAGAGTGCACTTGTTCAGACGTCCATGTCTGTTGTTTTGGGATAAAGTGTCATGGGATAACAAGTAGAAAGGGCTTATCCCAGCACATGACAAAGTGCATCTGAACAGCTATCCCAGGACTGCATCATTGAATCAATGGCAGAAATGTGGCAGCATATTCAGCTTCTCACTGACTCCAGTCTAGAAGGGTGATATGTGTACGTGCCAATCTCAGGATATTCCTGGTCCATGACAAGCACAGGCAAACCTTGCCCAGGGCTGAATTAAAGGTCTATGAGAAAGTCTGGGGACTGGCAGAGACTGAAAGACCAGGCCAGAGTCAGTGGGGCTAGATGACCACTATACAGCCAGAATAATATGTAGGCTAAGGCTAAGAAGGCTGAAACTCATACAGTGAACTACACTGTTGCCTGGAGAACAAATATGGAGCCGTAGCAACAGTGGAGGAGGCCATGCTAGGCATCCTCAAGATTGAAAGGGTCAAGACCACTGCCACCAAGAGGAGATGACAGGTGGTGGTGATTAGAGATTCTCTTCTGCAGGCGCCAGAGGCATCCATCTGTTGGCTTGACCCATTGTCTCAGGAGGTAGGCTGCTTGGCCAAGAGCCTGGATCTCAGATGTCATGGGGGGATTACTGAGATTCATCCCACCCTCTGACTTCTACTCCATGCTTCTCATTCATATGGGCATCACTGATACTGCGAGGGGTGACCCTGAATATATCAGAAGTGACTACAGGGCTCTGGATATAAGGTTGAGGTGGACAGGGGCTCAGGTAGTGTTTTCCTTTATCTTTTCAGTCATGGGGAAGGGCCTAGGCAGAAGCGTATGCATCCTACAGATCAGTGCATGGTCACCAGAAGGGCTTTGACTTCTTCAACAAAAAGATGTTGTTCCAAGAAGAAGGACTGCTAAGAAAAGATGGGTTCCACCTGAGAAAGAGACGGAAGAGCATCTTTGCAGACACGGTTGCTAACCTAGTGAAAAGGGCCTTAAACTAGGTTTGCCTAGTTGCCTAGATGGAGACCAAAGCCTGAAGGTAAGTTGGGAAGTGGGTGACCTTGAGGAAGCACAAGCAGAAGGGAGCACCTGGGAAGGCCTTGTCATTCTTTTTTGACACTTTGAATCCCATTGCAATTGAGTCAGTACACAAATGTACAGAGCCTGAGAAACACACAAGAAGAAGTGGAAATCCTCATACAGTCAAGGAACTATGACATGATTGGAATAACAGGGATTTGTTGGGATAGCTCGTATGACTGGAGCACTGCCATGGATTGCAACAAGGAAGAACAGGCAAGGGAGAAGAGGGGGAGAAATTACTCTTTTTGTAAATGAGGCATATGATTGCTCAGAGCCACCTTATGAAACTGGAGATAGACTTGTTGAAAGTCAGTGATACACTTAGGGTTGTTGGGGCCCTGGGCAAGACAATCATTTGGGAATGCTTAGGGGCTTCATATTGATGACCTATAAGCCAGTTGGACGTTTTTGATTTTTCAGTTGGCATTAGAAAAATAGTTGAGTGTTAAAATGCAAATAGATCCACTTCCTTGCAAAAAATTCTCCCCCCCAAAAAATTGTTGCAAAATTTTGGGGTTCCCTAAAGTGTGGTCAGATTGCAAAATTTTGGATACCCCTAAATTGGTCACCCAGTTTGCTGTCCACTAAGGTTGCTACTCTGATCAGAGGAGAAAGCAACAAAGGTGACATTGTGTGGGGGGTCCTATAGACCACCAGACCAGGAGGATGAAGTGGATGAGGGTTTCTTCAAACTGCTAGTGGAAGTTTCTGGATCACAGGCCCTGGTTCCCATGGGGGACTTAAATCACCCTGACATCTGCTGGGAGAGCAATACAGCAGTGTACAGGCAATCTAGGAAGTTTTTGGAGAGTGTTAGGGACAAACTTCTGGTGCATGTGTTGGAGTGGCTGTATTCTTCATGATCTGGCATACAGAGGCAATACAGATTGTGGAAGAAGGGGGTAGCCACCAAGGAGGACTGTACCTGCTTGGCTCACACTTGAAGGGAGTTGGTTAGAAAGGCCAAAACAGCAATGGAACTCAGGCTGGAAACAAAAATTAAAGACAACAAAAAGTCCTTCAGGTATATAGCGGGCAGAAGGAAGGCTCATGGTAACATAGGACCCCTACCGGACAGACTAGGGCAATTTGTGACAGATAAAAGGGACAAGTCTGAGCTCTTCAATTAGTTTTTTGCTACTGTATTCCTGAACATGGATCAAGATAAATCTCCCAGTTGGACTATAGGCAGGCACCGGAGGGACTCCAGCCTACCAACAGTATGCACCGACCTAGTGAAGGGACCCTTGGAGGGGCTGGATGTTTTTAAGTCAGCTGACCCAGATGATCTTCATCCAAGGGTGCTGAGAGAATTGGCCCGTGTTATAGCTAAACCACTGGCACAACTGTTGAGCACTTGCGGTGCTCAGGAGAGGTCCCAGAGAACTGGAAAAATGACAATGTGGTCTCTATTTTCGAGAAGGGGAGGAAGGGTGATTCAGGTAACTATAGGCCACTTAGACTTACCTCTATCCTTTGGAAAAACTTTGCAAATATTATTAAGGATTACATTTTTGGGAGTCCAGCAGGAAAAATAATGCTGAAGGGCAACCAGCATGGGTTCATAGCAGGTTGCTCTTCAGCATTATTAGCAGATTTTGCATGACTAATCTTGTTTTCTTTATGACCAGGTCACAAAATGCTTAGATGCAGGAGTGGAAGTTGATGTCATTTACTTGGATTTTAAACAAACCTTCAATACAGTGTCTCCTCCCATTCTCACAAATAAATTAAATGGCTCAGACATAGATGATTACAAGTTTAGGTGGGTGGTGAATTTGCTTAAGGGATGCACCCAGAGAATGGTAGTGGACAGGCTGGTATCAACCTGGAATAATCTGGGCAGGGGGGCCTCCCAAGATTCAGTCCTTGGAGCAGGGCTGTTCAATATCTTCATCACTGACCTGGGTGAGGGTGTGAAGATCACTCTGTCCAAATTCACAGATGACACCAAATTATGGGGCAAAGTAAACTCACTAGTGGGCTGGGAACGGATTCAAGAGGATTTGGACAGGTTGAAAATGTGGGCAAAACAGAATAGGATGCAATTTAACAAAGATAAGTGCAAAATACAGCACCTAGGGAGAAAGAATCACCAACACGCATACAGACTGGGAGATGACTTCCTAAGAAACACAGCAGCAGAAAGGGATCTCTAAGTCAGAGTAGACTCCAAGATGAATAAGAGTGATCAGTAAAGCTAACCACACTGTATCATGCATTAGCAGGTGCATTACGAACAGGTCTATGGAGATAATATTAATCCTCTATGCAGCATTAGTAAGGCCACAGCTAGAGTGTCTTCTGTTCACTTATGGTACTTATTTATGTAAGTTAAGCTGTTTTGCATATTCAAACACATTTCAGAGTACCTTAGCCTAAATGACTGCAGTATCAAAATGAAATCTGAAAGTTAGGTTTGACAAGGCCATGGTTTTTATTGTTTTAATTTTTTTGCATTAGGTATTAAGTTGAATCTATGTGTAATATTACAGATGCTATCTATATTTGGAAGCCAGTTTCACTAATGAGAATGTTATTGGAGTTTGTGTTTGATTGTTATTAGTTTAGTAACTGGATGCGATACGAAGAAATGCACCTGGGAAAATATTTTGGAAGCATTGAGAATAACAGGTGGCACAGTATAAAATATTGCATGTTTGCTAAAATGTATTGTCTGTCTGTTCTTGCTAAAATACTTGTTTTTACAGTTTCTGTGAATGTTTTATTTAGGGACATCTGGTAATTAGAAAGAGAAAAGACTTATTTTTCAATACTGTCTCCTAAGTAAACAAGTATTTTTCATCCATTACAGATTTGTATTCCTTTTAAATAAAAATAAACAGAGATATAATTTTTTTCCTACTGCACAAGCTAAGTAGTTAAAACAAAAACATAAACTTGGACATATTATCCACAGGATTGTGTATACAACAGATGTAGGAAGTACTTGAGTTTTCACTCTGCTTCTCTCTGTGCCAGATTCAGTTTGGATTGGCTAACCACAGTCTGATTTGATAGTAGTTATTGGACCAGGAAATATTATTCTCCCCCTTAAATTTTAACAGTCACATCACATTACATCACCAATGCTATGTCATGTCATGTAATATTCTAACAATTTCCACTTTGACACAGTGTAACATATGAGGCATAGTAAATGGTGTAAAATAATGCATTTTGTCACACAGTACATGCAGTCTCATAAACGTGAGTACAGACTGTGTATGTTGAACATGCTGTATTAAAGCTTGAAACAAAAATCATTAAAAAAAAAGAAAAAAGAAACACTGTTGCTAATATCAGCAAGCTTTAGACCAGGCATTAGTTTTAACATTTGCAATGTATATATTCTGTCCAAACCTGGACACTCAGTTGATGAAAGGGGAGGACTGAGTGAATTTGCTGCTTCAGCTGTTTGATATGGAATCTGCACATTCTTGAGTTGAAACTCATTTAGGCTAGTGCTATGCTGAATGTTTCAGAAGAAACCTGATTAACGTACTTATGAGTTAAAGGGGTCAATGAAATCAGTGAAGTGTTCTCGCTAAGTCAATTTACCAACCTGTAATGGTAACTGTACAGGTTATAACTTTAACAGACCTAGTTTTGAAATCTGTTTAAGGCATCGGGCAATGTGTTTGTGTCTGTCTGTCGTTTTCCTCCTATCCTATGTCCATACTGAAACTGATCCTCATTAGTACATATCAACTGTCACTGAAAGCTGTAAAATTTCTCAGTGTTTTTAACACCTCATGTGCAGTGGAACATGTTTAAGTATATTCAGTGCAATCCTGTACCCTGTTTTTGCTTAGCATCATATCTAGAGAGACTCAGGAGTAGAGCCATTCTCCCCCAGCCCACCATACACTATGGGGTTCAGGGCTGTCTGGCTTCTATAGCTAGGTAGTGCAGGGCTGAACCTGCATAGCAAAGACTTCTTGGGTGGTTTGGAGTGGAGGCAGGACTCATTCCAGTGCCGCTGTGTAGCAGGGTCCCTTCACCCTGCTACTTAGAGAGGAAAAGGGCAGCATTGTGATGTAGAGAGTTGAGCAAGGGCCCACTGTAGGGAGGGAGCTCAGAAGAAGCAAAAGAGAGGAGCTGCAGAGCTACAGATAGCTATATGAGGCAGGATGTCCTGCAATAAGCTATAGGAGCAGTTCTGTAAGCAGACAGGTTGCTCAGGAGCAAATGAAGAACATCTGGTAAGACTGCACTGGAATAGAGAAGGTGAAATAACTAGCTTAGAAGAAACCTCTGGGTCAGTCAGAGGTCAGGTGATTGGAGAAGAGGGAAGTCCTAGTATACTTATAGCCTAGCTTCAGAATTAAATGGTCTGTTTGGCCCTGTGCTGTAGATTGGGAAGAATTCTTGAGAGTCCAGGCTGCTAAAGCAGGGGACCCAGTCAGCCCAGTAATCTGGGGAGAGAGTCAGAGGGTACAGATGGTAGTTTCTGGTATGTACAGACTCAGGAGACTGGAGATGTGGTTGGCAGGGGTGGGAAATTTTGGAGGCCAAGAGTAGGGTATCTGTAGAGCACCCATGTCATAAAGTGCCAAGGCCCAGATAGTTCTGCAAGGGTCCAGGACCCGGAGGGTTGCACCAGCTGAAGCTAAATCAGGACCAGGGTGCATGACAGAGGAGGAGCTGGGGCTAACATAGAGCCTTGCAAGGGTCTGAGACCATGTGCTGCATGGGCCAAAGCCAAAGAGTTCATAGGCTGAGGGTAATAGCCCAGAAAGAGTCAGGGACTCAATAGGCTGAATTCAGGATAGGACCAGGGGGCCCGATGAAGAACATAGAGTAAAACCTGTGAAACATGTACATGGCTATGGAGGTGACTTGAAGCTATGAGTTATGCCGTTTAGGTGATTAGCACCTGGAGGACATGGTTAGGGCCAAAGGGACCAGCATGAGGAACCCAGAAGGAGTGTGTAGAGAGAGGGGTCAGAGTCCTTTGGAGGGGGAGGCTATGCCAGAGGAGGGCAATTTTTTAGGGCAGAGTGCTGCTTAATGAAGCTTGGTGAGCTATCAAGATCTGCATGGGTAGCTCCACCCTTTGATGATTGTCCAACCCCCTGGTCACCATCCTGGGACAAGAAGTCCCTTCCCTTTTCCCCTAGAAATACTGCTTTTGGGAGTTTTGGGGGGTGCCATCTTAGAATCAGAAAAAAACAAATGATATACTAAAAGTCAAACACCTACCATAATATATTTTAATTTTATTACAAAAAATATTTTTGTTGTGATTTGTATTTGTGTACTGTGTATAGAGGTGATTGCATAATAATTCAAAAATAAATTCTTAGTCTCTTATATTGTGCAGGGTTTTTTGTTTGGTTTTTTTTAAGTTGCTGCTCTGGGCTGTGCAGCCACAAGTCCCAGCATTGTGGCAGGCACCACGGTGGACCCAGAAGAACGCAGGCAGGGACACTGTCTGTGCTCTACTGCCCCAACCCCTTGCTCCCAGGCTGCGCCCTCCAGCCCAGCTGGCCTCTGGAGGGAGCTGCCCAGACAGGCAGACAACCTGTCCCACCCAGGGCAGCACTGAGGTGTCAAGTGCTGGGTGGTTAGGACAGGGTCTGGGTGGCATGGGGGGGAGGCGCTGCGGGCAAGCTAGCCCAGTCGAGCCCTTAGGGGCTGGGCAGGAAGTGGGGGCAGCCCTGGCACTCTGCGGGCTCAAGCTATGGTGGATGGACAGGCGGGGGTGCCCAGTGGCACCTGTGGTGGGCATGGCGCAGCCCACGCAGCTCCACAGGGATAAGCCATAGCCACTCTGTACACATGGGGATACTGCCTATCTGGGGCAGGACACCAGACTCAGGGGGCTTTCCCTCTACAGGATTGGCCTCCCTGCATGCTGGGCACAGTGCAGGCAGGGCAGAGCCAACCCCAGTGTAGGGCCCTGGCTGCAGCAGCCCTCTGGAGTCTAGGAACAGCCACTGCAGGTGCCTCAGCCTGCACGGGTCCATCCACAGCTCCCCTCAAGGGGCCAGGGCTGGGGCAGGCACTGCACAGAGCCACTGTGCTGCAGGCTCCTGGCTGGGTTGGCCCTGAGCACCAGCTGTAGTGGTTGTTCCCAGAGAACAGCCTGGGGCTGCATCTCCCTC
>JAGPOW010001327.1:28281043-28298110 GCA_030014935.1 Caiman crocodilus | reverse complement strand
TTTTTTCTTTCATTGCTTCCATTTACACATTGCTATGTAGAGAAACACGAAACATCAGTGTCACCTAAGGATCCATCACACAGGCATTATCTTCTGCCTCCCAGAAGTGGGGGAAAAAAAATTGGGATAATGAGGTTTTTGCTTGTGGAGTCTTTCAGAAGGACGAGTGGCATGATTTTCCTATTGTATTAAGCATGCTAAACAAACAGGCAGTGATTAGCCCTCCGGGAGTTCTCAGTCTATCCACTTAAATGCCAGAGTGCACTGAAGATTACAAACCAAAATCTGTTGTAAAGTTTTAGGCATTTCTCCCTGGAATTGAAACACCTTTTCTGTTAGAATTTTTCCTCACATGAAGTTGCCTAGATTACTTTTGGAAATTCACTAAAATTGAAGTTCTTTCTCCTCCTATGTAGCTCAGACTAGTATTTGACTGAATATCTCCTGACAGTTCACCACTACCTCTCTGGATTTATTAAAATTAGCATGATTCTCCGTCACTTGACAGCAATTGGCTTAATTTTGATGTGTAAAATGATTGTTGCCAGCTATAAATATATAGCCTATCCAGAAGCATGTTATATTTTTAGCATGTTTTTAGGACAGTGATGAAGGTACATTTTTATTACTTCCTGGGTTTTGCACCCCGCAGATAACAAAAAAACAAGCACAAAACTGTCAATCTCTGAATTTAGAATAAGAAAGAATGGTATAAGAAGTTCAATGACCACACAACACAGGGTACTAACTTATTGATTACATATGCAGAACATCTTCCAAGCACCTCAGACAGTTAATCAATAATGCTTTACCCTATTTCCCTGCACTACCAGTGTTTCAGAGGGAAAGTAAAACCCATTCTTGCTTAAGCATTTTATTGCTCAATTCATTAAGTGGAAAAAATAATTTGGATAGATTTTAAATATAGTCCATATTACATTTTGGTCCACTCATTTTGGCTCTAAATTAAAAGTAAGGTTTAAAAAATTTCCCAATAATAATATACTATATGTCATATACTTTACACCCTCATTTTACAGTTTTCACAAGCATTTTGATTCTACCCCCTTAAAATTCATCAAGCAGTTTCACATGGATTGAATATTATTTGCTTCTTGTTCTAAGAAACTGGGAGAGTGTTTTACTTAACTGTGTACCTAAGTTTAGTATATGAAAAGAAAGAATCAAATGCCTTTGGCATCAACATCGGGGTAAAACAGGGGTGTGCCTTAACCCCTGTACTTTTTAACATCTACTTTTTATATTCTTGCTTCATGCATTCAAGGACAGCAATGATGGCATTTGTCTTCAAACCAGGTTAGATGGAGGCTTGTTGAATATCCTAAGGTTTAGAATGAAAACAAAGATGAAAGAGTTTGTTCTCAGAGATTTCTTGTTTGTGGATGAGATGGCCTTGGTTGCTTACAGTGAATCTTCCCTGAAAAATCTCTTGGGCAGACTTTCTGCATCATGCAAGAGCTTTGGGCTGACAATTAGTCTCATGAAGACTGTGATCATTAAGGCTATGCTAAGCTTTGGGTGGTTATTTGATTTAGAGGAGATTCAGCCAATTTGGTGGTTAAATCTCCAAATCTGAATTGAATCAGGGGACCAATGTAAAGGTTTGAATCAATTCAAACCTCTCCAAATCTTTGGCAAAGATTTGGAGATCTTTGATGATTCAGACAGTTCCCAGCAGCTGCAGCAGGGAACTGCAGCCACACCGAGTTGGTAAATACTAGGGGCAGGTGAGGTGGGGCTAGGGGAGGTGGAAAGGACCATAGAGGGACTTCTGAGTCCTGAGGTTTCTTCAGGATTTTTTTTTCTTAAAGGTCTGAAGCTAGCCTAGGTGGGCACCCATGGATGGAGGCTGGGGGAATAGTGGGGGGTGGTTCAGGGGCTTGTGCAGAGCCCCCCATGCAATGCGGGGCAATAGGGGGCAGTGGGGATTGCTGGCCATCTGGCAGCACCTGCTGAGCCAGGGCTTTTTATTCACCCCCGAGTGCTGGGATCTGGGGTGGGTGGGGCAGCCATTGCTGGGCTGGGAGAGGGGCAGGGGATGGGCCTGGCCTGGCTGATTTGGCGATTCAGTGCTGCCAAATCTCTGAATAAGATTCAGCTGAATCAAATCAGGACAGTGATTTGAATTACTGGATTGAATCACTGGCCCCCGAATCATCTGAATCTGAATACTAGCAACTTCACACAGGCCTACTAATCATGTACAAAGGGGTGGAAGAACCAGTGCCTGACATCACTCTGTACAGTAAATCTCTTGGCATCATTGACAGTGTTTGCTACTTGGGTTCTACAATCAGCATGAATCTTGATCTTCAGACTGAACTAACAGAATCAGAGAAGCAACTAAGAATTTGGGACTATTACATAAACTTGCATAGGATAACAACAAGCTATCAACTAAAGTGAAAATGTGAATCGATGAGTCTTTATACTGTCATCCCTGATTTCTGGTTCAGAAACATGGACTACGTATATTAGATGCATCAGGAGACTGAAGAGCTTCCACATGAGATACCTCCACAAGAGCTTGAAAATTAAGTGGGGATACAACATTCCAGACAGAGGTGCTGGAGCCTGCAGGACTGACACACTTAGAAACCACCATCAAGAAGTGGAGGTTGTGATGACTCGGCCATATCAGGAGAATGGGAGGAAACCTTATCCCCAAGAATATTTTGTACAGTGAGGTTTGAAACAACTCTTGAAAGCAGGATCATCCTCTATGGTGGTAACACGATGTATGCAAAAATTATATGAAATTGTTCGATATCAACATAGAAAGCTGGGAGAAGCATGTAGAATCCTTTTTGATCTGGAGGGAACGTCTGGTACTGAGTGCAGCTCAACATGAAATGGCTTTGATCTAGAGGCTGGAAGCAAAGAGGGAAAGAAGGAAGCAGCATCCTGTAAACTTAGACCCCAGTTCAGACATGAATCTGTGAAAATTGTAACAAGCTGTGTCACACTCTAATGTCAGCCACAAGTGGATTCATCAGACACATTACTAGACCTCTTACGCATACACCATGAACCAAAGGATCAACAGTTCCGTACTGTAAGGGTACTTACATGAGACACATTAATGCACATTAAGGGCACATGTCTATATGTGCACTTTTAATGCACATTAAAAATGACAAGTTTAGGCACGATTAAAGTGCATTAACACACGTGTAGACATGACCTAGTGCTAACTTCAATGCCTGGTCTGCCCAGCCACTAGGAGACCAGCCAGAGCCCAGTTCCAGGGCTCCTGGCTGTCTGTCTCTTTTTTCTCTTTTCTTCCAGGGCTGGGCTGCGATTTGATAGCCCGTAGCTGCAGGCTATAAAAGCCAACAGTCATTTTGTACCGTGGAGCACACTTCACAAGAGCCTGGAGGAGCCTGTTCACTCCTTGGGAGCCCTGCAGGCCCCATGTGCCCATCTGGACAGGCCACAAGGTGTCTCTGTCTGGCCTCCAGAGCTGCTACTTGGCTGCTGCTTGACTGTCTCAGCCATGACCTGCTCCCTGCTGCTGATCACTTCCAGTTGTCTCCTCTGCTTACAGGTCCAGTGGTGTAGATTCAAAGCCCCTGGACCACTCTAGTCATCTTCTACATCTGCCTCAACAGCCTTCCCTGTGTGCTTTTGCCCTTGTGTGGTAAGTCCTGTGGTCCACTCCTGCTCACCTGGTGTTTGTTGTGTAGCTGAGTAAGCCAGCTTGAGTTTCCCCAGTCCTTGTATGTGTATTCCCTTCCACCCACATTCTCAAAACATAGGCCTCCCATTTTTTTCCTGTTGGTTTGTAACTCAGTGAGCTTCAGCCCCCTTCCTCCCTATCCTCCTTCTCTCCAGCAACTCCAGCCTGCCCCTACTAGATTCACCAGCCCCGTGGGATATTTTGTTTTTCTTTAAAGTCTTCCCTGCTATCATATGAAACAATGGCAGGTCAGGAACCTCCGGGGGGGGGGGTGACCCTACAGAGCTTCCTGCAGCTCCCACTGTGAGGGTGGATCCCAACCAAGCTCCCAAGGGGATGCATACCCCTGCAGCCTCCACCCCAGAGGCAGAGGCCAACCAACCTGCTCTGGGGGTGAAGAAGATGACAACCATGACTGCAGGGGCATGTGGGACTCTGGTAGGGAGCCAACAGGATCAGCGTTCTCCCTTGGCCAGCCCCCCCGGAAGAGTTCCCAAGCCCCCTCTCCTGTCATTGGGGACCAAGGGCAAGGGCAGTGGGAAGAGTTCCTCTTCAGCTTCCTCCATAGCTGGGGGTGGGAAGGGCAAAGGCCCCGCCCCCAAGTATAGACTACCAGTACCTGAGGGGACCAGGTGCACTACACCAGCCAGCACACCCACTCAGCATTTCCCTGGCCCTAGCCCTGGCCCCACCAATATGCCTCCCGCCAGGGGAGGAGCTGCTGCTGTTCACAGGCAGCTGTGGGAAAACCCAAAGCCAGGGGCCTGTAACCACCACCACTGGCCCTTGCAGCTTGGGCAGCAGGGCCCCCTTTCCGGCACTCACACACAGGCATGGGGTAAAGTGCCAACCGCTCAAGCGGGAGAACCTGCACTTTAAGACCTGAGTGCAGGCCTTGCCCCCCCCCCCAAGATTGTGGTGGCCTCCTGCTTTCATGGCAAAGGGGTCTTTTTCCTTGCCTCAGAGGCCACTGCACAAAAGGCAGCAGAGAGGGGGTTCATGGTGGAGGGCAAATACATCTCCCTCAATCCTCTAGAAGAGCTGGGGACCAGGGTGGTCCTCAGCTCTGTCCCTCCCTATATCCCCAATTGGACCCTGCTCCACCAGCTCCAAACCCTTAGGAGAGTTATCTCCCCCATGGTGACCCTCTCACTGGGGTGCCAAGACCCTGGCCACGTGTGCTCTTTCCATCACAAGGTCATGATCCAGTTGGTGGTGGAAGCACTACTGGAGACTGAGGGGTGCCTGGCAATTCTTTATCAGGAGGCCCTGGTGAGGATTTTCTTCACCTAGCTCTCCTGGGAGAGCTGTGGTGCTTCCAATGCCATGCCCCGGGGCACTTGTATCATGAGTGCCCCATGGGACAGGTGGGAAGGGCATCTGTGGGTCCCACTGGAAAGAGGCGTGCCCCTAGCCCCAGCACTTCACCCCCTTCATGACCTCCCCCCATGAACTCAAGGGATCCTGCCCCCAAGTTTAGCGGAGTCCCCGGGAAGGCAGCAGCAACCATGGGGAGGGGAAGAAGGGCCCCCCCCTGCCTCTAGTCATACCCATGTCATGGCTGCCAAACCCCTCGACCCTCACCTTCTCTTGCAGGAGCCTGTCCACCTGAGGGCTGCCCCATGGCTGAATGGGTGCATGTCCCCTCTGGACATAAAGGCAAGAGGAAGGCCCAGGCACAGCTACAGCCCTTTGACATGGAGGACTCCTTTCCCCTCCCAAAAGCACCACACAGGGGGAAGAAGCAGCCCAGCTTCTGGGGGCCTTCCCAGCAGTGCCTGAAACCCCACCCCCAGGAAAGATCAAATGGATGATCCCCATGGAGGATGTTTCATGGCTGCTAGATAGTCCTGAACACGAGCCCATGTAGGAAGCCCGTCATTCTGCTGACCAGGGCCTAGCCCCTAAAACCATGGGGGCTGAGGCCTATCCAAAGGAAAGCCTGGCAGCATAGCCTCCTCCCTCTGATGATCTAGGGGATACAGAGGCCCTGGGGCTCACCCCGGTGAGTCCTGAGGCAGGAGTCTCCTTTCCCAGGACCCCTAGGCGACCCCGATACCTAGCAGGTCTCTTCCCTCCCCCTCGCAGGAAAACCTCATCTCCAGCTTGCCCAAAGTCCTGCACCAGAGGGGGTTCTCATAGCGTCCTCTAATCAATGGGCTGATCTCATCAGGGACCCTACACAGACCCCCTCAGGATCCAGCTCTACCCCACAACCGTGTGATGGATCCCCACCCCCACCCTTACCTAGGGGGCTGCAGAGGTCTCCCAATCCCAACCAGAGTCTGGGGTCTTATCAGACTGCAGAGGAGTTCAGATGGTGTCTAAGGAGCCCTCTGAGCCCCAGGACCAGAAGAAGGACACCCGAGAATCAGCAGGCTTCATGAAGCCTGGAGACCTCTTAGTTCCATCAGTCCCCAGTGATGAGCTACTTACATTTCTTGCCTATGACTACACCTGCTGGTTTGCCAGCAAGGTACAACTAGCCTTGGACCGCTGTGGAAATTTTGATAACATCCTTGCCACTGTGAGGGCACTGGTGGGGGAAGCCAAGGGGCCCAATAACTGCAACACCTGGATCTAGGTGGGCCCACAGTTTTATAAATGCCCTCTATACGTATGGGAGGGTTCCACATGAGCCCATGAACTGGGTGTTGAGATGCACAAATCTGCTGAACCATCTACTCCCCTGCCTACTGCACCTCTGGGTCCAGGTGCAGGGGCTGGTCCTGAACCTTCTGAATTTGTATGTCGCTGTGAGGGACCCAGAGTTGGCAGATATCTTCCTTCAGGTGGCCACATACATCAGCACACTCAACCCTCATGCGTGCCTGGGCCTTGGTGGGGACTTGAATGGCACACTAGATGCACGAGACTGGCCAGGCAAGGAGCGGTAGCAGGCCACCATGGGTGTACTCAGGGAGATCCTGATGGACTACTCCCTGGTGGATGTCTGGAATACCTATCATCCTACTGACCCCTCTGCCTTCACCTACATGAGAGTGGGAGAGAAGCAGGCATGCCACTCCTGGTTAGACCAGATTTATATCTCTTTGCCACACTTTGCCCAGGCCCACTCCTCTAGCATTTGGCTGAAACCTTTCAGCAATTACCACCTTGTCTGGGCCCAGGCCACACTGAAGTCTGGGTGTCTGGGGTTGGCCTCTTGGCATTTCAATGCCAGTCTGCTGGAGGATGTGGGCTTCAGGGAGACCTTCAGGAGTTCTGGCTGGCCTGACAGAAGCAATGGACAGCTTTCCCCTCAGCTGGGACATAGTGGGATGTGGGGAAGGTTCACATCTGGCTTTTTTGCTGTAGTTACATTTGTGGGCACACCCAGCAGAGGAAGCTGGTCCAGAAGCAGCTTAAGCAGGAAAAGCTAGAACTGGAGAGGTGCCTGGCCACTGACCCAACCAATCCATCTTTCTGAGGAAAGTGTCAGAAGAGCTTTGTGCTCTAGACAACCACTGCATCTGTTTGCTTGCACGTCCAGCTCCTTCAGGAAATGGACTGCAGCTTCCACTTCTCCTATGCCCTGAAGAGGAGGCAGGGGGCCAAGAAGTACATTATCTGCCTTCTGGCAGATGACAACATCCCCTCAGAATCCAGATGAGATGCATCAGCGCCCGCGGGTCTTCTATAAAGAGATCTTCTCCTTGGATCTGATTGATGCCAAAGCCTGTCAGACACTGTGGGATGAATCCAGGGAAAGTGGGGAACACCCCCTCTCATGATGAAGGGCCATGCTGACCCTCTTGCCAAATAAGGGGGATCCCTGTGACCTAAGGAATTGGTGTCCCATGTCCCTCCTCTGCACAGACTACAAAGTGGTAGTGAAGGCCAATTTGCTGCACCTGTGGCCCATGCTGATGGATATGGTCCATCCTGACCAGATGTACATGGTGCCTGAATGTTCCATCTTCAACAGCCTGTACCTGGTTTGGGACCTCCTGGAGCTAGCATGCTGGGATGGTCTGTCTTTTGTCTTCCTATCCCTGGACCAGGAGAAGACATTTGACAAAATGGATCATAGGTAGCTCAAAGGAACACTGCAGGCCTTTGGCTTTGGTCCCTGCTTTGTGCAGGCTCTCCAGGTGCTGTACATACACCTCTGCAGAATGTTTGGCCAAGCTCAGCTGGATCCTGATGAAGCCCAGTCTGTTCAGACGAGGGGTGGGTCAAGGCTTCCTGCTCTCAGGCCATCTGTATGCCTTGGCTCTGGAGCCCTTCCTCATTCTCCTGTGGAAGTGAGTGGCAGGGTTGATGCTCCAGCAGTCAGTGGTACAGATCTGTCAACATATGCTGACAATGTACTCCTCATGGTCCAGGATTCAGGTGACCTGGCATGGGTGGAGGCCTGCCAGGCATCATACTTGGCAGCCTCCTCTGCCTGGGTCAACTGGGTCAAGAACTTTAGCCTGGGTGATAGGTGGGTGATAGGTGGCAGGTGGGCTCCCTCCCACCTGCACTCTGCAGCATCCACTGGAACATGGTTGGCTGCTCTACTTGAGGGTCTGCCTGTCCCCCACAGACCCCTCCCCACAAGAGAACTGGCACCAGCTGGAGGCAAGCATAATAGAGTGGCTCTGGGCATGGGCAGGGCTCCTGAGATGGCTCTCCCTGCATGAGAGAGTGCTGGTGCTGAACCAGCCAGTCCTGTCTATGTTCTGGCACTGCTTACACACCCTGCCTGTGCCGCTGAGCTCCTGGTGGGACTCCAGAGATGGGCGCTGGAGTTTTTCTGGCTGGAACAGCACTGGGTCACTGCAGAGGTCCTGAGCCTCCCCTTGCAGGAGGGCAGCCAGGGTCTGGTTTGCCTGCACAGCCAGGTCTTGGCATTCCACCTTCAGGCCCTGCAGTGACTGCTATATGGTATCAGCAGCCATGTGGCATGGGGCCATCTGGGGCATGCTTTTGTCCCCCACTTCTGGGTGCTTGGATATGATTGGCAGCTCCTCAGCCTGTGGGGCTTCTCCCTGCAGGAGCTTTCAGGGCTGTCAGATTTCTACCAGGACCTCCTCTGGGCCTGGAGGCTGGTCTCAGCCTCCAGATCCCCTGCAACAGTCTCCCAGGGTGCCAACCTGTTCGTTAAGCCCCTCCTCTGGAACCCTCAACTGGAAGTGATGATGGCAGAGGCACCCCGGTTGTGACAGAGGTTGATCCTGGCTGGTGTCACCCATATTGGAGACCTCCTGGACTTCGATAGGCAGGAGTCCTATCGAATAGGATAGGGTGGACCCCACTCTGCTGGCTGGCACAGGGTTTACCCATGACACGTGCAACCTGCCATCTGGTCCAGGAGGTTAAATCTGCCCTACATCCCGGTGCCCTTGATTTGTTGACCAGGTCCTGTGCAAAGGCTGTCCCTGCCACCCCCATGTCCTCCAGCCCACCGGAATTTGTCATGAGACTGGGGTCTCACCCAGGTTCATGGTGCTCCCTGTTCCACCATTTGAGCTGGCTGGAGGACACCAGACCAGTCTGCTTCTCCACCATCCATCGCTGCCATCTCTACACGCTCGTGTGCCGCATTGTCCATCAAGCCGCCCTCGCATCCTGCCCAGACACCAACTGGTGGGATCTGGTCAGTGAGGGGAGGCTGGGGCACTCTAGTGGCTGAGTCTGTACTCCACTTTCATCCCACAAGCTACTGGGGACCTCAGCTGGTGGCTCCTCTATGGAGCCATTGTTATGGGTGTATACATGGCGAGCTTCATGGACACCCCGGTCTCCTGCCCATTTTTCAGGCAGAGGGAGAAGCTGGCACACATGAGCCTCAAGTGCACCAGGCTGCAGCCCCTTCACCTCCAGAGCCTCCTCTTGAGGTTCTGGTTGTATTTCACCCACCATCTTTTTGTGTTTGGCCACCCCATCCACAGCCCTACCAATTCCCAGGACCTCCTGGTCCACCTTCTCCTGGCCTTAGCCAAGTGGGCCCTGTATTTGACCAAGAAGGAGGCTCTGTCCAGGAAGGCACCCAGAAACTGCAGGCCACTTTTCTCTCAGTTGTCCACGCACGTCTTTGGGTGGAGCATCAGTAAGCAGCATCCACTCGCTCCTTGGATACCTTTGAGAACTGGTGGGTACAGTCCAGGGTCTCTATTTGGTGTCCCCTTCTGATGATCTTTTTTTCATATTTTGAACCTATAACCCCCATGTCACTCCTACCCTTTTCTTCCTTAGTTGTCATACAAAAAAATAAGTAATTAAAAAAAAAAGTTGTGTGGGGACTATTAGGTAACTAGATGGGCCTTAAGGTCCATGAGCTCTGGTAGGTACAAATAGACAGGAGCTTCTGGGGCCCAGGCAATTGGTATCTGGGGAAACTAGCCCCTTTTGCCAGCTAGACTGCTGAAGCAAATTCACTTTCTATAATAGCCCCAAATCCACATTCTTCCACAATTAGAACAAAAGAGAGATAGAAAGAGAGATTTATCTGATGGGCTATGTTTTATTGCTATATTTACAATGTTAAAGAAATTTGGAAGCCTACCAGTGACTCCAGCATCTTAATAACATAAAACCTAAATATCTATATGTTTTGTTTGTTTGGGTTTCGTTATCACTTGGTGGGTGTGTGATGGGGGGATGTGGGTTTGCAGAAGGGGCTGGGAATGGGAGTGTGGGGATGTAGGTGGGTGTGGAGGGATGTGAATCA
This sequence comes from Caiman crocodilus, assembly GCA_030014935.1. Classification (NCBI taxonomy): domain Eukaryota; kingdom Metazoa; phylum Chordata; order Crocodylia; family Alligatoridae; genus Caiman; species Caiman crocodilus. The sequence continues at coordinate 28,287,752 of JAGPOW010001327.1, read as the reverse complement.
CTGTGTGGGTAAGTGTGGGGGACTGTGGGGGTTGCTTAGGAGGGGTGGGTCCCCTGCATGAACGCTGCATGTCCGCAGTGGCTGGTAGGTGACAGTGGCACTGGTGGTGGTGGGAGCATGGTGGCAGTGCTAGGTGAGGAGCAGAAGGCTGGAGATAGCAGGAGAACAAGCAGGGGGCTGGAGACATCTCTGGAGACATTCCGCTTCTGTCTTCTGCTCTTCTGAGGCTGGAGAGAATCAGAGGAAGGGGCTGGTGGAAACAGCAGGGGATATCTCCAGAGCTGTCTCCAGCTTCCTGCCTATTTTCTGGTACTGCCAGAAAGTGTGAGTGGGCTGGGAGAGCCAGCAGGGAGCTAGGGGAACAAACAAGGGTCAGGGGGAACTAACCAGGAGTGGTGGTGGGGGGAGACAAACAGAGATCCAGGGGAGCAAGCCAGGAGCGAAAGGAATTACCTGGGAGTGGGGAGAATGAATAGGGGTGGGGGGAATGAACAGGGAGTTGGGGAAGGTCCCCTCCCCCCTCCTCCAGCCCCCCAAACACCCTGCTTACTTGGCAAAAGCTGGGTCCAGGTCCCTGGAGCTTGCACTGCTGCCTGCCCACCATGGGCAGGTAGCATGCTTCAGGACTGGGGAAAGGGCCGATCACAGACATACTCTCGCACTGTGCCAGAGTGTCTCCAGGGGACTGATCCTCCTGTTGCTTAATCTGTTTTTTCCCCCTGTTTTTTTGTTTAACCCCAAGGGTCTAATTTTATTCCCCTGCTGCAAATTTGCTGTGGGGGGAACATTTTTTGGTTCCTACATGTGCCTCTTGAAGCATCTCAAAGGGGTTTGAGACAATGCAAGAGGTACATGTGTGCTCGTCTGGACGTGCCCTATGAGATCTAAATCCATGACAGGGCATAGACATTTATGATATTTCCTTCAAAGGTCTTGCACAATTGCATCTCTTGGATGCACAGCTAAACAGACTATTCTTGTAGCTTGTAGAGAAGTTAAGGAGAGGATGTCTATGTTTTAGGAATTAATTCAGTTCTCATTTATCTGCTTGTAACTGTAAGTTGCTGTACATAAATGGCAATATTCTCTCTCAGCTGAAGAACCTTCAGTGCTCTTCTGAAAAACAGCCTTTTATATTTCATGATGTTACCACTGTAGTGAGTAAGTATGTACATTTTGCTTTCACTAATGCTAGTACTGTAGGTAGTATTAGCAATATCACAAGATGGGATATTCTATTTGTTAATGAATTACTGAGATGCTGATTGCATTTTTATAGCTTTGTTTCCCTCCTGTGTTTTCCATTCCTCCACCCCCAAGTCAATATATCATGTTTTTCCATTTTATCTTTAGGAAAAGGGAACAAGGGTTTGGCTCTGAATATATTGTGCTGTGAAATGTACTAAGGATTTAAGATATTGTAAAAGACAATACTCTTCTTAATGCAATGTGAAAAACTGAAGATAATCTAATAAAATAGCCTTTTGCATTTTGCACTCCAGTGTTCTGCATGATAGACTAGGGCAACAATACCATACAGTAAATGCTTGCCCTATTTACAAATGAAAGGGCAGTCAATAAGACCAAAAAGCATTCACATGTCAGTCAGAAACCCAATGATACAGACAGAATTTAGTGTAGTTAATACAGTTTTATAGGCATACAAAGAACTTTGAAAATATAATTCTAAGAGTAACTAGAAGCTTCTGCAGGCTGGATTGAGAGTACAGATGGATCTTAAGTATAAGGGACATAAAGAACTATCCAGTTGAAGCCTTCTAGAAAATTTGGGAAGCAGGACTGTAATTTTCTTATGGTACAGAGATCACTAACATTCTTAGACTGAAGGGGGGAAAAATGGCTAATTAACACTTATTTATTTATTTAACATTTGTTTCTATACATATGACCTCTGAGGATTTGTACAGTGTGCCAGTGGGCAAGGCAGAGCATGTTTTATGTTGTCTATTATAGACTTGTAGGCCATGTCCAGATGAGTGCAGATGTTTGTTTCCCCTTGGACACCTTGTGCCACTGCTACTTGTCCCTGGGGATCACCCATGCCATGCACATACAGCAGGTTAGCTTGGGTGGGGTACGGGAGGCTGGGGTAACAATTGTGCTGGCCTCAGTAGCTTTATCTGGGGTCCTGGGAGTCTTCAAACTGCAGCTAGATCCTGGAGCTGGGAGGATAGCCAGCAGCTGAAGTGTGATTCGAACCCACAAGGCTCCAGTTTTGGGTGGTGCATGTGTACTATCCAGCTTTTTTATATTTATTTATTTTTGATGTGGCTTTTTCGACCCCAGAATTTTCCAGGGAGTCTGCAGCACCACATACTGCAAGTCTACATTGTCTAGGTGCGGCCATACTGTCTCATGAGCTACTAGCATCTTTCGCCAACAAGGTAATTTCCATTTGTCGCCCCTGTAAGTACTGAGAGAGCTTCACTGTACTCATTTCATAATGTGCAGCCAGACAAATGACAGCTGTCAAGTGGTATAGCAGCATAAAAAATGTTCAGCAGAAGAGCAGAATGGGATTTACAATAATAAGTTCCACACCAGATTAAATTCTGAGATTTCATATTGAGCAAGAGAGCAAATTTTCAGATGTACACTGCTAGTCTCATGTGTAACTCTTGTGGCCTAAGAAATTAAAACCGTCTTATATAGTAAAAGAGACCCACTGAAATGATAGCATAATGTGTTTTTTGATTAGCTCCTAGTTTTACAGTTTTATGTCATCATGACTAGAAATGGTCATGAGAAGAAACACGTATTTTACAGAAATGCTCACATTTCTATATTTTCATTTTGCACAGTTTCAAAAATCCATATTTCATGGTTTCTGCCATATTTTTGTTGAACAGGGTTTTAAATAATTGTAGTAAAAACTTGAATATAATAATGTCTAATTTTTCATACAAATTCTTCATTTGTGACTCAAATTAATATTCTCATGGAAAATTACTTTACGTGAAATACTTTTGTTAGGGCCTAACTACAACACAATTTTCAATGAAATCATGTAAAATGATCTTCGTATACTGTGACCTATGGTATGGCCTACAAAACCTCAGTGTTTCCATCATAATTTCACTTGTATAGCCTTGTATATTCATAGTTCAGATTTTCCAAAGCTGGAGATGTTAGGGTGCAATTTTTTTACTGAATTCCATTTCTGTAATTAAGTGACCCCAAAACACTGGTTGCATTCATTGAAGTCTGAATTCTTACACAGTGGTTAGAAATTTGTTTGGTCTTCTGTTTCTCTAAAAATACAACCAAAATGTATAGTTTGTAGTGTAGAAAGATTTTTCAAAAGCCGAAGTCATCTCCTTTCAATTAGTAGTTACCCAGACTATTACTGTACATACCAATGTAATACAACAGAGAGAGACTGTGCTGTCAAAAGTACAGGTTCAGTCCTGACACCCAGGATGCAAATAGATGTCACACCTGTCCTGGGAGAAAACCTTTTGTCTTGGCATCATACAGAGGTACAAATCTACTGTCCTGCTTCAAGTGCCTCTAAAATATGCCAAGTAAAACATGCTAGATGCTTTTTCCTAGGACAAAGCTGTGTGCATCTGTAATTACACTATTTTCCAAGATGCATCAGCCAGGCTGTGAGCTCCTCTCTGTTAAAGAAGCAACAATGCAGTTTGGAAGAGTGACAAGTGTAAATGACTGTGCCATGCCTGTTTTGGTCCTAGTCAAATGCAGCGACCATCAGGCCCATGAAAAACGAGACATCTGTTGTGTTCTAGCTTTAGTACAAGTCTCCCTCTGTTGTATTACTTTGGAATTTATAGTAATAATCTAGGTAAATAACATATGTACCAGTAGTACTGAATATGTGCAGTACTTAATATGAACCTTACTGTGCTTTAGCAACCGATATAGGTTGCTAGCAACCCATATTTCCCATCTGACTTGTGTTGCCTCTGCTGGAGTCCGTGGGTATGTGCAAGTGTTACATTTAGATCAACATAACCAGGGATAGTTCAGTCTAAATGTCTAATTTTCCAAGTGTGTAGAGGGCTTAAATTATCCAAAAATGGCACACCTAATCTAAGTTGTTTCACCTGAGTTGGTGACTAACTTAGATTTGAGATTGGGTTCACTTGATCTACAAAGGAGAAAACTTAATCTCATGAGTGCCTGCACATGTTTGCAGGACAACACTGGGGATGGGAAAACCCCCAGCTGCTTGCCCCCACCCCAGAGCTATGCTATTTCCACACCCCTGAACCTGAATGGGCTATTTCTAACCTCCTTCCTCTCCCCTCTCCTTTACCAGGCAAAAACCTACCTCACGGACCTGTCAACCCCCTCCCTAGACCCATTAGCGCCACCCCTCCCCCAATTCTCCCTGCCTCTGGCTCCACCCTGAGTTACTTGCACTCAGGCAGTGAATGGCTGCTTATACTGCTCTTACTGCATACATCACTCCCAGTCTACTTTCACATGACATGTGAACATAGACCAGATGCAGCAAACAACTGTATGCACACCATGTTGGTGTACCATTGTTACCCATGCTAGCCTGATTAAAACTATCTCAGGTATGCTTAACCACATCTCCATTTGGCATTTTAAATATTCTCTGTTAAACAGTATGGGATAAGGTCAGAGAAAGCTCTCTCTGAAGCTGTGATTGTGTAAAATGTCTAGTCAGGGCCCTGGTACAAAGGTAATTAAGTAAGCTAGACAAGAATTCAGCAGCACACTTTGAAGATAGGATCAGGTTTGGACTTGTTAAATATAGTCGTTATGTGTAACTACAAAGAATATACATTTCATTCAGATATGACATCTAGCGCAGCGTGTTTGAGCAGGGGGCACAGGTATGGTGCTGCTTGAAAAGAATCATACTGGGTGCTTGGGATCTGGCCCAATGTCTATTTCTGAACAACTGATCAGAACAGAATGTACATCAAAGAATAAATTGTTAGCTACAAATAGTGCACTCATCTCTAGCCTTTATAACCCTTCCCTCCATCAGTTTTTCTGTTTTCTGCACAAAGAGACCTAAATTGACAGCTTTGTATATTATGTGTGTGCAATAATTTTATCACTATTCACAATGCACTTATCTTTGGGATATTATGTAGCTGCATAAGTCATTGTATGAAGGATTAAAAGCCTAAAAGTGTTAATAATAATTTTAAAAAATCAGATCTAATAGCTTGAAGATTAGAATTAATTGAATTAATCTTTGATCTTGCATGCTAACTTTTAAAAAGACTTCAGTAAGCATTTACCATACTGTTTTCAAAGGAGTGCTATTTGCTAATCACAAAGCTGGAATGCATCTGTACAATTACTTGTAATGAAAAATATTAGCAGCAAAGGTTGAAAAAGCAAAGTTTAAAAAAAAACTTTCTGATCTGCTTCTCACCAAGGCAAGAAACTTCTGTAGTAGTTGCCTCTACATATAAACAAGTTAAAGCTTATAAATATTGTCGCTGAGCCAGCAGCCTTCACCAAATCAATGGACAGTATTGGCAGATACTGGAAATACTGTATTGGTCATCAGCAATGTTTGTTGCATTATTCAACTAAGCGTTACAGTACCATAGTATTATACAGGTCACCTGAAGAGTCTGTTAAGTAAATTTAGTTACAGACAAGAGAAGTAATACTCATCTATCAAAAGAATAGAAGGAAGAAAACATAGCAAGATAAAAGACATTTTAAATACATGCAATTACTTCTGAAGTAATTGGCTGATGAGGCTAAGAAAGTTGAAATAGAGTGATATTTTTTATTTACAGTCTCTGAGCATTATTCTTATTTAGATCTTGCCAACCAGCTTCAATAATAAGGTTCTGAATATTGAGTCATACTATTAGCTGTAGTACACAGAGGCCACGTTTACATGAGCAGTGAATTGATCAGTTGTTACTTGCGTAAGCAGGTACTAAATGACTGCACTGTAACCAGTGTTACTGTGCAGTATTGCCACTGAATGTTTTTTTTTCTAATGCTACTGCACAGTAGCAATGAGCTACTGTGCTCATTACTAGCGCACAGTATTGTTGCTGCATGGTTAGTGCCCAAACTGCTGTGCAGTAGCGTGTTGTGTAGATGTGGCCAGAACGTACATTTTCTACCGGTTAACATTAATTTATTTACTTTTTAGCCTTATATGCCACCCTTCTCAAAAGAAGCCTTACAAAAAAGCTTACAATAGAAACCATGTAAATTATAAAGACAAGTAGAAATAATATGTAATAGACCAGACTTTGCCAATAATTGCCCTAAACGTAACTTTGCCTACTCCTCTACCCTACATGGCAGTAGTTTAGGGTTAGGGTTATGAGAACCTCAGTGATGGTGGGAAGAGCCAAATCTGAAAGAGAGGCTTTGCAGCCTGCATACTAGATGGAGCTGGTGAAACAGACTTCTAGCCATTGTTGAAGCGTGAAATCCAGGTGCAGCAAAGGATCTAGGAGCACCTCAAGGGTGTAAACTTGTGTAACAAGAGGAGACTGAACCAACCAGGGAACTAGTCTTGGGTGCTGACCCTTGGTATGGGGGCACAAAAAATGCAACCTCTGTGCCAGTGGAAGCACAGCCACTGATGCCACCCTCTGCACAGCTGCACCCCCCCCCCCGGGTTACGCAGGCCCCTGGTTATACCTGGGGTGAATCCCATCAATGTTGGGTAGCCGTATCCGGCCTTCTGCCCCGAAACATGTGT
>JAGPOW010001327.1:28235150-28260763 GCA_030014935.1 Caiman crocodilus | reverse complement strand
GCTGTACTGGATTATCTCACATGTCAAAGTCACTGGTGTGAATAATAATTTCCTATGCCTTATAGTTTTCGAGTTATGGGGGGATGAAAATTAGGGAAACATTATATACATGCATAATGCATCATAGCCTACATGATACTTTAATAACCTTTTGATTTTTATTTTAACTATTATTTTGTATTGAATTACACTATATTATTATTTTTAAAAACCCTTCTCATACAGTAGACCCAACATTTTTAAGCAATGTGGACTAAAGTCGCTCCTGGGGCTCCTCCGGGATTAGGGGCCCTGAAGCTTAAGCTTCATTAGTTTTATAGTAGATCTGTCCCTGTCTGTTGGTTCCCCTGTGGCACCTTCTATCTACTGGAAGAATGCTCTCAATGTATGCAAGCCTTTGGCAATCATATAGTTGCCTTAGTATAAATAAAAATCAGTCTCAAAGTCTAGTAGAAGAACAAGAAACCTATCTCTTGTCATAGTCTCTTGGAAGCCAGGATAAGGATAGGTTTCCTAATCTTGATGTTCTGGAATCTTCACTTTTTAATCATAATGGATTAAAGACAAAAACCATGCTACTAACCTACTGAGCAGTGTTATTAGGCCCATGCACAATAAGTGCCACTAAATAACCATGCAATGGTGCTACTGCACAGTAACCTTATACAATGCACATTTAGTGGGTATTTTATTAAGGAAGTATTAAACTAAATGCACAATATCTAAGATGCATTGTAACTGGCTTAACTCCCCACATCCCAGTTATGAGCTGCCTGCAACTCTGTCTAGCTCCCCAAGTGGCCCTTATTAGACCTACCTGCAGGGAGCTGCTGCCTGTCTGTGTCCTGTGCAGCCAAGCAGGTGCCAGGTTGGGCCAGAAGTCCTGTGTCATGTCTTTATGGACAGGCAGAGGTGCTAGAAGGGGTAGCTATAGGGGAGGAAGGGGTAGCTAAGGGGAATTTTGGGGTGGCCATAGCCCCCCAAGTCCCCTCAGTGCCACTGCCCTCCTACCCACAGAAGCACAGCCTGGCACTTCTGGTCTGGCCCTGCCCTCCCCCGCATCCCCAGCCCCATTGGTGGAGAGTTCCCACTCCCAGCACATAGGGAAGCAAATGTGAAAACCTGGTGTTAAACTTGGTGACATTTTGCTGGGAAACAATAATGGTGCCAATTTTAAAACTCCAGTTTTAATTCCCCTCTCATGAGAATCCCCAGGGCCCCAAATTGGTAGTGGCCCCTGGGCCCAGGCCACTGTAATCCACCTATGACTGTACCTGCTGCCTCCTAAAATGGCTGTAACACTTTAGTATGGTGCTAGCTACATGAGCATACCTGAGACAATGTGTTTATTGGTATGTACCCTGAGCCCCACTAAATCACTTGTATTATACCTGTTTTGGCATGTAATTCATGTAGAACAGATATACTGTGCTTCCTTTTGATGGTGTGTACATGTCTTAAGTGGCTGTTTCTTTACTAGTTGAATGCATTCCTTAAAATTCTGTGAGCTACATAGTGATTATTATGTACCTATACATTGTAAAGGTTGAGAGAATGGAAAGAGTGGAAGTCAGTGCAAGAACTATAAAATTTGGTTCTGGTTACAGGTTTTGTTCCTTTTAATAATATTAAAGCCAATAAGAATACAACCTGTTGCAGATTTAAAAACAAACAGACAAACAGAACAGTTAACATATACTGAAAGGGTATGTGTTAATCACCATAACAGGAACTAGATAAAATATGAATTATCTCAGGCTTTAAGGATGGTGACATTATATTTGTACTCTGAAGTAACTATAAAAATAGCTAGGGGTAGTTAACCATGTCAGTCTGGAGTCAGGCAGAAAGCAATATATATTTGCACTTTATAAATTAACTAAAGTGGAGATCTATAGCAAAAGCTTATTTGAGCAGTGGCTTCAGCAGCTGATGAAGAAATCTGCTGATTATGAAAACTTATGCTATACATCTCTGATTTAGTCTATAAAAATAAACCATCATACCAAAAACTATTGTGTCCTGATTGTAGCTGTCTATGTCAAGGAAAGCTATGCATCCCTGCAAGCTGACATTGACACCCACAGTGTACCTGAGACCCTCTGGGTTAAAAACCTTGGGAACATGGCATAGTCCTTGATATATACTATGGCAGTAGTCTACTACAGACCCTCTACCCAGGGTCAAGACCTTGACCAGCAGTTTGCCAGGGAATTAGCTGAGGCCACATGCTCCTGGTGTATGGTTGTCATGACAGACTTTAACTACCCAGACATCTCATGGGAGGAGTGCTCAGTCAAATCTGAGTGGTTGCAAAGCTTTCTCTCATGTGTGGATGACCTCTATCTGACGTACGAAGTCTACACACCAATGAGAGGTAAAGTGCTGCTCCACCTGGCACTAGCAACCAGAGATGACCTAATAAGTGACCTAATGATTGGAGGGAAGCTGGGTGACAGTTACCATGAGATGATCACCGTCACCACCTGCCGTAAAGCTGGCAAGTCAGTCAGTAATACAGAAGTCCTCAACTTCGGGAAAGCTGACTTTGAGACGCTCAGGAGGCTTGTCAGTGAGGCCCTGAAGGGCCACAACCCAAAGGGAAGGGGAGTTCAGGAAGAGTGGATGCTCCTCAAGGAAGCGATCCTGGATGCAAAAGCAATGTCTACCCTGTCTTGGAGAAAAGGCAGCAAAAGGGCACAGCATCCCCCTTGGCTTTCCAGGGAACTAGCGGACCTCCTGTATCTTAAAAGGAAGACCTACAAAGGATGGAGGACTGGATCCACCACCAAGGAGGAATGCTCTGCTCTGGTCCAGACCTGCAGAGAGCAAACCAGGAAAGCCAAGGCTGCAACGGAACTCCAGCTAGCTACAAATATTTAGGACAATAAAAAGTCCTTTTATAGATATGTTGGGAACCAGAGGAAAAGCAAGAGCAACACTGGACTTCTGCTAAACTAGATGGGGCAACTGACAACTGATGCCCAGCAAACTTGCTAAATGGGTACTTTGCATCAGTTTTTCACCAGTCCCATGAGACGCCGCTACCCACTGTGGGACAGGGAGGCCCAGATGAGGGAAATTCCTTATGCTCTATCAAAGCTGACCTTGTGAAGGAACACCTTGATAGACTGGATACCTGCAAGTCAGCCAGCCCTGACAGTTTACACCCCAGAGTATTCAAAGAGCTGACAAGCATCATAGCTCAGCCCCTGGCATGGATCTTTGAGAGCTCCTGGTGCTTTGGTAAAGTGTCCAATGATTGAAAGAAGGCCAATGTGGTGCCTATCTTCAAAAAAAGGAGGAAAGTAGATCTGGCAAACTACAGACTCATCAGCCTGACCTCTATCCTGGGCAAGGTCTTGGAGAAGATTTGCAAAGAGGCTCTCCTATACAGGCTAGCTGACACCAATATCCTGAGAGATACCCAGCATGGGTTTGTTGTTGGTATCTCATTTCCTTTTACAACCAGGTGACCTATCACCTGGACAAGGGGGAAGAGATTGATGTCGTATATCTTGACTTTAAAAAAGCCTTTGATCTGGTATCCCATGATCACCTCCTGGCAAAACTGGCTAACTGCGGCTTCAACCTCACCACAATCTGCTGGCTGGGAATTGGCTCTGTGGCAGGACACAGAGGGTGGTGGTTGATAGAAGTCAATTGTCGTGGTATGCTGTGACCAGTGAGGCTCAAGGCTCTGTCCTAGGGCCTTTACTTTTTAACATCTTCATCAATGATGTAGGTATTGGTGTCAGAAGCAGGCTGGCCAAGTTTGCTGATAACACTCAACTCTGGGATAAAGCCTCCACACCTAAGGACAGGAGGGTGATCCAGGCAGATCTTGACAGGCTCATGAAATGGGTGGATGAGAACCTGATGGTATTTAACACCAAAAAATTCAAGGCTCTCCATCTTGGGACAAAATCCTGCAGCATGCTTGTAAGCTCAGCAGTGCTACTCTGGTTAGCACTATAGATGAAAGGGACTTGGGGGTCATGATTGACCACGAGATGAACATGAGCCTTCAATGCGATGTTGTGGCTAGTAAAGCAAGCAAAACACTAGACTGCATCCATTAATGCTTCTCAAGCAAATCCCGGGACATCATTCTCCCATTGTACTTGGCCTTGATGAGGTCGTAGCTGGAGTACTGCATCCAGTTTTGGGCTCCACAATTCAAAAGGATGTGGAGAAGCTTGAGGGAGTCCAGAGGAGAGCTGCACACATGGCCAGAAGTCAGGATAACATACCTTATGATGACAGGTTGAGAGCTATGGGACTCTTTAGCCTGGAAAAGCGCAGGCTCAGGAGAGATCTGGTGGCCACTTATAAGTTTATTAGGCATGTTCACCAGGATCTGGGGGCGCGTCTCTTCACCAAAGTGCTCCAAGGGATGACAAGATCAAATGGTCACAAACTCCTCTGTGACTGTTTCAGGCTGGACATAAGGAAGAACTTCTTTACTGTCAGAGCACCCAAGGTTTGGAATAGACTACTGCCAGAGGTGGTTCAAGCACCCACTTTGAACACCTTTAAGATACTTTTGGATGTTTATCTTACTAGGATCCTATGATCCCTGATGACTTCCTGCCCCTGGCCAGGGGGCTGGACTCGATGATCCTCTGGGGTCCCTTCCAGCCCAAATGCCTATGAAATCTATTAAATGAAATGTATTTATTTGCATCTGTGAACTTTGGCAAACAGAATAAGTTTCTACTACATTCTATTACATTTATTACTGCAAGTTGAGAGGCAGACCTTGCCTCTATTCTTTATCCATTATTAAAAGGATTACTTTCTATATTTCAGTCCAACATAGGTGATGCATAGAGGATGCACAGGGGTGCATGTGCACCCCCTGATAGGGAGTGCTCTTGGATTAAGTGATAGGTTGGAGGGCAGAGCACTGGTGCCCCCCAGAGAAGTGCCACTGGCACTTTTGGCCTTGGTGTCTGGCTGGGGGGGCACCCTGGTCAGTGATAGGCCAAAGGGACCCCCCCCAAGGCAGTCCCTGCTTGTTGCCATCACACCCCCACTGCCAACACTGCCCCCACCACCTGCAGGCGGTCACTGTGCCTTCCCAGCCTTGGGTGGCACATGTCACCTATGCAATCACATATCCAAGTATTAACCCAGTAAAGGTGGTTAACGTGTGCTGGTTAGACAACCTCTCCCTTACCTTATGCCCTGAGCATTGAAATAGGAATTAAGAGACAACAAAGTTATCTTCCATTATTATTATTGAGTCTAGAATCAAATCCTAAAGACACTTTGCAAGTGATTAAAATTGCAAAATTTGATGCATACAAGATGACCTAAAGATAAACAGTAGACCTACCTGGCAATTTTAAATTGGTGCAATTTGTTGAAAGTAGAGTAATTTCTGTCCCCTTCTTATAAGATGTCAGTTCAGTTAGCAAATGAAGAATGGAAACCTGTTCATGAGTAGAAGCAGAAAAAAAAATTCTTTTTGTTCTTGCATTCTTTTTCAGTTTCTTTTCTACTTTCTGTGAAGTTTTGTATCATTTCAACATGCTTAATAGTTATCAGATGAAACACTGGTGTATATGCGATCATCAACCATCAGTTGACACAAACTGATGAGATTATTACTTATCACTTTATCTTGAAAAAAGTTTGAACCCAAGTAGCTTGTACCTGTGGATAGTTCCACGGAAATAGTAGGATTTTGCACACTCTTCAAGAAGAGTGTCTGCAGAATCAGAATTTTGGTGCAGTCCATACATTTTTTTAATGTATAGATTCACTTTTAGACTAAAATCTGTTCCCATTTATTGTTCTGTCAATGCATAGTATCTGTCTTTATTTTAGTAGAGTTATGAATTTATGCTGCATACCCAGGGGGCCCCTACGAACACACAGTAGTGTGCCCTAAAGAGACAGACAGTTCACAGGGGAGCCCTGATTGTCTGATACAGACTGCTCAGTCAGTTTGTATCTGCTTGCTGTACAATGTGGGATTGTGAAGGGGATGTCTGGTCCCTGCTGGACCAGCAGTGTCCAGCTAGTGACACACTGTCTCTCTGGGGGGTAAGAGGTAAAGAAAAGGAAGCAAATCACCCTGGGATGCTAGAGGCTTACTCAACTCTTCACCTTTATGTCAAACTAAATAGTTTTAAAGGGAACATGTTAGTGAAATCCTAAAAAAAATCCTTATATTCCAGGCTTTCTGTAACTGCTGTTCATTTTAAAGTATGTGATTGAACATATGTAAGAGAAAAAAAAAAGTTTTTTTTCCCAGATGTAATATTGTTTTCAAATGATTGATATGGTGAATTTTGATTTACAGAATTATTGACAGAAGTGAATTAACATAAAAGCACAATATTACAAAAAACCCTGTGGTGAGGACAAACACAATGTCAACCCCCACAATCCAAACCGTCTGTTTTGCTATCTGTTCAGGTAACCCAGTCAGTGTCAGCTTCTGAATTACAGATGCATTGGTTAAATGATCCAAGCTAACACAAAATCTAGTATCTCCCATGTGTAAAGACAAAATGAAAGCATGTCATCTGCATTAGCCTCATCATAAATTTGATTTTTCATTTGGGTCAGTACAGATTGCATAGACATCTTGTTTTCTCATTTATTTAAACAGAAACACTATGAGACCAAAAATATTTTTTTTGGTTTTTAAACAGAACTATGTACTGTTCTTAGTATTTGTTTTAGCAGAAGATAATACCAATTTTGAACATGAATATATTGTTTTATAAGTTATATGAGCTTAGTACTGCAAGAAGTCACAGCTCTAACAAGAACATTATTTACTGGGTCACAAGTGTAAAAGTTAATGTACCAGTACCTCTATCTTTCTCTCTCACTGGATGGATTGTAACTGTAATGAACCTTAACTGATTTCTATTCATCTGGCTTTTAACTTTTGAAATTTGCAAAGAGAATTAAAAGTAGGACCCTTTATGCTGTCCTCTTTTCTCTTTTCATTTTAGTTAATAATATGAATCACACACTTTTATTTTACAAGATTTTCTGGGCATGAACGATAATTTCACTAATCGCCAAAGCAGCATTAGAATATAGTGAAAACAAAAGGAAAAAACGAATTACTTCACATTATAGTATGTCAAAATACAAATCTCACTGCCATTGCTTTAGGCTAGGATCACCAATTCAGTGATATATTGCCATCTATTTGAAATTAAAATAAATAACCAGTAATCGAGGTTACCATGTTTTCCTGAATCCAAGATGAGTTAGAATTTAAGATAACCCCCAAATAATTAGAATCTTTGCATGAAAAATTGTAAATTCATTGCCCCCCATGCCCCCATTGTGACAGGGAAACAGCAGTAGGGGTTATGCAGTTAACCCTTGTCTGACCCCCACCCCCACTTGGCCCCTGGTTTCTGTGCCCCCTGTGCCTCCTCCCTCTTCCACTTGACCCTTTGCTTCTCCTCCCCCTCACCACCTCACCTGTCTCCCTGCCACTTTCTGATTTCCACCATTTACCCAATGTGGCAGCTATAGCTGTATGCCCTGGATTTACAACCCAGTCCTAATACCCTGATCTGGGTGAGTTCAAACTTCAGACCACAGCTCTTCCAGTTGATAATAGGCAAATCTCATTGATGCACAGTGATAGGAAATAAGAGGAATGCAGGTAAAGCAAGCAAGATTGTTGTAAAATACATTACTGCCTTGAAATCTGTGAAACTGTGTGACAAACAGGCTTTTAGAAATCAATTAACCCATGTCATTCCCATGGACCATCATTCTGATGCAGTATCTACTTTATCTACAAGCCAGTTCCTAAAAACAAATCTCTCGGTACCATTTTCTAGCCATCAATGGCTATGGTTATGGCTATAACTCTGAATCCAGCCTGGGCATGTAACATACAGTGGCTTCAACCTGGCCCTGGCCTGGTAGCAGCAACATGATCAGCTCTGGCTTCAGCTTGAGCCCAGGAGCCAGAGCTGCAGCAGTTCCCCTGCTGCTGAGGTGTCTCCTACATTCCCTCCTCCCTTGAACGTTATCATCTGTCCTGCATGAACCACCCTGATCCACCCTGGCCTGGCCTGTCCAGGCAGCAACAGTGGTCTCAGTCCTAGCCCTGGCCTCATTTTGGCCAGGTGGTAGCCAGGGTTTGGGCTCCAGCTCCAGCTTTGATGAGGATCTGGAGCCAAAGCTGTAGCCATTGCCTGCCCTGAGCTGTAGGGGCTACAGTTGTGAATTGCCACTACCGGTCTGGTGAGCCAGAAGAGGCTCCTACTCCTGCTCTAGGCTGTAGTGTGTGAGAGATGGGGGCTGTGGGGAAAATGAAGCTGGGAGGCAGAGTTAATAGAATGGGGGTGGGTAGTAAAATGGAAGGTAAAAAGGAAATGGGGGTGAGGGATGGGTGGTGAAATGCTGAAAGCTTGCCACTGAAGGGTAAAATAAAAAGTAATGAGGCCCTCAGTGTAATAAGTATTCAGTCTTCAGTTTATGCCTCAGGATTGGCTAGTTTATCTGATATAAGACACTAGCAGAGGGTTCTGTGTGACCTTGAGATAGGTAAGGTATAACATCAGAGTAAGAACCTCAATTAATCTGCAGTGTAAACAAACACACTAAAGGCCTTGCCTCTGGTCTGACTGGCTTTGGTATAAAAAATTACCTTCACTGAAGTCAGTGCAGTTACACAGTGTAAAATGTATGTAAAAGACATTGGAATCAATTCCTGCTTTCTGCTTGTCTGCTTTTGCAGGAGTAGGTTGTGCTGTCTCCCATAGATCAATCGGGCTGGGGTTAGGACAGAATGGAGATGTCTGAATTCTGTCATTGCTATTCTGCGGTACTTTTAGTGTGCTACTATGGTCCAACACATGTTTTTCAATTAAATTATATTAGAAAAAAGTGTTTTAAAAAATGTGAATTAAATCCCCCCAGAATAAATAAAATATAATTTCCTCAAAGCAGTGATTAAGTTGTTCTCATTCAAGAAAATAACCTTTTCTGAGAGAGAGAGAGAGACAGAGAGAGAGAGAGAGAGAGAGAGAGATGCTGAAGTATTCAAAAACATTTTGAGTACTCAGCAATTTTATTTCTGAACCAGTTCCTGACCAGCAGATAATTTTAAATTACATGAAGTGTGTATCATAATTTAGCATTAGGTTTCTCTTTTTAAAATGTATGCTTTTATGACTGATTTTTATTGAAATTACTCCTTTCAACTTTCTTACTTGGGTAGCTTTTTCTGTTTCTTTGTATCCATCATTGTTTTGTTTTGGCTTCAGATGATACTTATCATTGCAGTAATTCTTGCATTATCTGCTTAACAATATATGTAAATACATTTTTTCAAGGATTGTAGTGAAGTTAAGTAAGCTATATTTGATGTGAAACTGAGAAAATAATAATTAATGAAATGTTAGTGAAATAAGTGAAAAGATTTCTCTATGTACATATTACATGTTTTATTTATTTATTTATATTCTTAAAATGAAAACTAACAAACATTACAGAAATAAACCCAACAGATGCCTCACGGAAGAAATGAGGGGAGGAGAGAGAGTGCAAGGGAGAGCATGAGAGACAGAGAACGTGTGTCAGAGAGAGTGAGACAGAAAGCAAGCGAGTGCTCATCTCAAAGTACCCATTTTAGCTCTAAAGTTATCTTTCTCCCACTGAAATTTTGGGTCCAGAGGTGTGCCTTGGACAGCAATAGATTTGGACAGTCTCACTATACAGATGGATGGGAAGAGTTATTGCCTCTTACTCCCAATAGAGATGGATGGGTGGCAACAGCATCCTTTTAATGCTCAAAAAAACCCAACAACAAAAAGCCACATCCCAAAAACTTAGACATTTAACCACCATTAAGTTCAGTGAAAGATGGGTACCTAAATAACTTTGTGGATCTGAGCCTCCATAGAGCATACTATGGGCAATGAGTGGTAACCTCTCAAAGGATGACAAAAAACTTAGCATCATTTATTCTCATTTTATAGCTGGAGATACAGAAGATTACAGTTGGCAAGCTTTGCCCAAGGTCACGCTATCTCCATATTCTTATGTCATGTACATCTGACTTAAAGAGAGTACATGTGTCTATATCTCTATACTCAAGCACAAATCAACTATAATTTAGAGGCAAGTTAGACGTAATGTAAATGCAGGCATATTACCCTACTGGCTAGTCCATAAACTTCACTTGCCATGGTACTGATTGGTGTGTCTAATGTCTAAAAACTGTCTAAAAGGATATTTATTATAGGTATAACTTTGAGAGGGTGGGGGTGGGTTCTTATTTATTTTTAAGTTCCCATGTTCCCTGCCATTGTGCTTCCCTCCCTTGTGCCCCAGCACAGCTGGGGACAGAGAAGCTATATGTGGATCTTGCTGCTGCTCACTCCACGGTGCCCCTGCAACATGTGAGGCTGCACTGACGGAAGCAGTGTGGGGCTGTATCCCTCAAAGCAGTAGCAGGTGCAGGAAGCATGTTGCCAGGGCAGTGTGGGGGGCGGTGAGGAGATCCCCTCATGGCCCTGCTGGGTCACCCCTGCAGGACTGCAGAGCGCCACAGCAAGGAAGCAGGGTGAGAGCACAAGTCTGCAACCTGCCCTATGCATAGATCTGGGAGTGCAGGTCTCCCCTGCCCCATAAGAGTGAAAGACTTGGAGTTCCCGGCTAGCTGCATGTGGACCATGAGCAGTGTTATCAGCCTGACTGGGCTCGGCACCTCCATGTGCAGCTTCCCTTAAGGGTCAATAGTGCCACTCCAGTTCCATGTGCTGCCAGGCAGCCACTCCATGTCTTCCCCCAACACCTCCCTACTCCGTGACCCCCAAGCCATCTCCCCCGCTGGAGTGCCCAGCCTTCTCACTGTAACAGAACATAAGTTCAGTGCACATAAACCAGTTTCAGAATGGCTGAAATTAGTTAAAAATGAACCTGGTTGAATATAGTATCAGACTTAACTGATTTGGGTCACACCAATTTATGCAATGTCTGCCCCAGACCTCTTCCTGGTTTAAGTTAAAGCACAGTCCCCCAGCATCCCAGATGCTTTGCAGCCCTGGGTTGGGCTGGGATGTGCTTTCTGCTCCAGAGAACAGGGCTGGCCCTACCCCTCTTCTCCCTAGCTTGAGCTCCAGCAGACTGCAGGCACAACAAGATATGCCTGGCTTCCCCCTGCCCCACCCGCCTCACTGCTCAAGCAGGGAATCCCTTCCTCCCTCCCTCCCATCTCCTACAGCACAGACCCCAGCCCTATGGACTCTAGTCATGTGGTATGCTAGCTAATGTTGAGAGGTGCCTCTGTGTGTGTGTCTTCAGTTTCACTGGGACAGGCAGACAGAACAGTGTCCTCTTAGGGCTTTTTGGAGCTAATCACTAGTCCAGAGGAACAGTGATAGTGTATAGAGGGAACATGGGGATGCACCCCTGAGATTGCTATTGCATGGCCTGTCAGGCCATGCTCCATGTTTAGGCAGTGGGCAGGGGGGCAGACAGGAGTGCTGCTGCCCCTCCTGAGACCACTGTCTGGGAAGCGGGGCCACCAGAAAAAGCAGAGTGGCCTTTTTTGGTGAGTGAGATTGGCTGGTGGGGGGACCCCCTCCCACCCAGTTGTTGGCTGAAGTCAAGAGGCAATGTTTGTGCAGTTGCAAACTGGTTCATTCTAGGCTTTTTGAATGTCTGTCACTAGCCCAGGAGATACACACTCTCCTGATTAAACCTTTGATCCAATGCCCCAGTGTTGTAAGAAAAACTGCCTCATGGGGTTTTTTTTTTAACAAAAAACAAATGCTAATAGTGGGGAGCTAAGAGTGTGGGGAACTCCTAGTGTACAGACAGTGTGGCAGAACTCTGATTCATGAATTTAAAGATGTTGATGCATTGATCTTATCAAATACAGGGTGCAGACAGAAATGCAGCTCCCTGATGTAACTGAGAATACGTTGCAGGATGTATTTTGAGTTAGAACAATCCTCTGGAACAAACAGAAGTTCACCGTTAGTTCCAGGGTGGAGGGGAAACTGTCTAGTGGCTGCCAGTCTGCAGCCTGTTTCCCACTGGCAGCCCCTTCTCTCTCCCAGCCTGTCTCTTTCAGAATGGAAGGGAAGAAAGGGAAGAGAGGGAGCTCCTTCTAAAGGTTCCCCAGTCTGGAGGGTTGGGTGGGTGAATTAGAGCCCCCCACCTGAGGAGGAGATCCAGCACACCTGTTCCACCCTCCATCCGGGACTGACAAAACCCTAGCCTGAATTCCTTATGCTCTTTCCACCCTCCTGTTCTGAAAACAGAGGCTGGGTTGCAGCCCAGACAGAAATTACAGAAGATGTTGTGTTGTGAAAGGGTTCAGATTTTCAAACCCTCAGATAATGAGGGTTCAGTTTTCCACCCTGTCAGCCATATTCAAAATGGTCTGCAGCCATGTACTTGTGAAACATGAAACGCTGTGGCCAGATAGAGTGAAAATTGTCACTTCTGTCTGTGCCTTACATAAAGGCCAGCTTGTTGCAGTATTTTCTAGCATCCATTCTCACTCAGGAATTAAAAACAAAGTGCCTTTGATTTAAATTTGTTTATTATTAAAAAAACAAAACATTTGTCCACATGCTTAATTGGTGCAAATTAACATTAACTTCTGTTGGCGTATAGGTCTCCAGTGATATATGCTAGTTTAAGGCCCTGGTGATTTGCATCTCTCCGCTTAGTGTATTTCTGGTGGGGATGAACAGATCCTTGTGTCATAAGATCTATCATTGGAATACCATATAAATATGAATAACCTTGATCTGATTTCTAAATTTGGACTAGTTGCTATGAGACTAGAACACCATCAGAAACTATAAGTATTTTCTATGAGAAAATAATGTTTATTCTATGTGAGCACAATGTTCTGTTGCAAACCAGCAATCACACAGAACCCACCTTCTAGCATGAGTAGTGAGTACTGAAATAGATGACACAGTGGATCTTTTGTGGGCAAATAAAGATACATGAATGTTCTGACTTGTTATGAATTTCTGTGGTTAAGTAAATTGTATATGGAAAGAGTTCACCTTTACCAGAAGACCTAGCTTTCCCTAACCTTCACAGAAATTCAGATTTGACTTTTTTCTGCATCATATTAGTATCAGTAATCCAATAATTGGAGTGTTTCTCTTGACTAGTATCCAGACTTTAATGTGTAAAATTACTATCAAAGAATAGCAAAGATTAATTTCATAGTTTCATAGTTGGTAGGGTTGAGAGGGACCTGAGCAGATCATCAAGTCCGACCCCCTGCCATGGCAGGAAAGAGCAAGTCAAACAACCCCGGCAAGGTGTTCATCTAGCCTCCTTTTAAAGAACCGCAGGTAGAAGCCAACACCACTTCTCTTGGAAGTTGGTTCCAGATCCTAGCTACCTTGATAGTGAAGTAGCACCTCTGGATATCTAGCCTGAATCTATTCACTGCCATCTTGTGACTATTATTTCTTGTCACTCCTGTTAGTGCTCGGGGGAACAGGGACTCTCCCAATGCCTGCTGGTCCCTCTTGACTAGTTTGTAAACAGCCACCAGATCCCGCCTCAGCCTTCTCTTCTGGAGAAGGAACAGGTTCAGGTCTTTTAGCCTCTCATCATAGGATCTGCCCTGCTGACCCCTGGTCATGCAGGTGGCTCTCCTCTGGACCCTCTCCATGTTGTCCGTATCCCTTCTGAAGTGTGGCACCCAGAACTGGATACAGTACTCTAACTGCGACCTGACCAATGTTGTGTAGAGGGGCAGGATCACCTCCTTGGGCCTGCTTGAGATGCACCTGTGGATGCATGACAAGGTATGGTTGGCCTTCCTGACTGTGTTCCCACACTGTTGGCCCATGTCCATTTTGGCATCAATAATGACTCCAAAATCCGTTTTTGCCTCTGCACTGACAAAAAAGGGAGTTCCCCAGCCTGTAGGTATGCTGCTGGTTCTTCCTCCCCAGGTGCAGTACCTTGCACCTGTCAGTGTTGAAACCCATCCTATTCTCATCTGCCCACCCCATAACCTGTCCAGGTTGAATGCAGCCTGTCCCTCCCTTCTAGCATGCCCACTTTTCCCCACATCTTAATGTCACCTGTGAACTTGAAAAGGGTGCTTTTTACCCCCTCGTCCAAGTGCCTAATGAAGATGTTGAACAATGCGGGCCCAAGGACTGAGCCTTGCAGAACCTCACTGCCCACCTCCCTCCAGGTTGAATAAGACCCGTCCACCACCACTGTCTGGGTGCGGCCCTCCAGCTAATTAGTGACCCATCTGACTGCGTATGTATCGACACCACAGTCTCCTAGTTTTTTTAATGAGAATGGGGTGAGAGACAGTGTCAAAGGCCTTCCTGAAGTCCAGAAATACTATGTCCACCATGACACCTGTGTCTAAGGATTTTGTGACCTGGTCATAGAAGGCCACCAGGTTGGTCTGACAGAACCTGCTTCTAATAAACTCGTGCTGGTTGCCCCTATGCATAATATCCTGTGCTGGACCCTTGTGGGCATGCACCAGGATAATTCTCTCAAAAAGCTTACCCAGGACTAAGGTAAGACTAACTGGCCTATAGTTTCCTGTGCAGGAAGGACTGTGTGAAACTTTGGTCCTTGATTCAATTCGGTGGAGATTCAGCCCGATTTGGTAGCCAAATCTTCAAATCTGGATCAAATCAGAGGACCCCTTAATCTCTCCAAATCAGATCAGAACCCTCCAAGTCAATTTGGAGATTCAGACATAGTGACAGCTTTAAAAGTTTGTTCTATATACCTCTAGGTAGCATGGGCTCATGGCTGCTGTGATGCTGGGGTGCGTGGAGTATTCGACAGAAGCACATGGGGCTCTTCAGTGTGCTTTTGGTGCACTTCCAAGTCCGCAAGGAGTGCACTGGACCCCCCCACCCCGGATGCCCACCCAGCTCAGTGACTCATGCCTCCTGGGTCTGGGGGAGTCATACGGGTGTCCCCCTGTATCTGACTGCCAAACCAGGTGGGCACAAGGCCCCCCTGCGTGCTCCCTGGCAGACCCTGAAATGGACCGGAAGTACTTCTGGTCCACTTCCAGGTTTGCCACCAAGCATAGGGAGGGCCATACTTGTGGGACACGTTGTCCACACAGGGCGTACAGTGTGAATTAAAAACAAGCAGGAATCTTATCAAGGAATAAGGCACAACACCACATTTATTGGAACATAAAACATGCAATATGAAAAGAATAAAGAATAGTAAGGTTATCTGCTTTACTTAGTCCCATGCATACTCATTCATTCATATAAGAAAAACAAGCACACACACAGAGATAGACAGTCCTGGAAAAGTTAAGGTGTTACCAAGTTCTAAAGTCACTCAGGCCAGTGTAGTGACCAGCCAAACTGACCACAAGGGATGGAATCAGGTCTTATTGGATGTGCCCAAAACTTCTTCTTGCAGGTGGACAGACCCAAAGCCTTTTCTTTGTGGTTATTCTTTATAGTGATAGCTATCCATACAAGCCTATGGATTCCACTGAGTCAGATGCAAAGGTCATCCTCCTTGTCTTGTTGGCAGGCTGGGATTAGTAGGATATGATCTAGCTTTGTGGTCTGCAATCTTCAGGAGAGTCATTGCTTGCAGTCTTCAGCCATCAGGGTGAAGCATGATCTAGTATTTGTTAATTCTTAACTGTTGATGTTGGTGCAACTGTTAACTATTTAACCACAGAAGGCTATTTTCACAGGCTGCAAGAGGACTGTCTTCCTTCATGTTGTCACATATGTACATCATTCATTCTTTCATTAACTCTTTTTAAAGATACCAGACATATCACAGACCTTACATAAGCATTTTTCTTATACCAAATTTAAGTTCTGAAATCATGAGACCAATAGGTCAAATATATTTATGATAAGCAATGGGAAATGTAAAAGAGATGGTTAAGATTCCAGAACACTAATAATGACTGATTAAAATATTATAAAAAAGTAAATCATAAGAAGATTAACTTTATCTTAATGGCTAAATAATTCATTATATAAAAAGAAACATAACGATATAAGTAATCAAAGCAATTATAGCTACTGCAATACAACAGATGCTCCATGTGCCCCAGCATCACAGCAATCCTGAGCCACGCCTGCTACCTCAAGATATGTAGAAAAAAACTTTTAAAGCTGTGTCTATTTCTGAATCCCTGATTCTGTGACTCAGCATCAAATCTTCAGATTTGAATTCAGCTGAATTGAATCAGGGACAGTGATCCAAACTGAATCACTGTCACTGATTTGGGCTGGATCCAAATCCGAATTAAATAGGACCCACTTCACACACCCCTAGCAAACATTAGCCCAAGGTTGTTCAATTTCCAAATTGCTGGGGTGGTATATTCCCTATGGGCCACAATAGGAAGGGTTGCACATTGCATAGGGTGCACAAGGATGAGCCATGGTCTTCTGGGCTGTATTATGTCCTCATACTAGACTTGCCCATACCACACAGTCTCATAGCAGAGGCAGAAAGCAGCAGCCAGAGGATGAAGGAAGAGCCCTTGGCTACTGCTGCACCCAGTGATAGGGGGAGCAGCAGCTGATCCTTAAGTTGAAGGACCAAAATAGTTTCTTCAACTTAACACCTTGGTGACTGCTTGCAGCCCACCTGCCACCATTTTGACAGCCCTGGATTACCAGGTTGCCATTCAAGAAATGCTGAAGTCACAGTAATGGAAGGAAGAGGGAAGAGAAGAAATGTTCCCCAAATTGTCTTCTCTGTAATGGGACTGTACCACTTCTGCATTCCCTGTGCCTGAACACTGATGGAAGTTGTTGTTCAACTGTTTTCTGAACCATGGTGTCTTTTCTCTATCAAAAAGCTTGGTCTCAATATGAGTGCATATTGTTATTTAACCAAAATGTATTGAAGAGTACCAGTGTGGTCCACAGATATAGATGCTTATGCTACATGTAGATCAGGGGAAGGCCATCAGGGAAAAGTTTATCAAAGAATAGGTTTTTGAATCTTAAAAATATCAATATAGGGAGGAGAATATAAATAAGCCAGGTATTCTAGTATCATAGAAAAGGGATATGGAGAAAAGGAGGATGCAAATTGAAGATAGATAAGTGGTAGATTAATGGAAGATCTCAAAATCAAGAAATAAAACTTAAGCCACATACTGACATTCAGTTTCTCCTAGGAGAGTCTATGCTTTCTGAGAAGAAAACACAAGTGTATAGATTTAGGACTTTTCTCCCAGTTAAAAACAGCCTACCACAGGCAAAAAATAATCCTAGAACAAGAAGAAGTTCCCTGAGAATCATTGCCAGGAGAGTTTCTCCTACAGGAGTGAATTCTTCACATTCTTAGAGCAGCCACAGCACAGTCCTCCAGTATCCAAGGTTGCTTTTCTCCTGTCTCCACTATCCCTTCAAGGAGGCAGTGTGTTGCTCAAGCTAGACTCTTCTGCTCCAGCCAAACAGGGAGAAGAATGCATCCTCTTTACAATCATCATGTTGCTGCAGGGAAACATAGCCTGTGAGGCAGTCTGAGTCAACCAGACGGCAGCAGTGCACAGAACAGCCCTATCTCTCACCAAGTGGACTGAAGGATTTTACAGAGCACACCTGAGATATGTGTGCAAGGGCCCCTGGTTTTGCAGCATTAGCACTGCAAGCTATCTGCTTTTCAGGGGCTCTGCATTTGAATGTCTGTGCAGGCATCTCTGGGTAATTTTATCTATCCTGATAATTTGAACATGTGTACACAGCCTTAGGGTATTGGATTTGGACCAGGACAATAAAACAGCGAAATGCTGATAGGTTGAAATAGTCTTTTACCAGTGTCAACTATGAGAAATTAGATGGCATGTCTTAACTACAATGATTTTAATTTGGCATTCAAAAACAAGATAATTTCTTGGATGATGATAGAGGATGGCTAGTTTCTGGTAATGCCACCCTTAAGGCTAAGCACTGTGCAAAGGCAGGAGTTAACTGTAAAGGGCAGTTTGCCTATTCTTTACTCACATACTTATTAAATGAGTAACACAGTATGGCTGTTTGAATAGAAAATTTTGACTAAGTCCTGCATTTTTATTTATCAAATAAAAATATTTGTTGTCTATAGTTACTTGTTGCTTTTGTTGAAAACAGAGATAAGATATCAAGCCCATACCATTTCTCTCTCACACCATGAAATTAAAATTTTAAAATTTGTACAACACACTTTTTAAATAACAGGATTTTCTACAACTGTAATTTAATTTGGGACTGGGTTCCAGTGCAGAAAAGACTGGGTTAGTGGCCTTTTTCTAGGTCCAGCAAATGCCAACATTTCTGCCAACCTATTTGTTGTATTTTTAATTACTGAGTTATTTCTGGAGTGCCATAATCAACTTTGCATATTTATAATTTGTACAAATTATAGTCACAACATTATGTTCAAATCGTTGTACCCAAAATGTGGTTCTGCTACAGGGTAATTAACCAATGACTTTGAAATATGCAAGCAGGGAGTCTCATTTAGGTAGACAGCACAAGAAATAAAAGGAACTAGTGATGCATTCCATTGCATCCTTATCTTTTGAAAACAAAGCTTCAATTTGCTTTGTTCTTGATTGCATTATTTCATGACAGATTTTGTGATCTATAGTTATCTTACATTGCTACAACATTAAAACTCTTCACCCTTTAACATGTGTTCCTGAACTAATTGCTTTGAAGTTCCCAGAAGAATTATTCCAGTGAAAAATAAATACCAGCAATACAAGTTCAGAGCTATGAATAGTGAGGGTAATGAGTCTATATACTATGATCTTTATAATATACTAGTCAAACTATTACATGTTAGAAAATGTATGGACAGCAAGGGACATATTATATTCTGGTCTTCATATGTCAATGGAAATTTTGAACAAAGATAGGCCTAAATATATATCTTAAATTTAGTAATATAGCCCTACTATAGCCCTAAAGT
This sequence comes from Caiman crocodilus, assembly GCA_030014935.1. Lineage (NCBI taxonomy): Eukaryota > Metazoa > Chordata > Crocodylia > Alligatoridae > Caiman > Caiman crocodilus. The sequence continues at coordinate 28,241,839 of JAGPOW010001327.1, read as the reverse complement.
AAGTTTCATGGGGCATGTCTACACATGCAATTACTATGATGCAATAAAATCTGGTGCATATCATAAAAAATGTATTGCTCCTAGGCACCTTGTTTGAATGTGTGCTTGGGACCACACCACATTGAGACAGGTTAGAGCAGCCCCAGCTGGCAGGGGACCCCATAGGATCAGCCCACCTGTTCAGGGCTGCTCTGACTTAGTTTAACCTCCTGAAGAAGGACTGACTTGGGCAAGAGGGTGCTTCAGTTTGGGACTAGCCAACAGGCAGCCGCTGCAATGAAACACCCTTGTGCCCCTGCCAGACCATCAGCATCTATCCATGCATTGCTGTGCAGTAAATAATGCCGCATCAGGATAGTACTTATATTTACACGTATTAACCTGCAATGGTATTTAATAATTTATTGTGCTTTAATAGGAGCTTATGTGTAGATGCAGTGAATTTACTGTGGAGCTAGTTAGTTAGCTCTACAGTAAACATCTCATGGTGTGACCAGGATGTATTTTTCATCTGTATAGTAGTGTTGTTTTTGGTAAAGTTGAGTAGATTTGCGTGTCTTCATTTCCAACTACTGGTCCTTAATCTCTCTCATTATTTATTTATACAGGTAGGTACTTTTTCACTATAAAGGCAACCCCCACCTAGCTCTCTTAATTGGCTCTCTTAATTAATTCCTGAAAGAACGAGCGTTAAGTGAAATGAGCATTAAGTGAAACTGAAAGTATTTGATGACCCAAGATGGTGATCACAATTATTTTTAATAACCCAAGATGGTTACTGTAAGTGTTATAATGAAACTCGCTGAGAGCTAAGTGAAATCAGGTATCAATTTTAAATTAACGTTATAGTGAAATAGCGCTAAGTGAAAAAAACATTAAGCAGGGGTTGCCTGTAATATATATTTCTTAAGATATTATAAGTTCTAGGGACAAAAGTTACACATAAACCAGATTAAGTGATCAGAAATTTGTTTAAACTGTTTAAACCAGTAACAGAACATAAGTTCAGCGTACATAAACCAGTTTCAAAATGGCCAAAAGTGATTTAAGATAGACCTGGTTGAATGTAATATCAGACTTAACTAATTTGGGTCAAACTGGTTTCATGCAACATCTGTCCCTGACCCCTTCCTGATTTAAGTTAAATATAAGTCCCCTCAGCATCCCAGATGCTTTGCAGACCTGGGCAGGGCTGTACTTCTGTTCCAGAAAGCAGAGCTTGCCCCTCCCTTCTGTTCTCTAACCCAAGCAGGGGCAGGAGTACAGCCAGATACATGCCCCCCTGAGGCGAAAGGGAGCAGGGAGAGGACTTATTCCCCACTCTTTATGCAGGGACTCTGGCCTCTGTCAGCCATTACCCACCCTTTCCCCACTCCAGCGGCAGGGGAGGAAGCATGGCCAGAACCAGCTGGCATGCCACAACCTTCCACCTGCCTCACCAGTGGTTGGGGCTTCAGCACTGTACCAAGTCAGCCTGTGACTACTGCTAAGGGCAGAGGCAGAGGGGCCAGCCTGGGCTGGGTCACTGAGGCCAGGTACTTCCCAGTGGCCTGCAGCTCAGGCTGGGGCTGCAGGGGCTGTGCACCTCCCCAAGCCCAAGCTGAGTCAGGCTGTCAAGGAGCCCCAGCTGGCTGGGAAGTGCCCCATGGGGTCGGTCTGTCAGGGCACAGCCCTTTCCATCCCACTGTGGCTCTGTTATAGCTCAGTCTGGCAGCACAGGTAGGAGCTGGCTGGGGATTGGGCTTCCCAGGCCAGCTTGGAGGTGCTGGCAGGCCCTGAACCCAGCAGACATTGCTGCACCCCCTATCCCCTGAAGCACCTGGGGGCTCCAGGTATACATCCAACTGTAGGCTGGACAGAGCCAGGGGCCTGTTGTGCCACCCCTGCCACCCCCCACCCCCCCCCCATCTTCAGCTGCTACTGCCTTAGTTGTGCTGCTTTGGGTAGGGAGTTTCAGCCTCACAGGTTCTGCCCAGCATCTGGACCTCTGAGTCCAACTCCCAGCCACCTTGGAAGGTGGAAGGCATCCCGGTGGAAGGTGTCCTGGGCTTGCAGTCAGAGCACCACATGCTGGGCAGAAACCTCCAGGCTCAGCAAGGTTTTTTTTTTCTCCCTTCACTTTCAGCTGCAGCTCCTGCTCCTGTTACACCACACAGCACTGCTCAGGGTGTTGGTAGCTTCCTTCACATTGGCCAAATCAGCCCAGCTCATGTGCTGAGGTATCTCTGGGCTCCATGATGATGCAAATTTCCTCACACAAAGGCAGGAGCAGGGTCGTAGGTTTAGGTGGTAAAACTTGCTTTGTTCTTGCAAAGTTAAGAAGATTTCATTTTAAAAATCAGCTAAAATTCAAACTCTTCCATATGTCAGGTATCCAGGTTGTAGCTGTATTGATCTAGAGGCAAAAAGAATCAGAACTCATGGTAGAGGTGATATTGTGGTAGAGGTCATCATTTCACAGGAAGGAAGCAAGTTTTATTGCCTGAAATCTGATATCCTGTTCCTGCCTTTGGTTGAGGTGATTTGCATCCTCACAGAGTACAGGGGCACCTCACCACATAAGAAATTCCTTCCCAGAAGAGCATTCTGTCTTTTTCTTCTTCTGTGCAATATGAAACACCTTAACCAGAAGGAAATATGACTACATCCTGCTTGCCACCAAACAGCTTCAAGGTAAACAGGGTATTCCAACTGTTCTGAGCCTAACTTGCACAAAATGAACTGTGCCAAACAGGTGATTTTACTACACCTTTAACTCTCCTATGAAATACAAACTTTCATTTCTACCTGGGAGATCTTCTACGATATTTTCTCCTACGCCTGAAAAAGAATGCTTCTGCCCGTAAGCTTGCAATTAAAGACTTTTTTTTTTGCAAAAGTCTAGTTGGTCTAATAAAAGAAGATATCCTCTTTACCGTAAGTTCTGATTCATTGTCCCTAGCCAAGAAGTTTCTTTACTATACTAAGACAAGTTGAACTGATTCAACACTCCTGAATGTTGATACAAATTCTAATTATCAACATTTTAAAAAGAACTAAGCTACTTCCATACACCCAAGCAGGAATGTAAAGATATACAGTTCTATACTGTAAAGACATGTATAACGATTACAAAAACTGGAGTGACAAGATAGTTAAAATATGTGGTAAGCTCAGGAGCTTTCTTAATGCCCTCACCCCAAAATCTATGTTCCCTTAAGAGTTTACAGTATTAAATGATTCAGCCATGCATGTAGTGATAATTGATACCTGTCTTGGCCTTCTGGCACAATACACAGTTGGCAGTACATATGTTCATTGCCCTTGTGGTACAATGTAATTTGGGAAAATTAGTAGGGAATAAAAGGCCACATTTACTCTTAATTACATCTGTTAGTTATTCTCCTTCACAACTGTGTACCTATACAGGAGTTTGCTCCCATTTTTGGGGTACATTTATAAGGAGAATTTGACCCACAGAGTATGATGGGTAATTATCTACATTTGCTTATGTTACTTTCCCCATGAATTATACTGCATTTATTACACTCTCCCTTTCTAAATCTGCTATTCTTTCTTTCCTGCATTACTCTTTGTAACAGGTGGCCTGCTTGGGGCAAACTTCCCAGTGGCCTGCCCACCTGTTTCTGGGCTAACTGCCCACCTTCTCTCCTGCCATGCCTTGTTGTTAGTTATTTAATAAATGTTCACCAAGTGGGAGGCTGCCCATTTCCTTCCCCGATGCCAGGAGGTGCTATCTGTGGCTTCACTCCTCCCCTACACTGCAGCCCAAGCCTTACAGATAGCATCCAGCTGTTATCTTAATCACTGGCCCCCCCTCTGAGCCTCAGAATCCTCCTAATTGAACCCCACCTGGATTCCTCTCCTCAGACGATCTCATCTACCATCATGCTAGGCAGCATAGCTCCCTGAACCACTTCCCCTTCCAGGTGTCATCCCCCCAGGACCTTTGGCTCCTCTATCCCTGGCCCACCTCCAGGCTAGTCAGAACCCCAGGCCCGCAGCTCTTAGGCATCCATCACAGTGGACCCTTGGCCCTTTGACCCTTCCAGTCTTGACCCTAGCATTGACCAGTCAGGGGAAGTTCAGACAGTCCTGAGTCTATGGCCTTTTCTCCCTCTCCAAGTGTCCACCCTCCAGGCCCTCCAAACAAGAGGTAACACACCCAATCATGGGTGCTAGGGGTTAAGGTGCCCCAACCCAACTTTCACCAGGGTGGTAACTGGCCTGGCATTTCCTGGGGGCTCCCGTGCCACTGGGAGCCCCACCAGGCCACCCACTCCTGGCAGGATGCAGTTTTAGGTCATACCCAGGACCAGTACCCTCCTTACCATTCCTTACAACACCCCCCTTACCTCCAGATTATACCAGCAGCCCTCCAGCCAAGCAGTGTTGTCGCCTGGCCTCCAGCAGCAGAACTGCCCTGTTTATATGGGCAGCCCCAGATCCAAAAATGGCTGCCCTCATCAGGCACCTGGTGGCTGCCAGCTCCAGGCCCTTAAAGTGGCAGGCACAAACAGTGCCCTGACACACTCCTGTAAAGGCAATTTTTACACACATACTTTCATTAAGAAACAGGCATTGTTTTCCCAAAGCATCACATTTATGAAAGGATGAAAGTTGTGGCATGACCAAACCCTATGGACCAGTTTATTAACTATGAAATTAGTAATTATTTCCTGTAACATATTTTTGCCATGGGAGACTTATTTTGGAAAGTGTTTTACTTTGTAAAGAAGGTGTTTTACTAGGAATTGAGGATAGATAAGCTCTTTCTGAGCTCTGCACAAATGGATAGCTTTTACAGACATTATTACATTCTGTATTCAATTTTCATAAGAACATTTCTCTTTCATTCTGGTCCTTTTTATAGACTTCCTGTGTCTGAGTTCTGGTCTATCTAATCCATTTTCTTTTTTCACTTGAATTTTTCTTTTTGCTTCTCTTGTCTCTTTGGTGTCCAGTTTCATTTCAGAGAATGTGAATATGCAAATCATGCTAGTCTTATCATCTGTCAGGCAAAACATATTTTTCCAACCCTAATTTTGACCCTTTAAGGGAAACATATTATCTCTATTCATAAAGTGGAAATTTACCCTTTTCCGATTGTACCTTGACACCATTTTATCTTTAACTGATTATGCTAGGAAGCAGAGGAAAGCACAGGAGTGTCAAATATGAGTAAATGTCTGCTTATGGTTTAAAGGCTGTTAATCTTTATGCAATGGTGCATAAAACAGCCGTCAACATAATACAAGCAGTGCAACAATATGATTCTCTGGTCCTTGTGGATGGATACAGATAATAGAAGGCTTAGTCATGAATCCTGCTCACTAAATTGTGTTACTATGCATCATATACCCTTATCTCTAAAATGAAAGGATGCATAGTATGAATGGGTTAGTTATTGTTGTAATCTAGAAACAAATATGGATTTTTCCTTTCATTTTAGTGTAAATGTAGTTGCACAAATGACAACGAATGTGTTCTACTAAACCCAATAGAGAGATCAGGCATGGTCTTCATTAAAATGGTACAAAGACTGCACCATCTGCTACAACTAGTCCCAGAACTCAATGAGTTTGTTTTCTCAGTAGCTCTTGCTGGATTGAGCCACCTGTTCACTTCAATTATAAACACTTTCTTAAAATGTTGCACATTATGAGCTCCATGTCTCATAAGAGATGAAGAACTAGGACAAAGAACCTGGCAAAATAGGTTACATTCATGCTAGGGAGAAAATGCCCATGCTCTGAATTTAGAAAATTAAATAAAAAGTGGAACTAAAGGAAATAGTTTTGAAGAAGCATTTATTTAGTTTTGGTTTTTTTGGAATTGCTTCTTTTTTCACCAACAAATGTGTTGCCTAGTGTAACGTTATTGACTATGGTAGAATTATATTTGAATTTTACTAGTGTAAGAGAGAAAAGAACTAGGCATCATTCTTTAGCTTGGTGTTGTGAATCCCCTTACTTAGGAGATCCTTACTTAGGATTCCTCTGGCCTTGTCTGGTCTCTCCAAGTCCCATGAATCCAGCCCAGGAATATCTTCTAGCATTAAGGGGTAAGGTGTGGGGGTGAGCATTGATTCTTCTTAGTTCTGAATCGTCAGACTTCTGGTCCCTGACCCTCCCTTGTTCAGGGAGATGTCTTTATCCTATCACTCTTGATAAGATGAAGAAATGTACCCTGAAGTTCCAAGTAGTGAAACAGATAGGTACTCCTCCATAAAGGTGTTTTCTGGGACAAAGGCCACCAGCCAAAGGTTTTCTTACCCCTTTAAGGAGTTATGCAGTCCCTTATTCCCCATTCCAGTCCTCACAGCCAGACTTCCCCAAAGTGAAAGTCTGCTGTTCTCGCTCCAGTCTATGTAATCATAAATTCCAAACTTGCTTTGCAGTCTGCATTCTTCAGACTCTTCCTCTGTCACACCCCACACTCTGGGAGCATCTACATGAGATAGTTACTGCAGAATTGTCTAATTAGCTCTGAAGAAAATGTCTCAGCATCTATACATGCCATGCCATTAGGACAGAGTAAACTAATTTACTGCACTTCAGGTTATAGTATCATAGTAGCTAGAGTCGGAGGGGACCTGGGCAGATCATCTAGTCCGACCCCCTGCCTTGGCAGGAAAGAGCACCGGGGTCAGATGACCCCAGCAAGGTGCTCATCTAACTTCCTCTTAA
>JAGPOW010001327.1:28195744-28235050 GCA_030014935.1 Caiman crocodilus | reverse complement strand
CTGGACGCAGTACTCCAGCTGCGGCCTGACCAGTGCCGCATAGAGGGGGAGGATCACCTCCCTGGACCTGCTCGAGATGCATCTATGGATGCATGACAGAGTACGGTTGGCCTTCTTGACTGCCTCCCCACACTGCCGGCTCATGTTCATACACTGCCGGCTCATGTTCATGAGGTTAGTACAGTTAGTACTTGTAAATACAAGTATCCTATAGTAGAATCAGTTGATCTAATGACATCTAGCCAAAAAACCTCTCCTGTCTATATCCTATAGGATATAGGAGAGTAGGTAGAGTTTTTTACTCCGCAGCAACTCGTGTGTAGACACTGATGGGCTAGCTAGCAGGCAGCCCCCACGCTGAAGAACCTTTGTGCCCTGGCCAGCCCTTCTGCAGCATGTTGAGTCAGGCTGGAGCAGCCCTGGGCTAGCAGGATGATCCATGAGACCCTGCCAACTGTGGATGCTCTGATCTGGCTCAGTGTGCTGAGGCCCCAGGAGCACATTCAAATGCAGTGTCCGGGAGCAATAAACCCCCCAATATGTGCCAGAATTTATTGCTGTGCATTAAATTGCATGTGTAGATGTGCGCCATATGTTCTTGGCTACTCCCTCTCCTTTGGATGCCTCTTGATTGTCCCTTGCAATCTTACCTTGCTGAAGTGTCAGAATAGGTTGAACAAGTGTTAGTTAAAGTGCCCCTCTGGCTATTTTGAAATGTGGGACACTGAATACATGAGAGCTGATCTAATTAAAATGCTATCCCTCCACCCATGTATTGACACACTTAGATTTTTACTGTGCCTCTAAAACATGGATCCTAATTGGAACTGAATGGCAAATAACTACAGGTATGCAAATTGCGCAAACACAAAAAGGAATGCTAGCCTAAAATATTTTCCATTCCAACTAAGTCATGATAAAACATATTCAGGCTGCATATAATAAATATGTGAATCATCCCCATTACACATATGATGCACTGCTAGACAGAGTGGTAGACTGGAGAAGCAAACTTTTGGTTAGATATCACTGGAAATAGATAAATATATGTTATAAGATATGCTTATCTGGCTATGTTACCTGGAAAACTTCAAGTCTACATGGTGTGCTTTTTCTTGAAGAGGAAGGAGAATTTGAAGACTATAAAAGCTAGTATTGAGATAAAGGGGGTGTGTGGCAGTTAGGGGGAAGGAGATTAGAAACTAATCCATGTCTTGATTAAGGCTGGGATTTCCAAAGGCACCTACATGCCATTGAAATTCCCTTAGGCTTCTTTATAAATCCCATCCTGTAATCATTTATGTTTTGACTCAGGACAGGAGTCCTTGTAGTATATAATCTCAATCATTCTTACCTAGGTAAAAAAAGGGGGAACAGCTACTCTGGACATTGGAAGTATTAATAAATATGTAACAATTAAACTACCTTTCATAGATGGTCTGTTTTTGCAGGTGCAAGGTTATGCCTGAAAGTAATCATGTCAATGATTTGTAACTGAAGTTGTTAGCAGTAAGGGGAGGGGTGGGAAGGAGGCTACGGCAAATATTTGAATGGCCTGCTAATGAAATCTAGGTGTAGTGATTTTTCTTCTATATTCACTGTTCCTCTTTTACGCTAAATGATGTTATACAGTTCAGGAGCACAGTGTCATGCCTTTTGACTTGAATGTTTATTATCCAAAATGTTAAGGTATTGCTGGTGGTTTGATTTAGGAGCAGAAAGTGGTGAAAGAAGTAGGTGTTTCTTCTACTGTATAATTTATTTACAAATAATCTACAGTTGTCTTTTTTCCCAGGGACCTAAAGAAAAAAAAGGATGGTGAAAGAGAAGGTGGGAGAGGGAGAAATAGAGAGAGAGTATATCTTTATACACTGTTCCAAGCTCTTTTTCTGCACAGCAAAATTTCTTTCTCAGGTTTTCTCAAAGCCATGTTCCCAGTGCTTGTTCTGACTTTGTCCTTGGTTTTTTGTTTCTGCTTCTCTGGCCTTTCAGTTTTTTTCCGACAGAGATGGAAACCTTTCAATAAATAAATAAATAAACATCCATATGCTTTTGCTTTTGGTGGTAATGTGTCCATGTAACAGTGGCTGCCACTGTTTCATCTATCCATTTCCATAACAGAACTTAACAATTTCTTTCACTTGTCCTAAACAAAGGAAACAACTTATAAAGATACTATAGGATATTTGATGAAGCTTGGGAGGAATCTCTATTTTATACTGTTTCAACTGCGATAAACATCAAAGAAACAAATTATGGATACTGAGCTTTAAAAAACAGTGGTAATAGAATAATAAATACTGCACATTTAAAAAGTATAACAGTCTTAGGAGCTTAGTTCAGAGAACTTACTGATTCATGCTTTTAGGGATAATGTTGGAGAACTTGAGAATGAAGTGGCACTGGACTTGAGAATGAAGTGGCTTGTCAATGAGGACTCCTCATTAGGCTAATTTTATTCATGGCTTAATTTTTGTTAGTTCAGTCCACTAGGTCATCACTCCATTTCTTTTGCTGATGGGACTGGGTATGAAGCTTGCTAAAGTCAGTTATAAAGCTCAGGGTTATTTGACTTGAGGAACAAATTTTTGCAATTTTACCATTATTTTGTACAATTTGCCTGGCCGCATTTTGGCCTCAGGTATGTCCTATTATTGAAATAAGATATACATATACTGGGGCAGACTCTTAAACTGAAACAATACCAAATTCAGAAACAGAAACCTACAGACCCTCAGATAAAATTGCCTTTGGATTTGCTGTTTCCTCACAGCATTGTTGCTGCTGCCTCTGCTATTGTTGTTATGTGTTAATGTTATTGTCATTATTGTCAATAATAATAATTGTAAACATTACCAAAGACAGAAAGAATGAAAGTTACAGTTTTTGCCACTGAACTGAGGCGCTAAAATGATGGCATTTTAGGTTTGTTCATACATCATTTTATTATTGCTTTTCTTACCATTTACTTCATAGCTACCCCTTTTAATGAGGAATGAACACATGAATCCCTCTCTAATTTAAGTGTTTAATATATTATTCCTGTTATCATTCATTCATAAAGGATAGAAGCATATCAAGTTCTCTGATAAAGAAGAGCTGGTGGAATTTACAACAGGCTTTTAATTTTGTTTTTCTTCTATCATTCACGGAAGTTTCATGAGGTATACTGTAACTACATGAGTGAATTCTTCCCTGTTGATAACCTGCATACTATACTTCCTGAAAGGACTTATTTCTCTCTCCCCTCTAATCCCACCTGGTACTGAATTCCTAAAATGCTGCTGCCTTGAAACATGCCTTGCCTTCTTTAATTAGCTCTGCTATTATACTTAATAGCTATATAGCTTTCTCTGAAGTCATGTTGTAGTTATTATTCTCTTTAACCCTGGAGTCTTCCTCTGGGATCCACCTTAATTTTATTAGTACTGGGGCTCTATATTCTTGTTGTGTAAATCAGATGTCAATGAAGTTTAGTATAACAGGTCAAACAGAGAGAGGTCACCAATTGGCCATAATGTTCATGAACTGTGAGTTTATCTTTCTCTTGATTATACAGATTATGTGCAGTGGTTTTCTCTTTTCTTGTGCCAGTATCAATCGATCTAAAAATAACATAGGCTTTAACAAATTGATATAGTTGCACAAATATATTTGAGAGGAGATTTTGGCCCTACCTGTTTGGCACTTGTGTAAATTTCACAGCATGCTTTGTAACCTCTACATAAGCTTTGCTTGCGTTGCTTCAACACCCAGGAAAGGTATCTTGGGTATTTCAATCTACACAACAGAGTGGATTGTAAAGAGTGCATCTTGGCATTGGTCTTCTGGACAGCTTACCTCTAAGACATACTGAAAAATTTGCATTTTTAGTCTCAGTCATTATAGAACATGAAACCCCATGGATGATACTGAGCTACCATTACTGTCAAACTGGATTTTCAGTGGAAAGTGTCCTCTTCCTTGGTTGTGCTGAGGGTTCACAATCTTCCTGCCTCCCTCCCTCTTCCCCCAGCCCTCCATAGACACTGATTTACTCCATAAAATCAAAAGTACAGAAGATTGACAAATTTTTAATATTGCTCACAATTAATTACTCTTAGCATGACTCATTTCTACGCTTATATTCAAACAGTTGTTGAATAATATTCACTGGGCACTTCTTTGAAATCCCTTCCCCCCTCCCCTTTATTCACTAATTATTATATTAACATTTTCTTTCCTTGCTGTTTGACCAGTTCTACAGATAGCCAAAGACTTTTTAATAAATATATTATTCCTGGGAGTAATTTATTCCTATGTATTTATATTTTTAAAAATTAATCCAATAAAGTATGTAAGGGCATGGTTAACTTTGAGTTATTTTCTGAATTCAGTACCTCATGCTTTGATCCTGTAGCTGGCTGGGGGATTCCTGGCTCTACTCATTGACTCATTAGAGTGATGCAATGGGGAGGGGAAGAAAATAAACTCTGAGTATCAACAAACATGTTAAATGTTTTGAAAAGAAAAGGGAATCTGATGTTCTAGAGCAGGGATAGGCAACCCCTGGCACTCATGCCAATTAGTGGTACACAGAGACATTTTCCTCAAAACCCTAGGAGGTGTGCTAGGAAATTGTTTAATTTTCTTTTCAGGTTGCTGCTTCAGGCTCTCAAGAGCAGCCACTGGTTTCAGCCCCATGGCAGGCACCAGGAGTTGGAGGCATAAGAACAGTCAGGGATGCTGTCTGCATTCTACTGATCCTACCCCTGTCCCCAGGCTGTGCCCTCCAGTCCACCCCAGCCCGGCCCCTAGAAGGGAGCTGTAGGTGGGTGAGACTGGGGCCCAGGCAAGCACTGTGGAGGGCCACTGGGCTGGAGGCTCCTGGCTAGCTTGACCGTGAGCGCTGCCTGAAGCAGCTCTTCCTGGATCTTGGGGGGTGCTCGTGCGGCTAGCCTGGGCTCTTGGAGTGAGGGCAGCTCCACCCTGTTCACACCATATTTGCACAGGGAGGCCGAGCCCAGAGCTGGGAGCATCCTGACCCCAGCATCCTGCCTTGCCCAGGAGGAGTCCTCTCACAGGCAGGGCAGCTGTGGTCCATTCCCACAGAGCTGCACAGGCCAGGCCCCATCTTGGGTGACACTGGGCACCCCTGCCGACCCACTATGGCCTGAGTTTGCAGAGCCCTAGGGCAGCCACCACTTCCCGTTTGGCCCCTGTGGCTCTGACTGCCCCCTTCCCAAGGGCCTAGCTGGGCTGGCCGGCCTGCCTACAGTGCCTCCCCCCAAGCCTTCTTCTTCCCATGCTGACCAGACAAAACCCCAAGTGTGCAGCCCTGATGCTCAGTGCTTTGGTGCTGCCCCCGCATGGGTAGGTTGAGGCATCACTCTGCCTGAAGCCTGGCTGGACTTTCCCTCCCAACCCTGGGCCTGGGATTCCCCTGATCTGGGATTGTTAGGAAGGCCTGAGCACCCGGGTCTTGGTAGCTGCTTCTGGGGTGTTACTGCCTTCATCCACCAGATGCTTCCCTGGACCAGCGGGAGATGTGGCTGGTGAAAGACACACTCTTTTTCTTTCCTCTTCTATCAGGACTTGTTTGCAGCTGAACCTGTTTGTCTGTGAGCCGCCTAGCAGCTGCATCGGGACCTGCCGTGCTTGGGCGCTTTGCAGGTCAAAGCTCTGGAGCACAAATTCTCCCTCGCGGAGCTTGAGGCTGCGGTGGGGGGGCTCGCCTTGTGCAGGGCCTCAGGCCTTGATGGCCCGACCTTGGAATTTTACAGAGCCTTCTGGCCCCTCCTTGGGCCCAGCCTCCTCTGTGTCTTCCACGAGAGCCTTGTTGACGGGACCCTGCTGACCAGCTGCTGCCGGGCAATGCTCACCTTGCTGCCCAAAAAGGGGGACCTTGGCTGCCTGAAGAACTGGCGGCCCATCTCCCTCCTGTGCGCTGACTACAAAATCCTGGCCAAAGTGCTGGTGAACCGTCTCCGCACCGTCATTGCTTCCATTATCGGGCCCAAGCAGAGCTACTGTGTGCCGGGCAGGACCATCCAGGACAACTTGTTTCTGCTGCATGACCTGCTCACGGCTGTGGAGCTTTTTGGCCTGGATGTCGGCGTGGTCTCCCTGGACCAAGAGAAGGCCTTTGACCACATCGACCACTGGTACCTGCTTGGCATCCTCAAGGCCTTTGGCTTCAGGCCACTCTTCATCATGGTGCTCCGGGTCCTATACCACGATGCCTCTGGCCTGCTCAATGTGAACAGCACAATGTGCTCCCCATTCCCCGTGTGTCGCGGCACGCACCAAGGCTGCCTCCTGTTAGACATGCTGTACGTCCTGGCTGTCGAACCGCTGCTGTATGCTCTGCGATGTCGCCTGACCAGCCTCGCCCTGCCACCGGCACTGAGCCCCACCACCGGCCCCCTGATCTGGCTGACGGTGTACATGGACAACGTGACTGTCTTCCTGGGCAGCCAGAAGGATGTGCGGGCCCTGGTGGATTGCCAACTTGCCTACGAGCTCGCTGCATTGGACCACATTAACTGGGGCAAGAGCAACACCTTCCTGCTCAGGGTGTGGGCCAGCACACCACCTCCGGACCTGCCAAGAGGTTCCCCTGGTGCAGGGAAGGCCGCAAAGCCCTGGGAGTGTTTCTGGGGCTGCCAGACTTTGCAGCCCACACCTGGGAGGACCTGGCGGAGGGAGTAGAGGCCCACCTTCATCACTGGTGCTGGTGCCTGCCCACCCTCTCTTACCGTGGCCGGGTCCTCATCGCCAGCAACCTGGTGGCAGCAACCCTGTGGCACCGCTGCACAGTGCTGGAGCTCCTGGAGAGACTGCAGTGGATCCTGCTGGACTTCCTGTGGGACGGACACCACTGGCTCCCACGAGCTGCCCTCTACCTGCCCACCGGTGAGGTGGCCAAGGCCTGGTCGACCTGGCCAGCAGGGTGGCCGCTTACCAGCTGCAGGCCCTCCAGTGGCTCCTGTACACTGAAGGCCACCTCCCGTGGTGGCAGCTGGTGTGCTGATACCTGCAGCGAGTCGGGGCCCTCAGCTTTGACTGGGAGCTGTTTCTGCTGGACCTCACCTTCCTGAACAGGGTGGTTCTTCCCCTGTTCTACCACAGCATGGTGTGGGCCTGGCAGGCAGCCTTCCATCTCTGTCCCCAAGCCATGCACCTGCAGTTCCCACACTTGATTCGGGAGCCCCAGGCCTACAACCTGGCCCTGCAGCATGTCGCGCCAAGCCTGGCCTCCGCCAGCCTCATGGCAGGTCTCATCAAGGGACACACCACCCGCCTGGAGCAACTCCTGGACCCTGCTTGGTCAGACTGGCTGTCACCCGAAGCCCTGGCTGCCCATCTGGCACTGCACTCTGTCTGCATCACAGGCTGGCTTCTGCGGACCGTTAGGTGCGCCCTCCTGATGGAAGCACCAACTGCCCCGGAAGTCTATCTGCAGCTTCACTGGACCCTCCCTGCCATGGACACTGCACATAATGCCTTCCCACTGCTGCCCGTCATCCCAGTGGTACCCAGCGAGCTGGTGGAGCAGCCCAACACACTGCCTAGGCTCCTGGTGCTCCACAGCAGCAATACGGGCTGCCCTTCTGGCACTCTGCCCCGCAGGCACTCTGTGCTTTGGTGGTGCACACCCAGCATGCCCAGGCGCTGGCCGGCCACCCTGAAACTGTGTGGCGGCAACACCTGGTGCAGTCCGGAACCCCAGCGTGGTGCACACTGTATAAGGCACCCACTGCCAAGAAGACTGGTGACCTGCAGTGGTGACTTGTGCATGGCATCCTGGCCACCAGCACCTTTGTTTGCCACGTGGACCTGGTGGCCTTAGCGGCCTGCCCCTTCTGCTCGGGGGTGCTGGATGAGGACATTTTCCATGCGTTCCTCAACTGCCCCCAGCTGCAGCCACTGTTTGACACCCTGAGCGCGCTGCTTCAGGTGCTGGGCCGAGACTTCTCAGAGGACACTCCTTCCCCTACCGGGCAGCTGAGCAGGCCGCTGTCAGCCTGGCCAACTTCATGCTGGGCCAGGCCAAGATGGCCACCCTGAAGAGCCAGCAAAAGTGGCTCACTGGGACCGGGATGGTTGACACCCTGCAGGTCTTCCGTCTGCTGGTGCAGGTCCTCCTCTTACTCGAGTTTGATCATGTGGTCCTGCAGCAGACAGTGCCCACCTTCAAGGATTGCTGGGCCCTCAAGGGAGTGCTGTGCCGAGTCGAGGTGGGATACCTGCTCCTTGCCCTGTATCACCACTGGCTGCTCAAGCCGCGGAGATGCATCCAGCGGGCTGAGGTCTTGGACCTTGTTTCATGTGGGTCGACCCCTGAGACCCCGCCATGGGTGTCCCTGCTGGCAGAACTGTAAATATGTAAATAGTCCTTTTGTTCGCTGTGTTTTTTTTAGTCTAAAGTGTACGGGCAGGCCTTGCAGGCCATGAGCCCAGGCCATGTCCATGAGGCCCAGGTGTTCGGGCCAACCTGTACATACTCTCTACTGTCCCCCATATGTCACCCTCCCTGGAATAAATGCCTCTTAAAAGTCAAAAGTCTTTTTTTCCCTTCTTTATCTTTCCTGGAGAGAGTGCAGTGGCTCCTGGTCAACTTCCTGTGGGATGGACGTCACAGGCTCCCCCGAGCTGCCCTCTACCTGCCCACTGGGGAAGGGGGCCAAGGCCTGATCGACCTGGCCAGCCAGGTGGCCAACTACCGGTTGCAGGCCCTCCAGCTGCTCCTATAATGCTGAAGACCACCTCCCATGGCAGCAGCTGGCATGCTGGTTCCTGCAGTGAGTGGGGGGCCTTGGTTTTGACTGCGAGCTATTTCTGCTGGACCTCACTTTCCTGAATGGGGCAGTCCTTCCCCCATTCTACCACAGCATGGTATGGGCCTGGTGGGCAGCCTTCCATCTCTGCCACCAGGCCAGGTGCCTGCAGTTCCCACACCTGCTTTCGGAGCCCCTGGCCTACAACCCAGCCCTGCCTAGCCTCCGCTAGCCTCATGGCAGCCATCCTTGAGGCACACACCACCCACCTGGAGCACCTCCTGGACCATGCTCGGTCGGCGTGGCTTTCCCCCGAAGCCTTGGCTGCCCGGCTGGCGCTGTGCTACATCCATACCGCAGGCTGGCTTCTACGGACCATCAGGGGTGCCCTCCTGATGGAAGCAGCGACCACAATGGAAGTCCATCTCCAGGCTTGCCGGACCCTCCCTGCTATGGACGCCATGCACGACGCCTTCCCACCACTGCCGGTCATCCCAGCAGCACCCAGCGAGCTGGCTGAGAAGCTCAACATGCTGTTCAGGCTCTCAGTGCCCCCCAGCAGCAATACGGGCTGCCCTTTTGGCACCCTGCCCTGCAAGGGCTTCTACATGTGGGTGGTACGCACCCAGCATGCCCAGCTGCTGGCCGGCTGCCCTGACACCATGTGGCAGCGGCACCTGGCATGGCCCGGGACCCCAGTGTGGCACACGCTGTATAAGGTGCCCACTGCCAAGAAGACCGGTGACCTGCAGTGGCGACTTGTGCACGGCACATTTGTTCACCACCTAGACCCGGTGGCCTCAGCGGCCTGCCCCTTCTGCCTGGGGATACCAGATGAGGACATTTTCCACATGTTCCTCGACTGCCCTTGGCTGCAGCCGCTGTTTTCCACCCTGGGCGCACTGCCTCAGGCACTGGGTCATGGTCAGCCTGGCCAACTTCGTGCTGGGCCAGGCCAAGATGGCCACCCTGAAGAGCCAGCGAAACTGGCTCACCGGGACTGGGATGGTCAACACCCTGCAGCTTTTCCACTTGCTGGTGCGGGCCCACCTCTTTCTCGAGTTTGAGCACACAGTCCCGCGGCAGACGGTGTCCACCTTCAAGGAACACTGGGCCCTCGAGGGGGTGCTCTACTGAGTTGAGGCGGGGTGCCTGCTCCTCATCTTGTAACATCTCTGGCTGCCAAGCTGCGGTGATACGTCCAGCGGGCCAAGGCCTTGGACTTTGTTTCATGCGGGTTGACCCCTGAGGCCCCCCATGGGTGTCCCCGCTGGCAGAACTGTAAATATGTAAATAGTCCTTTGGCTCGCTATGGTTTTTCGTCTAGAGTGTACGGGCAGGCCTTGAAGGCCATGAGCCCAGGACCATGTCTGTGAGGCCCAGGTGTTCGGACCAACTTGTACATACTCTCTACTGGGCCCATTGTGTCACCCTCCCTGGAATAAATGCTTCTTAAAAGTCAAAGTCCTCTCCACTCTTTCTTCTCTATTTTTTCTCTTTTTTTCTTTACCTCTCTCTGTTTTTTCTCTCTTCTTTCTTTTTTTAACTTTTTTCTTTCTCTTCTATTTCTTTTTTCTTTCTCCCCCACTCTGTTTTATTCTTTCACTTTTTTCCTTCTTTCTTGCTATCTCTTTTTTTTCTCTGTCTCAGCAGTGCATGCTAAACAAAAAAAGAATACCCAAGAAAAAAGGTAGTATATGAAGTGTTTTTTATTGTCACCAGGTTTAATTTTTTTAAAGAAAAACCTGGTATTTACTGTAAAAAAAAAAAAAAGCAACATTTATGATTTTAATTATATTAATTGTTCTGCCACCTACCCCCCCCCCCGGTTTTATTTTTTTGTCATGCTGGCAGTTTGGCACCTTACAAGGTACACATTGTGTTTTTTTCAGTACTTCAACTGAAAACATTACCCCTGCTCTAGAGGGTACATCAGCTGTAACTGTGCTGTTATAAATTAAATAAATCTCTGAAATTTGACCATGAATGAAGTAGGGTTAAAGTTGAGTAGTCTTCTTGCATGTGTAACATTGCA
Source organism: Caiman crocodilus (assembly GCA_030014935.1). Lineage (NCBI taxonomy): Eukaryota > Metazoa > Chordata > Crocodylia > Alligatoridae > Caiman > Caiman crocodilus. The sequence continues at coordinate 28,224,256 of JAGPOW010001327.1, read as the reverse complement.
GAATCATGCAAACAAAACAGTTAAATTGTAACAACTTATATCAGTATAATTTGATATTGATACAATGGTAGGCTTTCTGTACTGTTTTGTTAGCTAATACTTTTACTTCATTAAAGCTCTGCGTTAGAGCTTTAATGAAAGTAACTCATTTGAAAAGTCTTTTCCCCCATATATATCATGAACTTTCAGTTAAACACAAAATTAGTCTATTGGTTATTTCAAGCTAATATAGGCAGTACTGGTGTTTTTCACAGAAGTACCTTGTTTTTTGAGAGAAAGAGAAAGATATGTCAAGATATGTAGGAAGGAATCCGTATTTAGTGGAAACTTTGTTTTTTAATCCCACAGAAATCAGAGTGGATGAGACAGCAATTCAGTCACTGAGGTTTCATTGCGGGTGTGCATGTGTTTGTTGAACATAATATACTGTATAAAACCTGTAATAAATTATTTTTTACAATAAATATGTCTGGATATGTTAGCATATGTCAACATAATTGTTACTTAGGTAAATAAATCCACAATACTGAAATAAATATTTATTATATATTTTGAGTTTTGGCAAACTGTTGACCAAGATTTAGACACTGGCAAACAAATCTCAGTAGATATATCAGGTGTTTTCAGCTCCATATACAGCTTATCAATTCTTACATTGTGTAAAATAAAATTTAATCTTTCCTTACTTGATTTAAGTAAAAAAAAGACAAAAACAAAAACAAAAAAAACCACCCACAACACCTGTTGCCTTATGACTGATATAAGGGATAAGGGTAGTGGCCAGAATCTAGACAGTTTGGATTCACCACAATGAAATTCTGTGGGAAGAGGGCATTTGAATTAGATGGAATGGAGAGGGAGGACAACAGGAATAGCAACTAACAAATGTCGATGACAAGTGAAACCTAGTATTTCATCACAAATCGTTATAGCCTTTTCAGAATAAGACACTTTGAAGATTTCTGTGAGCCCCAAAGAGAATATTTAAGCATTAACTTTGTTTAGATGTCTTTTTGGGGATTGGTTCCAAGATTAGGCAGGGAAAGTAGTGTCAGTGTGATGGAAGGCAGAGACAAAGATTGGTGCTAAAAATAAACAATACAAAATGTGTTATTTTGACACTGTATCATAACATTTTGAAATATTAGACTTTGAAGTTGTTCATGAGCATCAACAGATTTCTTATACTTGATACTCAAATGTGATAACTCTAAGTATTCCAAGATCAATTGGGGAAAGTTAATATTTTGTACCTATCTTATTTTTTTGCTTGTTTGTTTGACTATATTTCACTGCTCTCAAATTCTTTTTGGCATACTTCTAACTCAGGTTTCTGAAACCTTCAGTTTTAACACAGACAGTTTTCCCCAGAAAGTCTGCATCATTTCTGCAGCTACAACCCACCAGAGCCCTAAGTATATTCTGATTACGTACTCTCATGTGCCAGGAGAAGAGTCTATTTAAGGGAGTTTTGTGGGTTAGAATATGACATACATGTGTGCAAGCTGTACCTGGGAAGTTCAAAGGAAAGAAACGTTGGGACAATGTCCCAAATGAATTAGTAATTTATGCTACCATTATCAAGATAATTTTGTTTAAAAGGTGGCTGAGTACGCCTGTAGCCACTCATAGGTAGGGACATACTTAAATCATGATGGAAGCTTGTGGTGCAGTAACAATTAATTCCACAGTTTTTGCCTCTCAGCCACTCAGCAGTACTGGTGGTGTGGTGGGGGGTGAGTGAGGAGAAGAATGAGAATAAAAGCACTACTGCACTGTGAACTTCCACTGCAATTTAGGGAGGTCCCTATTCATAAGCTTGGAATGTAATTGAACCCCTTACTTGTTAGTGCTTCCTTCTGTAGACAAAATAAGTCAGTGGTAATCAGAGAGCATATAATTTTGTTCCATAGTTGGTGTGCCATGTGAGAAGTTTAGCAATCTCCTTAGCCTGAAGCAATACTATTTGTGACCTGGTCATGTTCAGTGAAGTCTGCTACAAATGTGATGGTGCTATAGACTGTTGTCAACCGCATTTAAAGAAATCATAGGCATTTCTTTCATAATACCTTAGTGAAAGAGAATCCAGAATGATTAGGGCCCTTTAGATTCTCTAAATGCCAGCTTTTACAAAGTTAGCGGTGTATTTGCAATTTTTATGAGCATCATCTTTTGTTGTCCCCATGAGTTTTGGGCCTCTTTGAAGTTGTTATATAATACCTCTGCATCAGAGAGCTAGTTGAAAAATGTCTATGTTTATTAGCTTTACTTATATAATCTTTGACAGCCTGAAATCAAATGGACAGGGCGGGGTTTTGTTTGTTTGTTTTCAGGATATTAAAGGAACAAAATATTTGGCATACTAAAGAAATGGAAAGAGCTTTGCACTTTGTTTCTTTACAAAACTGAGATCCTTAAGATAATTTATATAGTTCCACTGACTTCAATTTACCAATGCCCTTTAACACCAGTACAAGATCTTTGCTAGAAAGAAAAGGGTTAACATGGTTCACATGTATATGGAATTTTAATATCTACCTTTTCAAAAAGCCTTCTATAATTCTAGCACTTAGTCATATTCCCTTCCTTATATACCTATCGTTCACTAAGATTTATTTTTCTCCAGGGAGGAGCATGCAGAAAGAAAAGATCCAACCTACACATTCAATAACCTCATAGGCAATACCAAGGAGTTATTGCTCTTTCTGTAGCATAGGAAAAAAGGCACGCTGCTGATTTATGCAATAGCACCATCATATTCTCAAGATTATTTTCTATGCATTTTTTATATATCTTAATATTTAGTTTGTTCCAAGTACAGATGTTCTTACTGTTCCTAGTCTGTGTGTCTGTCTAGGGCCATGTCTGCACAGAAAAGGGTTTTGGGGTTTTTTTTTGGTATAACCTAATTTGTGGTTTTACATGTATATAATTGTAGCACTCTAATCCACCATGAAGATGGTCTTCTACTGGAATAAGTGTCTTCATTAGCAAGGATGTATCAGTTTAATTGGTTAAAATTTCCCATAAAGATAAAGCCTATTTTGGGAATCTATACTACCATCAGTCACCATACTAGCTGAGTGCCTTCCATATAAAATCAATAGCAATAGCAAAGTCCCTTGCAGATATCCTGCTGTTTCTGTTTCTTCTCTTTTGTGAGGTTAAAACTGTTAGGGTGGGCTATTTTGGTTGGATATTTTTCAGTTGTTTACTTGTGTTACTTGCATTGTTAGATCCAATTATACAAATTCTTACTTTTGAGCATTTTGGTATAGTAGAATTGCCATTGCATAATTCTTCCCATCACACTACCAATTCATTTTGGTTGGGATCATAAGGAGTCTGGGTAAGATCAATAGTCCATCTAGCATCTCTGCAATGATGTCTGTAGATTCTTTAGACTTTGATGGAGAACATATGAAAAAGGCATACCTGGAAAGATCCATCCCTTGCCATGTTTTCTGTGGCTTCCACTATCATTGGTTTAGATCCCTGAGACTCCTGAAAGCCCTGGCAGACATTACATATAAGACGTAATTTACCAGTTAATTGTGTTTGAAATAGTAACTCGGGCACATGTTTAGACAATTAATGATGTGATATAATGGGAAATAAGCCACAAAGTGATTCCATAAATATATGGAATCACTTTGTGGCTGGTTTCTGTCAACCCTTAAATGGAATGTATGGCACAGTCCCCAACATGCAGCCTAATACTGGCTGCATGGCAGGGCTCTGAGACTGGTCTCAATGTGGTTCCAGGGATGGGACCAACAAGCTGATAGTCAATCTGAGTCCCCGGATCCTACTAAAATTTTATACCGGCCCTGATTAGATCCCGCAGCTGAGACCAGCAATCGTCTTGCTGTCATCTCAGCATCTGGACTGTACTAAAATCTCTTGGCTAGCTGTGGTGTGGTCCCAGGGTGAAAACAAAAGCACTAAATCCTTCCATGAGATCTGTTGTGGTCCCAGGGCAATCAGCTGATTGTTGATTCAAGCCCTGGAAGTACACCTGTTCACTGGGAACCCAGTTTTCTATTTGGCAGTACAAGGGAAGCCTAGCATTATAATGGTAAGTCATAATGGGATTTGAGCCCCAATCTCAAAATCATGTGTCCTGCCATTTTCATGGGGCATTGCAGGAGCTGTGATTGTTAGGACTGAGGAAAAGATACCACCATGACATTGAGTAAACATTTGCCAAGTGACTTAGAAATTCCTTGCAATTGTCTATAATCATTACCAAATCAAAATCTGAAAAATCTTATGACATCTTTGTTTAGCTCTCTTTATGGTTCATTAATTAATTTACTCAGTCCATCATCAGAATATATGGACCTTTGGATCTCTTATTATCTATTTGAAAATATATTTTTCCCTATTCTCTTATGTCTCCTTAACCGGTTTCTACTGCATAATGCTATTATACCTATTATACTTCTAATTAAACGACTACCCTATTTACCTGAATCCAAGATGACTTTGTATTTAAGATGATATCCCAATTATTAGGTTCTCGATGTGTAAAATTTAGTTAACAAAAAAATATCTAGAATCTAGTTATTGGAGGGTCCTATTAAATTCATCCCCCCAAAGCCCCACCACTGTCACCGGAAAAGTAGTGGCAGAGAAAGCAGCAGCTGCGTGACAAATAGCTGAGGTCCCATGCCCCTTGTCTCCCACAGTGCTGGTCCCCCTGCTGCCTGCCTCCTCCACCCCCCATGGCTTCTCTCTAATGCCTTTGTTTCTACCTCTCTCCCTCCCCTCTGCTTACCGTTGCAGTTACTCTGCCTCTGTCTCTGCCTCTCCTAGGGGCATGGAACACCCAGCTGGGCCAAGCAGTAGTGGTGGCTCCTGTTCCAGCCTCCAGCCCAGGTCATGGTGAAGCTGGAGGTGCAATAGTGCCCCCTGCCACTCCATGCTTTTCTTCCCTGCACCCTTTCCCGGTGCTTCCCTTGCTTTGCACATCCCTTCCCCCATGCTGCCTCTCCATACTTTCCCCCAAAGCTCCCCCCTGCACTGTGTACTCCTTCCCCTTTCCCACGCTCCCCCCAGCACCACATACCCTTTCCCCTGCATTCCTTCTTGCACTGCGCACCCCTTCCTGCTTCCCTTTCCTGTGCTTCCCTTATTCTGTGTGTCCCTTCTCTCATGTTCCTCCCTGCATTGTACCTCTTCCCTGTGCTCCCCCTTGCACCATGTGCCCTTTTCCCTTTTTACTTACCTTTCATTGTGCTCCCCTTTTTCAAGTATTCCCTCTGGTTTGTGCACCACTGTCTGCCACATGACCCCTCTGGCCCAATCTAGAGCCACATCGGTTACTTGTATGGGTCATAATCAAATCTAAGAGGAGAGATTCACCCCATGCTGAATGGGGGAAGGAAACCTCATCTTAGATTTGAGTAAATATGATATTTATTTATTTTTCATAATCTCTTGTCCTTGCTAAAAATGTAAGACATATAAATTGCATTAGATTCAACCTGCATTTATGCACTTTCACCATATCCAATAAAATATTTGTCAAAAAATTGTGTTTAAGTAGTGAGCAGCAAATGAATTACTGTATATGTTTTCTTGCTACAACATAAGTAGTTCATTTACAGCTGCCATGACTTGTTGGGTAAATATGTGCTAAAAGTAATAAATGTATAAGATTATTCACTGTACTTGGTAAATACATAATTAGGAGTTGTTAAAATGCATATTCTTGACAACAATAGGGCATAACAGCTGTTTTGCTGCAGTGTGCCAAGACATGCTCAAGGAACTTTTTAGTTCATGGACCAGTGAGCCAATAGACAATAACAATTCTTTTGGTGCTATTAAATTCTGTTGAGTCAATGTGGGTACCAGGTGTCACTGACATGACAAACCCTAATAGCTCCTTAGAAGCCTTTTAAAATAACTAAAATTCAACAAACATGGTAATGAAGCGTATTGGGCTGGATATTCCAGTCAGGAGTAATTTGACCAAAGTCAAGTGAAGTGTAAAACTGATTTTGTATGGAGGAGACATGGACTCATTTTGTTAGAATATTTAATAAACACATGAAACTCCTTTTGTTCTAACCACTTGTTTATAGGAGGTTATGAGAAGGGAACACTCTGCAGTGCTGAGTGTGAGTTCGGTGTTAGCTTCTAGCTATATTTTAGCACCATCATAATGACAAAAATGAGTTCATTTAGAAGCCTGAAATGTGGTCACCCAGAACATGGGTGTTTTGGATAAAATAACAATAAATAAGTAAATGATGCCACCATTCTTCATGGAAGTCAAGATTTACTGGGTCCTAATGAGGTCCAGGAGGAAGCATTCTGTAGCCCAGAGTTTGGGTATTCATCTCATAAGGGTGGGATCCTGGCTTTTGAATTGTCTTCGGTGACTTGGGCAACAGAACAGCTTGTTTCTGAATTCCAATTAGAAAGACGCATGTGATTGGGGATGTGTGAACTAGCATTTATAAAACCAAGTTTAGATTTAGGTGTCTTACTTTAAGCCACTTAAACCTAACCTGGAAGCAGCATGTGAAAGCTTTCGCTGCTGTTGGAAGCCTGACATAAATAACTTGGCACCAAGAGGGGGCTAGCAGAGCCCTGAGGCTGGGGTGAGTGTCTCGGCTTTCCTAGCCCTGGGGCTGTGCTGCGAATGCATGCACTAGACTGGGCTAATCCAGGTTAATCTAAAATTTAAATCAGACATTACATTGTTTAGGTGATTAAAGCCAAATCTCTGCACACCTAGGCATTTTGATCAACCTGACCTTGGGTAATCCTTGTCTATGTGTGCACCTAGTCTTGTGTGTGCTCCTTATGGATTTTGTCCATAAACCGTCTCTAAATCAGAATCAGACTCTATTAAAAGTATCTGAGATTACTTTAAAGGATTCCAATACTAAGAGCTTAGTAGGGGAACATTATATTTTTAGAGTTAGCTCAAATTTTATGCAGGTGACATAAATTTTTGCTTGCTTGGTATAGGTTTCTTGACTTTTTTGTTTAAAACTGTGCAGCTCTGCCATGTTAATTAACATATTTATTGCCATTTTATCCAAAACACCCATGTTCTGGGTGACCACATTTCAGGCTTCTAAATGAATTCATTTTTGTCATTATGATGGTGCTAAAACATATAGCTGGAAACTAATACCGCACTCTCATCTTACAGTGGTGAAAATCAAAAATCTTCCATTTCATTGGAGCTACAGTAGTTAAAGTGAGCCTCCTATATTAGGCAATTTTTACAATAATTTCTAAATTTTCTAACTTAAAATTATTCTAAACCCCTTTTCCTCCTTCACTCTTACCTTTCCAATTTTCATTTGAATGCACAACATTGCTTTGTTCCTATTCCTATGCTCCCACCATGTCTGCAGAATTTTACCGTAAAGCAATCTCTTGCAGTTGATATATAATAGAACCTCTAAAAATAGGGATTTAATAAAATGTCAGTAGCTGCAATATATTGTAACTGCAAAAGACTAACGGTTTCAGTATTTTATTAATTTATCAGTATCTGACCAATGAGCTTTATCATGTCTCAAAGGTCAAAGGCCTTGTCATCATATTAGTGGTAGCTTTTTATTTATTCTTCATAGCCAACTCATGTCAATGAACTAATTTCATTGCTGTGATTCCACCTGGGTTGAACTTTGTGAATACTACACAGGCAGAAATTATGAGCATCAGTATTAACATATTGCTTTTCTCAACTTTTAAGACTAAAGAACACGGTGATTTATTACCTTTCTTCCTTTTTGTTCATTTTTCTCTACATCAGATGTGAATGTCAAGATTCGTAAAATACTGAACTGGATAGAATGTGCCCTAAGCATAGAACACACAACTGCAACTCCAAGTAACTCTCCACCTAAACCCATAAAAGCTAACAACATCTGACAAAATGAGCTCCTGTTACCTCTTGGGCAATCAACAAGAATTTTTATAGACAAAATATGTTCCAGTGTTAATTAGAGTTTCATCCCATAGGAGATCAAGGTGCCTTCAAATGCTAGCAATGCATATAAAACTATATGTGCATCTAATACATTCCTTTTCAATTGGTTATGAGCTCAATGAATAGAGAAATTAATGATATTTTAAGTATGAGTCTGATGACAAAATCATAACTAATAAATGTCTTATACTGTATCAATACTTACCAAGATGAATATTAAATTTGGTCTGGAAAATAGTATCAGTTGAAAAGGTTTCTTTAACAAGCATGCATCCTGTTTCATTAAATCTGATATTTTTTTTTGTGACTATGACAGAAAAGTGGAGCTTTATCAATAATTTATACTTCATGGCAAAGGGTGGTTTCCTGCCTCAGTGGTCAGGCATCAGACATGGGGTGTGCTTAGCTGGAGAGTAAGATCTATTTCCTATAACAAAGAAAAATGAATATGCAAATTCAAGGACTATCTTCTTTATTTGAGGGGAGGGAGCATTTACGGTTTAATCTATGTTAAGAGGTTCTGCCAGGAACCTATTTTGGCTACTCCACCCTACCCCAGCATAGATATAGGTCTGTCAGCATAGGAAGGCTTCTGCCAGGAGAGATTCTGCTGTTGGACAGAGTTGGTATAACTAAGGAAGCAGAAACATTCCTGCTGCTGGCGTATACCATTTGTATAACAGAGTGATCCATCAGTATTCCTATCATGACAATAGCCTTGTAGCATAGAAAACACTTATGGAAGTAGAAAGCAAGAGAACTGTTCATATATTTAATTTGGAAACAGGTAAATGGAGAATAATGATGAAATTATCTGAAAATGAGGAAATTATAGCAGTTATCTGGGTTGCAGCTGGTGCAGAACATGGCGTTATACCTTCCGATGGGTATGGGCTACAGGGATCAAATAACTACAGTGTTTCAGAGTTGGCACTGACTGTCAATAGCTTTCCAGGTACAAGTCAAGATGCTGGTTTTGACCTACAAGGCCTTTAAACTGTTTGGGTCCAACTAAGGAACCATCCTCTCCCTTACACCCTATTGCAATCTCTTTGGTCAGCCAAATACCATCAGTATGCCAAATCCTTTTGGTGCAAAAGCCTGGGATATTATACTCAGCAGTCACTCCTCAGGTTTGGAACTTCTTACCTCTTGAGGCCTGGAAGTGCCCAAGCTTGGACATCTTTCAGAAGCACTTTAAGACCTTCTTATTTTGGCAGGTGTTTAGCAAACATTGGTATATTGTTGATATTCTAGTTCCCTTCTAAAATGTCTTGTCTTTGTCATTCTCCGTATAAGTCACTGTGAACCTTTGGGAAAAGTTGTATGTCAATCAAATAAATAAAAACTAAAACCACACACACTTACTTCAGAGAAAATACTTCTTCAGGGAAATGTTCAAAGCCTCATCCTGCTACAGCAACAAACTCTAGGAATAGAAGCCTTAAAACCATGATGCTCAGCTTCCAAACTATAGGCCAGATCTGATGGCTAGAAAATGATATGTAGAGATTTGCTTTTAGGGTCATTGGTAAAATAGATATTGTATTAGAACAGTGTTCCAGGGCAACAGCAAGGGTTTGATTTTGAAAAGCCTGTTTTGTCGCACAGTTTCACAGCCTCAGGGAAGACAGGGCATCTCCTGCCAATGGATATACGCATCCTGGGAAATGCAAAACATTCAAACTTTATTTTCATAATAGAGATAGGCCTGGCACCAGGGCTACAATGCCCACTTGCATAAGCCCTCAGGCCTTCTGGTTTTGGGGGAACAGACCATATTAGAAGGACACCAGTAAAGCCCCAAATAAGATGTATACATGTGATAGGTTTATGAAAATAGTATTTTGGTTGACAAAATAGAATATGGACAGTACGGCAACCACAGGAAGACCAATTAATGATGCCCAAAGATAAAGAGCCATTGGAAAAGAAAGAATACAAAAGGAGGAGCTTTCAAAACAGCAAGTAGGCGGTTGGCATCAGCCCGCAACCTCCAAGGTTGCTTATGTCAGACATTCAAACAAAGAACCTTAAGGTGGTGTTTATGTACCAGCCAGATGGACCACACACCTTGTGTATATTCTGGGCACTGGGGAATTTGAATAATGTATGTTGTAATCATCTTGCTTTCTTTGGATGTGTGTAGATGAAACAGGGGCCCTAAATTGAAAATGTGGGTTTTAAAAAAATTATGGCTTCAATTTAGGGCTGATTCATGCACACACCCTGCTGACTTACCTGCCTCTCTGGCAGGGAAGGGAGGGTGAGCTGTTGGAAGGCAGAGCAGTTCCTGGGTGGAGGGTGGGGGGGGGAGGTTGGTGCTTCCCTCCACAGCAACAGTGTCCCCCACACCCAGGTGGCACTTGCCTGCAGGCACCTGGCTCGGGCAGTCCTGGGGGGAACCGTAGCTGCACAGGAAAGCACTGGGCCTCTGTGTAGCTCAGGCAGGCAGGCAGGCTGGCTACAGGGGAGACAGGGGGAAGAAGATCAGGCCTTCTGCTTTTCTTGGGCAAAGCTGCTTTCCTGGTCTGCTGTCAGGCTGCCTGTAGGGCTTCCTGATGAACTGTAGAGCTGCACAGAGCCTGATGCTTCACTCTGCAGCTGTAGGGGCAGCAAACTAAAACTCCTTGAAGGATTTTTAGTTTGCTGAGTCCCAAGTCATTTAAGGTGCATTGCACTGCCGGGGCATGCAAACACTGATGCCATTAAAGAAGTGCAAAAGCATTTAGCCTGCTTTAAAGTGTCATGCACACATGACTCTTATGTCATCTACACATGGCCTTTGACTGCAATGCTCTTATTTCCTATCATTGTGTATCAATAAAATTCACCTATTGTCAACTGGAGGAGTTGTGGCTGGTCTGAAGGTTGTGCTTACCCGGAGCAAGGTATTGGGGTTGGGTTGTGAATCTAGCGCCAACAAGATCCAGCCCATGGAGCCATGTCATCTGGCCTGTGGGGCTTTCCATGGGTTCTGAAATTCGGAAGCAGGAGAGGGATGGCAACATTGTCACTTCCTTGATGGCAAATTTCTTGATCCATAGGGAGCTCCACAGGTTGGGCCATGTAGCCCTGTCCATGGTGGAGCTGCTCCATGGCTGAATCCAGGTGAATAGCTGACTTGGGCTGGTACACAGCCAGATCCCAGTGTGCAGGGTTGGGTGGCTGCATGCAGGGTCAGGCCAGCAGATCATCCTTATGCATGAAAATTTAATGGGACCTGGCCCACTGATGAATTTTGCACCATTAATCCAGTCCACAGGGCTGGAAGGATGAGCACCACTGCTATAAGAAGAAAACAGAAGAAAGGGGAGAAATCTTTCTGTTGTCACAGTAGCACAAGGCTTCCCCTCAGACAAAGTGAAGGTTCAAGAAAGAAACTGCTTTCTAATAGGGCTGGCAGGAAAGCAAAATTACAGACTGCAAAATTCAGAATTCAGCATTTGTTTTCATTCTGATTTGGAACAAAACTGAGAGCTTTCCAATTTGTTTTCATGAAAAGATATGAGATGCATTCAGTGCATAACAACCAATAACCCAGAAACTAAAGCACTGACCTGGGATATGCAGTCCCAAATGTAAGTCTTTGTTCTGCCTGACCTGAAGCATGGACTTGAATCTAGTCACCTATAGCCAAGGTGAATGCCTTATTACTAAGCTATAGAGTTAGTCTCTATGTGTGCCTCTCTCCCCTGTTGTTGATGTTCCATTTTGAATACAAAACAGTTACTGGGGCAGAGGAATATACGTCAGAGAATGAGAGATGCAGGGAAATGTCTTGCCCAGAGTTACGTAGGAGGCCACTGTAGAACTGGGAATAGAACCTTCATCTCTTGCTTCAGAGAATGCCTACACTGTTTAATGGAGTACCATGTAAAGACAGGAAGACTAGCAAGTTTATATGGGAATTAGTATCACCGTATCTGTGCAGGGCTTCAACTAGAATAATTTATCACTAAAAAAATTAATCATTTGCCCTGAGAAATAGTGTCAATTATTCCAACTAGAAAACCACCATAATCCAGCTATAATGATTTTGATGCCTTAGCTACCTCAGGCAATCTCAATAAGACACTGCATTGTGCAATGTAAGCATCACAACCCAGCTGCCTATCCACTAGCTCAAACTTTTTTATTCTTTTTATTCAGCTTTTTATTTTTTTAATTGAACGGTTGTGTCCATAAGACTGGCATGTTTAAAAGAACAGTAGTTTCTGTAGCAAGCAGAACACAGGGAGCAATATAGCTGTCTCCTCAGCCCCAGTTACTAAGTACCAGCTTTAAAGTTGGGTTAATGTTTGAGCAATTTTTGACACAAGTAAGGCTCAAGCATCTCTAGAGCTTTGACTGCTCCTCCATTATCCTCCCAGGGCTGCCAGAATGACCCAAAATACAGTGAGCCTCAGAGTGAAATCACAACAGCTGGTAATACTGCTGCAGACACCTACATAAATCTGTAAAAAGAAAACAATTTGTACTTTCATATTCATTTTCTAAGTCATTTCAAATCAGATTTCTTGGTTTAGAAATAAAAAGAAATTCCGACAAACTGCTGCGTGTTACTTGGGATTTGACTTCAAGCTAGTTCATTTGGTTTAGGATAATCTGAGTTAAGAATGTATCTTCTCTCTCAGAGAAGAGACTAAGCCCTGATCTTGGTTAGGCTCTGTATGTTGCAGTAGAATTAATATTTAATGATTATGATTTTTTTTACTCAAGTCTTTATACAAGCAAGAAACAGTTGAATTCAGTGGGCATTTCAGATATTCAACACCTTACAGACGGATACGTTAATTATAGAGTGCTTTCATATGACCTAATGTTCTTATTCAGTACTATGTTACATCATTGATTTTCATGCTGGGCTCCCTTTTTAGGGTAATGGAGAATTTACATCACAATTGATAGTACTCCAAACCCACCTCCATGATTTGTAACCAGTCCTTACCCAGACAAAACTCTATTTCAGTGGGAGTTTTGGATGACTAAGGACTCCAGGATTTGCCCTATTATTATTATTGTCATGATTAGTGCTGAAGTGATTCCATTTAAGCTCCCTCTGTGTGGGAGTATAATGCATTGCCAGTATTGTTTTTTATGCAGAGATCAGCAACACTTTTGTTTTTTATTAAAAGGTGCTTGCATTGTCTTCACTGGGAGATTTTTTGGGAAGCAAGTGAAACTAAAATGTGATGTCTTTATATCAGACATTTTTCTTAATTAATAAAGATTTTAATAAAAAGAAAGAGAAGCATATATATCTTCTCTGGCCTCAGCCAAGAACATTCTTTTCCACTCTGAGTTATATTTCTTCATAAAATGTTGAAAGTAACGAGAGGGGAAGAAACCAAAATTTTCAGTCTGTTTAAATGAGCTTTAACACTTTTTGTTTAAAAATTGCATTATCATTTTGAATGATGCCATGTTTACGATCCTGATGCTAAAGGCATATGATTAAATATTTGCTGTTTCACTTTAAACACTTGCCTTTCTATATTTGGAAGCACTGTTGGAAAAAAGCATGAGAAATAAAAAAGTATTGCTTTATAAAAAAAATAAAAATATAAAGAAGTGTAAATTATACCTTGCCAGGGTCGTTCTTGAATTCTTCAATATTTTTAAGGTTTTATGTTCTGTGTACATCCATATCTGTTTATTTGATCTATTATTTTTATACAGTTGTCTGACATTTCTTTATGAAAAAGAATAAAAGATGTGTAGCTCATCAGTGATGTCAATTTTTTACTGTGTCCAAACATTTTTATGGCTATTCATGTTTCAGATCAAAGTGGGCTATTTTTTTTTTCTTCTCTGATTTAAAAATGTGTCTAGGAATAACTGCTTGAATTCTGTTTTACACATAGATGATTGACAAAAGGAGATGAAATGCTTTTTGAAAATTATTTTTGATATAAAAATATATAATTGTTTTCAGTATTCCATTTCATGTTAATTAGAAAATATGTAATATGAACTTTCTTTTTTGAATTGATGCAGTAGGAATTTTGGATACCTTGAGGATGAGTATGACATAAATGCCCAATAATAGGCAAAGAGGTGTTTGGTTGTAAAATCTTTTCCTATCACTTTGATGAAGAAAATACCATATTTTTTCACATCCTTTATGTACCTTTTCTCTGAAAAAAATAGCCATCCAAAATGAGGTGCATGTTTTAAGCAAGGAAGCTGATTTCTATGATAGAATAGAGACCTGGATATTCTGTAATGTGGGGGGCTGTGCTGCTTACACTGACACATGGGGAAAGGCAGAGTCCAGTTTTAAGCTTTACTCATTCTTTCCTTTAACCCTGTCACAGGTGCTGCAAAATTGGCAGCAGTTTTTGGCTCTACCTTGTTCCCTGTGGCCTGTATTCATCCTTGACTTTGGAAAAATGTTTCCTTCTTCCGTCTTCCTAAAACAAGGTCTATTTTTTTTATTTTGAGATATGTGGTAATGCAAGGAAATGTGATAATAGCCATACACTATAATTGCATAAACCATTGTGACCTAGTATACAATCCAAATGTTTAATGACATAATTGTGATATACTATGAATTAATGAGCTAAACTTTTGAACCTGTTTGTTATCTTGTTGGTTTGATTTCTAGTCATACTGTAAAGTCTGTGATTGTAGGTTATAGTATATGTATCATATCTTGTTTATCTGGTCATATTGTATTTCTTATAATATTTATTTTCTTGTTTTTAATATGTTGAATTTTAATCCTATTATTGTGTTTGAGTGATATTGTAGCCATGATAGTCCAGGAAATATGCAAGAGGCATGGATTTTTGTGCGTGATATATTTTATTAAACTGACTATGAGGCTGGGATAGACTTAGAGAAGCTTTCAAAAGCAGTGCATTCTTCAGATCCTATTGTAGCATCTTAATTCCCTGGAATATTGTATGATTAATGCTATGGAGTAGTAATTCATCTCTTTGGCGGTCATTCCGTTAAAGTCAAACAAAGCTACGCTGTTTACAGCATCTGAGAACTGGACCTTATTAGTTACAGAGCTCAAAAGCTTGTCCCAAATACATATTATTAACAATGTTAAAATAAAAGCTTTTCTTCATAACTCAGTGATCATGGATCAAGTCCTGCTTCCCTTACTCACATAGTCTCACTGATTTGGGATATCCATGTTGTATCTTGAATGGTATTGCATTAACTCATATTAAACTACATTATACTTTCCAATAGCTTTTTCATTTTTTTTTTAATCCATGGAACTGCTTACACTGGGCAGGAAGACATGAAGGTCTCTGCTGACTTTTCCAGGTTATTGTTAGTGTACTTGTCTCTACTGGAAGTATATTGCTTATGAATGCATCTTGTTCCTTTTTCACAGCAATATATACATGTTTTCTTTGGACACGGTGTACATACAGATCCCAGGTCTGAAGTCTTTACTCAATTAAAAGTCCCTGTATGTGCTGTGGATGAAGTCTGAAATAACCATCCTTAGTTTGCAATAGATATTATTTTGGTTAATCGCATGTGGGTTAATTAACTTTTTTATAACATGAAAGCACATTTAGATAATGGAAAAATTTACCTTATTTTGGATTCAGTAAATCTCTATCCTATTGGGAGTGCTATAAAAAATGGCAATAGATTGACAATATGCACCTGCAAGAGAACTTGGCAGGAGTAAAAGTGGTACTTAGATTTCCCTTTGGAAAGGCAGAGGACTGGCTTGGTGAAATAGCGAGTGAACGTAATTGCTTGCAGACCAGACAGGTGACGGTTTTCTAACTCCTGGTGATCAATTTTTTGATTAAATTATCTTGTGTTTTTTTGGCTAAACTTTTTTACATGTTTAGGGCGAGATTTAAAAAAAAAAATGTTTATTGTTGACCTACCTCTGCTTCCAGTTAAAACAGTTGTAAAATCCCTGTAATTTCAGAAGAAAAAATAAAGTTAGTTCTGTGTAATTATGACAGTTCCCAGTTCGTGTCATTTTTATCACATGGGTATTTGAGATCCTCAGGACAGAAGTTCTTAGATCAGGGGTCAACAACTTTTGATCATTCATTCCAGCCCACAGCGGGAAAAAGTTGCTGCACACTACACTAGTTGGACTTGCTTTTTTCCCCACTTATGATTGTTGATTGCCTGGAGTTCATAGAATGTGTGGCTTTTAGCCACATGAGAGGAGTATCAGGATATATAAATAAGTTTAGATCAGGAGTTGGCAGCCTATGGCTCATAGGTTGGATTCAGCCAGCCCAGACATTGGATCCAGCTCACAGATGAGGGATTTCAGTGATATTCAGTGGCAGGGGGCTTTGACTGGAGGTGCATTTCCCCATGCCATCACAGGGAGAAATGCTGTCAGTGTCCATCTCTGACCTAAGCCAGGTCATTCTAGGGCACAGCCAGGGAAAAGATAGTCAATCCTTGTACTAGCTGAGTTTGTTTTATTCAATATATGATTGTTGGTTGTTTGGAGTTCATAGATCGCAAGGCTTATAACCACATGGGAGAAGTATAAGAATTTTTAAATAGCATAAGTTAGTAATATTACTGGTGTAGTTTTGTCATCATTAGAGAGTGTATTAATCCTACACAAGCTTTATTAGAATTTAACTGTTCAGCATGATTGTACATATTCTGCCTTGATGCATGTAAGCAAAAAAATTCAAGCTCTTAAAGTACATAAACATTTAGTTAAAATATAAATATGAAATAAAAAAATATACCTACAAAACAAAATTAGAGCAATGGAAGGGTTGATAACATATATATAAAGTATTCCAAACCTGTCTGTCTGTGAAGGAGTAGTAATCATGAAGTTTCATGAATCATGTCAGGCCATTGCACAATATCAAAGCTCTTCTTTCTTTGAAGCTTCAAAAAAATAAAAATCCCCTGATAGGTTTGTTTGGGTTTTTTTTCCCTATGGATAAAACTGGGAAACTGCTATGATGGGACGTTGTTGATTTTGTGTATTTGGCTTTAGGAACAGTATTTTTTGTACTTTTAAATATTGGTATTTCATTGAATTCTAACTTCTATGAAAGTTTCCAGGATACGGAAACCTTTGTAGTTGTGGTTTATTCACAATAAAACATTTTCATAGTATTGGAACGTCCAAACTAGCAATCCAAAGATGTTACTCTGTGGGCACATCACATGTGCCTCTTTAAAGTTGGCTTAAACCTAAAATTAGCACTTTAAAGAAGCATTAAGGACATGTGTCTACATGTGCTCATCCCTGATGCACCTTGAAAATGGTGTTTTAAAGCTATGTGAGCCTAAATTTGATACCTGCTTAATGCACGTATCAACTTTCAATGTAAATAACTAAGTTGCACAGGGTACCTGTACATGTGCTAATGCGCATTAATGTGGTGTGTATAAATGGAAACACACTGTGCTAATGACCCTACGGTGGGGAGGTTGAGAAAACTGAATCTCTTCAGCCTTCACAAGAGACAGCTGAGGGGAGATCTTGTGGCCGCCTATACATTTATTAGGGGAGGTCAATGTGGAATAGGGGAAGCACCGTTTATTAAGGTGCCCCAGGGAGTGACTAGGAATAAGGGATGTAAACTAGTTGAGAGTGGATTTACGTTAGATATTAGGAAGACATTTTTACTAGTAAGGGTGGCCAGGATCTGGAATGGGATTCCAAGAGAGGTGGTGCTATCACCTAGGTTGGAGGTCTTCAAGAAGAGGCTAGATAGTCACCTGGCTGGGGTCACCTGACCCCGGTCCTCTTTCCTGCCAGGGGCAAGGGGTCAGACATGATGATCCATTGTGGTCCCTTCTGACGCTACAATCTGTGAATGAGAATTAGTGCATCTCTATGTGGGCTAAAGTGACTCAGCTATTCGTGACTAAATTTAATACTCCTTAATTCTCATATCCACATATTACCTCACACTTAAATTGCCTTAATACACCTCAAGCAAAAGTGCATTGAATTAGAATCAGGTGCACATGGACTACGAGTAACAGAGTCTTTTTTC
The DNA here is from genome assembly GCA_030014935.1 of Caiman crocodilus. Classification (NCBI taxonomy): domain Eukaryota; kingdom Metazoa; phylum Chordata; order Crocodylia; family Alligatoridae; genus Caiman; species Caiman crocodilus. Next base: position 28,206,307 of record JAGPOW010001327.1, on the reverse strand, counting down.
ATTCTTTCAAGACTTGGCAGATTTATACGGATTGAAATAGAAAGTTAAAGTCTACAGAGAGTTTTATTTGGGTAAGAAGTTGTTTACATGGAGTGAGGACAACCCTTCATGCAGTCATTTTATATAAATACTAGCAAATTGCCCATCAAGAATGATGCGGAGGGATGGCGCAAGTGAGGATGCAAGAGGGATCTTCTGTGAGGCTTCTCCACCCCTTTCACCTCACCCTTACCCTGCCCGGCAGTTCCAGGTGTTCTTGCTGCTGCTCTCTATGGCCACCACCAACGTGGAAGGCTTTCCTCCCTGCCTACTCTCACCCCGCAGCCCCTTCTTGTCGGGGAAACACAAACAAAGGAACGCTCTAACAACTTAAACACCGCTATTCGTCTAATGGGGTCTTGGCCCCTACGCCAAGCTGCTACCTGCAGCTCTGCTCGCTAGCCCTCACCCTCCGGGCCGGCTACCCACCGCTCTTTATCTTACTCCCCTGGGAGAGACACCCTCTCCGGGTTCTGCCTGCCGTAGACCTCTTTCTCCGGCTCCCGCCAGTCTGGACATTCTCTCTCCGGGCAGTCCCAAGGTTCCCTTCTCCCACCTGGGTCTGTCTTGGGTCGCAGTCCTCCCTCTGGGCCTTCTCCGGTCCGCGGGTCCCTCCACATGCCTGCGACTCGCTCCCTACTTTCCCCTGGCTCACCCGTTCTGGTTACGCCGCTCTCTGACCTCCGTCCCTCTCGGGGCTCTTTGCAGCCTCCAGGTGGCTCGTCTGCCGCTGGTCTTGGTTCTCGGGATCCTCCGGTCCCTCTCCCCCCGGCCAGCGACCGTGCTGGCAGCCAGCTCTGGTATCCTGCGTCCTCCGGGCTTGCTCTTTCGCCCAGAGCACCCGTCAGCAGCTGGCTCCGGTGAGCCGCATCTCCCAGGCTCAGTTCCCTGATCAGAGCCTGCTCCACCTGCTCCGCAACTACAGCCGCTTCTGCCGCGGCCTCTGCTCAACAGCCCCGTGCTTCCCCCGGCCCCTGCCGCGGCCTCTTCCTTTATTCTGTCCGGCCGGTGCTTTGGGCTGACGTCACCCACCGTCTGCAGATGTTTCCCGCCGTCGTTCCAGCTGCGTGCGGGGTTCTCCAGTGATCCTTAGATGAGTAACCGCCATTTTTCTTTCCTTTCTTTTTCTCCTCTGCCGCTCGCCTCTACCTCCGTGGCTCCTTTGGGGAGCTTCAGAGTGCCCCCAGGACTTGTCCCCTTGTGACACACCCATTAGTCATGTAAGTGTATGATGCTACCTGTAATGCCTCCCCGCACCCAGTTACCTAGCACGCTGGCAGCAGAGTTAAAGATCTATAGAAATTTAGGCTGAAAACCCCAGTCAGCTGACTAATAGAAAGCAGCAAAATGCAAGATGAGCACCCAGTTAAGGGGGCCTGCTGACTAGAAGGGCTAAAGCCAGGCTAAGGATATCCACAGAGCTCTGGGGCTAGAGGAGGAGGTTGAGTTGACCCCTGAGGAGGAAGCAGCTCTGCAGGAAGGCCCATGTGGAGCTAAGTGATTTTTCTAATTATGTTGCTTTGTATATGTTGCTGTTTTAAGACTACAATGCATGGGAGTGGCTAAAGGGCTCAAAGCAGGCCTGAGGTTGTCTGGAAAAGGCAATGTCAATTTGTTTATGAGACTGCAAAGGAGTTAGAACTGTGAGCAAGGGCCAGAAAGCCTGAGGAACTGTAAGTAAGGGGCAGACAAGCCCACTGTACATAATTGAGGCTAAAAGAAGAAAGAACCTGAGGAAATCACTCTGGTGGATGACTGTCCACCTGCTAAACATCCACTACATTAAAGATGTGGGAGGCAAGGTAGCAGACAAGACCCCTGAGAAACTACATTGGGATTCAGGATCAGTGAGTGCCAAAGCTGCTTGGAGGACCTGGACCTGGTTATAGTACCCAAGTATGATTATGTTCTACCCCACTCAAGTCCCTAAAAAAGTGTCAGTGCAATGGCTCCTCCTTCTCCTTATTGCCTTTTTATGCCCTTCATTTACTTACATATGAGGAAAGTTGCGGGGGGGAGGGGTCCTCCTGCTCATGGTACATTAACTTTATGTTAAATTAAGACATATTTCCATTTTAGCTGTTAAAAATGCCAAATTTTGTGAACTGTTTTCTTCCCAGCTTGAAAACATATTGCAAATTAATTAAAGTTGCTTGATGTTTAAAATCATTTTATTGATGGTTCAGAACTTTAATTCAAAAATATTCAAATAAGATTGGGTCAAACTGAAATCAGTAATTAAGGAAATAAAAGAAAAAAAATATGTTTCAGTAATATTCCCATCTAGATGGTTTAATTTACATGCAAATGACATCATCGACAAACACAGTGGCAATAAAGGAATTTTGACTCAGGATTTACAACTATAAGAGCACGTCTACACAAGATGTTATGTCGCTGTAGCAACAAGCTCTGGTGATGTAGCATCAACAGGCAAAAACTGTGACACTGCAGCTGCTCTGCCATAGCAACACACTCCTTCACTAAAGTGTATTGCTATGGTGATGTAGCAGCTGAAAATAACCATGTGCTGCTGCCATGGCACAGTAACAGCTGTTACTTCCTAAAGGAAGTATTAAATGATAGCAAAATAACAACGGTGCTGTAAAGGCATGTGTAAATGTGCCCACTGAAGTCTTATTTTCACCAGACTAATGGTGTATCATTGATTCAAGAAGATACAATATTTGTAATAGTCTTCAAATGATATACAGTTGTTTAAGGTTTACTTCACATTAATTTAATAGTTGGGACATTATTCTATCTGTAAATTGCTTTATTAGTTGCCATTTAGTTTGAACTCTTTTTTGATGCTAAATCAGAGAGCATTTTAGAGCATGATTTTTCTTCTGAATACTATGAATTCCTTGGAAAAAGTAATGGTATTTGGTTGGTATATATATGTGATCTCTTAGTACTTGAATGGATACCAGCTATATAGCCTACAGTGTGTGATGTCAGTTAAATTATCTAGAATTCTCTTTATATTACTAGTAATATAGTGAAGGTGCAGCATTGTTGAATATTTTCTGGGTTCAGCAGAATGATGAGCCCTCACCTAGAATGCTATCCAATTTAGGGTTCTGCACATTAAGAAAAGCCTGGACAAATTGGAAAGGTACCTACCTTGGAGAACAACTGAAAAGATTAGAAGTCAAGGAAACATGTTTTCCAAGGAAAGGTTGGCATGGGGGTCTTTAGTTTGACAAAGTTAAGACTGAGAGGATTTGATAAGTCTTCAAATACATAAAGGCTAGGAGTTGATGTTTCACTTGTCCTTGAATAAGTTGTGCCTCTGCCCCAAAACAAAAATATTTTGGGATTAGTGTATGTATATATATAATATATACACACACATCACTCTAATAATGAGGACTTAGTGAGTGGATGAATCTACTGCTACATTTCTGTCTTTGATTCAGTAATGCAGTCCTAGGATAACTGTATAGGCTTGATAAACTGTTACTAACTCTTACCTAGGAAACTTTTTAGGATTTATCCCAGGACAATGGATATAGGAATCTGTACACTTACATTTTGTCTCACGATACAATGGCTTATCTCAGCATAATATGATGTCTGTTTGCAGCCGAAGGGTAGCTTATAGAGAAGTGATGAAAGTGCTCTCCGCAGCCACAGCAGGTAGGACAAGAAATGAGTCCTAAATTGCAGCAAGGTAGCTTTAGGGTAAATACAAGGGTGGTTAAGCACTGGAAAAATATTACCAGTGTTTCACAACCAGAGGTTGTGAAGTCTCCATTCTTGGAAGTGCTTAGCTGAGATTGTTTAGTCAGAGTGATCCTGCAATGATCTTCTGAGTTCCTTCCCAGTCTTATTTTTCTATACAGCATAGTTTGGGTTGGCTACAAAACAGCGGTTCTCAACTTCTTTTTATACCAGGACCCATTTTTAAACATCAATGGCCAGTCCCGACCCAGTATCGCTCACTTCTAACCCACTGCCCCCACCCCCCAGTGTGTGGGGCAGAGGACAGGTATATGTGGAGCAAGGGGCCCCAAGCAACCCCTTGCAGAGTGGAACTCTGACAGCCTGGAAGGGAAAAGCCATAGTTTCCCAAGTTTTTCTCCATTTTTTAAATTGATTTGTGACCCTTTCATATAGTCTCTCAGCTCACTTTTGGGTCATGTCTCACGGGTTGAGAAATGTTGCTTTAAAATACTCTGTGATTAATAAAATGATTAAATCAAATGATTAATACTTTATAAAAAAAAAGGTTTATACCATATATGGAATCAACTATTCAAATCTATAAAAAGACAGGCAAATACGTTGTCCCAAATAAATAAATATATATATATATATATATTTAGTGGTTATGTGTAAAAAGAAACGTCTAAGTCTTATTTATAGGAGACTAATCTGGAGCTATCTTTGGTAACATCAGGAGCAAGACACAGTCACAACATTTTTAGCTACTTTGTGCTGGACTCTACACCTGTAAAACTAAATGGGCATTTGATTAAGAGAACAATACAGAGCAACTTTAACTCCAACTGTCATTTCAAGATTGATTTCCAGTGGTTTCCTTCTAGTTCTTTGCACTTTGTTATAGCAATGACTAAATGTGGTGACTTAGCTAATAGATTTCCTTATCAAATAGTCACTGTAGCAATGAAAGGGAATGCTGAGATTTGACTTTGGCAAGTAGCGAGGACCTTTATAAAGAACCTGGTTGATAAAGTGACTGTGAACTTTTGCACTTCAGTTTAAATTGCAACATACAAATATAAGTCTATAGCTAGGATTTTGGACTTTAGGGGAGCTACCTTTGGAGAATATATGGACAAGAATTAGGGAAGCTGACTGGATTCAGAAACTAAAAAGCTTAGATGTAGAACAGACCATTTGCTTTCTCAATGAAGTATAATTTGGGAGCAAGGAAATCCCCCGCATGCACAAACTCAACCACTAATCTTTCATGATTAATCATGAGCATGATTAATGTATTGGCATGGCTGACATTTGTAAAACATACAGACTGCAGGTGGTGTGGTAGAGGGTGGAATAGAAACTCTTTAGGGTTCTCTGCATAAATGATTACCTGCAAATACAAGAGACTGGACTTGATGGCCTGTGATGCCCTTTTCTCACTTACGTATTTTTTCTCTGAGTAAGTGGGCATATTTACACATGCATCTAATCAAAGATCTGTTCAATTTTAAGTAAAATACTTGTGAGAGAACTCTTCTGGGAAGGTGTCTATACATGCAGGGATGTGGCAGCAGATTTGCTATTCTTAGCACCAACTTGGTTCTACTTCCTCCAGTCTTGAAATGGGCCTCTGCCACTGTCAGGGGGAGATGCAGGCTCTGGCTGCAGCTGCCAGCAACTGCCAGACCTCTTGAAAAAACAACCCCACTCTCTACTCTTTGCTCCCTACTTCCTGGTGAGCCACTTCCCTGGCCAGGAGCAGCGTGCATGGTGCAGAGGCCACTTGGGCCTTCCTGACACCCCATGCACAGTGACCACCTGCCTGGCCACAGCATGTTGATCCAGGGCTACCGCCACTGCGCAGCTGCCAACTGGACCCTATCCAGATTGCCAGACCCTGGCAGGGACACCAATAATATGCTGATGGACACCACTGCTTGGGCCACCCTTGTGCTCCTGGGCCTCCAGCCCCCCTACCTCTGGGCCTGCTAGAACTGGGATGATGAGTAGTGGCTGGAGCCATTCAGGATGACCTAGGTCACCTTCCTGTTCTGGGGCAGCTCCAGCCATGCCTGGAGTGGTAGGACACCACCATGCAGCCACCCCTCCTCATAGGCACCTGGCTGGCCCTTGCCCTGCTCAAGCTGGCAACACCAGTCTCCACTCTGTGGCATGTCTTTGGTGTGGGCAAGGCCACTGAAGGTGTGTGGCAACCTCCAGGATGTCCTGGGGCACATGATGCTTCACGTGCATAATCCTGTGGTGATGGCGGTGGGGCTCTGTGCCCTGGAATTCCTCCCACTCCATTAATGCCATGGACAGCACCCACATCCCTGTCACCAGCCCACCCGATAGTGACCACCCCTACAACAACTGGAGGACATTTCACTCCATGGTGTTCCAGGCCATTGTGGACCACTGCAATATCTTGTGAGTGCCTGCTGGGCAGGCAGTACCCTTGCCACCTGCATCTTCTGAAATTCTGCCCTGCCAGGTCTGGTGCAGAGCAGCTGTTTCATGCTGGGGGTGCTGACCCTGCTGCTGGGTTCCATGGTCGTTTCATCCCTCTTTATCAGGGACCCTGCCTACTTGCTCCTGCCTGGGCTTATGCAGCCCTACACCAGACAGCTGGACCCCTGGTAGATCCACTTTAACCAGTACCTGGGCTGGACCTGTGCCCAAGTGAAGTGCTCCTTTGGCCATCCCAAGGGACACTGGTGCACCCTCACCACCTGTCTCAAGTTCACTGAGGACAAACTCTCCTGGGTCATCACTGGAGCCTGCATACTGCATAATATCTGTGAGACCCAGGGGAGCTCTTCCAAGAGGCCTAGGTGGGGAGATGTGGTGGGGAGAAGCTGCCTGACAGTGGGCGCACCATGTGCTACAGGGGCAGGGCCAGGATGGGGAAGCCTCTCTCCAGGGTGAGCCTTACCACATGGCCAGGTCTGGCATGGCCAGTGGCTCTGCTTGGTTCCAGCTGGTGGAGAGGGTGTGCAACTTCAGGTGGTGTCCTTGGACAGTGGGGTGCGGTATGCTAGTGCCCAGCTTTGCTGCCCCCAAGGAGCAGCTGGCACTGCTGGTGGCTAGTGATGACATGGTTGGCTGTGCCTTATGGCTGGGTTTGTGGCTGTGGAGCTGTCAGATCGGCCTCTAGAGGCTCAAGAGGCCCTCCCACAGTGACATGTCATCACAGGTGCTAAACTGGGGTGGAAGCTCAGGCAGGCTACCCATGCTGCTTTACACAGCATGGATGTGGCCTGGATCTTGGGGTGTGAGGATTGCTGTCAGTTGTCGTATAAAGGGCATGGACCTGTGATGCTGACCCACTGTGCCCACAAGGCCTTGACCTTTGTGCAGTACTGCTGCACTGGCCAGTTGTGCCCATATTCAGCCTGACAGTCCTTCATAGACATAGGTGTTCAAGCCCCTGTCCTGTGTGAACTGGTGCTGCACCTCCACCTTGCCCCACAGGGCCACAAGGTCATGTCTGCTCCATGGACCCGTTGGGGCCCTGGGTGGTGAGTAATGGCATGGGCTACGATGACACCAACAGGGCTCCCATGCCAGTTCTCCAGGCCTCAGTGTGGCTGTCCCTGTGCTGCTGGGCCTGGGTAGCTGCCTGCAGTGCCCAGTGCATGGGCACCATATGGGACTAGGAACTATATGATGAGGCAATGGCCCACAGCACCTGCAGCCCGCTAAGGGTGGATTATGGAAGGCACACTAGAACAGCTGTCTTGTGGCCTACCCAGGGTGACACAGAAGCCTGGAGTGGCATCAGGCTGCCTGAATATGACCCAGGGGTCAAAATGCCTGTAGGATGTAAGGGCCTGAGGCTTAGGTTGCCATAGAGGTGGTCCATCCCTGGGTCAGAAAAGGCTCCCAGCCTAGAGCCCTGGAGCTAGCCTCAGGCTGGCCCCCTATTTGCAGGGCTGACTGGGAACAAATTTTCTGTCAACTGGTGTCTACATGTGCATTATTGTGCAGTAACTACTCATGAGTATATTTGCTACTTGCATTTGCGGGTTGCAAATTTACTTGCGAGTCACAATTTTAACTGCACTGTAAGTGTGTGCACATGTAGACGCATGTGCTTACTGTGCAGTAAACTATGCTACTGTGCAGAACAGCATCTTGTCTAGCACCCAGTGTCAACAAACAAGCTCTGCTTCTCCTGCCTGACATTCCATGGACTCTTTACCCTGAACATGCTCACTTCAGTTCACTTCATGTTCTTCACCGAACATACTCATTTCAGTTTCAGCTGACATGTCTGCCTGGTCTTTCTGTTACAGCTTATCAGAGGGAGGGAACTACAGTCACCTGTGGAGAACTGATTGAGCTTTGTTGGCTGATGCATAGGGGAGATAGGCCCAACGATTTAACCATTCCATGCCCTTTCCTTGCCCAGTATCCACCCATCATTTTCTGGAAATGGCAGTAGTAGACGGGAAAGACTCTTTTCCACATGAGCATATAGCCAATGTCAGGGTATCCATAAAGAAGAGTTAAAAGGTTTTCTTACACTACCACAAGCATATTCCAGGTCCAGATGTAGCCATCCTGAGTATTCTGAACAAACTAAAGGATAAGATCACTATACTATCTTTGGAAAGAAACGTAACCTTCAGTCTCAGCTGTCAGTCTCTTACAAGATAAACTACAGCTATTAGGGCAAATAGGATTGGACATTGTTTTCTTTCTTCTTTTTTTTTTAACTGCAGTGATTTAATTTTAAACAGGAGACATACTCAAATAAAATGTGCCATTTGTATATAAATGAAGGGCAATGACAAGAAAAAATAACTGCTTCAGAGACATCACATAACCAATTAATTCAGATCAGTGTTTAAGACTGTATTCTTTCCCTTCCAGGTCTATGCATTCTATATATGACTGTGGAATATATGCAAACTAAAATATATGGTAATGCCTACAGGATTTAGATACCCAACTGTCCATTAAATTAATGAGTTATGCATCAGAATCTTGAAAGTGCCTTTGAAAAAGCTCATCTTTAGTCTCCTTTGAAAAACATCCTTTAGTTTTTTCAGTTTTCATGTAGTAGTTGTGTGTTCTGTTTTTTTGTTTGTCTTTTATCCTTCTGGCCTATAAATATTTGGTACTGAAATTTCTTTGAAGAAGCTCATGTGCCACATACACACAAGCAGGGGCATGCATTTGCAGTTGTGCTGCTACTTTGTGCCATAGTGCACACACCTGCCTGTACACTTTGCAGTGGGACACATTGTCCCACTGCTCCGTGTGCTGCAGAGCTATCTGGAGAGCAGCACATGGAGTTGAAGGAGCAGGCTGTGTTTGTCACTGTGCATGGCACTTTGGTGTGCTTTGTGCCGCTTATTTTCCCAGGATTTTATTTTTGCTACCAGGAGATTCCAATAGCAAATTTTGCCCTGAGCACAGGTTAATGTGTAATGTGCGCAGCTTGTGGCACTGCAAAGAGGTTTGTGGCACAACAAACTACACAAGCCTGCATGTCTGTATCCAGCCATAGTGGCTATCATTGCATAGAGCTGGGAGATAACATGCCAAGAGTATTCGCTTAAATACAGATAGAAATTTAATCGGGTTATTTTCTTACAAGCACCATAAATATTCAGGTATTTCAGTTTTACTTGCATGGGCTAGATAGGTGGTGTGGGGCACGTTTGGGGTACACAAAGCAGTATCAGGCCTGCACGTGGGGATCTGGCCCACAATGGCTCCATGCACCAGGATAAGGCCTCACACTCTTGATCTAACATGCAGGGCCAAAGCCCTTGGGGCTCCTCACAACCCCATTGGATGACCTGCAGGCTGGATGACATGGCAATGGGGTCAGATATTGAGCTGGGGAGGAACTAGGGTATGGTTTTGAGCCACTGCAGGCTCCTGTACTGTAGTGAAGAAAAAACATCAGAGGAGATCAATTTAGTACTGGAAGAAGCACTGTCAAAGGATGATGGATATAGTGAGTAGTGTTAGGAAGATTTTTTTTTTTATCTTCCCCAAAGATCTGTATTACTGTGCAGTTCCCTATGTCTGTTGAAAGGAGCAGACTTGCAGTATTGGCAAAGTTATTTTTAATGCAGTCCATTGTTTAATTTCTAATAACAGCTGATCTTGTGAGTTCAGAAGATGTATGTAAATTGATCACTTACAAAGCCCTTCCTATACTTTATTCCCAGAATTCAGAATACCTGTTTATACCCAGGAGCCAGCAACCTTGTTTCAGCATGAGCCGGAGCTTGCAATCTCACTGTGGGCCACAAGTCTCCACTTGTCCCCCACTTGTTGTATGGCCAGCTGCCATACACTCAACTGTCTGCAGAAATAATAAGCCTAGCACCCATGGAGCAGCGGGCTCCACAGCAGAATGGGTGGGTGGCACAATGTAGCTCCATGAATTTGATGTACTGTGGTGGATTGGATCCAGACAGCAATAGTGATATCCATTTTCTAGTGATCTGTGTGGGTATGAAATGTGTGGCTTATGGGCATAACTAAACAAATTTGTTTTAAATAAATGCTACATTTTGAAACTAGTCTTTCAAATTTTCATGATTTTTCTAAATGTTGATGAATTATTTTTCATAGTATCATAGTATCTAGGGTGAGAAGGGGCCTAGAGCAGGCCATCTAGTCTGACCTCCCGCCAGTGGCAGGAACGAGTGCCAGGGTCACAGGACCCCAGCCTATCCAATCTACTCTTAAAGATGCCCAAGGTAGGAACAAGAACGACTTCCCTAAGAAGCCGGTTCCACATCCTAGCCACCCTAAGTGTGAAGTAGTGCCTCCTAATGTCCAACCTAAACCTGCTCTCCAGTAACTTGTGACCATTGGTCCTAG
>JAGPOW010001327.1:28178912-28195644 GCA_030014935.1 Caiman crocodilus | reverse complement strand
ATGAGTCCCTCAGGGGCCCGACATTTCCCGGGGCTCTCTTTTTGCTCCCCACATACTTGAAAAAGGACTTCCTGTTGTCCTTGATCCTAGTCACCAGGCAAAAGAAGGAAAGCTTGGCCTTTCTAATAGCCCTCCTATACTCCCGAGCACAAGAGGAGTACTCCTCTTTGGAGGCTGCTCCCCTCTTCCAAAAATAGTAAGCCTCCCAGTTTGCCCTCAGGGCCCCCCGAATATCCCTATTAATCCATGGGGGCTTCCGGGCACTTTTGCCTTACATCGGGCGGGAACAGTCCCCCCTTTTTTGGTAAAACTAAATTTAAGGGAGCACTAGCCATACCTAGTTATCATCATTTGCCATTTTAATAAAGTAAGGAATTAAATTGGCTAATCTTATTAACAGGGATCCTGGTTTCCTCTGTTTAAAAATCCAAAATTCTCTGATTAACCCCCCCCCCCCACCAAAACATTTTGCCACGATTAAAATGAAACACCACTGTGTATCTAGGTATCAAGTGAGCAAAATATTTTATTGCTATATTTACAATTTTAAAGCAATTTTTAAGCCTACCAATGCCTCAATCTTTATAATAAAATAAATTCTAAATACCTATATATTTTGTCATTTGATTTTGGTTTTTTATCATGAAAAATCAGAGCTCCCCCTGCCCCCTTCTCTCACCAGTACACAGGTTCAGCTGCAGCTGATCCTTTGATATAAATTCCTGATATCACTCTTAAGGTTTTACATTAGAGAACAGAAATGCCATAAAGCTGGAGGTTGAATACTTTTCTTGGCACTTTTTGGAGATTTTAGAAGAAAAAGCCTTGAGGAGCACTGAAGTGTCAGAGGCAATATGAATGTGCCAAGGAACATACAAACTCTTCCTTTTATCATCTTCTTTCCATGCTTTTTGGAGTTTGGGGGCAGATTGAGTGTATCCTGAGACCACACATGCTGCCAGTCAACATAGCTAGTGTGAGCTAAGATGCTAGGAAAGCAGTGGCAGGTGTGCTGAGGGCTGGTGTGAAACTCACAGGTTATCAGATGTAAGTTGTATGTGTGTTTGGAGTGAGAAAACTTATTGGGTGTGTGTTTTGGGGTCTGTGTGTGGGGCAGGGGGCCTGGAGGGGTGTATGTAGTAGAGAGAGCAGAGGCCCCTAAAGGGGTGTGAGGAAGTGGATCCCCCCAAGAGGAATACGTAGGGGAGGAAGATGCTGTTGAAGGGGGTGTACAGGAGTGTAGGGGCCACTGAGGGTGGGTTGAAGCGGGGCTGAGGGGTGTGGCGGCAGAGACCACTGTAAGAAGTAGGGGACAGTGGGGCAGGGCCACTGTGGGATATGGGGCCCTGCATGAGGTAGGGACTATGCTTGGGGGCTCAAGGCCTTGTGGGGGGCCCGAGTTACTCAACCCTTCATGTGGGAACCGCTCCCATTACTCTGCCTGACTGTATTGCCAAGCACATTTGTGCATGCACATTCACACATGGCATCCCCTGCCTCTAATCACCCTTCTCTCCTACTTTTTCCAGCCCCAAGCAGGTCCTTGAAGGCTGGAATTAGAGACCTGCCAGCCTGCAAGGGGAAACCCATAATTTCCCACTTCAAAGGGGAAAATCTGGGGTTTTCCTTTCCTTTAAAAGGGAAAACGCATGTTTTTTTTCCATGGGGAATGGAAAACCCAGATCCCTGCTTAGTAATAAGTGACATATATTAGGTGTGTTATCTCTAAGACTGAACAGAACACTGGACCAGGGTTCTCACATCTTTAGTAGGGCTCTAGCAGATGACAAGTAAATGACCTGGTGCTATCTGGCACACCCTTCCCACCAATATTATGTGTGTAAACCTCTGCACAAAACTTAGTCATGATTTCTAAAACTTTAAGCAAGTTCATCTTCCTTCTCCTTAAATTGCTGTCACTTGCTGAGAGTCACTTCTTCAAATATCTCACCATTAAAGTTAGTCTGATCCAAACTATGAATCAAAATGGTCCCATAGGGTTTATGTTATCAGTTGGAACAAATAAACACAATTAGAATTTCAAATGCTCTAATTCCAAGAATAAGTGCTTAGAAAGACTGTGCATGAGCTGTTCCTGGTGTGAGAAACAAACAAAAAGAAATATGCAAGCAAACAGGAAACAAAAATAGTGTTGTATGTCTGAATAATGTATGCATATAAAAACTCTGATGTGCGTTTACTGTATTCCATGACTTATTCAGTCACCTCTGTCACAGGATGGGGTCCCTAAGTATGGCCGTGTTACTCCTAAGGCCCCTCAACCGTGGCAAAGCAGGCTGATGGGCACCCTCTATTCTTGCCCGCCAGGTCTTGATCACGATTCTGATAGACCCTCTGAACCCAGTGGGTTCCCGGACCCCTCGTGGGTCCTGCTTCACAATAGATGTCACAGGACACCCCAGCCTTATAGGCTATATGTGTGGCTCCAAACCACCCCTTTACCATGCTCTAAGCCGCGCAGATGGTATTGCTGTTCTTTTTCCCAGGCCTTGCTAGAACTCAGCCCTTGTCCTCGCTGGGCTCTCCGCAGCCCTGTCTCTGCATCCCCTCAACGCTGGGCTTTTCACAGCCCTGTCTCTGCACCTTCTCTGGCTCTGTGGTTTGTGCACCCTGAATACCGCACCCTCTCTGGCGCCAGGGTCCCCACACTATAGTGGGGCCCCAATGAGGCCTCCTTCTTCCCCAGTAGTCTCTCCCAAACCACCGGTGTCATAAAACAACAACCAAACATAAGTTCCTGGGCTATAACATAATACAAACTGCAGAAGGTATGCTCTTCCCCTTTACTTTACCAGAAGGAGAACTTAGTCAGGCCCCTTCCCTTCACTTACTCTAGGAGGGCTCCGTTCAGAGAACTGAACTCCCTAGTCCCCTTTCTGGGGTTTATATGGGCCCAGGACCCTGTCCCTTCTGGCCAGCTGACTAGGTGCGGGTGCAGTCTAATTTCCTCATTTGCCGATTGCCATGGCAACCTGCACCTGCGTTCCTGTTTGGCTCTTTGGGCTCTCCCCAGGCCGTTTCTGCTCGTCTAGGAGCAGGCACCTACATGCCCTCTGACAATCTCTGTTACTGGTCCTCTCAGAAAAATTCCTTTTACCTCTTCTGAGAAATGTATTACTATTTGTTATATGTATAACTGCAGTAGGAAGGAGAAAGTATTTTATTGGTCATTATTGTATATGTGGGCATCTAATTCTGTTTTATGTAGACATGAGTCATGAACCCTATACTCCTTTATACACCATACAAAAGAAAACAGAGGAGTTCATATAATATGGAGTACTATAATCTATGTGTTCATATGTGTATATATGTGCATGTGTGTGAGTACTATAATGTGTATAAAAAGATCTGTGAAATGCCTGAATAGGAGTGGTACAATGTTTTGTTGTTGTCCTGGTTAAATAAATATAATGTGTCAGTCACAGTATGGTTCAACATTGCCAGCTATTCCAGTATTAGACATACTGTGGAATTCCATTGCCCAGTGAAGACAAGCATGAATTCTGCCTGAATGAGGCAGGATTTGTCTCTGAGCTCTTGGGCACATAGTGAGAACATGCTGAATGTGACCCCATTTCAGGGAATGCAACTCTGGCCAGTTTTTCCCTTGCAGAAGAGGGGTAAAACCGTAGTTCAACCTCATTTTCGACCCAAATAGAGTCGCATAGTTCCAGTCACTGTGCTCCCATTTATGTTGGAACTGCAACTGTGTGTCACCCTTTCATAAACAGATAGTAGGAGAAAAGGGTCAGAACAGATCTTGGTACCTACATAACATTTCATTCATAGAACACAGTATTTTTCAGTGTAAGCTATATGGTAGATGATTCATTGCTAAATGAATCAAACCGATTTCAGGTTTTTAAATAAACATTTCATTTAGATACAGTAAGATAGTCTGATTAGTAGAATTGTCTTGCTAAGATGTCCATTGTATGCTAAAATAGTTCATTTGAATCACTTGTTCCAAGGGGATTCTAATACTATATATTTGCCTTGTTAAATTCCAGTTAAGGGCTTTCAACAGATGTCTTAATTAGATGTCCCATTATTAGAAAGATTATTAGACAGATTAAATCCAGCTCTTATTTCTACTTTTAAACTGTACAGGAATCAAATAAGCGAATTGATTTGGAATGTGAAAACTCTATATTGTATGTCTCGTAACCAAAAAAGGGGATTCAGAAAAACAGGTCATAAATAATTCTATAGACACAGGAATCTAAGATGTTTTATTTAACAGATATCTAATGTGTTTGAATAACTAAACACAGTCTGATTTAATATTTTCTGTGACACTGAATATTGGATTCACAATGAAAGGTGTCCTCAGTTCTAAAATTAGCACACATAAATCATTAGTTCCCAGACCTTCTACATGTACATGGTTATTCATAGTCATATCATTATTATAATGCATTCAGCTGGCTCTGAAATTATTCTGTTGGAGTCAAACAGGGATTCTGTGATGGACTATTTTTTATGTATGCCTTAAGGTTTGCAGGCAGCCAGCTGACTAGGCTCTTAATGTTTTAGGAGCTGATAGTCACTTGAATTTGTTTATGAGACGGTCATGCGGGGCCTTGTCAAAAGCCTTGCTGAAGTCCAGATATGTTTCATTCGCAATTTTCCTTTATCAACTCAACTAGTTACTTTGTCAGAGAAAGAGATCAAGTTTGTCTAATGCAATTTGTTCTTACTAAATCCATGCTTACTAAATCCATGCTTACTAAATTCATGCTCAGCCCTCCCTCCTCATATGCAAATAAACTTCCTTTAGGATATGCTCCAGTGGCTTCCCAGATTAGGCTAACTGCTCTGAAGTTTCCTGGGTTCTCCTTTTTGCCCTTTTTAAAGAGGAGCACTATGTTGGCCCTTTTCCATTCCTCTGGTCCCCTGCCTATCCCCTATGACTTCAAGAATATTATTACAAAGGACTTAAGATCTCCAACAGTTTTTTTCAATACTCTGGAAAAATGTTCATCAGGCCCTGCTGACTTAAATTCATTCAGACCCATTGAAAGCTCTGACTGTCTCTTATTATCTCATCCCTCATCCTGTCCCCTTCTTCAGAGCTGGCCTTAAGGGTGGGCAGTATGGTTGACTGCGCGGAGCACCCAGGTCAAAGGAGTCCTAGTGGCATGGTGCAGGAAGAGGGTCAGGGCAGGATCACTGGTACAGCTCTGATTTACTATTCAGGTATCTGAGGGAGATGATTGTTAACACCTGTGAAGTCAAGAACAATGAGTCATTAATGGGCTGTTAACTCCCTTAGCTGCCTGAATAGTAATAAATACCAGAGTTGCACCTGTCTGGGGAGGGAGGGGCTTTTCAGCAGGAGCAGCAAGAGCAGGGTTAGAACCTAGATGTTCATTTTAATTTTCACTAGCTATGACCCTTGCAAGCATGTGTCAAGTTGTGCCAGCCGGTGCAAGTGTATGCAAGGGTGTCCCAGGATGCTTATTTTAGTTTTCACCAACTGTGAAACTTGGAAGGAAACAATTTTGCAAGTACCTAAGAAGAGGATGTCAGGAGTGCAGAACAAGAAACAAAAGGCTCAATTAAGGACTGCAATGAAGAAAGATGCATGTGCTATGAAACATTACTTGAAATCCATTAACAACAACCCAAGAAGTAGTATCAAGATGGTCACAGTAGAAACATCAGATGAAAAATGCATAGATGATCCATAATTCAAATTCTAAGAATCACCACAAGAGAAATAGAGACTCAAATGAAAGGGTTTGTTTGTTTGTTTGTTTTTTATCCAGGCCTGAATAATGACAATGCGATTAATGATAGAGGTTAAATGAATCCTACTATAGGCACTGGTAATGGCATTTCTGATCCTGCTTTATGGCCCAATAAAATGCCCAAAATTTGAGATCTGCTAGTTGTTAGACCCCGACTCCATGTGATGCCCAATGACTAGGGAGATGACGATCCAATTGCTCATGGGTCCTGTTACTCATTAGCCAGAGCAAGCAGGGAGCAAACACCAGTACACATTGCTCACAACAGCTTTAATCAGAATGGAGACAGCTGTGGGCCAGGTCCCCAAAAAGAAACAAATGCGAGACCTGCACTGAACATTAGTTCTTTTAACATTTTATACACCTTGATTCATGCTAATTAACATTCATTCCACCCTCACTCCTCCTTTTGTTCCACCCATTTCTCCTTTTATCTCAAGCTCCACCTCTGTTTACTGCTTACTTCATTAGCATGAAATTGCTTATGCATTTCATTCATTTATATGCCTCTCTGCTAAGAGCACATGCATAAGGCAATGAACCTGGCTTCTCCCGGTCACTGGCTGGTTCTTTCTGGTTTCTTGCTGGCTCCTTCTTCATCTCCAAGGTCTTACTTCTACTTTATCTTATAATGGCAGTTGGTGGGCTGCATCTTGTTCTTACACAATGGGGTCTAACACTACAACCCTATTAGAAAACTGCTTGCCTAAGCAGTTGCAATGTTATTTTTAATATATCATTCTGCCTTGTGGTCAGAAGCTTTTGCTGAGACACAGATTAAAGCCTTTATTCAGCTACAAATCCAGTGCTCCCCAAGATCCAAATAGTGTCACCCTAATACTAGTAACCAATGGTCCACCACAAATTCCATCAGAAATTCAACAATCATCACCCCTCCATCTGAATATCTCTTGAATACTCCAGCACCAACATCTCCTTTTTTAGACACAATGATAAGTATTCAGAATGGTAAAGTACACACCGTGTTATACAAGGAACTGGCAGACCAACATACATATTTATACAGGACCAGAAATCAACCTAAACACACCAAGCTGTAATATACAGACAAGACCTTGGATACCACTGAATGTGCACTGAAAACACCCAGGATTGCCATCTCACAAATCACAAAAAAGCTTTTGCCCAACAAGGACACTCCTCCAGAATGATAGAACACGTTTGAAAGAGCCACCTGGATACCATGTGAAGAATTGCGGCAGTACAGAAGAAGAATTCCCATGAATTGCATACCACTGGTTATGACATATTTCCCCTCCCTCAAACCTATATGGAAAATTCTCAAACCACTGCAACCCATACTAGAAGAAGACCCAATTCTTAAAGAGATCTTCACAGAACCACCCATCTTAGCCTTCATGCAAACTTTGAAACTAGCTAACCTCATCACAAGAAGCAAACTTCCTACAACACAAAACACACCAAATGGATCCAGACCATGCCCATGACAAGAAATGTAAAACCTGCCAACATATCTCCACCACTCCCGTGCTTACTACACCCCACAAAAGAGCCATCAGCATTCCTGGAGCTTATAGCTACACCTCCAGAATTGTAATATATCTCATCCAGTGCGCCAAATGCCCTGATGGAAAATACGTAGGAGAGACCAAACAACAACGGTGCACCAGAAAGAATGCTCACTGGAAATCTATTAAAGACAAGAATACACTGTTACTAGTAGGGGCCAGATTTCTCACAAAACAGCCACTCTCTCTCCAATCTCTCAGTTTTAATCCTCAAAGGGGATGTACAAAACATTTTTCATAGACAAGCCTATGAACTTCATTTCATCAACCTCCTGGATTTAAAAAAAATCATGGACTAAATATAGACATTGGATTTATGAGAGATTATAACCTGCCTAACATCCGCCTCCCCAGGTGCCTCTCCACTATTTACCAGCTACATTCATTCCCTGCTCCACCAAGCCTGTCTCTCACCCACTGACTCCTCAGTTTACATCTTCACTGACTGCCTTTCTTATGTTCATACCAGCCTCTGACTTCTTTACTATTCATCCCATCTAAGAAGAGCACACACCAACTGCAGAGGCTTCCTCAGCCTGACAAAGGGTATTATACCTGAAAGCTTGCTAAGAAGAATTTTTTCCAACTATATGAGTTGATCTAATCAGATTTAACCAAAGAACTGTGTCTGCCTATGAACACAGCTATAACCTACACCGCCCAAAACATGGATTGCACTCAGGATTCTGTTAATCATGCTTATATTTGTGTCAAGTAGCAAGTGGAGCTTCTCAAAGTTGAAGCTTCTAAAAACATTTGAGATTGACCATGGGAGACAACAGCTATAAATGCTGGCCATCCTGTCTATTGAGAATTCTGTGGTTCAAAATACAGACTTATCACTAGCAATACCAGAATTTGTGACAGTAAAAGCACGCAGAGTCATCTTCTGAGTCTTGGAATCTTGGTGAATAAAGTATGTTATTTGTTAATGTTATTTATTATTTTAGTCTTTCATGTAATTTTTAGTTCATTTGTCACAGTAATGTTATTCTTTATGACATATCATTTATTTGAATAAAATTAGATTGAATTGAGTTCTGTGTCATTTGTTCTTGTATATTTTTTATTAAATTATTTTAAAAAAAACCTTTTGAGATTACACCTTTATTTCCAAAATGGAAGCAGGGGGGACAAAGGGGAGCAAAATACGGGTTGGCCCAGGGCACAATTTTCCCTAAGGCTGACTCTGCCCTTCCTTATTCAAATAATCATTATTATATGTTTGGCTGCAGCTTAATTTTTTTGGTAAAGATTGAGGCAAAGCTGTTGTTGACTAGCTTCACCTTTTTTGCATATTCTCTTAAGAGTTCCCCCTGGCTCATTAACAGCAGATGCCACAGCTTCCTTGGTCTTCCTTTTTTGGCCAAAATACTTGTAAAATCTCTTCTTGTTGTCTTCTTTAACCTCCCTTATCAGGTTGTCATGTGGGGTCAGGCCAACTCTAAGGATCTCAATATTGCACTGTTAGACAGGAGGGTGTGACACAATTGCACATATACAAGCACACACAAATCAATTAGGTACATATACACACACACACACTATCAGCTCAGGCGCATACACATACTCAGGCCAAACCAGTGTAGGCACATGCATACTTATCGCCAATACAAGCACGTACACTATATACCCCAAAAGTTAGACACAGATCACTAATTCATATATCATGTACACAATGCCATATACACACACACACACACACACACACATGTGTGCGTGCACGCACACTAGCAACTCAGATACACACATGTTCAAAATAACCAGTCTAGGTTCATGCACGCATTTCAGCAGTTTACACACTACACACATCACATTTAGACAGAGTCATTTACCAGTTACCAACACCTGCACATCCAATACACATACTTGGATTACTAAATCATATATCACACACACACAGAATGATATCTATATATGTATGTATTAACTAATTCACACACAGACCACCCACCTACACATACACACAGATGAGTTCCTAAGTTGGGTGTTGTGATGTGTATGTATGCATGAGCTTGGTGTACTTGGGATACCTGGGGAAAGTTTAAGGTAGGAAAGTAAAAGTGTAAGGAATTAAAGTTACCAGGGGAAGGATTAGAACCAGTAGACTGCAGCGGTCTGGGCTGAAGAATTGAGGCTCAGGGGTAACTTTAGGTTAATTGATCTTAATTGATTAAAAGACAATGCCCAAAGCCTGCAGAAAAAAGAAGCATGCTGGCACAGAGTCTGGGACTGGAGCCAGAGCTGCAGAGGAGCTGAAAAGGTAGGTGCTAGAGAGGGAAAGTCGGACTAAGGGAAAGTGTGAATGTTAAAGAGGGGCTCTGGGTATGGGGGAGCTAGAGGATCGTTTCAGGACAGCTAGAGAAGTCTGGAAAGCTGCAGGAGGGGAAGCCTAAAAACAGAGAGATGGACTGCAGAAAATCACAGAAAAAGCAGCAGGAGAGACTGAAAGACGGAAGGGGCAGCAGGAAAACAGAGAAAGGCAGCAGAAAGTCATAGGGACAAGGCAGTAGGAGCATGGGAAGCATGGGGTCAGGAGAAAATCCCAGGAAAAGTGGCAGAAGAGACTGAGGGGCAGTGGGAAAGCAAAGAAAGGCAACAGAAAGTCACAGGGAAAAGGCAGTAGGAGCGTGGGAAGCAGGGGGACAGCAGAAAATCACAAGAAAAGTCAGAGAAGAGACTGAGGCAGCAGGGGCAGCGGGAAAGCAGAGATGGGCTGCAGAAAGTCACAGGGAAAAGGCAGTAGAAATTGAGAGGAGATCAGGAAACTAGTGGAGAGAGGTGGGGGCTGGAATAAAAGAGAGAGAGAGAAAGGAATTTAAGATAAGAAAGGGACTGGGATTCAGTAAAACATGACCCAACTTGGGGTTGCAAATGACAGTGGTTTTATTGAACAGGGGAGATGGTGATACAATGCCAAATTGTTTCCCTTGCACTCACTCCCACCCACACACAATGGCAGCAGGGGCTGCCAAGCCCCTGCCAAGCAGAGGCTTCGTGCAGGGGCTCCTCTCCAGAAGGAGAGAGAGAGATGGAGACAGAGAGAAAGTCCAAATTGTAGGAGGAGTTGTGCAGGTAATATCTACCTTTCCAGGCTAGAAGGGGTTCTTGTCCAGTAGGTGTTGTCCAGAGGGGGGTCGCCGGCAAGGCCTCTGGGTGGATAGGTGGTATGGCATGATGCTGGCCCAGATGGAAATGGCATTCACACTGGGTCTGTCTTCACTGCCCCTTTTTCTAGGGCAGACCTTGTGCGACCCTAGTGACAGGAGGCATGCCCAGGCAAGGGTCAGCCTCTGGCATACTGAGCATGTGTGCTCCATGCAGGGATGTACAGTTTCAGGTGTCTGTAATGGTGAGACTTACTGGTTTTTCAGGGTCCTTTGTCTTTCAAATGCTGGTCTTGTCTCTGTTCCTGGTTGAGGTCTGTAGTTCCTGGGTGAATCAATGCGAGGTGATGGCCCAGTCATTACAGGCCATTCAATAGAGGCCTGCTACTATTGTATTTCAATCATTTCCAATCACACTCATTCATCGGGGAATCAGTTCACATGGGAGGGGTGCGTGACTCATACAGTTGCAACATGGGATGTCCAGGCAGAGGACAGAAGATGGAGGCTTGACATATAAAATAGAAACTTGACATGACTTTGGTTCACTTACAAACACAGGCCTAAACTATACACTATCCATATGAAACAATAAAAATCAGTATGAAAATGAAAATAATACAATATACAACAGTAAAAATTAATACAAACCTGATAATTATACAATATACAAGAGTGGATATCCAAAACCAAAATTTTCTACCAGAATAAAAATGTTTAGAGCTTATCCTACATCTTAGCTTACTTATACTTATCTATAGGGAAAAGAGAGGGAGAGAAAAAGTCAGAAATGATTGGGGGTGAAGAGAGAATGCATTTTAAAATACATAAATACATTAAAAAAAGAAACTGTGGGTTTTGATCTTCATTGTTTACTTTTGCCTTCCTGATTTTTGTCCTTGCGGGTTCTGGCTATTTCCTGGTAAGCTTTCTTGGTGATACATGTGCAACAAGGCTACTCCAGTGCACTATAATTATAGCATGCCAGAGCAAACTCAGAGTCTGCTGGAGTGTAGTAATTACCATGCTCCAGCAGATTCCAGTGTCACATTACATTAGTGTCCCCACAACGAAAAATAGTGGTGGGGCTGCTTTACATTCATAGATTTATAGATTGTAAGGCTGGAAGGGACCTTGGAAGATCATCAGGTCCAATCACCTTTCCACCAAACAGGAAAGATAACTTGGGTTCAGGTGACCCCAGCAGAGTGACTGTCTAGTCTCTTCTAGAAGATTTCCAGGGTAGATAGTTGCACCACCTCTGGAGGGAGCTTAAGCCATAGTCTGAACACACTGACTGTGAAGAAGTTTTTCCTAATGTTGAGCCTGAATTGATCTTCCAGGAGTTTGCGGCCATTACTCGTGGTTTTCTCCTTGGGTTCCCTGGTGAACAATTGCTCATCATGGTGCTCACCCTGGTGATCAGTTGGTCATTGTTCAACAAGCTTTAATTAAAGGGCCCTGCACTTTTCAGTGTGCCCCAAATTTTTTACTGTGGGGACTCTGATACATGAGATGCTTTGGATGTTTTAATTAGAGTGGCTCTGGCATCCGCTCTAATTAAAGCGCAAATCCTGGAGCATGAAAGTTAGAATCATAATGAGGCACAGGCAATCCTCGTACTTACAACACAATTGGTTCTTGAAAACTGCATCTCAAGTCAAAACGTTGTAACTCAGAACAGATTTTTACCATAGGAACAATGTTATAAAGGGGGGATTAGTTCCTTAACCAAGGTGCGATACCCTATTTTCACCAAAAATTAATCCAGAATTTTGTACTCAATCAATTATTGATGAACAATATAGCTTCATTAATGTATTTATATTGTAAATAGCAATCATATTGATTTGGAAGGACTTCTTTGAGGTGACTTTGCCAGACTTTTTGAAGGGCTTTTGGCTGGAGTCTTCTAGATAGCAGGAATTCTTAGCAAGCAGATGGTTTTCCCTTCATAGGATACCTTCTCTTTTAATGCATGCTTTAGGTCTACTTGCTTGTAAAAAGTCCCAAAACTTTTTGACGAGCAGTTCTGTAACTCCTATTGCTTTTATTTATCTATTTAAATACTTAGTTATTAGATTTTTGGTCTTGTTTTACCAGTGAAGGTAAAATAAGCAAGCTCTTGGAGCAAGGCTCCAACTTATTCATGAAGAAAATGAAGGGAAATTCTCTTCTTGCTTATAGAAGGAGAGTCTTACTCCCTGATAATGTAAATGCTTAAGATATGCTTTCCTGTATAGTAAAATCATCATATTTCATTCCTCTTCTATTTGGCCATCATTTTACACCTAGTAAAAGACCATATGTAGCAAATCCATTCAGGTTTTAAAGTGTATTTGCTTTCCTCTGTACCGAAGACACTCGGTTTTGTTTCTGAAAGTAAACATCTCCACAAACCTGCCAGCTTCCCTATTGTTTCTCTTATGATAGTCAGACTGATAAAAATTAGACCTCTGTCAACCTGACTGTTATTCAGGGTGCACCTCATGCTGTACTGTAGGTATTCTAAAGCAATTTTCAATATATACATAGTCCTCAGATAAGTTGAGTTCCAGGGCCTTGGCAATAAGTTTCCTTGCAAAGAGGGTCAGATTTGTTGATCCTTCTTTGGCAGCAGCCCAATCAAGCTAATAGTTCATGACTGAATTTAGCTTTCAGCCAACCTCACAGACATGTCTAGAATGAGTATCACCAGAGTTTCCCAGCTGTCCCACGAGATTTTATATACTAAAAATGTATTATGTCCTTGATAAAACTAACTGAATTTTCCCTGTTGTAAACAATAAAATGCCACCACCATGCTAAATCATGTTTTCTGTCTTACTATGCACACCAAAATTCTCAGCCCTTACTCTTGCCAATATATGATGATAGCAAACATATGTAACAAATGATCAAACAAAAATGTAAGAGACATCATATTGGGTAAGACTCCAGGTCCATCTAGCCCAGTGTTCTGTATCTCACCAGCCCCTCTAATTCTTATATTTATGCCATGCTTAATATGGTAATTATAGTATAAATGGCAAGCACACTATAAGTGCACCCAACGTAAGGTGCCATAAAATGGCAAACCAACCATAAAATGTTCCACATTATAATGTTATTGTGGGTGATATGTTTGGAACCTTCAGTTGAACATGCAAACAGTTCTGGACCTGGGCCAACAATCAGCTGAATATCGACTTTGGCCAGGGGTCTTAACCAGCCACGTTATGGTTAGGAGCTGAGGCCAACAATCATCTGAATCTTAGCCTTGGAACCACAGACAACAACCAGTTGATTGTTGGCCCCATTCTCAGCCGTGCAAGCACCTGGCTTTCAAATTGGTGGTGCAGGGGGAGCCCAGGATAATGATACTGGTTCCCTCCTATACTGGGAAATAGAAAGGGTACAATTGGGATCAGATAATGTCTGCCTTTAAATGAATGAGTGTCAAGGGCCAGGGTGACATAAAGTAGATGTGAAAGGGAAGAGTATTTATGTAGGGTTTGTACAGACTCAGCTGTCTACTGCCTCTCTTCCTTTGAAGCTTCCAGCATTTAGAGGCATAGGGAGCCCAAATGTCAGGATTAGGTCAGTCTAAATGCCTGGCTGTTCAGGTCGTTAGAGAGCTTATATCACCCAAACAATGGTGTGCCCAATTTAAGTTAGTGTACCTCTTGAGGTGAACTTAGATTGAGATTTGGATAACTTGTTTTACCAAACACTTGTACACATGCATGGTGCAGCCCCAGGGTTGGGGTAGCCCAGCCAAGCCACAGGACTATACCATTCCAAAGTGACGGTGGATCCACCAGCCCCCTCATTGACATGCTAGCCCCACTGATCCTGCCTGCCCCTCCCTGCACCCTGAGTTAGTTACCTTGGGTTTTCATCATGGCTTCAAGGAGCAGTGAATGTGCCACTCCCAAGCTATGTTTAGGCAATTTAAAGCAATGGCCTGGAATTGTAATAGCACCTAATTCTGACAGCTTGGGAGAGATGGCAACATATTCACTAGTTGTTACAGAGCAAATTTAGTGTGGACTAGATTTCCAGGCAAATTACTTTGTAATAATAATGTGTCTCTACAGCCAAAGACTCATAATGTGAGGTAAATCTAATCTCATGCTATCTGGACAATCCACCCATGTAAAATATATGTAACCTATACATTCGCAGTTACGTAAGCAACTATTTACTAGGCAGATACAAAGTCCTGAGCATTGTCTTCCAGAATTATTTTTTTTGTTTAAGGCAGACAGCTGAGTTTCAGTATTCCTGTGTGTTGTTTTAGGATGGAAAAAGAGTTTGGTTAAGAACAGTTACTACAGAGAAGATCACCATAACAATTCTGCTGTTACACATTGCTCCTGTAAGGTTGTATGCCTGAGAGAATGATACTAGAATTATTTATATTTAGAAGCATGGGCTGTAGCCCGGTTTTCATCAGAATTGCCCTTATGCATCTCTAAGATAACTTAAACGTAAATTAGGGGGACTAATGTTTGGTTGCTTAGAAGATGTGTAAGTGTTGACAGTGGGGGCACAACTCTACATCAGGACTGCCATCCCTGTTGATGGTGGGCACTGACTCCCCCTGGGCTGCAGCCCCACATCCTTGTACCCTCCCTGCATCATCTGACCCCAGCACTCTTTCCTGCCCAGGGGAGGGGGTCGAACTCCGACCCTAATATCTATGGAACTATGAATCCTGCCAGTGACACAGAAATCGGGGGTGGGAAGGGACATGTGCCCTTCTATGATCTCCCCACACATAACGTATGTTTGGTTGTCTTCTCAGGGAAGAAGTTTGGGGACATACTCAACAGGAGCATTCACAGATGGAAAAAGCAGATGGTAGAAATCCAGTGCTATACCTTGAACTCTTGGCCCATGGTTTACTCTTTACCTTAAGGTAAAGTTATTTAGAACCTGTCTGTCTCCTTCTCCACCTCGTTGCCTGCAGAATATCAGTCAGCTAAGTGTCATATGCACCAAAATGTCTAAGACACTGAAGAAGTATGACAACTTTTTGGGGTGGCACAATTCCATTATTTTTCAGAAACCATTGTCAAAATAAATGAAAGTTGGGAGAACAAACACCTCTCAGTCTAGTTTTTCAAGAGGAAATAAAAGGTTCCAACACTCTAAGGTATATAGGGCAACTACCACAGGGGTTTGTGCAAAACAGCTTTTCTTTTTAACAAAGAGTGGAACTAGTATTATGTACCTTTAAGATGTTTAATACATGCTTCTTTTTGACCCTGTGAAAATCTTGAAAAGAACATTTTACTCAGCATGGAACGCTACTGTCCAAATTCCTGTAGTTCCCAGTTTGATTCCATACTTTCTGCTTGAAAATATATAGTAATGAGTAGAATGGATGCAGAGGCCTTGCTGACCCAATGTTCTGTGACTCTGTTACCTTCGACAAGAGTTATATGAGTAATCCTTTAAAGAATTGGCGCATTATTATCTATTTACTACTGACAAAATGGCACATCTATTAAGATAATGCCAGAAAAGTCTCTGGAAGATACCGCTATGACAGAAATTGTAATTGTTTACAATATCTTCTTTGGGAGAGACCAGTTTCCATCTCTATGGGAACCAGTTCATAATATGTTGAATCTGAGCCTTCACAGAAAGAGATATTTGCAAGCAATCCGATTTTACTGGCAGCTTTCCAGAAGATGACTAGAGTTTGCATTAACTGCTTCTTACAAGGTGTTAATTCTGCTTGCACTGGATCAATTACTGTAAACCTTGAGCATGAATACATTAGTCTGGTCAGGA
The DNA here is from genome assembly GCA_030014935.1 of Caiman crocodilus. Lineage (NCBI taxonomy): Eukaryota > Metazoa > Chordata > Crocodylia > Alligatoridae > Caiman > Caiman crocodilus. The sequence goes on along the minus strand of JAGPOW010001327.1, from coordinate 28,179,426 downwards.
CTGAGTTTTTTTCATGTGATGGAACAAGTCTTCCATTCCTCCATTTATGCAAACACTAAAACAGACATGAAGCTACTAGTGCAATAGCCTGGAAAGTCTGTCAGGGGAAAAAACATAAAACTTACTGAGAAAGGAAGATTTTTTTTCCACCAAGTCAGTCATTTTCATTAAAAAAAAAAAGTTAAGTCTAGATTTCTGTTTCTATTCTGACACATTTGCAGTATTTATTTCTGAGTGCTTGAGTAACTGTTAATCCTTAGAATAATCACTTTTATAGTGTCATATAAGCAGTGAATAGTTTTTTTCATTAGTACCAAAAGCTTTTAAAAAACAAAATAGTCTTTAGAGTCTTTTTAAATATCCCTTTTAATTGTTGTTAACATCCTGTGTCTCTACTTTAAAATAACCACTTGCTGCTCTGCACCTATGTGATAGTAACATGTGCACCATTGAGAATATGAGCAGTAGGGATAGAGGCTGTGATTTAAGGTATACATTGTGAAGATTCAGGGAC
>JAGPOW010001327.1:28145799-28178812 GCA_030014935.1 Caiman crocodilus | reverse complement strand
AGGTATATGACACTAGAGGGCTCTCTCATGTAGTTAGACAAATGCATCATGGGTGCATCTACACCTGAGGTTTACTATGGAGTTAATTAGCTCCACAGTAAAATGTCACTGTCTACACATGCACCTGCATTAGAGCACAGTAAATTAATTAACTCTGCTGTAGAATAATACTGCCTCCAATTAGTACTATCCTACAACAGTGTAATTATGTGCACCAAAACACACATGTAGACTGAGTGGGGCTGGCTGTGGCATAAGAGTGCTATAGTGTGGAGGCTGCCAGCTGGCTAGCCCCACACTGTAGCATAATAGTGCCCTCTGCAGTACAGTGAACCAGGGAAGAGCAACCCCAGCTGGCAGGCTGATCCCCAGGCCGCCTGCCAGTCCTGGACTGCTCTGCCATGGTTCAATGTTTTGTGGTCTTGGGTGCACATGTAAACACTGCACCCAGGAAAAATAAACTCTAGCACAAACTGATTAGTACCTAATAAGTACTAATGGCTGGAAGTTGAAGTTAGAGAAAAATCCGAACTGGATAAATGATATCTTATTTTTTGCAACAAGAATAATTAAATGTTGGAGCAGACTGTTAGTGGACTGTGGTATAATCTCAGTGACTTGAAATCTCTGACTCAGCACTACATCTCTCAGTGCAAGACATGGTACACTTCAACAGTAAGTTTCTAGGCTATATTCAGGAATCATGGGATAAAATCTTATGGCCTGTATTATGTATGCTGTTATGCAGCTCCATGTTCATAATGCTCCCTTCTGGCAGTACTGTTTGGGACATTTATGGCTTCTTACATATTCTAATTCTGTCAGAAATCCTATGGAGAAGGCTTATTAGTTTTTTCTTTTTCTTTCTAAAAATAATCTTAGCTGTTTAACTAATGCCTTTCAATTTAAACTAAATGCTGGATCCTATATAATAGCCATGTTGTCACATGCCAAAGTAGGAGCTGGAATGCATGGCTGTTCACTTATAGCTCTATTATTCCAAGAATTTGGAGTAAATCAGCAGTTTGTGGTGATATACATATATTTGATAGTTCAGCAATTCTTTAGTTAAAGGTTTCAGACTATTGAAATACTAACTGAATTGTTTTGAGGTACAATATATAAAAGATTCTCTAAAAACTAAATTGAGTGTTTCAAAATATTGCCTTTATTGCTGAGACATAGTAATTACACACATACCCCCAAGGCACTTAGGAACATGACAATGAGAATCTGAACGCACATTAAAGAGAATGTTGTGATAGTGACAATTTGAATTGTATTCAGATTCCAAAACAGTAGTTTCTAAAATGCTATACTATTCATTGCTGTAAAAAAATATGAAGTAGTTATCCTGTAAAGTCTTAAAATGTACTGCCTATGGTAAAAATGCCACCTCTTGACATTATACATCCTGTCTCTAAATACCATTTCATGTCAGGACCCTACTGCTGCACATTCCAAACTATAAAGCATAGTGCTCAGAGCTCTAAGAGATTTTGTAATGCAGAATTAGACTGGAGTTTCAGATGCCCAGACTGAACTTAATATCACCAAGTTATTCAATGCCAGAAAGGCTATAACAACTGGAGAAAATATCAGCTTCTTATAGGAGCATGACTTGAATCATGTTACACCCATTTTCTGAGATTTGCCTCTAGTAATAGATAAACACTGTATGTTATGTGTGATAAGATCACTGAGAAACAGCTAGGACCAATGATAAGACTTATTAGTTATTGTTTAACATGTCATTTTTATTTATGTTACATTGGTATCTAAGAATCCTAGTCAAGGATTAGAAACCCATTGTTTTGGTACTACACATGCAAAGTAACAGTCAGCCTAGCCTTTGCTACAAAGAGTTCACAACCTAATCACAGGAAGAAAACCAAGCCAGTATTTTGTCATTGCATAAGAGAGTAACAATGCATAACCATGTTGTGTGATACCTGAGCCTCCTCTACATGTTACCTTTAAGACATGATTAACCAATTAATCCCACTTTAAAATGTAACCCAGTTACACATTCAACCAATTCATGGCATGATAGAATAAGCATTAAGAAACAAAGTTATTCTTCAAAAAATGTGTAATAACTCTGTAGCTTGTTCTAATCATGCTATTAATTGAACGTGTGGTTAAGTGCTCCCTTGTGGCTAGAGTCGCATCAACTGAGGGGCTCCCTGCCACAGGGGTGCACCACCCACTGCCACCCTGCAGATGACAAGGCTAGCAGTGGTGGCAGCATTCCCTGAGCTGCCCCCCTCTGAGCCTCATCAGCTTCAGGGCTTGCAGGGGGACAATGCTGCCCCCACACTATGAGCCTTGCAAGTTACAAGGCAGTGCCAGGAACACTGCTGTCACTGTGAGCATTGTTGGCTGCGGGACTCACAGTGAGCCAGCAGCATTAGCTGTTTTAGGCTCACAGCATAGGTAGCATTGTCAGCTGTATGGATTTTGGCATTCAGAATGCTGCCTCTGCTATGAGCCTCATCAATTGCGGGGCTCGTAGCAGTGACGCATTCTTCCCTCTGCACCTGCTGTGAGCTGTGCAGCCATTGATGCTGCCTCCATGGCAAAGCATGATCGCAGAGATAGGCATGATGGGATCTAAAGTGAAATCCCACATTGTGCCTCCTGCCATGCATGTGTGGCACTGCAGAAGGCATGATTGTATGAATTGTACATTAGATTCCATTATGCCTTTGCCCTTGGAAGGTTTAATCCATAAGGATGTGGGAAGAATTTCTTTCAAGAGGACAATCAACTGAAAGACAATGAAACATTTATGCACCACAATGCTATCATCAATCTGTTATTTTAAAACCATTTTGTACATGTTTTAGGAAAGTCTTTTTATTTAAAAGAAATTTCTAAAGTTTTTTCCTTGAAGTTTTTCTGGGTATCATTTATAGTTTTTAGTAGGAAAAAAGTATGCTCCCATAAAATTCTATACAACAGATTAAAAATCTTATTCTTATATAAAAACATTATTCTTAAGGGTAAAAAATATATTCTTATATACTTACTTCTATAACTTGTGATTTTTTCTCTAAATTTTGTCTACTAAATTCTATCATTACATTTCTTCTACAAGAATAAGTTTCTTAAGCTAATGGTATAGATAAGAGGTTCCCAACCACTAGGCCGCAGCCCAGCATTGGGCTACAAAAGATTGGCTGCTGGGTCATGGCATGAGCCCCCTGCTCAGACCCCCATCTGTTGGTCTGGGTGAGTGGTTTCCTCCACCAGCAGGCACATGCAGAGTTAAAGCTGGGGGGTGGAGCAACCCCAGGAGGGAGGCAGCTGGCTTCATACTCCCCATCCTGCTCCTGTGCCAGTTCACAGGAAAAAAGAGCTAAGGAACCACTGGTATAGATGTTTAACTAGTAGAGATGTTTAAGGCCAAAGTCTAAGAACACTTAAATGCATTTAACCTCAGTGTTTGTTTATAGCACTATCCATAATAGTGTTGTAATTTTGAAAACCTGCTGGTTTCTTGGAAGATCCTGGGCATTAAAGACATCACTGGTCCATCTTGGACTAATATATTTTGGTCTTTTGATCAGTATAATTTTGAGACTGGGGAAGGTAGATCCAGATATTTAACCTTGACCTGCTATCTGAACTTCTCTCACTTTGCTGTAGGAAAAGCAATGATGTCACTGCAAGAGCAATCTATACCATTCCTACCTGAGTCTGAAAACAGGAACAATGTTAGCATTTATGGAAGGTGGAAAGGTAGAACTCCACCAGCTCATGTAGTTTAAAATGAATATCTGAATTTCATAGAAGATGTAACTTGCACATTTCTTTCAGGCTCCTGTACAGCTTTAAATTCCACAGACATAGAGGTCTCTGTATATTTTGCAGACTATTTAGTCAGGAGCTGAACTGAAAAAGTTCAAGGACTTTATGACCTTCTGAAGTTCAACTCAGTAATTTCACTCCTCCTCCTCTTCCAATTAGGAAGAGGGATATCAGTAGGTTTTCTGCTTTCCAACCACCTGGGATTGAATATGTGCACAATGGCCCTTATTTTATCCTTACTCCCTTTTCCTTACACCACCATATTGCCTGTGCTTTGCTCCAGGTTTTACCAAATTTTGTGTGCACCAGAATAATAAACAATGGTCATCTATCCTTTGATATAATTATTGGTTCTATGTAGACATATGTATTATTAGGGGGGTGTGAAGCGGACCCTATTCAATTCAGATTCGGCCCAAATCAGGGGCAGTGATTTGATTAATTGATTTGAATTACTGTCCCTGATTTGATTTGGCCAAATCTGAATTTGAAAATTCAATGCTGATTCAGAGAATTAGTGATTTGGACATAGACATAGTTTTACAAGTTTTCTCTACATACCTTGAGATACTAGGCATGGCCTGTAAACACTGTGATGCTGGGGCAGATGGAGCATCCCACAGGAGTGCTGGGGCAGGGGGGTCCATGTGCTTGGTGGTGAACCTGGAAGTGGACCAGAAGTATTTCTGGTCCACTTCCAGGTCCACCAGGGAGCTCGCTGGGGGGTCCCTCCAGCTGCCCCCCAGCTCAGCAAAAGTGTGGTTTTCCTTAGACCCAACACTGGCTGAGCTACATTTAGCCACCCAACTCCCACTGACTCAAAATGGCCCTCTGGCACCCACAGGCCTGCCAACCCCTGCTGCAAACCTTACGGTCCCCCCGCAGACCCATTAGCCCCTTCCAATCCTGCTTGCCCCATGCCTACCCTGAGTTTCTTACACTGAGTTGCTGGAATGGCTCCTAGCACTAGAAAACATCTGCACATGGTGCTCCTAGTGTACAATTAAGTGGCTTAAAAACTGCATAATTCACTGGGGGTAGTGAATGTCTGCATATGCCCCAAAATGGTCAGTTTGGCATTCTAAATATAATAAATTTATGAAGCTATTAGTTAAATACCACAGATATTAGAATGTTGTAACACTGATTAGAATATAGAATCTAGTATTTAATTAATTAACAATGCATTAGAGCAGGGTGTCAGCATTGGTACCCATTTTATATATTATAATTAAAAATCTAGATAGATATGTCAATACAGCTGGATTAACATTTGCTGAGGACATGAAAAACAGAGAGTTAACAAACCCAAAAGAGGCCAAACTCAAACTGCAAAATCACCAAGAAGGATTAGAAGAGATGGGATCAGATGGCTGTATGGGATGATTACAGAGTCAGCATTGCATCAATAGAATGTCATACAGCCAGAGAGGGGAAATAAACAGTACAGACTGAAATTGGAGGGCACCTTATCAGCCAACCATTGATTCTGATACATAACTAGGAGATAGCAGAAAAGGTATGAACTCATCTCATTGAGAAAAACAGCCAGTGCTATTTTCAGATGCAGCATGATTAGAACTGCCAGTGATTCTTATCTTCAGTTTGCTTAACCTTTTCCATTATAAAGGATTCTTGTAGTATTTTTAAAGAGGTACAACAACTTCACTGCTGTAAAAAACAGCAAGCAGGAATTGCATTCAAATTTGACCAAGCTGCAGGCTGCTGAAAATGTATCATTTAGTATATGTGCATCTTCATTGTGGTGATGCTTTCAAACCCCTAAACATAATACAGGGGTCTTAATGATTCACTTCCGCATATATATGTACCTCATCAAACTATCCAAAATGAAGAGTGGAGACCAAAGAGAAAGTGAATCACAATTCTGAAGGAAAAACTGAGCTAGAGGCACCATTGATGAACAGATGTATAGGGAGATTTAAAAGTGCCTTCTGTTGGGAAACATCTCCAAATTTCTCCAGGGCTAAGCTTAGTCTGATGTTAATACAGTCTCTTAGAAAGTATTTTATTGGCCTGGAAAATAAATGATTTTTGTCTAAATGAGTAAGAAGTATTTAGAAAAGAAACCATTTCTACCAGAGCAAAGTCACCTAAATGAGCCCTTCAAATAGTTGATGAAATCTTAACTAGGATCGTCTTCTGGGTGTCCTGTATAGCACATCCCAGGGGCAGTGGTTCCAAAACTTGTGGATCATTTGGTATAATATGAAACTGTGCATAACCTTGGGTGTATCTCTATGATTGTTCATGTGCAGGGGTGCACATTCCCATGGGACAAATAGCAGCAGCACATATTTGTGTATTTGTGTTGCTGCTACTTGTCCCTATGCACACCCCTGCACACATGTTGTGGTGCATGGCAAAGGAACCTGAGTGGCGGTGCAGGGGGACTGGGGTCAACACCTGTGCTGTCTTACCTGGGAGCCTCCCAGGGCAGCAGCAATGCTGAGCTGGCCATGCAGAGCCTGGTCGGCAGCCAGAGAGTGGCTCTGGCTGGCCAGGCCCCATGCAGCTGCCACATGCTGCCTTTTTTAGCAGCAGCTTCAGCTTTTTTTCTTTTTTTTTTTACACCAGGGTCTTTCAGTGTCCCAAACCCTGCCTATTGCAAGTTAACAGCATGGTGCATGGGTGCACATGTGCTGCATGCAATTTGCAGTACCTCGCATGACTGAGGCTGCATACTAAATGTGCATGCTTATGGGGATGTGTCCCTTAGTTATGTGCTTCCTATTTATTTTAAGAGAGACCTGAGTACTGAATATTACTTTAAGTTGAAAAAGAAGGATAGTGGAGCATAAAAACATCTTAAGAGAATTCCTATATTTTCCAGAGGATTCCTCTACCCAGAGCTCTTCCTGTGGCCAGGAACAGTAGCAGTAATGGCCCAATGAATTGGTACAACATAGCCACAAAACAGAAATATTATGTTATGTTGTTCATTTAATCAGTTATGCCATTTATAGTAAGTAGGAAAATGTAGTAATAGCTGCACTCTGCCTTCTGATAGGTGGGGAAGAATATATTTCAACAACACCCTGTTGTGCCTCAGAACAAAGCCTTTTTGCTCAGACTTTTCTAAAGAAGCCAGTATTCATTTGCAGAGTAAAGTCTTGTAGTATACAGGACATCCAGCTGGAAAACCTAAGTGGTCAGTTTTGACTCGATATTAAATGTTTCTATAACATCAACACCGACAGGATATGTAATCTCAGTGAGAAGTGGGCCATCTAAAAGCAAATGGAACTTTTGTTTCAATGAAAAAACACAGAAAAAACAAATGTGTCAATGACAATTTGGTAGCACAAGCATAAACGAATATTAAATAGGGGCCCTGTTATCAGTGTGGTATAACATAAAACAAGTATATGATGCTTGTAATGAATACCTGCAAATTCAGACTGAAGTAATGAGCACATTTAATACACCTGAATAGCTGCGTATTGGGATTTGATTTTGTGTATAATTTCATCATTGTTTATAAGTACTGTGTTAGCTGTGCCATATATGCAGCATGTATCAGGACAGAGTGCACCCTACCTCACAATCTCAACACTGTACAGGTAGGAAAAAGTGTGGTTTCGTCTAAAGACTCTCCCTTCCTTTGGGGTCAGGAACCATGGAAGAAGCCGAGTTAATAAAATGGCCATTGAAGTCAGGAAAGCCATTAGCATCAGAGCAGGGTATAAAAGTCCTGTATTTTTGGACAGATTTTTGCTCCCAATTCTAAATTAACTCCTGACTAAAGACAATAGAGTAATCTGCCATGGGATATGTACTTTGGATATTCAGCCAAAGTGCTTTCTGCTGCCCCCTTCTGAGAGCTGTGTAGTTCAGGGACTCATTTCCTAGTAGATGGCTAAAAGACCCAGGAAGAACCTGGGTAATGGGTATGGGGTTTGGTACGGCAAGGAGGGAACTTTTACTCTATCTCTTCATCCCTCATACAAGTGGAAAACACTGGGCTTTAATTAGAGTTGTGGAAACAGGTGTTGAAGGGTTATCAGGGCTGCCAGCAACTCTCCATCAGGTGGAAATAATTAAGGAATGGCCTACACTACATGAATTACCACCAGATAGATCCCAGATGACTTACATTTAATAAAATTGTGTCTTGTCTTTTTTGCTGTCTCAAACAGTTAGGTCACTGAACTCTTAGTGGTTGTTCCTAGTTGGCCTTGGATGCTCAAAAAATATTTTTGGGTGAAGCTAGTGTTGAACTGGTTTGAAAATAAGAGGTGAAATCAGTGCCCCCCTTTCAGCTGCACCCAATGGAAACTTGTCATTGTTGGATGTATCTATATGCGTACTTTAATGTGCATTAACTTACTTTAATGTTCATTAAAGCATCACAAAAAACCTTTGCTCATTCACTGATGCTCATTAAAATAAGAAAATGCACTTTTTTCCCCTAGTACCTCACAATGGAGGTACTATATTTAATGTGCATAACCAAAACCACATTAATGAATGTATAGATGCACCCACTGAGAATCTAACGCCTTAAGTCCAGATTAGATCCACTTAATAGGAAATGAATTCACAGAATGTGTTCCTTCTCCCTGCTTGTCTGGGTATTTATATCATGGAATACAAAACCAAGTGATACATTTCTCAATAATTACATCATTTATATTGCTACAGTTGACCAAAACAATTCATTTTAAACTTCAAAATCAAAGCAGAATGAATTGGGCTCAGGGTAGAATTCCTGATGAATACCCCTGATGCACTACAGATAGCATATCAGTTGAACATTAATGCTCTATGACTGCATTAAAGTGTGGTTCAGAGTGTCTCTTATGTACAAATTAAAAGTATATACTTATCCAAAGAAGCAGTCCAAAGCCTATTGTTTCCAGTCTCACTTTTTCACTGCTGTATATTTTATCTACATGAGTCCATGAAATTCAGTACATACTAATATCATTAAATGAAACAGTAAATCTCTGAGCTTTACTTGCAGTTACAAAATGGAACCCCAACTGGTCAATATATCTTCACACCCTCTGAATACAGTTGTTAGCTAAACTTACTAGCACACTTCAGTCTTGAGCCACAGAGCTAGCACTTACTCATTCTTTAATAAATGAAAGTACATTCTACATTTCCAAAGTGTCATGCCTATAATTTATCTAACTAGACATGCTTCCATTAACCAACAAGAGCTGATGGCAGCTTTTAAAATTAAAACCATTAGGATATCTTGCAAGTTTCCTTTCATATATATCTTTTCCTGTTGGCTCAACCATTCGTTTTCATGTCACAGAATTAAATGTTCAACTGATTTGTCATGGCCTTATCATTAAATGTCTATTGTAAAATTAATTTAATGTCTGTTCTGTTACTCTTGCCTAGCACAGAGGCTTATTTGTTGGACCATTTCTAAGCATGAAACAAATCAATGTTTTAATATTGTGGAAATTAAATAATGTATTCTGTTGTCAGAATTCATGTAAAAAAGTATTCAGGATCCTACACTGTTTGTACCTTTATAGATGAGCATTATTTATTATAACTCTTCTAAAATTGTGAGCAGAAAGGAACACATTACCTAAGACTTACTAGAACTGTAGAGCGATTTTAGACATAATCATATTTTAGACATATATTTAATATTTTGGAACCATTTCATTTGCAGTAACATTACTGTATCAGTGTCATTTGATGTAGCACTAGTCATTAAATGTTTGTTAAATAGAAGTTAATGTTTCACACAGACTTGTTGCTCCAGTTCAGAAGATCTGATTTTTCTGTATTTTTACCTGAGGTTGTCAGTGCAAGTTAATGAGAAATCATCTTTTCCACTTTGGTTTGTTAGTCATTTAACCCCAAATTTTCAAAGGCAACCTGAATCTTTTGCACACCATTTTTCCAAGGTTTTTTTTTTTTTGCTCTGTCTTTCTGCCTTTCATGCTGAAGTTCCAGGCAGCCAGTTTTCAGAGTAGAATACAGCTACCATTCCACACAACAGGTTCTTTTTTAATGGAGTAAAATGTCCATCTTAAATAAAAAGACTTTAAAAATCTTTCCCTGCCTCCCCCAATTAATACATAAATAGCATTTTCAGCAATGGGCATGGCATGGAAATTGCATGAGGTATCTCAAGTGTCAGATGAGACAAATGATGACTAGATCCTGTATATGTTAAACTAGCCACTCCCCAGGTTCCATCCCTGTAAGTATTTGGAAGCAATTGCAGAAGGCTACTTCAGCAAGGATTTAAACCTATACTTAATTTTAAGCATCAGGCCTTTTTTGTAATACTTTACTGTGCTTAATTTTAAGCACATGACTTTTTTTCTTGTACGTGCTAATGGGATTAAAGCATATGTATTTATTTGTGTGGTTCAGTGCTTTACAAGCCTAAGAAAGGTCAATTGCAGTTTTAAACACAAAATGTCAATAGGGATTACTTGTGGTAGAATTAATTATACAAATAAGTAAAGTATTTGTATGAACAAAGCTTTAGTGAGTGTGTGTACCTCCTTCTTCCCCCAGTTAAACACTTACACTTTTACTCACTTAAAAGAGATCCATAAAATGGTAACATTTGGTTTATAGCATAGATTCATAGATGTTAGGGGTTGGAAGGAACCTCACAAGATGAGTGGGTCCAGCCCCACTGTACTTGGGCATATCCTCATTTGAAATCTTCAGTCTTAATATGAATAATTATGATCTTTTCTGATGTAGGAAATTTAAGCTAGAATGAAATGCTGTAGATTCACTTTAATATTTTTTTTTATTTCATTCACTTGAGAAATAGAAATGTCAATCAGTTAAAGTACACATTTTAATAAAAGCTCCTGAAACTTACTATGGGTGACAGCTGCACAGAATTAGCCTCTTTAAAAGAGGTGAAATTATTGCAAATTCTATTTGTCTGCTAAAATCGACACCGGGATTCTTAACCTGATAACCACTTTCAGGTTATCGGGTTGATGATACAAAATAAGGACATTCTTAGAACATTTCCTGGAAATTCGGTATCATGACTGTTCCAAGTATTTTTCAGGACAGATTGCCATGCTTTTTAAAAAAGCTTTACATACAATTAGTACAAATTTAAGGGAAGTGTATTTATGAGTATCCTCTATCCTGTACAAAATCAGTCCTGCCCACATAGAGTTCAAATGCATAGCAGACTGGAAGCAGTCAGATTTTAAATCCACCTTTCCACTCAGAGTTGAATGTGGGAAAACTGCAAAGCCCCACTGCTGAATGAATGCACGCTCTCCATGTCAGGATTAGTATTCATGTGGATGTGCAGTTCTGTCCCAAGTCATCGCTATAGTCTTTGACACTGAGCTACTTATGCAGCCTTAAAAAAAGATCCTGACCACAGAATAGATAGAATGCATGTTGTAACCCTGGAGTAGAAGACAGATCAGAAGATCTCCTATCCCCTGTGTATGAACATTCTTGATGTTGCACCATTTGATTAAATGGACTTTCACCTTTGACTTATGGTAGGCACAGGATCAGATGCTGAGTGAGTGGAGGGCTTTGCTCTATTCATGGATGTATTTCTTTCTAAAATAATAGGAAAGGAAAACCCAGAACAGCCTTTCTTAGAATGCATTATGTTTGATAGACAATCATAAGAGGCTTGAGACTGAAACAGATCACCAAACAATTGTTGAAGTTGGTGAGATTGGTAATAGATCTGGAAAGCAGCACAGAAATTTCAACACCAAGATCATCTGTCAAAATTCAAGATGACTGACATTGCCAATAATTATGTTGGTTACCTCTTATGGATGTCATACCCCTTATCAGAACAGCTTGATGATTTGTCATTTATTTTAAGTTTTAGTGCTGAAAACCCTGTCAAAGGTTTGGGCCTTTTGTCATTTACTTTGAGTTGGGATGCTTGGGAGATTTATTAAGGGCCTTGTTTAATGATGCATGCACAGATCTTTACAAGAGACTCACTCAAATGTCAAAAAAATTCTGGAGAGTAGCTGTAAAACCAATGGACTGATTTTTTATTTTTTTCCCATAATGGGTTGCTTCACACCACAGTAAAAATTAGTTTTAGCTGTCTTTTGTTTAAACCAGTAAATGCCATAAAATAGCTTGTCATCTTTAGATTACAGTGATTTACATTTGTCTTAATTTGTAAAGTGAAGCTGCTGTAATTAGACACAAGTATGTGGTCATGACAAATTAGTCTATTTATTGTTGTGATTATTATTTGTGATTTATGCATCTGGACTCCTATGCTTTAAGGAGATAAAGAGGATTCACTAAAGTATTGCTTATTTTATTTCTATTTCTTTTAAAGATAATTGTGAATAAGTACTGTCTTTGTGACAATGAATGATTAATAATATTGGCTACAGCAGGAAATGATGGAGCCAGGTATATTCAAATATGGCTTCTACCTTTCCTCTCTTCCTTTGAGTTAGCATTTCTAGTCTTCCGAAATTATAGTACATTTTAAGAGTTTTGTGCTTTTTATGAAGTTTCATGAAGGGGTTGGATTAAACCATTCTTCCTATTTAATTTTTTAACCATTTACTTTCTAACTAGTTTAGTGATCATGGAGTTTAATTATCTTGAGAAAGCTACTGACCGTGCAAAATATTTTGAGTAGATCCCCACATCATATGAAACTCATCGTCATCAGGCTTGCTAGCACCACAGCTGAATGAGACCTGGGTGTCATGATAGACAGCAAAATGAACATGAGTCAGCAATGTGATGCCATAGCTGTCAGAGCTAATCAAATGCTGGCATTCATCTACCGAGGCATCTCAAGCAGTGCTAAGAATGTCATCTTCCCTCTCTACTCAGCCTTCGTGAAATCACATCTGGAGTACAGTGAGAGGACTTAGTGACAGCCTCTAAGTATATCAGGGGCATACATCAGGGTGTGAGGGAACATCTGTTCAATAGCCCTCCCCCTCCCCACCCCCGGGCACAGACTGGGCACAATGGGTACAAACTGATTGAAAATCACTTCAGGCTGGACATAAGGAAAAACTTCTTTACAAGTCAAGTGCTGTGGATTTGGAACACGCTTCCCCCAGAGGTGACACAGTCACTTACCCTGGCGATCTTCAAATAGTGTCTTAACACCCATCTTGCTGGGGTCATCTGATTCCAGCAGTCTTTCCTGTCCAAGTGCAGGGGGGCTGGCCATGATGATCTGTAAGATCTCTTCCAACCCTTAGCAACTATGAAACTATTATCCTTCTTTCTTCTTGGACATTGTTATAAATCTTAAACTTGAGCCTTATTGATGAAAAGACCCCAAATGTCCCTTAAGCAGTCACACAATTTTGAAAGCACATACAGCTACATCAGTAGAACTTAGAGAAATAAGTTTTCATTCAGAACAGTATCTGAAGGTTCTGATCATCTGGTCCAAGGTTCATTCAAGCCTCAATCTCAAAATTGAACTTAAGCTGTATTATCTCTCCCAGATCAGAAATGAAGAAAATGTTGCTGTGGCTCCAGCAAAATAAAATCATCGAGTTTCACAGGCCTGAAAACTATTGTATATTACAATAAATCTTATTTTCCAGAAAATTTGTCATTGTCTATAATGTTGCTGTAGCAAGTGTTCATCCCAGGGGTGGGTGCAGTGCCCCATGGTAGCCACCCAGCCTTTGCCCACTTGTGACTTTCCTGGGGCAGTGTCCCCTTCACTCACCCACCAGACCTCGATGTTGTTCATTTTTTAGGAAAGGGAGGATGACCCAAGGCTTCCTAAGCCTAGTCTCACACTCATGATCCTAGGTGTCCATGGTCATTGCCTTAAGGGCCAATTGTGGGATCCATGCTTCCCAATACCCACTCTTATGCCTCACAGATCATGTGCTGACACATGCCTTTACTGGGCTACAGGCTCCCTCACCCTTCTTGGGTTTGGGCTCCTTAGTCACCTTGGTCTCTCTGGCAATAGTTCCTGACCTTCATTCTCTGTAGACCCTGGCCTTGTTCCTAGGCCAGTTGAGACTGTTGGGATTCCTTGGTCTCACTGACACTTGCCCTTTCTGGGCTCCAGGCCTCCAGGCCCCGAGCCTTCTATTTTCAGCCCCTCCTGGGCTCTGTGTTTGTTCCCATACTCAGTGCTACTTACCCCAGCTTAGTGGTTATCTTAGGAGCCCCACTCTTGTCCAGATGGCTAGTTACCTGGTCATAGAATGACACAAGGTTTGTCAGGCATAATCTACCCTCAACAAAACTGTGCTGGTTACTTTTTAACACCCTGTCAGTTACTAGCTTGTCATTGATGGCCTCCTTAATAACCTTTTCAAAGATTTTACCCAGGAGTCAGATCAGACTGAATGGTCTGTAGTTTGCAGGGTCATCCCTCTTCCTTTTTTTGAAGATGGGCACCACATTGGCCATCTTCCAGTCATTCAGGACCACTCCCAAGTTCCACAACTCTGCAAACAGCTTGGCCAGGGCTGCTGCTATAAGCTACACTAGTTCTTTTAGGACTCTTGGGTGCAGGTTGTTGGGCCCAGCAGACTTGAAAGCAGCCAAGTGTTTTAGGAATTCCCTCACCTGTTCAGAGCTGATCTCATGTAGTCTGTTGTCTTCCCAATGCTCCCTGGGCCTCTGACCAGGTAAACAGCCCCCATTTGATTTCAGGAATACTGAAGCAAATTATGTATTTAGGAGTTCTGCTTTTTAATAGTAATCGACTGCAGGCTACCCCTGGATCTTCAATAAGGGGTCCACAGTAAAGTCAGATTTTTTCCTTGACCCTTATGTACCTGTTGAAGGACTTTTTGTTGTCTTTTATTGCAGTTGCCAGCTTGATCTCCATGCCTGCCTTAGCCTTCTGTGTTTTGTATATGCAAGCCCTGGCAATACAGGTGTATGCCTCCCCAGTTGTCAAGCCATTCTTCCAGTGCTTGTATGTTTCTTTTTTCTTGTTTAGCAGCTCACTAACATCCCTGTTGAGCCAAATGGGTCTTGGATCCTTTCCTGCTTTTTTCACATGGGGATGACCTGTTTTTGAGCTTGAAGAATTGCCTCCAAATATCCAAATTGTTCAGTTGCTGGTTGCATATTTACCAACTAGCCACTTGAGTTTACCAAAATCTGCCTTTTTGAAATCCAGGACTTCTGTTCTGCTGACTGATTTCCCAGTTTTATTGTGGATGGTGGACAGATCATGATCACTATCTCCCAAAGTATCACCAATCCTCAGGTTACGTATGATGTCCTCTCCTTTGGTCAGCACTAAATTCAGAGTAGTCTTACCCCTAGTAGGACCTTCCACTACCTGGTTCAGAAAAAGGTTGTCTACTGTTGCCAAGAAACCAGCTGAGAGGCCTGAGGTGGCCAAGCAATCTTCCTAACAGATGTCAGGGTAGTTGAAGTCACCCATGACAATCATATCTCTAGTACTAAGTGCCTCAGTCAGTTCTCTGGAGAATTCCTTATTGCTGTCATCTTCTTGGGATGGAGGCCTGTAGTAGACTCCCACCATCAGGTCTTCTTCTCCTGGCCCCCCTTGTATCCTGACCCTGAGAGTCTCCAGGGACCCTTCCCTGTTGTCAAACATGATCTGCAGGGAGAGGTACTGCTCTTTCATATATAGGGCCACACCTCTTCCCTTCTTCCCAACCCCATCCTTTCTATAGAGCCTATAGCCCTCAATACTCACTGCCCAGTTGAGTGTGGCATCCCACCAAGTCTCTGTCAACCCAATCAAATCAAAATCCTTGTCATCCAGAAGGAGTGCCAGTTCCTGCTGTTTGTTACCCATGCTTCTGGCATTTCCATAGAGACACCTAAGCTCTCTCCTAGCCACCTCAGGTTTTCTGTCATACCACCTGTGACTCAAGATGTCAGCACACATCTGATTGGCCATTGCTGGAACACCCTCCAAAGCATCCTTGTGTCTTATGGTTTCATGTCCAACAATGGAACCTTCTCCCTGGCACCCTGGACATGCCTAGTTTAAAGCTCTCAACAAGTTGGTGCCTCTTGTAGCAAAGAACTTCTTCCCTCTTCCTGTGAGATGAATGCTATCCCTTGTATATACACCACTGTTGCAGAACTGTGTACTAAGGTTGAGGTATCTGAAGCTCACATGATGACATTATCTCCTAAGCCTTTGGTTAACCTCCTTGATGCACTCCTCCCTTTGCTGGCCACAGCCTCTTACTGGGAGGATTGAGGAGAAGATTATTTGTGCTCCTAGGCCCTTGAGCTTCTCCCCCATGGTATTGTAGTCTCTCATGAATCTCCTGGGGCTGCTTCTTGCTGTGTTATTGGTGACCACATGGACAAGAAGCATGAGGTAGTGGTCAGTAGGGTGGACCAGCTTAGGGATTCTCAGCATGACATCTCTAATCCTGACTCCTGGAAGCTGTGACAGGCCAATAGGGGGTGCTCCTGTGCTGAGCCACCCACCTCACTGTGTCTGACTACATTCCAGGCTCTGAGTGCCTCCCTGGGGGTGCCTCACATCTGGCTGACCCCCACTTCCTGGAGCACACCCACTAGCCTGGGGGTAATGCTGTCACCATCCAGGGTCTGGAGTGATCGTGACTCTGTGTCCCCGAGGAAACACAGGCCTAGTAGCCCTTGAGGGTACTCGACCCACTTGAAGAACTTGGGGTGTTTCCCTCAGTCTGAAGCACAAATAGTGGTCTTACTAAGCTGAACCAGCTGACTAAGGGACCCCTCCTCCTGGGTAGTCCTTAACTTGTATAGATCTAATGACCTAATTTACCTGGTCCAATGGAAGCCCGCACCTGAAATGCATTGCTAGGTAGACTGGCATTGCTTAGAATAATAGCGAGCCTAAGCCCCTCACCCATGTATGTGATGCCAGCCACATAAGCAGAGGAAGCAGGTTTCCCCCCTGCCTCAGGAATGTATCCAGCTCAGGTTACAACTCAGGGTCACCTGAGAGAGGGGGTAAAGGAGTCTGCCATTTTCAGTAAACATGTTAACCAAACTGTCACATAGCAGAGTTTTGGGGGAGAAACAGAGGTGGCATTCTGCCACAGGAGGCAGCAGACCTCTTGTGCAAAGAGGTCTGGGCAGCCTATGGCTCCTTTTGTGCTCCATAGCAGGGAATCTCCCATGACTATCGCCCTACATTGTTTCCTTGCTGGGGTCAGATGATCCCACATGAGTGCATCATCCATCGATGATGAGAGGGTTGCATAGCTGTTGCGTAGGGTTACTGGGGGGACAGCTGATGCACATTGTGGCTTTGATCCTGTTGTATCCAGGTTCCACCGACTATCAGTCATGGCATCTTGGCCAAGTCCAGTCTTCTGCCCTGTCTCCATGGCATCCTCTGCCAGGTCCAGGGCCTGGCAGTAGGTGTCAATCTCTGCCTCATGTTCCCTGATGATCCTCAGCCTCTCCACCTCCTCCTGTAGTTCCATTACCCAGCCCTCCAGAGTCTCCACCAATGAGCACATCCCACAAGTGGGAGCGCTTGTGCCTCTGATGTCAGTGACCAGCAGGCATGCTAGGGAGGCTTTGCAGTCTGGAGACAAGGGCTCCACCTGCATGGAGGAAGGTACCGGGGGGGGTGGACCATCCAGATCAGGAAGCCTAGCAGTGTAGTGCGTACCTATCACCATATTGCAGGGTGACCCTGGTCGTATGACTGCCTAGGTGTTTGTACAAGCCCAGGTGGATGGGTGTTACTTCCCCCATGTAGTCCTTACCTGTTGCTGCTGCTGCAGCTGAGGATTAGCAGACAGGCTCAAGCAGCTGCCTGTGGGGGAATCCCCTAGCTCCCTGGCTTCCTAAGCAGCTGGGGGATTCCCAGGGTCCCTGAGTCCCTCATCCCCTTTACCTGATGTCCAGCACCAAAGGCCTTTCTTTGGCATGGGGGGGCTTTAGTTCCCAGGGGGGTTTCCTGCTCTTCCCACCCCTCTCCCATCTCAGTAGAACCTGCCTGGCTCTCCCATGGCCAGGGGGTGAGCTGCTGCTAGGTTGAATAGTCCCTGAGCTGTGGGGGGTCACAAACCATCCCTCCATGGTGACAGTACCCCCTGGGCAGTCCCAGGGTGGTGCTGGTGCTGCAGAGGGAAGCATAAGGGTCCCACACAGCTCAGGGGATTTTCAACCCAGCAGCAGCTCACACAGGGAGTCTCCACTGAGAAAAAAATAAATAAAAAACCAGTGAGGGGCCTGATCTCCCCTCTGGAGTCTGCCATCATCTTCCGTGGCATAGGGGTGAACTACCAGTAGGCCCTGAGTGGTGGGGGGTGGTACCCCCTGGGTGGGTTTTTTTTTCCTCCAAAGCCTACCTGCCTCTCCACTCAGGCAGGCTCACGAGGCAGAGAGGCCTGCCCACCATTTCAGTTTAGGGAGAAGCAAACCTCTATCATGCGTACAAGTAGCCCCTGACTGGGTTAGGCCATGGGCTTATATGGCTGAAGCCCAGCCTGGACAGAGTCAATCAGGTGACTCCCTAATTGACCCCTGCCACACCTGCAGGCTGCTTTTGGTGCAGCCTCTTCTCTTAAAGTGACAGTTACAACAAATGCCATCACAGTACCATTATGGCAAATGCTTCAGATGACAAAGCCCTCTTAGGAAATGCAGTCACTGTTAGTAACTTTTGTATGGACTTTATGTGAGTGTGTGAGGAAAGGAACTGTAGGATATTTTCCTTTGTTGCGAGACTTCTGCAGTAGGAAAGTTGAAACCTTCTTACCACCAAGTCATGTACCAGCCATCACAAAAAGGAGAAGGGCAAGAGTGGGTTATGGCCTTTCTCCATGACCATGATGAAGACTTTGGAAACCTATGTCTTCATACTAGTTCTATCTTAAGCGAATTCCTAAGAGGGCAGTCTTGGATTTTTTAATATACCATATTTATGTGAATTTAAGATGAGGTTCTTCCCATAATCAGTATGGGGGTGGGGGGTAAGCTGCTAGTCTTAGATTCACTTACAAAGCAGAGGTGGGGAATGGAGGCAAACAGCTGCTGATGATCTGACTCTGGCCCTGAGCCCAGGTTGGGGATAGAGTCATACTCACAGCAGCCTCCTGCCCCACTCCCCTCTTGTCCTCTGCATGTGCTTCGCCCCTACTTACCTCTTTCTGCCAAGCATAGCTCAACTCTAGATTGGGCTGAATTCCTTCCTGGGCTCAGAGTACAGGGAAACTCTATACCCTGTTCAGACAATCAGGAGTACCACTGGTACTGCATGGGCTGCTAAGGGCTGAGTTTTATGTTCTGTACTCCAGAAGTGTCTGATACTAGAGTATGGGCAGGGGATGGAGGGGCAGAGGCTGTGGGGAGCAGAGGGAAGGTGAAGAAGCTGTGGGAAGCAGCAGGTGGCAGGAGCTGTGTGAAATGGGGAGGAAGGGGCAGAGATTATGGGGAGTGAGTGGGGGGAAGGGGTAAAGACTGAGGTGAGCTAGGAGCTGAAGGGTGTAGGTGGGAGGCAGAAAGTTTGCAGGGGGGAGGAAGTAGGGGGCAGAGGGCAAGGGGGCCTCCTGATTCCCCCCCAGCCACCTGACCCCACCCACAGGCACTGATTTCCCTGCTGTAGTAGTGTTGGGGGGAATGAATTTAAAACAACCCTATGTTAATGAGACTCTATACCTAGAAAATTATAAGAAATTTATAAATTTTCATATGTAAAATCTTAAATTCATGGTCATCTTAGATTTGAGTAAATTCAACATTATAGTTTGGTTGTATTTGTTTATTTTTGTCAGTGGTTTTCAACTTTTCTGGACCATGAGGTACTCCTCCATAACATATATGAATTGAGTGGCACCCCATTTCAAGAATTAATTTAAAAATTACAGTGTCTACTAGGGCTGTGCAAAGCACCATCATTTAGTTTCAATTTCTATTTAATCATTTCAAAGGAACAGTGTTTTGTTTCACTGTTTCATTTTGTGAAATTTTGAAATACCGTCCCATGTTGTTTTATTAAAACTGTTGTGCTGTTTTGATGAGTTTCAAAATTTCACCCTATTATAGAATGAGGAAACATGAAAATGCCTAAAAGCAGCCCAAGCTTCCTCTGATTTGGAGCACAGATCTGGGGTCGTCTCGTACTCCCAGGAGGGCTGCTGGGCAGTGCCAGACCCTTCTCAGGAGTGCAGGGTCCTGGATCTTCACTGAACTACAGGAGGCTGCTGCCTGGGACCAGCACTGGGCACAGCCCACTCCCAGCACCAGGGAAGACAGATGCTGTCACTGGACCCAGGCAGAGGTGGCAGCCTTCTGTCATCCAGGAGCAGATCCAAGGACTCACATTCTCAGGAGGGCTGCAGGGCTGTGCTGGAATCCCCCCAGGGGTGTGGGCCCCCAGATCTGTGCCAGATGACAGGAGGCTACTGCCTGGGACTGGCACTGGGTGCAGTCTGCACGCAGCACCAGGTTCCATGGAGCTCAGCTTGGTGGGGGAAACTGGAGTGCAGCCCCAGCTCTGCCCACCTCTCACTGCTGAGCTGCACTCCAATTGGCTCCACCAGCCCCATGAAGCTCAGGTTGGCAGTGGGAGGTGGGCAGACCTGGCGTTGTACTTTGTGGGGCTGGTGGAACTTATTGGAGAACAGCCTGGTGGCAAGAGGCAGGCAGAGGCGGGTAGAGGTGGGCCTGCACTCCGTGGGGCTGAAGGAGTTGATTGGAGAGCTGGGGCTGCATGCACCTCTTGCTACCAGGCTGAGCTCCATGGGGCTGGCAGAGCTGATCGGAGTGCAGCCCAGCAATAAGAAGTGGGCAGGGCTGGCTTTGCCCTCTGATCAGATCTGCCAGTCCCACAGAATGCAGCCTTGTGGCAGGAGGCAGAGAGAGCCAGAGCTGTGCTTTCCACTGGGCTGAGCTACGTGTGGCTGTGGAGCTGCTTGGAGTGTAGCTCTCCCCTGATTCCCACCACTGGGCTGCTTCGAAACTTGAAACAGTGCGAAATTTTTGAAATATTCTGAGTGCCCGCATCTAATTTTGAAGCTGTTTCAATGCTTTTTGTTACATTGCAATTTCACTGTTTCAAGCTCAAAACACATCAAAACAGCTTTGAAATGAAACACTCAGTAAAATTCCGCACTACCCTAGTGTTCTCCTCCTTGCAGAGGGACTTGGCACTAGGGGTAGGGGCTTGTCCAGGCAAGGACAAGCTTGAGCTGGTGGATGGAAGTTGGATAGAAAGCTAGCTGCACTGTTGGGCTCAATGGGTAGTAATCAATGACTCAATGTCTAGTTGGCAGCTGGTATCAAGTGGGGTGCCCCAGGGTTTGATCCTGGGGCCAGTTTTGTTCAATATCTTCATTAACAACCTGGAAGATAGGATAGATTGCACCCTCAGCAAGTTCATGGATGACACCAAGCTTCAGGGTATAGTAGATGCAGTGGAAGGTAAGTATAGAATGCAGAGTGGCCTAAACAACTTGTAGGATTGGGACAAAAGACATCTCATGGGATTCAATAAGGACAAGCGCAAAGTCCTGCACTTAGGATGGAAGAATCCCATGTACCACTGCAGCCTGGGGATTGACTGACTAAGCAAGCAACTCTGCAGCTCTGCAGAAAAGGACCTGGGGGTTACAGTGGACAATAAGATGAATATGAGTCAGCAGCGTGCCCTTGTTGCCAAGAATGCTAACAGTGTACTAGGCTGCATTGGTAGATGTATTGCCAGTAGATGGAGGGAAGTAATGATTCAACTCTATTTGGCATTGGTGAGGCCACATCTGGAGTACTGTATCCGGTTTTGGGCTCCTCACTATAGAAAGGATGTGGACAAGTTGGAGAGAGTCCAGTGGAGGGCAAAAAAATGGTTTGGGGTCTGGTGCACATGACTTCTGAGGGAAAGCTGAGGGAACTGGGTTTATTTAGTTTACAGAAGAGAAGACAGAGGGGATCTGATAGCAGCCTTTAACTACTAGAAGCAGTGCCAGATTTAGGCATAAGCTAAACAAGCTTTAGCTTAGGGACTCGCATTATAAGGGGCCTCTAAGCATCATTTGCTGGACCAGAAATGATTGTGGACTGGCCAACTATGGTCCCGCAGAACGGAGCAGAGAGGCCATGACTCCTTCTGCAGGGCCCATGTTTGTGGTTTGACTCACCCCCTTGCCCAGGGGGTGGAAGTACCTTTCCCTGGATTCCAGATAGAAATTCCAGCCGTGGGTCTCTATGAGGTGGTCCACAGTTTGCCAGGCCACAGCCGCAGCTGCTTCCAGTCCGCAGTTTGCTGGGTCACAGCGTGGAAAGGTTGGGAGCCCCTAGCTTACAGTCCCACCCTGTCATAATCTGGCCCTGACCTGAAGGGTAGCTCCAAAGAGAACGGAGCTAGACTGTTCTCAGTGGTGACAGATGATAGAATGTGGATCAATGGTCTGAAGTTAGAGAAAGGCAGGTTTAAGTTGGATATTAGGAAAAACTTTCTCATTAAAAGGATGGTGAAGAACTGGACCAGGTTACCTTGAGATGTGAAGAAACCTCCTTCCTTGGAGATTTTTAAGGCCTGGGTCAACAAAGCACTGTCTGGAATTCAGGTTTTTTCAGAGGAAGGTGGAGAACTAACTCTAGAGCCATCCTGTTATCTGTTACAGTGAGGGGGGTGAATGGTGATCCACACTGTGGCAATGGGTCACATCGAGAGAGATCTGTGGCATTTAGGGCTTTGGAGGTCATAACCAACAACTTAAAAACTGTACCCTTACAGGAACTGACAGATCCTGGAACCCAGGTGTCATAGCCTGCTGAAATGCTTTCTTAGTGACTTGCTGTGTCCTGCACCATTCAGTTGCCAAATAGTAAGAGGCATAGCCCTATCTTAAGCAATAGTTTTACTGTGCGGTAAGAAAAGCCCAAAGAGCAGCAACAGCATTCCCACTGTCAAAAGTAAAGGCTATAAGGTGGATACACATAGCAAAAACCTGACAGATTATTGCTGTAATATTTTTATCATACAGCAGCTGGGGATCTAAAACTACCTTTAAACTGGAGTGTGTGGCTACAACATTTTAAATTCAGATTGCTAAAATGCCTTGAATTTCAACGCTTTTGGTATAACGAACTGGGAAGCTAACTTACTTTTCAGATAGCATTTTGTTTGAGTACTGTACAACTATAAACAGAAGATTGCTTATCACTCATTGGTTTATAGTTCTGAATGGTGAGATTTTTCCAATAATCAAAAAGAAAAAAAAAAGAGAGAGAGAGAAAGAGAGAGAGATCCTTTGAATGTCTTCACAGTGGGAATTAGAACTGTAGCCATATTTATGTAAATTTTATGGATTTAGAACAATCTCACAGAGTAAAACAAAAATGTCTGATAACAAAACTGTACTATGAAAAGGCTGGTTTATCTCTTGTCTCTTGTTGATTGCTAATAGAAGTCTTTTATGTTCTGAATTCACATCACAAAGCTATTATTTTGACAGGTCCTATATGAAATATTTTTTTCCTTAAAGAAAGTAACTTACAAGAAACAGATTTATTCTTTCCTGTGCTCATAAGTTTCAGACCCATCAAAAATCTCCTTTTATCTGATTTTGGATACTGTTGGTTGTCAGTCTCCTTTATAGTAGTTTAGATAGTATTTTTGCTTGTCAACCTATACATTTTAAAAACAATATGAAAGAACATAAAAGAATTTTAAAAATTCCAAGAGCTATACAATGGCAAGATACATTTTCTATGTGACTTGAAATAAGAACTTGATACCTTTTTCCTGTACCTGACATAAGATTACTTCTGTAGCCTATATGACTTTAACTACTACAGCATAGGTTCGACGTTTACTGCATGTTTTGCAGCTCTACTATATGAGCATCTGAATATCTTGCTTAGAATCTGAGAATTGGAAAAGGGCCTGATGTACCAGAGTAGTAAGCTGAATGGAAAAGTGGGTTTGCATTAATTCAGTGAAACAGATGGGCTCAATGTGTACATCAAACATTGTACCTATTACAGAGATAGAGAATTCTTCAGAAAATAAGAAATGGTATACTTTCCTGAAACAGAGAAGGAAGACCATAATAATTTATGTTTAACCACTCAACTTTTTCATAGACAACAATTATGGTAGTTTGAACTACTGTGAATGCAAATATCTACCTACAAAATACTGCTTTGTAAAATGGATTATTTAAATAGAGGACAGGTGCTGTAACCACTTTAAAGAGAGAGGAAGAGCTGCTACTGTACTGTGCATTAGCAGTTGCAGTCTAATGGTTTTTGGTTATGTCTACATGTTGCAACATGATACAAGTTGCAACATTTCACTGTTCTTGGATTGCTTGTATTTGTGAATTGTATAGCTGTACTCTGTAATGATATAGTTCTTATATCTGTCTATAACAAAATCTTTTAGATTATTTGGATGGAGATTGTGATTTTCTTGAGAGATTCTTTTCACATTAATAAATTCTTTATATATAGATTACAATTTGGTGGCATATCTGATTTAGATGCTGGTTTTCTGGCTGTAAATGTGGGGGTCTGTGGGTTTTCTATCTATGGGGGAATCTGCCCTCCTCCCCCAAATGGATCATGACCTAGGACACATACCTGGACTCTCCCTCACCCCTGCAGTTGTTCCCCACATGCTGTTACTTGTACCTGTGTGTGTTCCTCAAAACCCACCACACTGTAATAATATAGCTTAGTTGCCCTGGATACTTTTATTCTCTCTTCTCTGTAAGCATCACACCTTTTAGTTTCCCTGTCCCTCACCCCAACCTAACCCCAGGTGAAGTAGGCTATGTTCTTATTAGGTAACTTAGTTGCATTCCCCACAACTACCCTGTACTATGTAGTCATCCTTGATCTAGATAGTTGTATTTCCTCCTACCCCTTTGACTCTGTAACTACCTTTTTTAACATTCACTAGTAAGGTTAAAGTTATAGGATAAGGCCTGTCCCTTTCACTCTGGGCATTTTGTAGCAATGTGGTACTATTTTTGTGTTTTCCCCTTAGCTTGTTCCTCAGCCTTTTGGATTTATAAACAAATTTATAAATTTTATGGAACCTAATTATTGGGAGTTGTCTTATATTTGGGATCATCATCTATTCAAGTAAATATGGTATATTGGTTTGCAGCCTGGTGACATCCATAGTTACAGCCTTCTCAGGGAGATGGCTAATAGTCCAGATCTTGTTGAGAATATCTGTTGTTTCTTGTAGAAAACATTTCAGAAAAGAGATGTTTGTGATAAATACGGAGAGTTGTTTGTTTTTTCTCTTTTTTTTTTTGAACCTCTTTGATGGGTGTGATAAAAAAAGATGGTATGGAAAGAAAATGGTAATGGTCTTCCAGTTCAAAGGCCCTGGGGTGATTGTGTTGGTGTAGTTTCTATGGGATGCCTCTTCTCCTACACCCCACCCCTTTCCACTCTGGTGTTATCACTCTGGTGATGAATCAGGTGGCTATGAGATCCTTTATTCTTTATAGATATGCAATGAGGCTTGGATCTTCATGTATCATGTGCCTCTATCTCACAAATTACAACAAAAACAGTTAATGTAACAAAAATAGCTCATGCCTGTTGGCCAGGCAGGACACCCCTTTCCTGGGGTGTAAATTTAGTCCAGTGCCCTGGACACCACTTCTGACCCTCCAGTCAGGCTCCCAATGACTTCTTGAGGGTTGCCCCTATCATTCAGGCTCTTTCTGCTCCCATTTGCAGCATGGCATGATGCACCTCTGGGTCAGCTTATGCTAATTCCTAGTGGAGTTTGATCGCCAGCCCACCACCTGATGGGGCACTTCTGGCCTTTAGATTTTCCCAGTTGCCCCACTGCATTGAGGAGCCACCTCACTGCGGCTCCTCTGGCCGCAGATCCTTTGAACTGCTTTCTCCCTTCCCCATCTCAGTATGGTCACTTAAAGTGCAGTGTTGGGTGAGGGTATAATCCCCATAGCCTCAGGTGTTGGGTACTCCCTAGCTCTGCTTGCAGGGAAATGTCCAGTTCCCTTATAAGTGCTCCAGCAGTGGGGGAGACATGCCGCTCTGCTTCTGGAGTTCCAGGGCATGCCCTCTCTCTCTTCTGTCCAGCCTGTCCTTTAGGCCAGTGAGACAGTGGCATGTGTGTGGCTTTGTCACAAGGGCTCATTCTTTATTCACATTATTTCATGCAACTCATGCAACTCTACAGTCTTATATTTTTTTTTCTCACTCAAGATTTAATCAATAGGGTAAAGGTCAAGTGGAAGTAGTGAATTTTTGTTACATGAGATGCAAACAAAATGTGAGCAAGTGTGGGGTAAGGGCAAGGGCAAGGGTCAGGCTGGTTGACCCCCACTTACTGCCTGCCTTCTACTGCCTCCCCCTGCTTCTCCCACTGCTTGGTCCCGCTTGCCCTCATGCCCTTTCTTTTCCTGCTGCAGAAATGGAAGCAAGAAGACTTCAAGATGACCCTCCAATAATTAAATTCTATGTGTGAAAAATGTATAACAAATGTATACATTTTCCATGTGTAGAGCCTAGTTACTGGAAGGTAATTTTAAATTCAGGGTATTCTTGGATTTGGTAAATACAACAAATAGTTTAAATTCAAAAGTGGGGTCATATTTACAATTTGTTCATGTAAGATTAAAGCCAAACTGTGACCAGAAACAGTATATATACTCTTTTCTATTCATCTGATCAATAGGTCCTTTTGCAATGAGTCAGAGGAGTACCTAGTAATTTTGGAGCTTTGAGCAAGATTCTGTTGAGCACCAAGAAGTTAGTGAGGGGAGGAGCTAAGTGCCAAAAAGAAGGGGTGAGGATCCCCAAATACTGCCCCACTCCCCCGGTCCTACATATGCTATTGTTTGTGGAAGTTCTGCATGATGCAACTGTTAAGCTGTCTATGTTTAGGGAGAATCCTGTAGCGGGTGACTCCTAGTCCCATTTAATTTCAGACTGGTAGTATAGTAAGCTGAAGATTTGAAAAACATTTATCTTTAGTTCTCTGTTAGTCATGAATTTGTTTTTATTCCATATTTATGAGAAGTATCAAGATCCATATCTGTTTTGTCTTTGTTTGGATGGGGAAAGTGACTTATTCTTAAGGGGCCAAATGTTCAACGTGAGCATTTTAAAATTGTATTAAATCAGTTAGTGGGAGAAAGAATAACATAAGGTATATTCTAACAGTAGGGAGTAGATGCAGTATATATTTCCACTTGCAAAAAGGAACTACCCATTTCTGATGAGAGAGGCGATTAAGAGCTTCTTTTATTTTATAAATTCAAGACAAACACTAGAGTAAAATAAGATTTGTAAAAGCCTCTTTCACCATTATATACATTGTATCGCTTTGTTAGTGATGATATTTTTAATTGGGACAAATATAATTTTACTGCAATGAGGTTCTTGATTGCAATTTAAGGAAATTTAGATTTGGGACTGTGAAATATGCAAGCAGAGACTTAACAAAAAAAAGATTAATGAGTTTATGAAAGGTGTGTATGGTGCTAGACATACTGCCTGCCATGTAAGTGAATTGAGAAGATTGTGGTATTAACATTTTACAGGGAAATTTGATTGTTCAAAAATAAATAAATAACCTCCCCACAACTCAAGAGATTAGAGAACATAGCTGCATGCTAGATGTTCCCTGGAAGATATTAGAACCCCGCTAAAGCAGCAAGGAAACTAATGTGTTGCTATTTCCTTGGTCTGTCATTATTTCTATATTTATTTTTACACCTAAAATTCCATGAAGAGATAGTTACCTCTTTCAGGCACTTGAAAGCAATATTAAAAAAATAAATCACATCTAACAAGAAACAAAAGTTGTCAAATCTGAAGCAAATGTATTTTGGGTGAGAAGTAGATCATATTTATTATTTAGTATAAACAATAGCTAGGTTGTAAAGAGGCTGATTCTAATTTCCATTGCATCACTGCAAATCTTTAGTATCTGCACTTAAATAAATTTTATGTTAATTTGGTAGAAAACTTGGGGTGATTGGCCCTCAGCAACTGATTAAAGGTCAGATCCAACTTTTGCATTGCTAGCCCTTGGTAAGGAACAGAAAAGAACAGGATAGAATAACAGATGTAAATATATCTATATTGAACATATTTGTATATGTGATGTTTTCTAGGCTGAATTTATAGGCAGCATACTAAACTTATTTTTGATTTACACTGGACTGAGACTTTGAATCAGAACAAGGTAATGTGATTCCAATCTGATCTTAAACAAAAAAAAATGACCAGGATTTAATTAAAGGATGTGGTATCGAGCACTGATAGTGAAAATCAATTAAGACTTGTTTCTAGTTCCTATCTGAGAAAACTGTAAAACTCAGAATTGACACCTAAAGGTTGTTTCTTACTATCTGCTAGTTATGGTTATGTATGTATGTGTCTGTTCAGCATTGACAGTGTTTGTATATACAATGGTGCAGTATAAAATAGTCTTCTTCTCAAATGCTTTCATTTTGTTTGGTACCTTACTCTATTTAAACTTGAACCATCATAGATTGTCAGGTAACTGGCCCTAACAGAGCTATGCACTGCAGTAAGACTCTTTATGCATAGTCTGCCCATATCACAGTCCCTATGTGAGAGAAGAACCTGGCCTGCCTACACAGAGCACCAACTGATCCACCTTTCAAGTGAGAAGGTGGCAAGGGAGCAAGAGACAGATGAAGTTCTGTCCTTGTGCTGCAAAGTTGCAAGATACCAGGGCTGGGCTAGCAAAGAGCAGAAGAATACTTTACAGTGGGTATGTCTACATGTGATCTTCATGGAAAACAATTGCTCCTTGCTCTGTTTTTGCACATCTGCCTGGAACCACAGCAAAGGAGCCCAAAGCTCTCTAAGGGTACAACAAAGTGGGTGAAGGGTTGTTACTCCTTCTCAGAGCTCTGAGGCTTTTTGAAATATTCTCTGTGGGTTGATGGGATTTTAGGGGCCCAAATGCTCGGATGTAGGCCTACAGCCCAGCCTCATCCCATGCCAAAGGAAGCATGGGGACTAAAGTTAAACAAGAAAGTATATTCAAATCACAACCTATAACCACAAACTATATATATAGACAACAGTATACTATATACAATACATGCAGAGCAAGAAAATACAATATCTACAGCACTGGTGATACTGCACTGGCCAGGTGGCAATATGGCATAGTACAAAGGTCTGTCCCTGAGATCTGCTGACAGCCAGTGGACAGTAGTCATTTTAATGAGGGTTTCTGACCCTTTCCCCCTTGGGGTACTCAGCACCTCAGACCCAGGGAGGGCAATGTGTTATCAGAGCCAAGGCCAGGCAGAAAGTTGAGGTAGAAAATGCCACCAGGTAAGTGTGGTCTCCCCAGCTCACTGGAGTATCCAAGTGCAAGTCTTCTCATGAACATGCTCTTCTTTTTCTCTCTCCAGGCTTACAGATATGCAACACAACACCACAATGACAACAGCAACAACCTCTACACTCACAGCCAGCACTTATGCACTTGCCCAGTAACTCGCATGTGACAGCCACAATCACAATGCCAAGGTGGTGACTCCCATACCTTTTAGACCACAAGTATCATGCCACCTGGCAATCATACCTCTCAACCAATCTCTTATGCACGTGATCTATCACTTAGGTGTCCATCAGTTTTCACCCAATCAAATGTAATAATGCCTCATAATTCTTCTTGCCAACCAAGTCATGTAACCTGGCAGCTACTGCACATACTTATAGCAACTCAATATATATAACTGGGTCATGACATCATGAAAGGTCAAATGTCCAGCTTTTCTAGAAGCTTCAAGCCTTTTAGTCATTCCTGCATTCTCATACCACGGTCGTGGCTGGAGAAATGTGATGTCAGCAGTCAACACCATACCTAGACTCCTGGTGGCCCGGGACAAACTTTTAGTATCGGACCACTCTTCACTAGAGATAATGATAAAAATAATTATTATTTGCACCATTTTGGGGCCTCCTTTCTGTTCAGGCCCCAGATGGCTGCCTAGTTCGCACAAGCCTGTGTCTGGCCCTGTAAACAGTTAAGCCAGTCAGAACAGCCCTAGCTGGCAGGGGGCCTGACATCCCAGAGCTGCTCCAAGCTGGTTCAGCATGCCACAGAGGGGCTGGCAGGGGCATGAGGGTGCTCCAGGATGAGGCTACCTGGCTAGCAGCCCCTGAATTGAAGCATTCTCGTGCACTAGCCAGCCCCAACATCTACATGTGTTGCAGCAGAGTAAATAATGCTTCTGCGGAGTAGTACTTGTGTTGGCAAGTACTATCATAAGATGTACCACCATAAGGTGGCATTGATTAGTTTACTGTGGCCTAATAGGTCTGCATGTATAGATGCTGAGACTTTACTGTGGAGCTAATTAGGCAATTTCTCAGTAAACATCTTATGTAGGTCCATCCAGTATATGCTGATTTGGACAGCTTGGTAAAAGAGCTTACGCAAAAAAAAGTCAGAATTCCTTGATCTTCCTTTCTGTAAAATCTCTTGTAGTTTTCTCCATTGTATCAAAGCAGAAGCAATATGTGAAATATTATTTTTCAAAAAGTAGTATAACACACTGTTCAATTCTTTTGTACCTCTCACGTAATAAAGTGCAATACATTTATGGTTCCATCTGGGAAGAGTTTGCAGTAATGAACTTGTGCTGTTGTTTTACCAATCTAACACTTCATGAAATACTGAAGTACCACTTGCACGTTTAGAAAGAATCTCTGCTAGTGATTTTGTGCTATGCAAATCAAATTGAATACAGTAATTTTGAACTGTTTCCTCAGTAATACTAAGAGGAATAATAGCAATCATAATGAAATAATATGAGATTAGCCATTAGCAGAAAAGGAAAACATCTGATTGGGGAAGGAATAACTGAATGGTTGCAACACTCAGAACCCCCAGTTTTTCTTTATATATATATAAAGAGAGAGAGAGAGAGATGCATTCCCTTCCCCAGTTATTTCTGACTTTTTCTCTCCCTCTCTATTCCCTATAGATAAGTATAAATAAATTAAGACATAGACTAAGCTAAGACATAGGATAAGCTTTAGTATTTTATTTTGGTAGCAAGTTTTTTTTTCTCTCCTTCTTTATGGATATCCACTGTTTCATATTGTATAATTATGTTTATATTGATTTTTTTACTGTTTTATATTACTGTTTTACTGATACTATATGATTTAGACCTATATACGTAAGTTAGCATAAGTCATGTCAAGTTTCCATTTTGCCTGTCAAGCTGCCATTTTGTACCCTCTGCCCAGGTATAACCTATGACTCATGTCTAACCAGTCTCATGTAAACTGGTTCCTGAATGAATGGGGATGAATGAGGGTGCTGAGATAAAATGGCAACAGGCCTCTACTAAATAATTAATTCAATGACTGGACCATAAGCTTACGGACCAGACTATTGCCTTCCATTGACTCAGCCAGGAACAGAACAGAAAAAGACAAAGACCCTACAGAAATCAGTCAACCCACTATTGCAACACGAACACCTGGAACTGTACGTCCTTGTCTGGAGTGGACATACTCAGTACACCAGGGCTGACCCTTTCCTGGGCATGCCCCTGCTACTTGGGTCATAGAAGGTCTGCCCCTATAAAAAGGGGTAGTAAAGACAGACTCAGTGGGATGCCCTGTCCATCTACATCAGCACCACGCCACACCACCTATCCACCCAGAGGCTCTGCCGGAAACCCCCTCTGGATAACACCTCACTGGAGAAGACCCTAACTGGCCATCAAGGACCAATTCACAGCCCAGGATAGATAGCTATCACCCACTTTCCTTCCCCAAACACAGAATCCACACACTTTAACTTCAATCTCTCCACCAAGTCTTTCTCCTCCCCTGCTACCACTGTGTGGCAAAGTGTATGTGTGAGTGCTTGTGTGTGTGTGTGTGTGTGTAGGAACCAATAGCCTCATCAACTGTACAATATACTGTTTATTTAATAAACCTGTTAATTGGAACCTGGGTTGGGTTTTGCTTCTGACCCCCCAGACCTACTCCAATCTCTTGGCTTTCTGTCCTTCTGATCTTCTCCCTGATTTCTCTCTCTCTCTTCTCTCAACCCCCCAGGATCCCTCCCCAGGCTCTGGTTCCATCCCAGCTTCCTTTTCCCTACTCACCACCGGTTTTCCATCTCTCTTTAACTCTCACCTGTCTCCTTCTGCTCCTGGCTTTAGCTCCCAGCTTCCTCGTCTCAGTCCCGCCACCTCTGCCTTCCCCGCAGTCCCTATCTCTTTCTACCTTGTCTCCCCAAACGTTCCTGTCCCTCTCTCTCTCTGTTCTCCCACTCCTCCATTGTGTGCCACTGCCTCCTCTTTCTCTCCCCAATCTCTCCTTGTTTCTGTTTGTGTTCTCCAGTAGCCTCCCAGCCCCAGCTTGCTGCCACCACTTTCTAGCTTCGTTCCCCTTCCCCTCTGCTCCCTGGTCCAGCCCCAAGACACGGAGCCTTCCTTGCTACTCCCCGGTCCAGCTCCAGCACCTGGAGCCTTCCTTACTGCTCCCTGGTCCAGCCTCGGCACCCAGAGTCTTCCTCACTGCTTCCCAGTCTGGTCTAAGCACCTGGAGCCTTCCCCACTGCCCGCTGGTCTGGCACCCAGAGCCTTTCCTGCTGCTCCCTGGTCTGGCCCTGGCACCTGGAGCCTTCCCTACTCCTTCCCAGTCCAGCCCCAGCACCCAAAGCCTTCCTTGTTGCTCCCCAGTCTGGCTTCAGCACCTGGAGTCTTCCCTGCTGCTCCCTGGTCTGGTCCAAGCACCCAGAGCCTTCCCCACTGCTCCCTGATTCAGTTTCCGGCTTCCCTAGCAGCCTCCGCAGTTTTCCCACTTCCCCAATTCAGCTCCTGGCTTTTCCAGCAGCCCTGCAGTTTCCCCACTCCCTCTCAGCCCCTCTCCAGCACCTGTAGCTCCCCATCCCAGCTTTCAGTTCCACCTAGCTCCTCCAGCTCCCCCCCAGTCCCAGTTTCCCTCTTCCAGTACTTTTTGGTTCCCTCACAGCCTCAGGCCCAGCCCTAGCCTCTGTGCTGACTTTTCCCTGGCATCACTCCTCTGTTCTGCCAGCTTTGGGCATTGTACTTTAATCAATTAACATCAATTAACCTCAAGTAAAGCCAGCTCCCCTCCAGTCCACCAGTTCTAATTCTGGCAACTTTCACTCTCTTATTTTTCCCTCCCCCATCTTAACCCCCATCCATTTCCCTCCTTCCCCTCTGTATGGAAATTTTTAACCCTTGACTCCCTCTCCCATAGTCATTAGTCATGAATTAGCGATCCATATATATGTACT
>JAGPOW010001327.1:28127872-28145699 GCA_030014935.1 Caiman crocodilus | reverse complement strand
GTGTGTGGGTATTGACAACTGATTGTTGTCTAATTTTCAGTGTGTATAGTGTGTATGTGCTTTGACTGGTAATCTGGGATGTGTATGTGCCTGCATTGGGAGTGTATGTGTATGTGCCTGGTGGTTTATGCACCGTGTGTGCATGCATGCACCTAATTGATTTTTGTGTGTGTATATGGGCAATTGTTTCACATCCTCCCATCTAACAGCACAATTCTGAGATCCTGAGAGTTGGCTTGACCCTACAGGACAACATCAGGGGAAATAGGCTTCCCACCCCACACAAATCTGGGGATGCGCAGTTCCTTGGGCTGGAGGATCACTTGGAGAGTTTTGGTGAACTGCTGCAGGGAGGGTCAATGCCACGCCTCCCCTCCCTCTGCCCCTTGCATCACCAGGCCAGGTCATCACCCGCCTACTCCAATCCAAAACAGTTCACCAAAACCCTTTAAGTTGCTGTGCCTCAGGATTCAGCTCTGTGCTGTCACCACCCAGCAATCTTGGCCTCAGTCCCAGAGTCTCCATGGAGACCTGCCTGGGCAGGTTTTGAGGGCAAAGAGAACTCAGCCAGGGGATTTGATGGGGCCATGGGTGAGCAGGAGGCAGCATCTGGGAGCAGGATGGATAGGCAGGGCCAGGGCCAGGGCCAAGGTGGGGATCACAAGCATTCAAAGCATGGGGATGGGGCCTAGGGAAGAGCCGTGATCTGCTCTCAGAATGCCCTGCCCATGAAACCTGCTCCCATTGCAAGGATATGCAGGCAGCAGATCTTGGCTCTGCCCTAGGCCTCAGCCCTGGGCTGTTACCACCCCACAATCCTGGCCCCAACCTCAGCCCTACCCACCTGTCCCACTCGGGCACCTGCTCCCCACCTGCCTGCAGCCCATCACATCCACCCAGCCAAGTTCATCCTGCCCATGTAAGTCTTGGGCTGGTCTTCATGGAGACCCCACCCATCCACTCCTTCCAATACTCCCAGCAGTGGGTGCAGGGTAGATGGGCTGGGGTCCCCAGGCAGCAGGGCTGGGTCTGGCAACATTGGCAGTGGCAGCTGGAAGGAGCCACTACCACTGGGGTTGCTGAGAAGTGGAGTTCAGCCACTGTGCCACCTGGTGCATGCCTGGAGGTGATAAGACAACCTGCATAGTAATTTAATTCAGGCAGGGCTGAGGGACCTGCTGCAGGCAAGATAAAATTCCTCAGTGGGCCAGATCCATTTTACAGGCCATATTTTGCCCACCCTTGATAATCTATAATCTCTAATCTATATCATCTGAGGGGGGATTTGGTGGCTACCTACAAAATCATTAGGGGAGATCAGCAGCAAATAGGAAGGGTCCTATTCCCCCCAGCAGCACCTGGGGTGATGAGGAACAATGGCCAGAGGCTGCTGGAGAATAGGTTCAGGTTAGCGATTAGGAGGCACTATTTCACTGTCAGGGTAGCTAGGATCTGGAACCAACTTCCTAGGGAAGTGGTCCTCGCTCCTACCTTGGGTAAATTCAAAAAGCGGTTGGATGAACACCTGTCTGGGGTCATGTGATTCCAGCATGTGCTCCAACCAGTGGTGGCGGGGTTAGACTACATGATCTATTCAGGTCCCTTCTGACCCCTAACTACTATAAAACTATGAAACTATCTCACCCTGTACATGAACTAGACGGATTGTCCCCATCTGAGGATCTGGCCCTATATTATCTAGATAAATATCATAGGAAAAATGTGACTAGCATTTTGTTGAATTCCAAAATCAAATTGCATCTGCAATGTTGGTGCCCTTTCATATTATCTCTCAGTCTACTCTGAATAACTGAGTTTTATCTGCATGAATGCTTGTGGGCAGAGAAAGTTAAGCTGACCTGAAGACTTGCCAAGTATAGGTTTGATTGTTTACTTAATTACCCTTGTGGAAACCAGGCCCCAGGAGTCAGCAGAGTAAAGGGAGTAAAAAGGGCATTAGTCACAGTAGGACTTTAACCATCAAGTAAAAATAATGTATGTTAGATGGAATTGTGCATTCTATGACTCCTCCTGAACAGAGAGTCCCAAAATCCCCCACCCATTTTGCCACAGAAATGTCAAAATGCATTGAAATGCACTTAAGATCTGGCTGCACTATTCACCACAGGAATACACACCTGCATGCAATTATTTTATATCAACAGCTGTGGGGATTCCATATAATTTAAAGAACAGTAAATGCAAGATCTGAAAAATGTAAAGGAAAGAAAACTGCTTGACATTTCTCAGAGTTGCTCACTGGAGTCGTGGAACAATAATGATGAAAAGATCCAGAAAAAGAAGAAACTCCAACCCTTCCCAGTTAGAACTTTGTTCTTTAAAACTAGAATTGAGCATGCAAACAGAATTGTTTTGTGTAAATTTACTAAAGTATTTATCTTTTTTTGGTGGGGTTTTTAAGTTTATTTTGAGTACTTCACAACTGTACTGATTGGCTCCCAACAGATTCATTGTTGCCAACTTTCAGGGCATTCAAGGTCTGATTTATTTCCAGAGCTCTTTCTAGCATGGGGAAGGGACAGTGTGGAGTGAAAGGAAGAGACAGCAGGGAGAAAAATTATTTTTGAGGGCAGCTGAGAAGAAATGTAATTGTAGACAATATCCCAATTAATATAGTATATTAGGTGTCGTGTAGGTGTAGAATGTGAAAGGAAATCATTACAGCCAATTCCTTGTCTCCTTCAAGGTGGTTTTGCAGTGATTCATGCACAACAGTTTCACTTGAAATTATGTTCATTATTTAAACATAAACTTATTAAATATAGGTTGTAGATGTGCATCCCTTTTAGACTTAATTTTTCTTCTTTTCCAAGGGGTATGTGGGCAGATAAAAGGATCTATGTAGATGTATATGTTTGTATTTAAGAAACTTTGTTTCCAAATTTATATACCTACTTATTTGAAATTATATGTATTGATGTACAGCACTCTTAAAGCAGAACTGCTTTGGCACTGAAGCTTTTGTTTATGGGTTGCTTGTAAAGCATATATTAATGGTCAGGATTTTGAAAAAAAAATGTCTTGTGGCTTAAATTAATGAAGAAAACTTTCAGTAAACAAGAACGGAAGGGAGGACATGATTTAGAGTTGGATGACAGATACATTTTCATGTAATCCAGGGCTCTTCAGGTTACATTATGCTGTGTTAAGCAACATACATAGATAAAATACTGTAAAGCTTTTCTTCAGTGAAGACAAAATGTTGAGGATATGTAATTCAGATTGCATTCAAGACTAGCTTCAAACCATTGAAACGACATGCAGGCACACTATGTGGTAGGAGGTTTTTCCTTTTCTAAAAACATAAGTCAGGTTAGTATAGACTTGAATCACCCTAGGTCAAGGAAAATCAGGTTTCATTTATTTAACACCAAGGGGTGCATTTTCAGTACAAACGTTAAGGATTTTGTCGCACAACTCCCATTGGTGTTAATGGGAGTCATATGGCTAAATTCCATTGCATCTTGCTGAAATGGATCTCTTTATGCTGACCTAGTCACTTCAGAGCAAAGGAAAATACTTTAAGCAGGTAAAGTTTTACAACCACCCCACAAGTCAGAAGAAAAAAGGCTTTAAAAAAATGGTGTTTTTTTCCATTTGCTCTGATAGCCAAAGAAATACAGTTGTTTTCTCTCTCAGTTTAAGTATTATCCCTTATAGCAAAATAGAAAGTCCTGAGTGACTGAGTTTGCAATAATAACACAATTATACTTCTTTCATCTGAGTCCTATCTTGAAGGGCTGCTGAAGTTTCTGTCTCAGACCAAAGTTCTTCCTTAGCCTATTAATAATTTTAGGGTTCAGACAGCTGTAACATTGGAGTTCCAGTTTTCACTAACCTGTGTTGTCATGCTAACATTATAAAAAGTATTTTTTTAAAGCTCTCTTTTTGATCGTTTTCTTGACTGTAACTCAAGAGTACATCTTGACATGCATACATGTTGCATGTGTGCGCATTTTTGTTCTGGTCTGTGGCCTGAACTGCCTTGTTACTTAATTTGGCTGTCCTTACAGCATTGTTAACAGTGTTTTAACAATACATGGCTTGGCCCCAGACACTGGAAGCCCTGTACAGAATTTATACATAGTGCATGGTAAGCATACAGAAAGTTCTCTACAGCCATAACTGAACAGATAGGGTATATAAACAGCTGTTAAAATGGTGGATCCCACTCTAAGACAACCCTGGATGGATGTGATATTAGACTTCAGCACTGTTGGTTAAAATGCTGTAATGAACATCTGTACCAGATCCCCTAATAACTCATGGTAGGTCACATACCACTGGCAAGCCATGGGGCTTTGTGGTACTCCACTCACCCACCTTGCAGAATGGCACTCTAGCCTCTGTCAGAGCTCATCTGGTCTGCCTGAGCACTAGGCCAGCCCTGCTAACAGGCTTTTAATGACCCAGAGCAGTGAAGCCCCTGTTTCCAACACCCACTCCCCTCCACCTTGTTCCCTCCAGCCAGCTGTGAGCTACTGTCTGGTATTATTACTCAGTGTGCGGATTCCATCCACTCCATCTGGGCACTTATAAAGATTGCAGGTTTAGATTAAGCGCTGTACTGTTTACTAGACATTGGCCATATCTACATGTGCAAATGCTCTTGGGTGGGTTTACTCTACAGTAAATTACTCAGGGTAGGGATCTACATGTGCAGGGAGGTGGGAGCAGATTTGCTGCTCATGGCAACAGCCTGCTGCTGGCCCTACAGCAGCCAGGGGGAGTTCTAGGCTCCCTCTGGGTGCTAGCCCTGGGGCTGACAGGGATCACAGGACCAGAAGACAGCTGTCTCCTGGTGGGGGGCTGGGACATAGCTCCATACTCCCAGGAGCTGCCTGCTGCCAGAGTGGGCTCTACCACTGGAGCCTGGGCAGGCACAATGTCCCCCTACCTGGAAACAGGGAGCTCCCATTACCCACTTATACTCCTGCCTGGGCCAGAGTTTGGCCAGAGGAGAAGGCCAGGGCTGGGGCTTAGACAGCTGTGCAGAGCAAGTGTGTTGGCTGTCTGCCACTGGCCATCTTACGCCCTGATGCTGCAGCCTCTTTTGAGGCCCAGGGTGCATGTGGCAGCCCCAGGTAGCGGCCACCAGTGGTGTGGAGATTCTGGTGGAGCACAGGGGTTTCTCCCAGTTGAGCCTTTGTGAGTGGGAGATGAAACCTGGCCATGGGCTTCCATGCTATCCTGCCCTATCCCACCATTGGGGCTTCTGGGAGACACAGGGGTGGGTGGGTGGGTGGTCCCCTATCCCAGATTTTCTTCAAAATAATATGGTCACCCTTTTTATAAGTGAGGGAATGGTCTAACATAAGTCTTTGGTAAGTTGTGGTATGCTCTTGGGGAATCATGTAGTTGCCTACTCTGATATGCTCAAGTTTCAATGATTGTCCACTTGGAATACTGATGATACTGATTTATTGATACTTCCCACTGCCTCTCAACCCAACCCCTCAACACCCATGTAAGTGGTCTGGAATGAAGCTGAGATGCTAGGGTTGTTACCCCCTACTGTTGTTGGGGGCTTATCAGTCTATGTTACATTGAGTGAGGTCATAAAGATGGTTAATTGACAACTGGCTGCCCCATCCCTCAAGGTCATGTTGCTTTCCTGAGAGAGACCAGAGTGTTGATGTGGAACTACTTTATGCAAAATGGTACACAAACAGACCCCCAAAGACACTGAAAGCTTTCTTCAAGTTCCACAGCTGAGATATAACCAACAGGTGCAACTACATGTTTTTACTGTGGTGCATTTCCTGCCACCATTTGACAGAGAACTTACATATGAACACCAGTGCAGATAAACCCCACTCCACCCCCCCTCCCTTTTCTCCCAGAGAACCAGAGAAGGCTTAACTCTGGCACCTCCCAGGCACATGAATAGGAGATATGGCATGTGGGATCTGCTGATCTGTGATCCAAAAAGCCAGGTAGTGACTCAACTTACCTTCCAGGGCTAACTCAGAGCTCCTGGCTGCTGATAGTCACTGGTGTAGATGCAAGGCTCCAGAGAGGTTCTGGAAGAGCATAGGAATTCTCAGAAAGTGAGGGAAAGGGTTTGAGGCCTACCAGCCCACAAGTCCAGCTACTCCTGGGTTCCACTACAGAGGAGTGGTATAGCCTCTGCAAGGATAGGTAGCTTCCTGGACACAGGGCAAAGTTCTGGAGTGGGCAACATTTCAGGTTTTGTTTGGTTGTAGGTTTTGTTGTTGTTGGGTTTTTGGGGGTTTTTTTAATATAGTTCACATGAACATTTTGGCAGCTACTACATTTAATTAAACTGAGGGGGTCAGTTATATGTGCAGCATTTCCCCTGTCTCCCCAAGGTTTTATGTTTCTTAAACTGAGCCCCTGCAACTTCCCACTCCCCTTTCCCCCACAATGGCATAACCTTCTGATGCAGCCAGGGTCTTTCCCTACTCTCTCAGTGTTAACTAAGAAAAAGAGTCCATGTTCTGGAGCACGCAATATTTCACTTTTTGTTAAAAAAACACATTAAAAGTTTGACAGGTTTTGATTAAAATGAGGCAAGTCTCCTCCCCTCCCTTCAGTTCTGGTATGTACACTTGGGAGAGGTTGGGGAGGAAGAGGGAAAGAGGGCCTGTGCCTGATCAACATGGGTTGTGGGCAGTGATACCTATGATACAAGGCCAAAGGAGCCCATGGCTGGAGGCCCATGGTTTGGTGCCAGGCTAGGGGGCAGTTGAAGCCCTACTCATCCTGGGAGGGTTCCCAGTCCATATGGGCAAAGAACTATCTGACAAGGGTTTTACGGCCACTACTGTGCAGGGCCGGGGTCACCAGTATCAGTTGGGGTGCAGAATACAGGCATATCTCTCTCACACACACATGCGCGTGCGCACGCGTGGCAGGAACATGGAGCATTGGATGGGTGTGTGTGGGATGGCCAGCAGGTGGCTTGAAGCCAGGATGAGTTGTTGCCGCATCAGGTCTAGGTGAGTGGCTGGGATTTCTCTACTAGCCAATCAGGGGTGACCATTTCATTCCACTTGGGAGTCTTCAGCAGCTTGGGGAGCTCACAGGGCATGCTGGAAGGCATGCAAGTGGCCCGGCTACCTGCTAGGCTCAGGCCATGCAGGCAGGATCCAAGTCCCTTACCTCCCCACCAGAAGGGCTAATGTATGTTCTGCTTGCTCTGGACCTAACCCTGGGTGCTTAAAGTAAGCTCAAAAGTTAGAGAGCTTCTGCCTTGATCTTCTTGAATGCTTCTACTTAGCCTGAGAGATCAGTTCTTTCATCATTTGCTACCATAGAAGTTATGATCAGCTGAGATGCTCAGGCCAAAAGCACAGTAGTTTAACCATCAGGGACATTATCAGTGAGTAGCATACAACTGGTATTTGTTTGCCTGATTGGTTTCCTATGGATTGATTTTTGTCAGCTTTAGGTACTTCAAAGTCTGTTTGATTCCTTAGATGTTTTTTTCTGGCAAGGGGTGGAAATGTGCCAAGTGAATGGATGTGGAAGCTAAGATTTTATTTATTTATTTTGAGGGGAGTTGAGAAGGAAATAAGTTTTGGATGATGTTTCAGTTAATAAATTAAATAGATACTATTTACACAGAATATTTATGCATAAGAATAGATCATTTTTAGGTTCCCAGCCTTATACATTTATATAATCCAAAATTGGAAATTACACATAGGTGACAGTCACTGCCGTAGGTGCAATAAAAAGATATTTGAGCAAGTAAGCTGTATGTGGTATCTAACCAACTGATATATGTCTTTATATACTGTAGGCTGTTTGGATCAGAAACCATCTCCTTTGTTTGGTGTTTGTCAGTGCCAAGTACAGCAGGATCAAGCAACTATGACTGGGAGCCCTATATAGTACTGCCATTCAAATAACAAGTAATAGTATGAGCCCAATTATTTCTAAAGCAGAAATCATATATTTTTTCAAAAACTGCTGCGTATGTTGACATGTTTTTTTTCTTTACTTCCTTGATTAGATACGTGGTGAAGGTACAGCTTAGTTTCATCAACATAGTAAATTATTAGAAAACATATCAGTGATGGGATATACAGATAATACTGGCATGCAGCAGCAATACCAGAGCTATCTGAAATCACATACACCAACTGCCAATAGTCCCATCTTAGAATCATCTGACTGCACCATTCACAATGGGATTGTGCACATACCTACAATTATTTTGTGTCAATAGTTGGACTAGCTTGACTGGAACTATACTGAATTTTCTGAAGCCAAACAATGTAGGAGATGGGCAAGAAATATGCTCAGAAAGCAGCAACATTTCAACCTGCTCAGCATCCTTCTTTCATGACAAGTAAGAACTTATGCTCTGCCCTTGTACACTGAGGGTAGACAAAATCTCACGCGGAGTGTGCTTTTGGTATGGGCTGTGTACCTGTAAAACTGAATGAGCATGGAAGGGGAAACCTAACAGGGGAAGGTGGAATAACAGTGGAAGGAAAGTGAAAAAGGAGAATCGTGAACAGAAGGGAGAACCTGGTTTTTCACTGAAGCAAGGGTGCACAAAGGGAAGATAATAAGGATGAAATATGAAGAGATTATAAATGTTTTTATAGATGATTTTCAAATAAGACTGAGAATAGAGAATTTTATGAACAGTCTCATCAATTGTTAATTAATGTTTTCTTTTTTTATTCCTTTCATAGAAGGAATTAATGTAAAATCCACTTTATGGGTTACTCTTTGTTTTATCTTAGCCCTTCCTGTTGACTGCTTTTCCTATTGCAAAATTCAGACTGAGGTGCAGAGGTCGGATCATTCTCCTCAAGGGATAGCATACCTAATCTACTTACACCAAGGGCCAGATTAAGTGAAGATGTACAAATGACTTTCAACGTATATTCAAAATGAAGTTACCTAGGAATTTAGTCTACTGATCTCTAAGGACAAGGAAAACAGTTTCTGTGTTTCCTACCCTGTCAGGAGACTATATATCTTTATTACCCATATGCTTGACCCTTTCTTTTTCTTTTTCCCTTTCTTTTCTGTTCTGGCGGAATACAGAAAAATACTGTTCTGTCATGCAGGTAAGATTCTCTTACTGAAGTTCCCAATCATTCTAGTACAGACTCTCACAGGAACACTATACCTGCATTCAGCAATGTTGTAAAACCATTTGCTTTAGGGATCCATACAGACCGCATTATTCAAAGGAAACATTCTTGATAACAAACATGTAAGAGAATCTTTGAACATCAAACATTACAGAACCTGATATTTTCAAAAACTCTCTGAAGACTTGACAGAAAGTGAGTGCCATGCTCCCTGTGTCATGGTTAATATATTTCTCATACTGGTAGCTCCAATAGGCATAAAGGATTGAATATATACAACAGAAAAATGCTATTTCAAATAAACAGTTTTCAATTTTTCTTGAGTACAGACCTGATAAAGGTTGCACCATCTTTAAGTATTGAACAATTCCATTTATAATGCATACATTTAAAAGGTTTTAAAACTATTTTCTTTAGTTTTTTATATATACAGTATACTGGAAGAAGGGAAAAATGAATTCAAATAAAAAGGAGAGGATTCAATGAAATAAAGAGAAAGAGAGATTGAAACTATAGTACACAAGAACTAGTGAAAAAGTAAGTAGGGAATAGGAAATAGTATACAACTTCATGAAAATAGAATGCACGTTGCTAAAAGGGCACCTGTGACAAGCTGTAAAATATGATTGTAATATTCTAGTCTACTAATTCTTGCCTCATACCAGCAGTGATCGACATTTGCATCTTACTGATATTGTGCTAGAGGAAGGAAATACAAAAGTTTTTGAGTTGACTGAATAACTTAATAATTGAAAACAATACTTTACTTTTGTCCCTTTATAGATTTTAACTTTACAGCACGATATATTTCTATACCAATGGCTATATGCAATTTCATTGGAAGTAAACTTGTGTGAGACTCAAAACAATACAGAGCAATTTTGCATTTGAATTAGCTTGTGAATCGTGAATAGATTAGGGTATTGCTTTTCTTACTGTAGTTTTGTTCCCAAATAGTTTTGTTCCCAGCTATTTCTATTCAATAGTATATCGCTACTATAGGAAAATATGTTAATTCCCATACACACCTTTCATGCTACAGCCCATTTGTAGATGCTAAATCCAAAGTAATATACTATTTTTCAGGAGTCTATGAGGAATATACTTTTCCATCCCACCATGATTCTGCTCTCATGAGAAAATTGGTATTGGAACAATTAGAATCTTGTAACAACTAACAAACAAGGCAAAGGAAAATTGCAGGAGTGAGTGGGAGAGGACAACTTAAGGTAATACTACTAAGTATCTACCAGAAAGAGCAGCTTAATTCATTCCAGGGGATAGGGTATGATAGCAGAGAGGTTAAGTCTTCTCTATATGCCTTCAGTGGCATGAATTTGAGCCTTGATCCAGAACTGTGTTAAAGGTCACATGCAGTTGACCCTGGGGTACATGGGAACCTGGTTATTTAGGCTGAAGAGTCATAGGTACCTGGGCATGCTGCTAGTCAGATCATTCCCTTATGTGCTGTTGCTACCAAAACTGGTGTGCCTTAACCATACTAGCCGAGTGGCCTGCTAGGGGCACACCAAATGTTGACCTTGGTATCCTGATTTTCTAAGAAGCAAAATAAAATTGCAAAATTCAGGCTATCATTGCTATGGTAGGTCACAAAAGCAATAACAGTTCTTAGGGCAGCAACATCCTGGGCAAGTGCTGAATTAAAAACAGATCTATATGTATTGTTGTTTTCTTCTTCCAAACCAATCAGAGCTAATACTTGTTTTGTATGCTCTCCTTCCAGTAAATTACCT
The DNA here is from genome assembly GCA_030014935.1 of Caiman crocodilus. NCBI lineage: Eukaryota > Metazoa > Chordata > Crocodylia > Alligatoridae > Caiman > Caiman crocodilus. Next base: position 28,134,844 of record JAGPOW010001327.1, on the reverse strand, counting down.
CCACAGATTCCAGGAAATCAGAGAGACAGCAATAACTTAAATCTATTTCTGATGAAGGTTTATCTTTTCATTTTTTTTTGCAGTTAGGAAATGTGAGGCGACTTCCTCTGCACAAATGGAATGTGGTCAGGTCAAGCCTTTCAGCTTCTTTCAAAATATAATGATGTCTGCAATTATGTTATTGTAGTTGGAATGGCCACTGCTTTGCTTTATTGTGTTTGTTTAATTGTAGTATAAGGTGACCATTGCCCTTATTTCTGATAGGAATTCATTCAAATGTGAAGTAGCCATTGAAACAGATCACTGTTGTTAACTAAATATCAGACATACTTTTGGTTAATGTGGTGAATAGGTGGCTATCAACATAAGGAAATGTGTTCTTAAAATCAGTTGTACCATAAGCAGATGTCTAACACATTTTATAGCAGTGCCAAGAATAGTAAATAATTTCTTTCCATTTCCTAATGAAACCATTACAGAGTGCATGTATGGAGGTATATAAATCACCTTCATTAGATTAGGTCCCACCAGAGGACTAACATCAAGTTTACCGCTATCTCATTGTTCACTCTGCTTTGTGTTAGGCTCTTCTTCCAACCTTGTGTCTCTCTTGTCAATTTAAAAAGTAAATCCTTTAAGGTGGGGATGGCATTACACTAATTTTGTGTATCAGCTGATACAATGGGGCTTTGATTTAAAATATCCAAAAGGAATAGCTATAATAGGGACAGTTAATAATAAATAAATTCTGATTATTTCAAATCCCACCCTACAATGATAATGAGAATCACTTTCTCACACATTTTACATTACAAAGACACAACCATGCCCATATAACATTATGCTTGTAGGTAAATAGATAAGGATTCACAGATATATATTTAAAACATAGTGATACAATGTTTGATGTGTATGTACAGAAGTATGAATGTTTCACTATAGTCTTCAAAACAATAATAAATGTTGGGATGTGTGTCTTGGGGTTTTTTTAGGGAGAGGAGTGGCTTTTTTCCCCCCTCACATATCAGTTTTCTTTTAATGGAAATGCTAATTATTGTCAATCACAATCAAATCGCTTGTACTTCCAAAATGCTTTCAGAGTAGACTAAATCTTAATAAGCCCACCTACTATAACTTCTCATTCAAATAATAAAATACTAAGTCACAGGGGTCATATTTTCTTCTGAAATAGACAGAATTGTATTTTTAACAGGGGAGAAAATAAAAACAGCAGGCATTTAATTGTAGCTGATTTATTTTTATTCTTTTCAGAACTTATGACAAATTTTAGGTTCTGAATGGAATGGATTTTATTTCAATCTAGAAAATATATTTTAATCTGCCATCCTCAAATGTCTTAGCTTTTTGTGCACTGCATTTTCCTTTGTTAAAAACAAAATGAATGATAAGTATGCAATGTTCTGGCCTCTCAGGAAAAAAAAAAACATAGCCTTTTGGATATTTTCTTATAAAAAGCCTGAAGTCATTCCATATCCACTAAAGTGTGTTATTCTTTCTTAATACAGATTGAATAGTTCTACTTTTGTTGTGTTAAACAAGACCTTGTACTTCAGGAGCTGTCTTGTTGCAAAAATGCATCAGATTCTCTGGCTTTCTTCAGCATTTAAAAAAAAAAAGAGAGAAATAAAGCTAAGAGATCTTTTGGTGTGTGGGAAATCTTTTTGGTCTCCTTGAAAAAATCACTTCTGAGTCAACTGAAATAACTGAATTTGGCAAAGCATTTCAGCCAAAAATATGAGGAAAAAAATTAAGCCAAGATGAAATGTTCATTTTTTTTCATATTGAAACATTATTTCGATATGAAAAAATTGTAATCAAAACTTTTAAAATAATGCCCCCTTTCAAACATATAATCTTTTTTTTTTCATCTTAGGGGAAGAAAATATTTCAGTCAACCTGAAGTTATATCTTTTTCCTGATTGGTTTGACTTGGCTGGTAAAATGAGAAGTCAGCCATTGTTCTCAGAGATCTCAGTAGAAAATTCTCCATCTATTTAACTGGGATTTTCTTATTGCAAGATAAACTATTTGGGCATGTCCACATGAGTGTGCACATGTGCTTTGCCATGTCTCAGGATTTTGAGCCCAGGTTCTGGCCCCAGCCTCCTGTATTCCACCCAGAGCAATTTTCCTGCACCAGAGCCTACATGCAGGGGTATTCCCCAGGGACACATAAAATGGCACATATTTGTTTTCCTTGGGGAAATGCACATGTATTCCCATTTGGATGTGCCCCTTGAGTGCATCCAGACATTCAGGCACATGCAGTTTCTGGTGCCAAAAATCTCTTTGTGGTTCTACAAACCATATGTGTTGAATTTTAAACCATTCAGGGCACTGCTAGTTTGCAGCGTGGGGGCAAAATTTGATACTGGTATTTCCAGGGATCATAAAAATCCCTGGAAAAAAAAGCAGTGCAAAGCATGTAAAAATATTGTGAGCTAGGACAAATGCAGAGATAAGGGAGCAAGCAGCCTAGGGCTGTCAGTTCCCCTGTCTCCACATGCTTTGGTGTCCCTGCGCTGAGGCACACTGTGCTCCAGCCTGACAGGCATGGAGCTGGGAGGACCTGGGCATGGCCCACAATGAAGTGAGGTGTGCTGCAGCACAAAGTAGGAGCACAAATTTGTGCTGCTACTATTTGTGCCATTGCAAGCTCACTCCCCTGCTCATCTGGATATGGCCCTTGATGTTATACCTGAGTTTCTGTACTGCTCTGACTCAGTCAAGGCATGGAGAACAAGTTAAGTGTGGTAAAGCAGCAAGGTGGAAGCACACAGTACTGCAGGCTACCTGTAGCTGCTGTTAACAGCTTCTAAAATTTAGAGCATCATCCTGGAATCTTTAAATTATACTAGAGCTGGTGCAGAAAAAAAAAAATGAGACTCAAGGAACTGAGAATCAGCATTGTCATTACATTGGCCCTTTATCTATTCTCCACAGGCAAAACTCCTGACCTTCAACAATGAAGACAGGTAATTACAGAGCCTCCAGCCCCTCTAATTTCTCTCTTATATTGTACATTTCTCACATTGTTCATTTGAAATTCAGGAACTATGTTAACTTGAAAAATTGTGCCGAAAATCTTAAGACAAAACAACCGAAAAATGTAATATGCATTGTTTCCATGAACGACTGGATTTTGCTGCAGTGCTCCTGCTGTCTTTAACAAGAGTTAAAGCTCACAGCATGTATGGTCCTTTAAATTTGTGCAACTGCCATCATGAAAAATTATATATACTTGGACAAGTGGTAAATTTTGCCTTCTGACAAATTCATGGAAAAATCTGCTTTTACTTGCAAATATTTGCAAAACGAGAATTGATGCCCTGGCACAGATATCTCTTGTTGGGTGCTATGACACTTTGAAGTTCTTTGATCATTTAATATAGTTTGTCACACTCAGGCCTGTTGAATATACTTGGGCATGTAGATCAATTTATGAATCTGGCAAGCAGAGTTCTCTCTGGAATGAATGTATTACTTTCAAGGGTAGGGGAGAGTTGCATGGTCAGAACAAGAGGCTGGCAGTCACTAACAGAAAATATGGAAAAGTTTGCAACAGAACTTAAAACTAGGATGTGATGCTGCTTTGAATGCAAACCTTGGAAAATGGGATTTGCACAGAGGTAAAATTCCTGCAAACTGAAATGTTATGGTGTCTCTGTCTCACATCTCTGATCATAAAGATCTCAGTTCACCCTTGCTTGTACTGAGTGCAGTACATTGCTAATTTAAATGGCTTATTCACATGGTAAGGTGCTACTCAACATAAAATGAACACAGTAGTAAACTCATGGTCCTATCACCATCATCTTTCTAGTGAAGCTAAAGTTTTTTTTGTCCTGGTTTTTGGGAGAAGAGCTACAATGGTCTTTCCTTATCAAAACAAGCTCTTTTAAATCTTCTAAAGAATGATCAGTCCCAACAAACAGAACTGCTGTGTAATGGACAAACTTATTAAAGTAATGTAATCAATGTGTATAAGCCAGATTCAAGATATACCATGAAGGTAATGAGTTATACAATTAATCCTGTAATTACAGGAGATTGTGGAAGTGATGTTTCCTACGTTTCCCCTCCAAGGTGCTGCCTTTGTTATAATGTGATATTATACAGTAATTTTGTGTATTTTATATATTAAAATATAAATATTAGGAAAATATGTGTGCTTGAATCATTGAGTTGTGAACCTTGGCATTTTCAGAGTCAAAGAGAAAAAGAATAACACATTATGTAGTCTTTATAACATCCTTAACTGTAAAGGTGATCATCGTGGTCCACAACTTTAGAATTGCCTATCAAATAGGCAAAGATAAACAACTAGTGTCTCATGAACTGGAATTCATCTGAAAGTCTAGCAATTAAAACAATCTACATGATATCTTGTGCAGAAGTAGAAGCATGTTTTTTCTACTCTCTTTCTATTCTTTCTTGGCCCCAGATACTCAGCTGGGGTCAACTGACATAACTCCAGTGTCTTTAATGGAACTATGCCAATCTATACCTGCTGAGAATCTGGACCACAATCATTAGTAGTTTTTGTTTTGTTTTGTTTTTCCTCTGGTTATTCAGTGACATACAGAACTGTGACAATTAGCAGAGTTGAGGTGTTAAGCTACAGGAAATGTCTCTATTCACTGGTAGAAAATAGTGGTTTTGTTGTTGCTCTGAATAATTTAATTCTCAGTTTTTGTTTTCTGTTTCTTTTCCTTTTGGCATACACAAAAGGCAGCTTTCTCTTTCCATAACAGAAATTGCTTTTCATTGTGGTGAAAGACTGACTTCGATGCTACATGCAAAGCAGAAGGATGCCTTCTGCAGAGAAAACATCTCAGTTGAAAATGGTTGCAGGGTCTAATTTATAAGAATGTCTCAATGTGACTAATTGCAATATGAGTGCTGAAGCTAATTATGTGCACTGTAATGCTGAGTATCCTTGCTGAATATGACAACATATTTCAATCATGGCAGTAATACCTCAAACCCTTTTCTCTTAGAATGACAGAAACATATGTTAGATGTTGCTTAAGAATAAGTGGCATGAATGTTTCTAAAACATGTAACTGCTGGAAAATTAATATGTACCTCTTTTTAAAATAGGTCAGCTTTTATGTGTGTATTTTAGTGCTGGTCTTAATAAATTCACTTCCATTTTCCTTGTAATTTGTGTATAGTTTTAGCAGTGCCTTTCTGTAATACCCCTCATACCTTTCTCTGTGTACTTCCTCAGCCTCCTGGGAGAAGGGGTAACAAACAGAATTCTCAGGGGACAGCTGAGATGCAGCTGGTTCCATTGTGCTGCCACTGCAGTTCAAATACTAATGAATATGTTTCCCAGGAGACATCAGCATGAATTAGGGGAAAGGGAGAAAAATGAGAGAAAATTGCCAAAAAATGTCAACTTGTCCTGTTGTTTTAGAATTAAACCTAAATACAAATAACTGTAAGACGTAACGATAATAGGAAGTGTTGTATTATGTTACTGGGTTTCAACGAAGTAACATTACTGATTTCAATACTTTTCTACTCTCTACTTTTTTCAATAAAACACTTGATCCTACAAAACTGCTGGGCACTTTCAATTCCCACTGGCTTCAATAGATACTCAGTGGCTGTCAGGAACTCTTCCCAATTTACAGGATCTGACAATGAGTGTTGTATTCTATTACTGATTTAACACAAATCTTCCATTGGCTTCAGTGGGAGTTTCATAGTTCCAGAATGCACGTGTGTCCAGTTATCTTCCAAATAAATTTCTAACCTAGCTCCAATACTATATTTAATCTATCTCTAACCATTAAGTGAACCTCATGATGAGGTATAGATATACAAGCTGTGGTGCGGGTGTTATATATTTTTGGAAAGGGCCTGGTTTTCCATATTATTTTTCCATACTATATGGCTTAGGGAAATGGTCACACATTGAAGCAGGCATCTATTCTTCCCCTGCTTCAGTAATGGTCTGAGTGGAGGTGGGATTGGGAGGGGAGGAGATTGTCCTGTGTTCACAGAAATCGGGTCTCATAGCAGAGTTAATTTTTGTAATACCCTGAGTTCTTACAATTTTCTAAAACTTTAGTGACTGGTGCAGTGGGTTTAATAATAAAATGTCTCAGTACAAAAAGAACAAAATGTTCATGTTCCATAGATTTCATATACAAGCAGGCTCTAGTCTGACAGACATCTTTAAATGTGTTAGAGTTGCAATAGAAAGACATGTAGTAGGTTAAATGAAAGACCGTGATTGAGAATGGAGAAATGATTGAGCATGGGGGTTCACAGAATAGCGTTTTGCATCAGCAGCATCCTGAACAAAAATGCACACATTTAAAAATGACAGTCCTTGGAATCCAATACATTTCAGATAAATTTTCAATCTTTTCAGATGAAAAGGTTTCTCATCTAAGACCTGAACTCAGCAGTCTTAACATTGAAAAGCAATACATTATATTCACCTCTTGGAAAAGAAATTTGTCATGATATTTACAATCAGGGCTATAGAGGTATAGCATGGTATAGCCATACTCCTCTGTTTCTTGGATGTGTCATGAACAAAGTGCCTTTAATGGAGTTTCTGAAAAGCTGCCATCAAATAACTTCTTAATTTTTTTTTATATTTAATATATTTTTAACATACCAATGAGATAGAGGATAGAGAATCAGCTGAAAGGCCTAAATTTCACCCTTTTTTCATCCCCAGGAAAGCTGAAGGAGCCTAATATGACAGGAACTTCCTGTCACCTTAAGGAGCTTGTACACATGGCAAGGGTTTAGTCCCCCTAAATTGAAATGGTGGGTTTTTAACTTGTGGGTTTTTAATTGTGACCGCTAAGTCAGGTAAGTCGGGCAGGCAAAGGTGGTGGTAGCTTGGGGGATATGCAAGAGGAGGGGGAGGCAGCAGTGCATAGCCTTAAATGCTTCTATACTAATGCACGCAGCATGGGAGGT
>JAGPOW010001327.1:28099834-28127772 GCA_030014935.1 Caiman crocodilus | reverse complement strand
GAAGTTGTTCTTGCTCCTACCTTGGGTGTCTTTAAGAGTAGATTAGATAGGTACTTGGCTGGGGTCCTGTGACCCTGGCACTCGTTTCCTGCCAATTGGGGGGGGCTCAGATTAGATGGCCTGCTCTAGGCCCCTTCTGACCCTAGGTACTATGATACTATGATATCCACCATTTCAATTCAGGTGCTTCTGTCACTGTGACAAAGCCGTGATGGCCCCCTAGCAGCTCACTACCGCCACCTCCTGCTGTGGGCAAACTCTGCTGGGGGAGTGGGGAGATGTGAGCGGCCCACAATTTTTTTCCAGCAGAGCCTGTCCGTCTCTTGTGTGGCCCAGGGACAAGCTGCAGGGGGCCCTGGTCTTTCCCTCCATGGCAGTGGCACCCACCTGGGAGCAGCTGCCATTGTGAAGAGAAGGACTGGGGTTCCCTGCAGCTCAGGGGCTGGCAGCAGCTTTGCCCCCTGGCTGTGTGAAAGGTTGCTTGGCTCTGCTGGAAGAAGAGGAAAAAAAGCCTCTCACCACTTTTTTTTTTTTCTTCTGGTAGAGCCTGGCCACACAAGCTGCCACCTGGCCATGCAGCCCTTGAGCTGTGGGTAGACCCGGTGCTTCTCTCCAAGATGATGGCACCTTCCAGGCAGGATGCTACTGGGTGGATGCTGCTCGAGCTCGCAGGCCATATCTAGCCCAATCCAATGGTGCATAGAGCTCTGGAAGCCTGGACATGCTCAGGGAAGCTTGGGCTTGGCAGGCTTCCAGCACCCCGTGCACTATCCTCATGGTCTTCTCATCACCTGGGACTGCTAAGGAATGGGCTGGCTTGCCTCTGGGCCAGTGTGGGAAGGCAGCAGGAGGGTAGCTGGGTGTGCTGGTGGCCAGAGAAGGTAGTGGGGATGGTGCACAGGGATTTGGAAGCCTGCTAAGCCTGAGCTTCACCAAGGGCACCCAGGCCTCCAGTGCCCTGTGCACTGTCCCTGTCGCCTTCTGCTGCTGCCAGACATGGACATGTACATGATTTTTTTAAAATCCAGAATGGAACAATTTGCCCTGATCAGACTAAAATACATTGGAGGTGGTCTAGGTTGCCATGCTCAAATACATTTTAACACAAAAAAAATTGTTCATTTGTACATGGTAATGCCATTATGTAAGACAAATAATGATTTCTCATCATTTTTTGTCACATGTACATGGCTCCACCATCATGTGTACAAGCATCCTTACAGAACTGATCCCCAACATTATGCTTTAGCAATGTGGGGCTTAAACGAAAGAATCAGGATGGTTTCTCTCTGTGTCATCAGTTTTCTACCTACTTTCTTTTTCATCAGAAAACTTCTCTCTTTATTCTTTATTCACTTTTCTTTCACATATATTACTACCTACTTTTTAATATCTTTTTTTTTCAATCCTAAAGTGCAAGAGATGCAGTTTGCATAAAGGAATTGGCATTGGGCTTTGCATTGTTTATACTGAGAAAGTGGAGAATGATACATTATACAGTGGCTTTGTGTAATTCCTAGATCCATTAGAGTACATATGCAGAATACTTTATTACAGAACAAAAGTGATATATCAAGCTCAAAACATTTGCTGTGGATAAGCTTTCTAAAGTGAGGATGCTTGCTGAACATCATTAGTCTGGAAACCAGGCTTGAAAACTCACAAAAACAGGCTTTGTCCTAAATTTTTCAAACATTATTAGTTAACTTGGGGTAGATTGCAAATACTAAAAGTGACGTCCAGCCGAAGTACAGGTTTGGTTACAACTGACATAATGATGTAATCAAAGATACCCCTCATCTGAAAACATCTCTATTTTATTATTTTTTCATTTTATTGTTGTTCTAAGCAGCAGCAATGTCATTCAAGTGATACAGTAAAGTTCATGCATTATCCATGTCCTGCTGAAGAGTCAAATTGTTATCTCATTTGCCCATAAACCACATTAAACTTCTAATTAGTTGTATTTTTATTTTATTTTATTCTACATAATCATCTTCAAATAAGTTAAACCCACCAAAAAGAGCCCTTCTTGCTTAGCGGTTTCAATTTTTATTGGTTTCAATGGTAGTTAAGGATGCCTAGCACATCTCAGAATCACACTTGATTTTTCAGCCCATACCATCTTCCTAGAAATATGAAAAGACCCCTTTCACAGGAGCTCTGTAGCTTTTGTGCTTTTTGTGAATTCAGGGATACATCAAGGTTGAAGGAGAAGGAATAGGAAAACATGATTTTCTGTGGTAAGTTTCTAAAGGGTGCTTCAGATGTCTGCAAATTAGTTAAAGCTCATGATACATGTCATTGTTGATAGTAGCAAGAACTATAACAACATCTGGATTCTCCCTAACATAATTAACAACTACTGCTGTGCATCTTACAACTGGATTTCATTAGATCTCAGAAATCAAGAACTGAATAGTTCTGGTGATTGCATAGCTGAGAAAACTGAGGAAATTCAGCTTTCAGGATATACAGTAAAAGCTGTGTTATCAGGCACTTTACCAACTGGAATGTTCTATTGACCCACATCTGTCCCACTGTGGCACTTCTGGTTTCGCCACTGTGAGCCAAGTGCCACTGCTTCCTCGTAGACCGTGGCCTGGAGCAAAGCAGCTTGTGCAGGGCCCCCATCCCTGTCCCCCCGGCACACTGACACCAGAGAATGAAAACCCTGATGCACCGGACATGGTGGGAGGGGTAACAGCCCAAACAAGCAAAGATGCCTCCAACCCACTGGGCTTGAGATAAATATAACTCTCAGATAACCAGCATATTTGATTAACCTGCACCCCCATTCCTCATGGATGCTGGATAACAGAGCTTTTACTGTAGTATAGGTGATTCAACGGGTAACAGGAAGAAGGTGAACAAAGAATTGGGTATTGTTGTCATTAAGATTAAATACATTTGAGCAAATACTATAAGCAATTTGCACATTTTGATTGGTGTTACACATTAACCTGGGATTCCTAGCAAAATTCCCACAGATTAGTTAAATGTTACTGTCTTCATTTCAATGTCAGTTGTTGAGCAGTTACATTCATGAAAAATTAGCTAGTTTTATAGTGGTGGTGGTGATGATGGTTATGTGAGCCTGCATGTCAATGATTTTTGTTGCTTGTTTTTTATGGTTGGTTGATCATTGATTTGGACGGGGGGGCAGGATTTTAGTGGAAAAATAGTAGAGATGTATGAAACTGTAAAACAGTAGAAATGTATTTGTCCCCATAAGTCTAAGGGGACTCAGATTCACTTTTTAGTTCCTGGCCACCAATTCAGTGTTATAAGCAGGGATTCAGGTTTTCCATTTGCTGAAGAAAAAACACAGAGAATGGAGAAAAATATGAATGTCTTTGAAAGAAATAATCATGGATTTCTCCTTTAAAGGAGAAAGAAGTGGGAAACCACAGGTTTCCCCTTACAGGCTGGCACAATTCCAGCCTGGAAGGGGCTGCTTGTGGCTGGGGGGAGTGAGACGCAGAGGGTGTCATGTGAATGTGTGTGCATACATGCATGTGGCAGCTGGAGAGCAGTAGAGAGCAACTCCTGTAGCTCCGTCCAGGTAAGTCTATGAAGGCAAAGGGAAGAGGGGCCACAGGTAGTGCAATCTAGTTGAATTTTCTGTCAAAATGTAAAGCATGCACATATGACCAGCTTAAGCCACAGGGGACTAAACAAAACGTGTTTAAAATGTACTACTTAGTACAAGGAAGATCCCCATTGGATTTGCAAATCTTTTTTTAAGGAAAGACACCTTTGTACAAGCCCACAGCATAGAAACATTTCTTCCAAATCCTTTGATGAGTTTATTTAAGAAAAAAAAAAAAGACATAAGTAAGGAATGGCATACAGGGCTCTTACACAAGTTAGATTTTTTGCACAGCCTGGTCCCTGAAAGCTCTCTACAGCTATTACATAACACACATTGATGGCTGTAGAGTGTATTTAAAATCGCTGATCAGATGAAGATTTAACCTTTGATAAATAAGCTATTAGCTGAAGGTGCTTTACAGCAGAGAGCCATAGGGAACTTCTATTCAGGTTCCCTGCAGGTTAATTTTTGGCAGGCACCTTTCTGGGGCTGTTTCAGAAAGGAGAGAGTGCAGCGGGGAAAGGGGGGGTTAGAGGTAAAGGAAGGTACCCCTTCTGGGGTCTTGTGGGGGGACAGTCCTGGTCTCACCCCTTCCATTCCAAAGGCAAAACCCAAAGCTGCATGCTGCCACTGTCAAGAGGATCAGGCAGGGGATTGGGGGAACAGAGTGCCCCTGTCTCATGGGCCCAGCTCGGCTTCCCCAAGACCCGAGCCAGGGTACCTGGGCAGGAATGAAAGGTGGAGAGTTCCCTTCCCTCACCCCTGTCCAAGCCTGCCTGAACATCTTGACAATGGCAGCATGCAGCTGCCAGCTGGGCTTTGTTGCAGCTGGAGCTGGGTTGGAGGAAGCAGGTGTGGAGAGAAGCGGGGTTTGGCAACCTCCTGGGAGGCTGTTGGAGCATCCCCACCTGATGGCAAGGGCCAGTGAAGGCAGGCTTAAGCTCCCCAACCCAACAGGAAAATATCTGCTGGGTTCAGTGGTGCTGTAACTTATGGCACTTTACACAAAGTGCCATGAGTTAAAGTACCTCATGGCAAAATAATAATGCAAAAACTACAATGTTACCATTCATTATGGTATTATTCCACAAGGCCAATAGAAATATATTCAAGACAATCCAGTGAATCAGGGAAAAGTATCAGTGTTCTGCTGTCCATCTAGTATCTATATCACTGGATGACGTTTTAGACAGTATAGACTAGATTCTGTTCCACTTATTAGACACATAGGTGGAGTTAGGTGCCTAAGTGCAATTGTATTAGATTCTGTTTCCAAATCAGGGTGTAGCTACCCGTTACACTTAGATCATATTAAATTGGTGGAATGTTAAGCAGTGTTAACGTGAGAATGTGCTGTGAGTAATTGCACATTGAGGGTTTATATTATTTGTAGCCTACAAAGCTCTGATTTGCCACATGAAGGCTATAAGTTAGGACACCTGGGCTCTATACTTCCTCTGAGTGGGGAGGGGAGCTGGGAATGATTGATACTGGGGTGCTGAGGAACTGCACATTGCTTGATTTATCTTGCAGACTGATGCAGACTAAAGTTGCCCTAACAGGAGGTAGTTAGAACAGCCCAGAATTAACCCTTACGTGAAGCGGTATAACGTTAAGCTGTTCAGAGGGCCCTTCACAGGAGTTAATGTGTTTTAATTTCAAGACATGCATGTTAGGTGTCCTTAATGTGGTCTACATGTAACATGTAACTTCAGCCTAAGAGAGTGGTTATCTGTAGAGTAGATACCTTAACAGATTTTTCTGAGCTTGATCAGGGTGCAGTGGCATTTAAGTGCATAGGTACACTTACTTGCTGTGAAATAAAATTTCACCTCAAATGCTATATCACAAGATAGAGCACAATGGAGAGGTGGCTACACTGTGGAGCAGAGAAAGAAAGGCTGATAATCCAGAGAGACTACATATAAAGGAAGGCTAAATCCAAGGAGGTGCAGATATATATTGGTGTGAGAGCCTTGACCTCAGGCCACCAATTGCCTGTAGGGGAGTTTCTAATGTCTCTGCAAGAAAGGCATGGATTAAATCTCTGAGGAGCGAGGCTTTGCATTGAACTGTGGATTCTATATCTATACAAGTACTTGCAAGGCCTGCCCTTTTGACAACAGCAGTCCCTCAAGTCTAGAGCCTTACAAACATTAAGTTATAAATTTGCTGTGCGGAGCCAAAGTTTGCCCCTAAGATGTCTAAAGTAATGTTTACTCACTATTTCACTGTAAACAATTACAGAAACTCTGTAACAATTGTTTCTGGTATATAACTTGCCAATTAGTGAATGAACCTGTGTATTATGGAACCTGTGTATTATGGAAAACCATTTTTAATAGAACTGGGAAAATACTGAACAGAAAAAATATTGTGAACAACTAATTTTGCTTGACTATGCTGTATAACCACAGTAAGTACTTAGGCATTGAGTCATGTGACCCTAGTCCCCTAGAATCCAGTGGCTACTGAGTAGTACTAGAAGTGAGATGTTTTTGTGCCAAGTGTATGATTTTCCTTATTCATTGGATCATTGTTTTGTTTTGGTTTTTTGTTCCCCCTCCCCCCCACCAGAAGTTCCATTTTTCTCTATAGTCTATCTGGAACAGAGAGAGCTCAAAGGCCCTAAGCACATTTAAAGTCTCAACAGAGAACACCCAAAAGTCTATTAAATCTAACAATAACAAGTCCCCAGATGAAAGCAATTAAACTGCAAAGATTTGTAGACAGTACATGTGGATGGCTTTTCTTTGCTTCAAAGGGAAAGCACTCAGGCAGCAAAGTAAAAATGAAAGGAAAATAGAAAGCAGAAGGTTTGAACTAAACATATCCCACCACATAAAGCCCAGTAACTTGAGCAGCTATTGAGCACATACAGTGTAAAAGATAAGGGCAACCCTAAGACATTTATCACTCAGTCACCCAAAAGAAGTCTTGCCTCCTGACAGCAATGTAAGGCATGCATGACATCCATTGCTTCCCCAGACTCCCACAGAAAATAAAGAATTCACCTATATAAAGATATGTATGGCAAAAATGCAGGAAATTAAAGACCATCTGCACTTTTAGTCTGCTGGAACCCATCTGGCACAAATGAAAACAAGAAAGGAAGAGATGCTGGCAATATGCTACCAGCAGTTTCGGTGTTCCAGTGGGTGATGCAAAGAATTGCAATCTTTTTTTTAGTAACATAGCCTACTCACAGCACACTAACTTTCACAGCTTGGTCCTAAACCAGCACTGTTTGCCTGTTCAAGATCTTTTCTAAAAATAAAACATTCTATTCACTGAATAATTATGAAAATGCCTGTATCCTTGTTTGTTTATATATTATCTGCAAATAGTTTTGCTCATTACTCATACTCATTTGTTATACTTTACATTGCAGTTGTATACAGGATAGAATACTTTCTTTTATTAAAAGGCCAGGACTAATTTTCCCCATCTGTGCCTCATTTTCTTCTCTTCTTTACATTGCTATCTCCCCTTGTTCACAACAGGCCAGATCTGCTTATGATGAAAGTTGGCACCATTCTGTTGACTTCTTTGAAGTTGTTCCAATTTAAAGCTGCTGATGATCTGTCCTCTTTTAATTCAAACTTGTGGGACTTATTCTCCACTCCAATGTAACACAGTTGCATTCAATAGGCTTATCTTAATGTAATAGAGGGAGCAATTGAGTTCACCTCTATTAAAGTACTTAGAGAAATATGGGAAAAGCCCAGGGGAATGGGGACTCTTTCTCAGTATTATCTTCATGTTCTTCTCCAGTGAAGTTATGCAGCACGGGAAGGGGATATACTCTTACATGTCCATAGGTCACACAGTATAACCACACAGATTCTGCCACCGTGTACCTTTTAGAAGCCCAGTCTATACTTCAAGGAAGGTTCATTGTTGTTATTGGCTGCACAATAAGCTATCCCCTTTCAGTGCAGAGGGAGAGATGGAAGCAATTCATGATGCTTTGGGAATACGCCAAAGTGAGTTTCTGGCAATATCCAGAGATGGGCATCCCATTCACAGCACTCAGCTGTCCTAATGAGTTACTATCATAGGGTTTAGTTTCTTTTTACCCCATTCATAGCAGTTGTACTTGTATAAATTAAACCCCATATTGTTATGTTGATATAACACCCAATTTAGAGGGGTTTTTTTCTGAAATAAATGAAATAAAGGTTTTTTCTATTCTATTTTAACTTAAGTCCAAAATTATTCCAAAGTTACTTATGCTAAAATGGAGAAAGGTACTCATATACCATAATCCCTGTATGCACAGGAAGAGTTATACTTGTATAACTACAGAAGTTAAATTCATATTGTTATAACTTCCCTATGGACACATATCCTAAGACCAACAGTATGAGGAGAATGAGAAACAGCCACAGAGACCTTGTCTTCACTAGGAAAAAAAAATGTGCCCTTGAGTGAACTAACCTAAGACTTTTGTCATAGGTTACCTTTAAAAGATTTCACATTTTTGGAATGTTATACCATCATAAAGTTAGAACAGTTTCAGAGCAGTCATAGGTTAAAGCTTAATACAATCTCAGACATACCACTGTGACTCGGCACTAGCAGGCCTATGAACAGAGGCTTGGACAGAAACCAGGACTCTATCCCTCCTCTGTGGTGGAGAGAAGGGAAGAAGGTGGCATGTAGGTTGAAGGTGGAGAAATCACCATGTGGCTCCCCTTACTGCAATGGGAACCAGTCAGAGCCATGGGTAAGAGGGGAAAAGTCTTGAAAAAAATTATTTGAAGTGAATAGGCAAATGGAAAAAGAGAAATAAAGAAAAAGGAGTGAAAATTACAATGATAATAACAAAAATAAAAGGACCAATATCTCACAAGTGTTTTAGTGAATTGGATTGGGTTATGGAGGAGTTACGTTAGCACTCAAACAAGGGCAGAGCTGAAACCCAAGAGGCTCACTGCATGAAAGCAATACTGAGGCAGAGCTGAGATGAAATGAGCTCACTGCATGGGTTGGCTAGAGGGAGTGCTGACAGATATTTAAAATGAATAGTGGATCAGTTCAAATGAATACCATGGTGGAAGGGAAGGTGAACTGTGGTGCAGTAGAGGCAGAGTAAAAGGGGAACAATTTGGTTTCTCAGTGGTAAAAGCTCACTAGTAGTTAATTGGCTTTTTAACCTCTCCCCTTGCACCAACAGCCAACCAGCTGAATGCACAGGGCTGCTAGAGCAAGCAGCAAACTGGTGAGCCATACTTTGGTACTCAGAGTGGTCAGGGTATGCTGAAGCCAGCACTATCACCCTGGACAGTGAAGTTCAGGAGGTTAGAAAGTTTGCACACAGAGTGAAGGGTTGGAAATGGTGCATCCCAGGATACTGGCATTTTCAGAGCATAAAAACAGTAACGTGGAGTGATCTGGGTAAAAGAGGAAAGATAAACCTCCCCTGAAGAAATGATAACCCTCCCATAATTTAAAAATGTTTAGATGGTACTTAGAATAGGTTAACACCCTTTTAATAGGAGAGTGTTTCCATTTTCAATGTTTGTATGATGGTTTAAAGGTAACCTGGAGTAAAATAGGTCAAAGAACAGTAATTTTTAACTCACTCTATTCACAGACTCAGAGTGGCTTACTTGTTAGCTAACAAAGTAACAAAGTATAAACCTTTTTCTCCTAGTGAATATAAAGCACTAGGTCCTGTGTTCTGGCACTGGATTTATGACCCAGATACCTTGTTTTGGGCAGACCCAAAACCCTCAGACCAACCACGACTTTTACATTGCATAATAGGTGAATTTTATTGATACATAGTGATAGCAGGTAATAATAATACAAGCAATTCTATATCTACCAGTCCCAGAGTTGTCATCGGAGTCAAAGTACATCGAGCCAGGATGAGAGCTTCATTCTGAGGTTCTCTCATGAATTCCAGATGTCAGCAGCCTGCAGGTCAGGAGCTGGGCCTTTCCTCCCCTGCCCTGTGGGGTGGATGAGATGGGTTGTTGGTATGCCCTCTGTTCATAGTGCCTCAGGTTCCTCTCTTGGGGATCCTTTGTTGCCCTGAAATCCCTTCTTTTGTATTCTTTTCACCTCCTGATGACTTTTGATCCATGGGCCTCACTGATTGGTCTTTCTGTGGTCATCATACTGCCCATGTTCTGTCCTGTCAGCATCTTCCTTTGGTTCACAAACCCACCACATGCGCACGTCATATTTTGGGTTTTTCCAGTGTCCTCCTAATTTGGTCTGTTCCCCAAACTGGAAAGCCTAAGGACTACTAGTTGGGCACTGACCTAGCACCACCTTATCTCATGTTATGGAATAGTGTGGAACCTGCCTATGATTTCCCAGCTTGTGTGTCTATACCTGTCTGCCTTGAAAACTGTGAAACTGTGACAACAAGGCTTTTAGAAATCAATTAACCTTTGTCATTGCCCTGGCCCATTGATCTAATGCATATTTACTTTACTTATAAGCCAATTCCCAAAAGCAGACCTCTGAATACCATGTTCTAGCCATCACTGTGCACACTGAGAAAATCTGTTATGATGGAAAAAAATTAAAAACATTGATTGACATGCCATTATACACTACCTCACAACATTCTTGTCAATAAAAATGATCATGAACGATACAACTAATGTGGTGGAGGGGATTCCAGAGGGTCCAGGGAAAGGAATCACCCCCCACCCCACTTCCTCTTCATGAAAGCCTAATTTTATCCCTTCCCAGAAGGAGGGGAGGATGAGGACACTTATTCAGACTCTTTTATATTCACTGTTTCCCTTGTCAAGTGATATGAAAGGGATATCTCTGGGATTATTTTAATACCACTTTTTTTAATTGTATGAGGAAGAATTCATGACAGATAGGTTTACATTTGTAGGTAATTCTCTTTGCAGTATAATATCAAGTTACATAAAATGATAAAGTCACATTTTATTAGCCACTGTGAAAAGCTGGTTTTTATTGCTATATTTTTCTAAGTATCTTAATAAGTTACTTTTTCTTAGATTGATGTCATTAGGTTTGTGTACTTGGCAAGCTTGTTTAAACACTGAAAAGTCTGCATAAAATTGATACCATTTCTAGTGGCAAATAATCTAAAAAAGAATATGTACTGCAGATTCCTTTTGTGTTGTAGAGGCCTGACATTAAGATCAATGATGATGATGTGCTTTTTTTGGGTAATCAGACTGTGCATTATCAAAAAATGTTATTGGAATCACTACTACACAGTATAAATGTGTTTAGTAGTAATATGTGCTGCATGACCTGAGTGGCAGAATTTTCACATGGAGAGGATACATACCGGACATTTTCAAATGTTTACTTTCTAGTGAGTTGAGTAAAAAGCTAGTTAGCTTTAAAATTTTGCTTCAACCTTCATTACTGAGATAATGATTATCTACAAGTCTGCAACACTGTAGACCTTAATGGACTTCTCCCCGTCTTAAAAACGTGTGAAAGGAATCACAATCTGATGAAAATCCTTATGGCAAGGGTAGCATCAGATACCAAAGAGTGTAGAAAACCTTTTTCTGGATAAGTTTAAAAATTAAAAATATTGTCTGGTGTCCATTCTGCTGTTCTCTTAGGGCATGTGCAGACATTACATTTAGTCAATCTAAGTGCCTAATTGTGCAGATGCTTGGGGAGCTTGAATCAGGCAAAAAGTGGTGGGCCTCATCTAAACTAGTTTACCTGATGAGATATACTAACTTAGAACAGGGAACCCAACTCCAGTGTGAGACACAATGGGTGTAAACCTGTTGTGTCTCCATGAGTTCAGTCCCTAGCAGACCCCCCCCAACCAAACTCCAGTGTGAGCTGAGAGGTAAGTGAGGCCCATGGTGATTGGGCACTAGCTAGTGGAGCAGCTGAGTGGAGCTAAGGAGGGTCACACTGCCCCATGGCTCCTACTTAGACCAGCCCCTAGGGAGCAGTAGGTGAAGGGTGGGGCACTTATCTCCCCCCTTCTCCGGACAAAGGAGAAGAGGTTGATATCATCTACTTGGACTTCAAAAAAGCCTTTGACTTGGTCTCCCATGAAGTCCTTATGATTAAACTGGGGAACTGCAGCCTCAACAACTTCATAGTCCCAGAAAGTGATAGTTGAGGGAACTGTGTCAACATGGTGCATGATGACCAGTGGCATCCCCCAGGGCTCTGTACGTGAACCAATACTTTTTAACATATGTATAAATGATCTGGATTCAGATATCAGAAGTGAACTAGTTAAATTTACTGATGACACCAAACTACGGAGAATTGTGGTCATACTAGAGGATAGGCTGGAGACTCAGGCTGATCTGGACAGGCTTGCAAAGTGGGCAGACCAAAACCTGATGGCATTTAACACTGAGAAATGCAAGGGTCTCCACCTCAAGGAAAAAAATCCACATCATACTGTTAGGGTGACAATAATTTGGATCTTAGCACTGGATCTGTAGTTGAATAAAGGCTTTAACATGTAGCCTAGCAGAGATGCTAACCACAAGGCAAAATGATATCTAGGTCAGCCATTTACTTATGTTAAGTAACCGTTTTAACTGTCAACCATTTTCTGAGGGAAAAGCAGCAAGTGAATCTGTGGGACTGTGTGCTGTGATCCAGCTACAGCAAGGAATGAGATAAGATACAGGGGCCAAAAAAAAAAAAAAAGGGTGGAAGATGGTACAATCTGAAACAGAAAAAATAGACTGGAATGTAGAAAATAAAATGTAATTGGTAACAGAATCCAAAATGAACATATGCAAAAAGGTGAATGGTGATTGGTGAAGAAACATCCAGAAGCTTCCAGGTTTTGGTCAAAGTCTGCCCATTGATTGAAGAAAGGAGTCAAAAAAAAATATTGTTCACTGCAGCTCCCTATATTCCATTGCTGTGGGATCTGGCCCGAAGCTGTCTCTATTTTGAATAAAGCTGTTGTGAGCAGTGTGTGCTGCTGTTTGCTCCCTGCTCTTCTCTGACTAATGAGTAACAGGATCCACAGGTAATTGAACCTAGTCATCTCCCTAGTCGTTGGGCGCCGCATGGAGTCAGGGTCTAAGACACACTTATAGGCATGGCAGTGCTACACTCACTAGCACCATGACTAAAAGGGACTTGGGGGTCATGACTGATCACAAGCTGAACATGAGCCACCAATGTGAAGCTGCAGCTGGCAAAGGAGACAAGGCAGGGTTTTGTATCTATCAATGCATCTCACGGAAGTCCCAGGAAGTTATCCTCCCACTGTGCTCAGCCTTGGTGAGGAGCTGGAGTACTGCGTCCAATTCTGGGCTTCTCACTTTAGGAAGGATGGGGAGAAGCATGAGAGACTCCAGAGAAGAGCCATTCACATGATCAGAGGACAAAAGAACATGTCTTATGAGGAAAGGCTGAGAGACATGGGACTCTTCAGATTGGAAAAGCAAAGGTTCAAGGGGGACTTGGTAGCAGCCTATAAGTATGTGTATGAGAAACTGGGAGAACATCTGTTCAGCAGGGCACCCCAAAGAAAGAGCAAGTCTAATGGTCATAAACTTCAGGAAGACGGGTTTTATGTTGGACATATGAAAAACCTTCTTTACCATCATAATCCTCAAAGTCTGGAATAAACTCCACCTAGAAATGGTGTAAGCATCTACTCTGGATGCCTTTAAAACACACTTGGATGCTTATCTTGCTGGGGTGTACTTGGTAGCCATGTTGGTCTGAGACAAAAAGACATACAAAAAACTAGAACTCTTGATTCTAAAATGATACCTTTTATTAGACCACCTGGAAAATGGCAAGAAAATTGTCCTTTTCTGCACACTTTCGAGAATCAAAGTCCTTTCATCAGGCTCTGGGAAAAGTGTAGATAGTACAAGATGGTAAAAAGTCCCCATAGGTCGGAAATAAATTTCATTTTTGCACAGAGGGAGCTGGAGATGGAAGCCTGTCCCTCTGGGTCCATGACAGTGTCTCTGTGAGCTGTGTTGAGTAGCTCTTTGATGTGTTGATTAGGTAGAATTCCTTCCCTGAAGGTGTCAGATGGTAGGCAGGGAGGCAAAAAAAAAACTTCCTTGTTGTTTTGCAATGAAGTTTAAAATCCAAAATCAGCTGAAATTCGGCATCTTCCACGTTTCTTTTTTTTTTTCCCAAGAGTTCTAATTTTTTTTGTACATCTTGCTGGGATCATTTGATCCTAGAAGACTTCCTGCCCCTTGGGTGGGCGCAGGACTTGATGATCTTGTGAGGTCCGTTCCAGCCCTAATGTCTATGAAGCTCTGAATCTATGAAACAGAAACAGGTAAGCCCAATATAATAAATGTCTGCACACATTTAAAGAGCAGTCCCAGATCTGAGAAAGCTCAGCTGCTCATCTCAGACCCAGACCTGTGCTCTTTCTCCCTCCCTCCAAACCCGTCAGGCTTTTTTTAGCCTCTGACTAAAAAAAACCCTTTTTTTAGCCGTCTGACTTTTTTTAGTCTTCCAGCCCTCAAATGAACAACAACCCCTCCAGATCCACAACATTTACCCTCCCCCTCACAATCCCAGCAACTATACCTTGGACCCACTAGCCCCCCACTTGATTTTGTCCACCCCTGCCTATCCACTCCCTCACTTTATCCCTTTCTCTTTGATTGTTTTATCTTAGCTAAATAGCCAGAAGTTAAGTTTACCTGGATCGAGGTAGCACAGCTCAAAGATGATCCTCACTTGAAATGGCATAATTTTAAGGTGTCTAGAAGACACTTAGCACTTGTTAATGAGCCTCAATGTGTGATCATTTGAGTTTAAAAACCCTTTAGCATGGTCTAGTTGTAAGCATGTTAAAAACATGTAAAAATCTCACCCCAAAAGTGCTTATTTTGGCTTCAATTTTTGTTATGTTTCTTAAGTCTTTCAGTTGCAACATTTATTTTTATTTTGAGAATAGCTTGTCATCACTTAGTTTTGTCCACTTTGGTGATTTATGCCACCACTGTAGATTATTAAATTGACAACGTGTGTAATCAAGAGCAAGCTAATTTAGAATTTTCTAAATCAAATACAAACAGATCCATCCACATAGAGATAATTTTCTGTCTTCTACTGTGGAACAGGAAGCTCTAGAACATATTTATTTGTAAACTTGAAAACAGAAATAGTAGGCAAATGACCAATTTTTCATATTTTCAAACACGCACATGCATGCACACATGCACCTCATTCCCTAACTTTTCCCCGAGAAGACAACTGCCTATTTTGGCAACACTTTAGTCAGACCATACCTGCTTTATTTCATATTGGAGTTCTGCCTCTTACATGTTGAAGAACAGCCTGAACAACTATAAACACTGGTAACTAACAGTGCATATAAATGTTAGCTCACTTTAAGCTGTGGATTGTAGACCAGGAGTGGCATATGCAGCTGTTCAGCGTGGAAGCTGCGTATTTCAAGAACATTTGGAGAAGATTTTTTTTCCTCACCCCTTACCATATCTTTGCTTCCATCCTACTGCACGAGTAGAAATAATTGATTCATGAGCAGTTACTGCTGTTCTGGTAGATGCCCACCCTGTTATTTAAGGACCTGTGCCCTTAATTAATAGGATGGGGTATTCTGCACCTCAGCTGCTTCTTTGGTAAGTATTCCTGTGCCCTCAATTATCCTGTGGTGGGAGTTAAATGGATAGAGTTTACTTCTGATGGAAGCTAAATTCCTGCATTTTATATTTTTACTTAGTGTAGCATAATTTCAGATGCACAAACAATTAAACGTACCTGAAATTAACAGGGGGCAAGGCTGTACTTCATCTCAGCTGTTCCACGGTATTTATTCATGTGTTTGCAATTACCCCATGGTAAGGGAAAGCAAAGCTGGGGAATTTAGCCCTATTTAATTCAAGTTAACTAAGGGCATAAGGACAGATACCAGTGAGTAGTACATTTTAGCCCTGTCCCTCAATTAATTTCTGGTTAATTGCTGCCTCCAAGAATGTTTGGAGGTTGATTGACCTCCCCATATGCATTACTGTGTCAATCATTGTTAGATTTGTGTCTGCAGAGAAAGGAACTGAAGCAAGAGAAGGCAACGTTATGTTCAAAAGAGGATTTTGTTAGATTTTGTTAACACAATAGATTCTACTCATTTCAGATCGAAGGAAACTGTTGTTAATTATTAAAAAAATGGAAGTGTGCGTAATTATTTGAAACGCCAAGATTATGACAGGAGGTAAATATGAAAGTTAAATTTAGTGAGGTTCAGAAGAGAATTTAGACCTTGGAAAGAGTTTTTCTTGTCCTATGCAATGTACAATATTTGACTGTTATACTCAGTGGCTCCATAAGTTGTTGCACTCTGCTGTCATTCCTAGTAATATATCGGTTTGGGGTTTTTTTCTTTTTCATTTTTTTCTTTTTTGTAACTTTATTGTGGTGAGACTGTTGATTTGAAAGATGCCATCGGTGGGTTCTAGTGAATTTAACATTTCTTAATTTAGCGTACTAAAGATTGTTGTTTTGTGGGAAAAAAAAAAGAAAGACTTTTATGTTTGATTTTTAAGTTATTTACTTTGTTTCATATTTATGTTATTATCAATAATACTAGTGATGAATACAATTTCTTTATTTTATTGGGGAGTTAGAAAATCATATTCATTACTCTTATTTATTGATGATTCCTTCCTGTTTTAGAAAATACGCTGAAGCCAGCACAGAGAATGAAGTTCTCTGAATTCTGCTAGTTGATGATAATATTTACAGCTAGTGTTAAAGCCAAGGAGTGAAACAGTCCTATTTTGTTCTAATAAATGAATAGTAAAATAATACAGGTGCCAAACTCCTCCTGTGATGCTTCAGGTTTCTTAAAATATTTTTGTTTTCTTTTCAATTGAGAGGCTTCATAATTGTACAAAGGATGGATAGTCCTTTTTTGGACTTGTTGGACTAAATAATTCTTTAGTTCAGCATCTGACCCAAGAAATACAAGGAATGCTTTGTATCAAACTACAATTGAACATTATTCAGTTTTAGATCAGATATTAGCAAAACTTTCTCATGAGGAGGATAGTAAAGCACTAGCACAGGCTTCCCAGAGAGGTTGTGGATCTCCACCCTTGGAGTTTTTCCAAGACCTGGCTAAACAAAGCTGGGATGATCCTTCTTTGAGCAGGCAGTTGGACTAGATGACCTCCTGCAGTCACTTTCAACCCAATTTTTTATGATTCTGTATAAAAAGGCAAAAGAAAGAAAGGTCTAGATTCAGAAAACTGCCAGAAAAAATTGAGCTATTATCATATTCTTCAGGAGTTTGGAAGTTAGGGTATACAATAAAGATTTTGTTCTCTGCATGTTTTGATGGGAAGTGACTTCACACCTCCACAGAAAATACTATTTGCACCAGGTTGTAGGGTATTTTGGATTTCTTTCAGTTTCATTAATTGGAGTGGCTTGACTTTGTATAAACTATGTAAATAGTTCCTGATACAGAAAGCAGAAGAATGAAAAAGGAGCAGGAAACACAAGATAAGGGAAGAGTTGAGTTACATGAGGACTTTGAATGCGGAATTTGCCTGGACACTTTCTTTCTTACCCTTTCTTCACTGTAAGCTTGTTGAGTGAAGGAAGATGAGGATTTTTTTTTTCCAAAATATAGTTGTTGAAGGAGGAGCTAGCAGTAGAATCAATAGGATGGCTTGAAAATCTTGCAGTGCCAAAGCTCCTGCCAAGGCCAGTCTTTTCTTTGTCTGTGCATGATCTGTTCAAGTGTAGCCACTAAACACTGTGGCTTCCACCCAGATTCTGGCCTGGTTTTAAAGACTGTGACCTGATTGTCCCCACCAGGGACATATAGGTGTTTCTGGTGTGGAAGGTGCTTCCAGGTAGATTCTTTCAAGAATCAGTTAGAGGGAGCTGCAGGAGAAGATGGATAAGTTCAGATCCATCTGTGAACATGTGGTCTTCATTGACTCAGTGCACAAGGAGACCTCCATCATTCTCAGAAGGATATCCGTGGGAGGCATTGGGAGACATAGAGAACATTGATTCTTGGGAAGATGGAAAGATGAAGTTTGTCACCTCTGACAACAGACAGCAGTCCTCTTCTGAATTTGCAGCTGTTCAGCTGGAGAACAGTTATAAAACCCTGGCATTAGAGGAGAAGGAGGTCACTCCAGTGGCAGGGGAAGCCAAACCACGCACCCCTAAGGGAGGTTGGATCAATGCTACTACTACCATGAAAGCTTGTGCTTGTCTCTCTCCCCTCCTTCCCCCTCCCACGTACACACAACATTTGGTTAGTCTAAGGTGCAGTTTTGTATCCCTGGTCAGAAAAATGTTTCTCAGACAAATCTGACCCTCTGGTTACTGTCCCATGCTGTAAGGGGCAAGTAATGAAAGTGTCAGGGGCAACCTTGAGCAGAACAAAAGTGACTACATGGTGCTGGGTGCAAGAGTGAAGGTGATGGAGGCCCAGGTGGTATTCTTGTTGATCTTTCCAATCAAAGGTAAAGGCCTGGCTAGGAGCAAGGAGCAGATGCATCCTGGAGGTCAACATGAGGCTGCCAAGATGATATAATCAGCAGGCCTTTGGCTTCATCAACCAAAAGGTAGAAAAATGGACTGCTGAAAAAAGATGGTTCTCTTGGCATTGGATTTATGACCCAGATGCCTTTTCCCAGTGGGACCCAAATGTAAGTATGTCACCAGCCTGGAGGTCAGAGACTGAAATCTACTTCCCAGTGGGGTGGATGAGATGGGCTCGTGGTATGCCCTCTATCCATGGTGGCCTTGGGTTCCCCTCTCGGAGACCCCTCTCAGGGATGAGGGAAGGGATTCTTTTCTGTTCTAAAGTCCTTTGTTTTATATTGTTTTCCTATCCTGATGGCTCTTCATACATGGGCATCACTGACTGGTCTTTCTGTAGCCATCATACTGTCCATGTTCTGTCCTGTCAGCATATTCCTTTGTTTCACAAGCCCACCACATACATACAACCTAATCTGGGCTTTCTGGGTCTTTTCATATTTTGGTCTGCTCCCCCATAATTGGAAATCTCAGGCCCCCTGCTCTTAGGCCTTGTGAGGTGGCTCCACCTTATCTCATATTATTGAACAATGTGATACATGTCCACAACTTCCCAGGCTACGTATATACTCATTGGCCTTGTTGTCTTAAACACCCTGTCTACCTTAAAGGCTGTGAGAACTTTGTGACTATGTGACCAGGGCTTTAGAAATCAATTAACCCTTGCTGCCACCCTGGACTATTTTGTGTGTGTGTGTCTATCTATAAAACCTATAAATGAATTCCCAAAAGCAAAGCTCTAAATACCATTTTCTAGCCATCCGTTTCATAAGATGGAGAGTGTCTTCAGATAAAGGCTTGCTAACCTAATCTACTGAGGAGGCCTTTAACCTAGGTTGGCCAGGGAATGGAGAGAAAATCCTAGAGGGAAGTAAAAAGCCTGGGCACCTGGATAAAAACTGAATGAGGGGAAGCAATAATGGAAACTTCAGCCACATTTTCCAGGGAGATTATGGGACAATCAGGTAACTGAAATATTTATAAACTAATGTGAGAATTATGGGGAACAACAAGGAAGAATTAGAGATCTTAGTACAAGCATGTAATTATGATATAATTGTGATTATGGAGCTGTGGTCAGATATTTTACATGATTGGAGTACAGCCATGAATGGGTATAGCATGTTCATGAAGGATAGGCTGGGAACAGGAGGAAGAGGTATTGCCTTATAAAGATGATGTACAAGTGTTTGGTAGCATGAAGTAGAAGATAGGCCTGCTCAAAGTCTTTGGGTAAAGGTCAGATAAAAGAACAACAAGATGTCATGATTTTCTGCTACAAGCCTCCAAACTAGGAGAAGGAGGTGGACTGGGCCTTCTATAAACAACTGATGGAAGCTTCCAAATAACAGACTTTGGTTCTCATAGGGGACTCTAATTATTGGACTATTGTAGCAGGTATCCACTCTGGGTTGACCTAAATGTGGCCCGCACACCTGTTCCTGAGGCAACCGCCTGCCTATTTGTCTGCCATGCCTTGTTGTTGATTGATTGATTGGTGTTAATTAGTGGGAAGCTGCCCTTGTACTGCCCCGCTGCCAGGGAGTGCTATCTGCAGATCCGTTTCCTCCCCTACACCTCAGTCCACACCTCGCCAATGGAATAGATGTTATGTCCCATCCTAGTTACGATCTGGCCCCTTTTTGTCCTCTCTGGGCCTCCTCAGTCACACCGCTTCCTCTCTGGGGCTCCCCAATAATGCCCCTTTCTCTGGGGTTCTCAGCAACTGACCCCTCCCTGGGGCTCAGCACATCGTCACTGGGCTTCTCAGCAGTGCCCCTCCTCTCTGGGGCTCTTCAGTAGTGCTGCCCCCTCTCCAGGGTGCACCACACCCACACTGGGGCTTCTCAGTAACGGCCCCCTTTTCTGGGGCTTCCACTCTCTCTCCGGGCACTCCTCAGTAGTGCTGCCCCCTTCTCTGGGGCCTTCTCAGTAGCACTGCCCTTCAGGGCTCACCCCCTTCTCTGGGGCACACCGCAATACTACCCCCCTTCTCCAGGGTGCACCATGCCCACCCTGGGGCTTGTCAGCAACACCCCTTTCTATGGGGCTTTTCAATTGCCCCTCTCTGGGGCTGGGATCTGTGTACCCTGAATGCTGCACCCTCACTGGCGCTTGAGTCCCCACACTAGTGTGAGTCCCCTATGAGGCATCCTCCAACCCCACTAGCCTCACCCAAACCACTGGTCTTTAAATAACAACAAAATACAAGCCCCTGGTCCGTAACATAAATTAAAGCCGCACGGCTAAAACATCAGTCAAGCATACCGGGGAACACTCCTTCCCTCAGCAGTGTCCAATGCTGCTCCTGTATTCAGGCCTCCCCTTTCTTCCCTGAGAGAATTCCTTCCCCATGGGCTGCTGGCAGGGAACTGCCTCTGGCCCCATCCCCTAGAGTTTATATGGGAGCCAGGCCCTGCCCCTTCTGATCAGCTGACCTTCTCTGGTTGCTCTGGCAACTCACAGCTGGACTTACAGCAGGGCTTATTTCCTGCTAGGTCTTCCTCCCTAGCAGTTTCCCCTCTTTGGGAGCAGGGCACCTCAGTGCCCTGTGACAGCTATCTTCTGAGAGGAAAACACAGCAGTGCAAAAGTAACCTGGCAAATTCCTAGTGTGAAAAAAATAGATGGTAGAGGCCAACTGGGTGAAGGCCTTCTTGACTAGTAAGCTCACAAAGGTCTTCTTGACCTGTTCACAAACAGGGAGGAATTGGTTAAGAATGTGAAGGTGGACGATAACTTGGGTGACCATGACCGTGACATTACAGAGCTCAAAATCCTAAGAGGAGGAAGGAAGAAGAGCATCAGAATAAGGACACAGAACTTTAGAAAAACAGACTTTAACAAACTCAGGCAACTGGTGAGCAGGATCCTCTGAGGGGCAAACCTGAGGGGAAAAGCAGTCCAGGAATCTGGCTGAACTTTAAGGAGGTCCTTTCTAGGGTACAGGAGTAAGCTATCCTGATGTAATGGAAGAATGGAAAGTGCAATATGATACCAGCCCATCTAGACAGCAAGACTTCAAGGAATGAAACTCAAAAGTGAATCCTATAAAAAGTGGAAACTTAGTTGTACTATTAGGAAAGATTACAACATCCTATCACATGGACATGCAGGGAGAAAATTTGGAAGGTCAAGGCACAATTTGAGTTGCAGGTGGCAGTAGACATGAAAGGCAATAAAAGGAGACTCTACAAGTATGTCAAAATAAAGAAGACCAAAGAAATCATAGGTCACTTATGGACTGGGAAGGCAATCTAGTTATGGATGATTTAGAGAAGTCTGAAGTATTTAATTTAATGCTTTTTTACTTCAGTATTGACAGACAGTGGCAGCTACCAAATGATGAGCACAGTTGGCACCAGAGATAGAAAAGGAGACAAACAGCCTAAAGTAATGGTAAAAACAGGTTAGGAATAACTTAGAGAATCTAGATGCTTTCAAGTTGGGAGAACCATGTGGTCACTGAAGGAATTGGCTGAGGTAATTTCAGCACCATTGGCTATCACCTTTGAGAACTCATGAAGATTTGATTACTGGAAATGGACAGATATAGTGCCCATCTTTAAGAAAAAGGAGGATGTGGGGAACTACAGACCATTCAACCTGACTTCAATACATGGAAAGATCATGGAGCAGATCCTCAAGGAATCTATTACGAAGCACATAGTTAATCAGGAATGGCCAGAATGGATTAACCAGAGTGATTCATGTCTGTTTAGCCTGATTTCCTTTCATGATAATGTGATTGGCTCTGTAGCTAGAAGTAGAGCTGTGAATGTAATATACCTTGATTTCACCAAACTTTTCACACTGTTTCTTGCAACACTTTCATTAACAAGATAAGGAAATACAGAGTAGACAAAATACTGTGTGGATACATAACTGGTTGGATCATTGTATTTAATGAATAGTCATCGATGCTCAATGTCTGACTGAAGGATGTATCAAATGAGGTTCCTCAGGGTCTGTCCTGAGTGTGATATTTGTTTAATAGTTTCATTAAAGATTTAGACGATGGGATGAAGTGCATGTTTAGCAAAATTGTGGATGACATCAAGTCATTAAGTCACAAAAAAAACATCTTATAAGAAGTGAAAACTTGAAGAAATAACAGGAAGACTATAAAAGCATTGCTCAGGCATACAGTGATAACATCAAGAAGGCCAAAGTTTAATTGGAGTTGCAGCTATCAAGGGACGTGGAGGCTAACCAAAAGGGTTTCTACAAGTATGTTCGTAGCAAAAGGAGGATCAGGAAAAGTGTGGGTCCCTTACTGAATGGGGGAGGCAACCCTTTGACAGTGGATGCAGAAAAGGCTGAAGTGCTCAATGACTTTTTTGCCTCCATCTTCACAGGCAAGGAAAGCTCTCAGACAACTGCACTGAGCAGAATAATTTGAACAGGAAGTGAGCATCTCCCAATGGTGAAAGAACAGGTTAGGGACTACATAGAAAACCTGAATGTATAAAAGTCCATGGGGCCAGATGGGATGCGCCCAAGCGTGCTGAGGGAGTTGGCTGATGTAATTGCAGAGACTTTGGCCATCATCTTTGAAAACTCATGATGATCAGGAGAGGTATGATTGGATGATTGGAAAAGGGCAAACATAGTGCCCAT
This sequence comes from Caiman crocodilus, assembly GCA_030014935.1. Classification (NCBI taxonomy): domain Eukaryota; kingdom Metazoa; phylum Chordata; order Crocodylia; family Alligatoridae; genus Caiman; species Caiman crocodilus. The sequence continues at coordinate 28,105,038 of JAGPOW010001327.1, read as the reverse complement.
ATTTAAGAAAAGGGAAAAGGAAGATCCAGGGAACTACAGATAAGTCAAACTCACATCAGTTTCTGGAAAAATCATGGAGCAGATCCTCAAGGAATCCAATTGTAAGCACTTGGAGAAGGGAATAAAAGGGTGATTAGGAACAGTCTCCATGGATTCACCAAGGACAAGTCATGCCTGACCAACCTGACTGCTTTCTATGATGACATGACTGGATGTCGAGAGACCAGTGGATGAATTGTACCTTGATTTCAGCACGGCTTTTGATATTGGCTTCCACAACATTCTCACAGGCAAGCAAAAGAAGTATGGGCTGGATGAATGGACTGTAAGGTGCATAGAAAACTGGATGGAGCATCAGGCTCTGAGAATATTAATTCATATTTCAAAGTCTAGTAGGCAGCCAGTATCAAGTGGAGTCCCCCAGGGGTTGGCCACTGCTGCAAGTTTTGTTCAACGTCTTAATCAGTGACCTGGAAGATGGCATAGAATGCACCCTCAGCAAGTTTGCAGATGACACCAAACTGGGAGCGGGGGGAGTAGTAGAGGGTAGGGCTAGGATTCAGAGTGACCTAGACAAATTGGAGGACTGGGCCAAAAGGAAACTCATGAGATTCAACAAGGACAAGTGCAAAGTTCTGCACTTAGGACAGAACAATGCCATGTACCAGTACAGGGCAGGGGCTGACTGGCTGGGCAGCAGCTCTGCAGAAAAGGACCGGGGATGCTAAAGTGGACAATAAGTTGAATATGAACCAGCAGCGTGCCATAGTTGTCAAGAATTTGCTAGGAAGACTAATGGCATACTAATGGTATTCTGGGTTACCCTGGTAGGTGAGTTGCCAATAGTTTGAGAGAAGTAATTATTCCCCTCTATTCAGCTCAGGTAAAGCCACATCTGGAGTACTGTGTCCAGTTTTCGGCCCCCTGCTACAAAAAGAATGGGAGAAATTGGAGAAATTCCAGCGGAAGGTGACAAAAATGGTGTTGGGGCTGGGGGATATGACTTATGAGCAAAGATTGAGGGAACTTGGCTTATTTAGTCTGGAGAAAAGGAGACTGAGAGGTGATTTAAAAGCAGTCTTCAACTACCTAAAGGGGGGTTGAAAGAGGATGGAGCTAGGTTATTCTTAATGGTGGCAGATGACAGAACAAGGGCAACAGTCTCAAGTTGTAGCAAGAGAAGTTTAGGTTAAATATTAGGAAGAATTTTCTCCCTAGGGATGGTACTAAAACACTGGAACAGGTTACCCAGACAGGTGGAAGCTTGATACTCAGGGGTTTTCAAAACCTGGCTAGACAAAGCTTTGGCTGGGTTAATCTAGTTGAGTCTGGTCCTGCTTTCAGCAGGGGGTTGGATTAGATGACCTCCTGTGGTCCCTTTCAACCATAACTTTCTATAATTCTATGATTCTAAATTGAGTGGAGTTGCAGTCACTTAGTAGTGCTAGGGTTCAGAATGACCTGAATAGATTAGAGAATGATCTGATTCATAGATTCAGATTCATAGATATAGGGTCGGAAGGGACCTTGCAGATCATATAGTCCAACCCCCTGCCCTGGGCAGGAGAGAAAAACTGAGCTCAAATGACCCAAGCCAGGTAAACATCAAGCCTCCTATTAAAGACCCCCAGGGTAGGAGCCATGACCACTTTCCTTGGAAGTTGGTTCCAGATCCTAGCCACCCTGACTGTGAAGCAGTGCATTCTAATGTCTAGTCTAAAACTGCTCTCTAGCAATTTATGGCTGTTATTCCTTGTTACTCCCAGAGACACTCGGGGGAACAAGGTCTCTCCCAAGCCCAGCTGGCCCCCCCTAGTAAGTTTATAGATGGCCACCAGGTCCCCCCTCAGCCTTCTCTTGTGAAGACTGAACAGGTTAAGGTCCTGTAGCCTCTCCTCATAGGACCTGCTCTGCTGTCTCGAGGTCATGTGAGTGGCCCTCCTTTGGACCCTCTCAGTGCTGTACACGTCCCTCCTAAAGTGCGGTGCCTTGAACTGGATGCAGTACTTCAGTTGCAGCCTGACCAAAGTTACATAGACAGGGAGGACCACCTCCTTGGCCCTGCTTGTGATACACCTGTGGATGCACAACAAGGTAAGATTAGCCCTATTGACTGTGTTCTCACATTGTTGGCCCATGTTCATCTTGGAGTCAACAATGACTCCAAGATCTCTTTCTGCCACCATGCTTTGAAGAAGGGAGTTCCCTAGCCTATAGGTATGCTGCTGGTTACTACTGCCCAAGTGCAGCACCCTGCACTTGTCTGTATTGAATCCCATCCTTTTTTCATTTGCTCACCCCTGTAACTTGTCCAGGTCCTGTTGTAATCTGTCCTTCTCTTCTAGAGTGCCCATCTCACCCCAAATCTTGGTGTCGTCTGTAAATTTAAACAGGCTGTTCTTCCTCCCATTATCCAAGTTGATAATAAAGAAATTGAATAGTGCGGGCCCAAGGACTGAGCCCTGGGGGACTCCACTGCCCTCTTCCCTCAAGGTTGAAAATGATCTATCCACCACCACTCTCTGAGTACGACCCCCTCAGCCGATTTGCAATCCATCTGACTGTGTAGGCATCAATGCCACAGTTACCTAGCTTTTTAATGGGAATGGGGTGGGAGACAGTGTCAAAGGCCTTCCTTGAGTCCAGAAAGACTACATTCACCATGACACCTGCGTCCAATGATTTTGTGATCTGATCATAGAAGGCAATCAGGTTGGTCTGACAGGACCTGTCCCTAATGAAACCACGCTGGTCGCCCGTGAGCATCATCCCTGCTGCCAGCCCATCACAGTTGTGCTCCTTGATAATCTTCTCAAAGAGCTTCCCCAGGATTAAAGTAAGACTAATTGTCCTATAGTTGCCTGGGTTCTCCCTCTTCCCTTTTTTAAAGATGGGGACCACATTGGTCTTCTTCAAGTCATCTTGCATCTTGTCAGAAAACCACAAGTGCTTGTAAAGCTGTGCCATTGGCACTGAGATAACCCCTGCTAATTTCCTCAACACCCTGGGGTGGAGAGCATCTGGACCTGCTGATTTGAACATGTGAAGCCCCTCCAGAAGTTCTCTAACCCAGTCCTCCCTGACCCGAGGCTTGGTGGAGTTTCTCCTGAGTCCGTCCTGAATCTCAGTAGGGGAGTCCCAGTCCCTGGACAAGAAAATAGAGGTGAAGGAATTATTAAAGATGTATGCTTTCTCCTCTGGTTCAACCACCAGATTGCCAAGCATATCCTGCAGATGCCCCACATTACCTGGGGCCTTCTTCATTCTCCCTATGAATTAAAAAAAAGACTTTTTGTTATCATTGATCCTTAATGCTAGCCCTACTTCCGTATCTGCCTTAGCTTTCCTAACAGCCCCCCTACAGACCCGACAGGTGGTGGTATACTCCTCTTTGGTAATAGCCCCTCCCTTCCACTGGATGTACACCTCCTTTTAGGCAATCAGGCATTCAAGAATCCCCTTTGTGAGCCGGAGGGGGGGCTTTTGGGCACTCTAGCCCCCTTTGCTTCTTGTTGATATTGTCACCCCTTGGGCTCTGAGTATCATCTCCTTAAGGAACAACCACTCATCCTGGGCACCCAGTTCCCTGACTCTCCAGGACTCTAGTGCCTCTCCCATTAATCTCCTCAGCTCATTGAAGTTGGCCTTCTTAAAGTCTAAGGCTACTGCCTTGCTGCAGGCCCTTGACACCCTGCACTGGATGGTGAATTCCAGCAAGTGATGATTGCTATTGCCCAGGTGATCGAGGGTCTGGAGTCTCCTCACCAGGTTCATCCCTGTGGACCAGGTCCAGCAGTGCATTCCCCCTGGTAAGACTGTGCACCTCCTGGGTTAAGTGGAGATCCTGTATCTTGGCCAGGAGCCTCCATAAGCAGTCAGACCTGGCTGACTGTTGCCCTGAGGGGTCAGGCCAATGCTCACCAGTACTGCAGTGTTAGACAGGAGGATGTACTCTACAATTGCACATGCACACATAAAAATCAATTAAGCACACATCAACTCACTAGGTGCATACACCCCTACTAGGCATACACACTCACACTAGCAGGTCAGATACACACACATTTGAAATAATTAGTCTAGGTTCATGCACACCTATCACCAGTTTAACCCCATACATGCTACACACACCAAATTTAGACAGAAACAGTTACCAGTTACCAACACCTGCACATCAATACACATACATGGATTACTAATTCATATACCACATACACACACAAAATGATATCTACATATGCATATATATATGTGTGTATTCACTAATTTATGCACATACCACCCACCTACACATACACAGAAGTGAGTTCCTAAGTTGGGTATTGTGATATATATATATATGTATGTATGCATGTATGTGCTTGGTGTACTTGGGATACCTGGGGAAAGGTTAAGGTAAGAAAGTAGAAGTGTAAGGAGTTAAAGTTACCAGGACTGGGATTAGAACCTGTTGACTACAGGGGCCTGGGCTGAAGAACTGAGGCTTGGAGGTAACTTTAGGTTAATTGAGCTTAATTGATTAAAAGACAAGCCCAAAGCCTGCAGAACAGGGAAGCATGCCAGCACAGAGTCTGGGACTAGAGCCAGAGCTACAGGGAAGCTGAAAACGTAGGCAGGGAGAGGGAAAAATGGGACTAAAGGAAAGTGTGGGTGTTAAAGAGGTGCTCTGGGTGTGGGGAGCCAGAGGATGGCTCCAGGACAGCTAGAGAAGTTGCAGGGAGCGGCAGGAGGTGCTGGAAGCGGTAGAAAGGCTCCAGATGCTGTAGAAAAATGCAAGACAGCTAAGAGGAGCTGTGAAGCTGTGGGGGGTGGGATAGAGGATTACAGAAGTGGTGGGAGAAGCCTGAAAGCAGAGAGACAGATAGTAGAAAATCTCAGGAAAAGCAGCAAGCAGCAGGAACAGCAGGAAAGCAGACAAAGACAACAGAAAGTCACAGGGAAAAGGCAATAGGAGCAGGAGAGACTGAGAGGTGGCAGAAAAGGGGAGCTGGAATTGGGAGGAGATCAGGAAACTAGCAGAGAGGTTGGGGACTGGAGTTGAGAGAATGAGGCTGGAATTTAAGATAGGGAAGGGACTGCGATTCAGCAAACCATGACCCAACTCAGGTTTGCAAATGACAATAGTTTTATTGACCAGGAGAGATGGTGACACAATGTCAAATTGGTTCTTTTGTGCGTGCACACACACACACACACACACACAC
>JAGPOW010001327.1:28024267-28097363 GCA_030014935.1 Caiman crocodilus | reverse complement strand
CTCAACACCAGATGTCATGGTTATTTTGTAGATGTATCCTCAATTGTTTTCATACATGAAATTGTATGAATTGTTTTCATACATGAATTATTCAGAAAGTTTAATCCCTATTTATGAATAGTATTAAAATAATTTAAATAACCCAAACTTCAGTTTTCATGGAAAGAAGAAAAAAAAGGTGAGTCCTAACAATGCAAGTCAGTGCTATGACATACATTTTCATGAAAGTAAGATTTTTCAATTAAATAAGATAGCAAGTTAATGCCTCCTGAGAGGAAGCTATTTATTTTTACATTTTGGATGTCTTAATTTTTGGGTGCCCAGCTTCTTGTACCATAACTAGCATGATGTAAAAGCATCATGCGGATGTTAGGTGTATTCACGGGTATATTTTGTAGTATTAAATAATAATTCCAGTGCACAAACTCTTGAATCTTGATTTGTACAGCAGAAAATATTTAAAAGTTTGATTGTCCTGGACAAAATAGTTTCTAGTAGAAAAGCATGACATTATATTAACTTTTCTCCTAGAAAATAATGTTAAAACTTTTTTTCCTATAGCCAGTTTCAAAGCACAGTTTGTCATATCTCACACCTTCCCTTTCTTCCTGATATGCCCTAGCTAGCCATTCTCATCAGGTGTCCTTTCTTATTTCACTTATGAAAGCTTAATTTTATTCAGTATGTATGTAGTTGGACAGAAGGAAAGCCTATTTGACAGGGGTTTGGATTTGCTGGTCACCCTGGCCTCTTGCATCTTGGCTTAGAAATACACACAGGTTTGTACTCTGGGTTCTTCTAGCCCAGGCCAATCTCTTTGCCCCTGGCCATTCTCTTGCCCCTGACAGACAGTAATGTTAAAATATGGGATCCCAGCAATGGCTTCTTGCCATACTGTATGTGCATGGCAGGGGGTGCAATTGTGGTATCTTGTATCAGATCACAATACAGATTGTGCTGTATTGCAATGTAGGGAGAGCCCAGTCTCAGGTTTACCTTGCACAAGCAAGTAGCAAGCTTGGCTTCCTGTGCTTCCCTTACTCAAACCCAGATCAGCTGATTGTAGGTCCCAGCTGGGGGTGTGCATGGTGCACTCCCATGGCTGGAAGCTCCAGTCAGCTGACTGGGGCTCCCAGCTGAAGGAGTGCACGATGAGCTTCAACCAGCTAAGGGTGCTCCCAGTTTATGGAGCACATGGGAGTCTTTAAAGTTTTCTGTGTGCTCCAGAGGCTGGGAACCAACCACAAATTTGATTAGAGGTGATAGGAACCAGCCACAGAGGTATTCCACGTACTTAGTGTAATAACTTTGTGGCTTATGCCTCATTTGTCATGCCATTACTTGAATGATCATGTGACCAGGTCACTTCTTAAGACATGATTAACCAGTTTATCACATCTTAAGTACAATGTCTGTCAGGGGCCTAACTCTTCCTAAACAGGCTCAGAAGCCTATCTCTCTGGGCACACACATTCCCAATGCCTGATTTGACACATTCTAATTAGAACGTGTGGAAGCAGGCTTGATTAATAAAGTCTGCTGAAGCTTTCTAATTAGAATGCTCCAGGAAACCTCAGTATCACATGTATTCAGCAACCCTGTATTTCAAAATGGTGATGAGGGTTCTTTAACTAAAGCTCATTGAAGGAGTTTAGTTAAAGCATCCCCACCACAGTGCCACCATTTTGAAGCATGGGGTGCTGAATACACAAGATACTGTAGGAGTTTTAATTGGTGCAGCTCCCAAGAGCCGCTCAAATTAAATCACTTCCTCCCACATCCGGAAGTATGTGTAAAGATGCCTTCTGTGGCTTGTTAGACTTCCTTCTATTTTCATAGACTTACTGAAGTTAATGCTCCTTTGTTGCTTATTTTCCTACTCCAGCCTTACCTCCTATCCTTCGCCTTGCCAGAGCACTCCCTCCATACCCTCTTTATACATAACCTTCAACTTGCCTCATTTCTCCTTACAGAGCTCTGATAATGATGCTTACTTTCCTTACAAAATGTTTTGTGTTCCACTAATGAATAGCACTTATAATAGAACTAGGTATCAAATGTTCACACAGAGAATACATTGAAGTCAGGGTCAAGGATCACTATACATTATATAAAACATAACAGATACCTATCTTCTCTCTTTAAGAGTAATTTCCTTCAAACCCTCCAGCACAGCTCTTCTGAGATGTTTAATAATTCAACCTATAAGCACAGTTTTAAATCTTTTTCTAAAGATTGGATTTGCAGGAACATGAATATTTGTTGAATAAACCCATAGTAAAAAGAGCCACACTTGTATATTAAAAAAAAATCCAGCAAAATTCTCAAAACTTATTTTAGATGCCTTACCAAAACAGGGAAGCCAAAAACAGACAATATATGGTATCAGAAATTGGACACCAAAGACCCCCAAATTGTGGCCATTGAAAAGATGGCCATCATGTGTTGACATCTGAATCAGTGCGGTTTGAAACAATAGTAAAATAAGTCAGACTGATACTATTCTCAGTCAGAGTCTACAATATTATCCACAACACAGAACAGAAATAAAAGCAAAAAGCCTACTAGCACCTGCTCTAGCTCTCATGCCCCATTCATATAGGACTCGTTACGTTATACCCATGCCATGACTAACAAGCTCTGTTTCTGGGTCAGGTATAGTCAAAGGTCTCTGAACTCCACTGATTGGAGAAACTACATTTTGATGAGTAAATACGTAGTACTTTTAAGTCAGGCTGGGGTGATAAGACATAATTAACTGATACATAATACATAATCCCTGACCATTCAAATCCTAAACCTCTTTGATCAAGACTTAGATAACTCAGTGATTTGTTCACTATGCAAATGGTCAGTCTTCTTGAAGCCACTAATTAAACAGTTCCCCTTTGTATCTAGCATATTCTTTGATGTGTATTTTACCAGTTGAACCCAAACACATGTCATGCTTATGTAGGGTATATCCTTTTGTTTGAAATGCATCAGACTTTTGATCCAAGTTTGAATATCAATCAGCCAGCTGACTGTTCACCTCTGGCTGTTCTTTATAGGCCAATGTTTGTAATTTATAGGTGCTCACTTGTTTCTAGAGAAAAATTACCTTCTAAAAAAAATAAGGGACCCAAATGTTTTTTTTCTGCATGAATTTTTAAAACATATGCTTTGTTTAGAAATAGACTAGTCCACCAAACCTAGTGGTTTCAAATAATGAGTAGACAGATGTGAAACTCAATTTTCTTTTGTCTGCATGTCCTTTTGTCCTTTTGTCTGTGTTGCCTCACCATTTACCCCACTACCCAAACATGATAATTTTCCTATTTCATAGATAATTTACAATGAACAAGTATTATCTTCTGAACTAAAATTTCATCAGCTACAACATAAAATGTGATATATCTAACCAACTTAAATAGATTTTGTTGGGAACTCTGCACAAGGGCTCATTTCAGGATTTTTCTGAAGTGATACATGTGTGCCAAAATTATCAGCCTCTATATAATCAGCAGGGTCCCTATATTCAAAGAAAGGGCTTGAAATGGCAAAATATATACAATTCTGCTATTTTATATTTAGTTTGTTGGAATGATAAGCAATGCCATAAATGATAAACAGTGCAACATTTTGTGTTTAAGGGCTGATCCTTTTAAAGTAAATGGAAATAGGATCAAGCCCATGATAGTCATCTTTGTGGACATTCAAATATTTCAGATGGTCATTTCAGATGTCAAGGATCTTAAAATGACCTTTGTTAAAAGTGCAAATAAGTCTGCTGCTTTGATGTCTGTCAGTGCTTTTAGGTTGCCTTTCTAGTTCCACTCACTAATAATGAAACTGCATGTACTAAAGACTTTGTTATAAATCAATATTTACATATAAAAAATAAAAGTAAATTATAATAATTCATGGTTGCCACCAAAGACCTTTCAGGATTATTCAAACTACATTTTGCTTATACTTTTGTTTACCCAGATCTTCCTGCTTTATATCACTAACACATGCAATGCATTAGATTTTGACTTCTGTTTTTATTTCAGGATCTTTTTGCACATGAATATAATTTATCATGAAGAGTTACAATTGATGCATGTACAATGACAGAAGTTTGTAGATTTTTTATTTATAGTTGGACTTATTTTAAGATTGACAGTTCAATTTTTTAAAGCAATCCATATGTCCTCTTCCTACAGAAACATTGAAGCAACTATTGATTAGTCATGGAAATCAGCGCTCAGTTAGATATTACTAAAACTGTAGGAAACGTAGGAAAGAGGAGAAAAGGAGTACAGCAAGAAAAGAAACAGATCTCAGAGGCACAATACGAAGTTGCCAGCTTGGCAGATAATCAGTCTGAGAAGGAATTCTTCTTCTGTGGCCCACTCTACCTGTATATATATAAAGCCTGCTCCTGATGATGCCTGCAATGTGCTTAAGAGCAGGATATCATAAATAATTTGTTAACACTGTTCTTAAGTAAATTTGTTGCATAAGGTGTCTAGGGGAGCATGGTACTTCTTTCAATTCAATAGATATTTTGTGAAAAGATGCAAAAAAAGAAAAACAAAAAAAAAGAAGAGAACTTTTTGATTAGCAACTTTGCTTGTCAGAAAGGCTCCAACATACCTATTTTTCCTCTCAGTGCATTTCTAAACTGATGCACAGAGATTTGAATGAGGTTTGGTTTATAAGATACAGCTGTAAAGCAACAGCAGTTCTGTATGTGTCATGCATTTCTTTGGTTTGCCATTTAAATTTTGATGTTATACAGACATATATGCTATATTTCTGCCTTCTTTAGTGGAGTAACCGGTCACAAAATATCCCATATCAGCCAATCCGTTGTGTGATTTTTTTTAAAAGCAACTCAACCTAATTCATAAACTTCCCCTGTAGAACTGGACATTCCTTCCCATTACTGTGTGGCTTTTTAAGCATTAAATATTTTAAGTAACTGAGAATTTAATATACTTAAATAAAGAGATAAATTTAAAAACAAATGAAAAGACAAAACTAAAATAATTATCCAAACACTGAAAATTAAAAAAGCGGGCAAAACCCCCCTAGAAACCCCTAGGAATTCAGCTAAATGTCATAGATGACAACACATGGAAAGGCAGGTATGTAGAAATGGGATCTCTTTCCTTTATACCTTATGAGAGGTATTGCATTCGACTTAATCATTGGGTTAGCTATGCTAGGCTCACAAGGACATTGGTAATGAAAGGATTTTTCTAACTAGATTAAAACATTTTAAAAATAAATCTTCTTATATCTCAAAACTATCTTAGCCAGATACGCTCAAGTGAGTTGAGAATTTTAAAAAATGTTCACTAGATATTTAATGCACTTACTAGATTTGAAATTTAAAAAAAAATTACGTGGGCAACAAATAGGTGAGGAATTTGGTTTATATTAAAAAACAAGCCTCATCCTTAATCACAGGTGATTGCATCTGCTCTTTAATACTGCCAGAGCTGAATTGTATTTTTCTTATCTATTTCCAATGATTCCTCATCCTTTGCTAGATTTAAATGCCTGGCAAACATCATGGTAACAGGACCCCAAAAAGTTCACCCAGAACCCCTCTGTCACCCTCTCTCTCAGCCTGGCACATATGATTATTGTGGCCCCACTCACCATGAGGTGAAGCCAGAGCAGGTTGCCCTGGGTCTCTTCTTCATATAAATTTTTGGACCTTCCCAGGGTTGTTGGTTGTAGCCATGTTGGTCTAAGGATATAGACAGACAAGGATTCATGAAAAGAACATCTAGTTCAAGTCATGACTGGGGAGTTTTTGTGGGGGGGCATCTGGAGTATGCACACATACTGAGCAGTGGGTGCAGCCCCTCCCAGTGCTGCTGGTGCTTGCTCTAGCCTACCCCTGCTGAGAAGAGCCACACAGCACCTGTTCCAGCCCACCCAACCCGTGCCACACAGATCTGGGGACACATGCCCCCCCCACCTTCCTGGGATGCAAGCACCAATGTGAACCATCCCCCAACCAGCTGCACCTCCATCCCATGCCCCTGCTTCACCTGTGCATTCCCTACCCCCTCCCTCACCATGGGGGCATTGATCTGCCCCCCTAATGCCCCTTTCCTGCCTCCTCATCTTCTGACTTACCAGCTGGAGACAGTTTTCCATGCTGCCAGCTCTGCTTCATGCTGTGCTGTGGCTGTGTGCAGCACAGGCGTTTATTGGCCAAATTATCAGCCCCTTATACAGCGAATTTTCTTTATATTGGTACCGATCTGGTGTCTGACCAATGTATCAGTGCATTCTTTATATTATTATATATCCATATGTATATTTATTTATTTTTAAAAATAGTTTGTACAGCTTATATTATGTTCCAAAGTGCTGCTCAAAATTGTGTTTATGAAGTACCCATGCTAAAACTTGCAGCCATTTGAGAAAAAGGTATCATACATCAATTCTGGATGAACTAAGTGTTTGAGTACTATATTCAAATTGCTAGCACCATATTTAATTTCAAGGTCATTGCTTTTAAATTTGCCCTTCACTTCCTTGTGCTCAGGAAAAGCAGGGTCTAATAATAAGGAGAGGAGAAAGGGGCTGCTGGGTGGGGGTATAGGGGAAGTATGTAGGGAAGCAGAGAGCAAAGGACTTATCTGATCCCTCAGATATTTTGTCCTGTTGTAGCAATGGGAAGGGGACAAATTTTAGCCTAAATTCCAATAATTAGATTCTATACCTGGGAAATTATAACAAATATATACATTTTATGTATGGAGAATCTAATTATAAGAGGGTCATTTTTTAAACAGGCTTGTCTTCTATTCAAGTAAATATGGTATGCCTTTCTTCATTTTCTGGTTAGCTCATGCAAGGTAGCTAAAATGCTTAGCGGTCAGTCACATCATATGCGCATTAAACTTACATGAATTCAACTATATACAAGGTGGGAGGGGGGCGGGTCTTGAGTTTGCACACAGTGCTGCTGCTTACCTGGGGGCCTACTATGGCAGTGATGGCCACTGCCTCCAAAACCTCCCACTGCTGTCATGGAGGTGTGCCTGGAGCTGTGTGGCCGGGCGGCAGCAGCAGCGTGGTGGTGGCCAGGTAGCATGCAGACATCCCCACCACCACCCCACACTGCTCCGCTGCCGCCAGCCGCACAGCGCTGCGTGCAAACTCAAGCCCCACCCCCTCCTATCCTGCATATAGTCACCGATTTTTACCTTATGTGATTTTCACCTTACGCGGTGACTTCAGAACCTAACCCCCACATAAGCTGTGACTCCACTGTATTTACAAAAATAAAAATGTGAGTTCAGCAGCCTTAATTAGAAAGGTATCAAGGAAGAAACAAAAAAAGAAAGGTAAAATTCTGAACTAAGGAACTGAAATTGCATGCTTCAGTTTTCCAAGTCATCCTGGCTATCTCCAAGCTCCTGGTAATAGGACACCTGTCTGTCTTACTAACAATTCCAGGCAAATAAAGGCTTGAATACATACCTACTCAAAAGGAAGAATCTGTTTCAATCCAAAGTCCTGCTTTAAGGACATCAGTATTTGTAGGGAATTGATATGGAGAAGACTGGATAGTAGCACAACATCAGGCATCAGTGGGCACATCTACACGAGATATCACTGAGGAGTTGCCTAATTAGCTCTTCAGTCAAGTCTCTGCATCTACATATGCAGCCCCACTAGGCTGTAGTAAACTAATAAACACTGCCATACACATACTATCCTGTGGTGATGTACTTTAGTTTACAGCAGCGCACATGATGCCGATGGGACTGGCTGGGGTACAAGTGTGCTTAAGAGTGGGGGCTGCCTTCTAGGTAGCCCTGCAATGGAATACCCTTGTACTCCAGCCAGTCCCATTGGCCAGCCAGACCCTCTGCAGCATGTTAGGCCAGGTCACAGCAGCCCCAGTCTGGCAGGCTGTCGCATCCCCACCCCACCCAGTATTCAATAAACATTACAGTAAATAATAAGCACCCAGGAACAATTCATTCTGGCAAGATATGCGACAAAGTTTATTGCTTCTCATTTGTTTCATGTTGTACCCAGTGTTCATCTATACTGTTTCTTCTATTAGAGAGCCAATGATTTATGGACAGTGATGGAAAAGCTGACAAATATAAGGACCACACATGGTTGGAATCATTTTCCCATAAAGAATACAGAAATACAAAAATTCATGTTTCAAAGCAGCATATATTGACTTTGCCAAAATATCATTTCAGAGGAAAGAAATATCTATCTCAATATTTTTTGGAATGAGATTTTTTTTTCTTTAGAAATTAACTTTGCTTTTTAATTTTACAATTTGTATTTTTATTGCTTTATAATGATTTTAAATATAATTTTCTTTCAAGGAAAAATTTTAAAATGTTGTAGATCTCTTGCTAATTGAAACAGAACAGAAATCTTCCATGAGTCATAATTTGTATGCTCTCCACAGCTCTAGCCAAAAACTTCATGAGGAGTCAAGGCAGTCATTTTAATTATGCTTAGATAACAAAAAATGGTTTCCCCCACCCCAGAATTGGATATATCTATGTTCTTTGACTCACTATTAACTCTTAACATCTGAAAATGTAGCCTGCCATTTGTAAAAGCTTATATCTCTCTGAAACAATTAATTGCTAAAGCTGTTTACAGATTGTACCCGCCTCCTCTTTAAGAGGTGTTCCCGCGCTGCCTTCGCCCAGGCCCAAGATCTTGTGAGCCCAGGGCCTACAGGTGGACCCTGGTGGTTGCCCCTGCTGACATCAGGAGGGCCCCTGAACTCTCCTGCCATGACTTTGAATGTTACTTCAGTGGGGGGTCCTCCCTTAGGGTCGTCACTAGGGTTGGTGTCTTTCTCGGCGGGTAGTCTTGGGGCTCTGTCCTCACCTACACCCCAGCCACTCACCACCTCAGGCCCTGGTCTGCCAGCCATTAATAGTGATCTTCATGCCAGGTGTCCGGCTCCCTGGGACACCAGCCTGGCCCTTCTACCCCAGTACCTGCTTCACACTTGCAGTCCGCAATGCAACCAGTTTCCCCATGGGCTCTCTTATCTATAATGCAATCGGTAGTTCTCCAATGCTGCTGCATGCAATGCAGCCAGATACCACACCGCTCCTGCTGCTTGGGAGGCAACTGGTATCCTCGCCCACTCTGCTGCCCATCAGATCAATCAGCACCTCCTCCGGCTCTGCAGTAGCTAGTTTCCTCCTTGGCTCTTCCTGCTGCGCAGTCAGCTCCCCCTTCAGCCCTGTCTCCAATGCAGTGGCCAATTGCCTCACCGGTTCCATCACTACCTGCTATGCTGGCTCCTCCACCAGTGTTGCTGCTGGCACTGCAGCCAGTTACCTCACTGGCTCTGTCGATAGTCGATACGCTGGCTCCTCCACCAGCACTGCTGCCGGCGCTGCAGCCAGTTACCTCACCAGCTCTGCTGGCAACCGGCACACTGGTTCTTCCACCAGTGCTGCTGCCGGTTACTCCACTCCCTCTCTCGGAGCTGTCTCTGACTCCACCTTTTCCTCTCTCTGCCGCTGCATGTGGTGGCTGCTCCTCTTCTTCTCTCACCTGCCCTGCTGCCTTGGCGGGGCCACTTTTTGTTTCCTCCAGGAGGCGTCCTCCACCCCCACTGCTCTGCCGCAGCTGGATAAACGCCCGGCTGATCATCCGCACTGGCGTCCTTTGCTTACACACCTCCCCCTGCCCTTCTGGACCTGCAGGAGGTGAGTAGGACTCCTTGCTGCCGCGGGATTCCTTTGGCATCCCAGCTTCCCTGGGACACAACCCCTCCCCAAGATATCTTGGGGCGCTTCTATTTTACCTCTCCGAGTCATACCTGGTGGGTTGAGGCGAGCTTCTCCGTCTGGTGCTTCTTCCCTTCACCCAAGCTTTCACCATTGCACCTAGACATGAAATCCACCACTCTGTTCAAATTTCCTGGTCTGTACATGATCTGAAATTTATAGGGCTGCACGGCCAACGCCCATAGGATGATTCGGGCATTATCTGTTCTAGCAGTGCTTAGCCACCTGAGGGAGGCATGATCTGTTATTAACTTAAATTCTTGGGCCATTAAATAGTATCTGAAGTGGTCCACGGCCCACCTGATGGCCTGACACTCATGCTCTATAGTGTCATACCTTTTTTCTTCTGACGACAGCTTGCGGATGGCATACGCTATCGGCCTTTCGACTTCCTCCTCCTCCTGAGTAAGGACAGCCCCCACTGTCGTCTCGGATGTGTCCATCTGCAAAATGAAAGTTTTCTTAAAATTAGGGGTACGCATTATTACGTTTTCACAGAGTGCCTGTTTTAATCTTCCAAAGCTCTGTTCCATCTGCTTTGTCCACTTCACCATCCAGTTTCTCCTCCCCTTCAATGCCTCTGTTAAGGGGACTATAAGCTCCGAAAAGTGCGGCGCCAATCTCCAGTAGTAGTTGGTCAGCCCTAGAAATGATTGTAGCTGATGACAATTCTGGGGAGGTGGAAAATTTTGTACTATCTCCACTTTGTCAGCCAAGAGTCTAATAGTGCCCCTCTCCACCAGGAACCCTAAATACTTAGTTTCTCTTTTGGCCAAGGTGCATTTCTGCGGGTTAGCTGTGAGGCCGGCCTGTCTTAGCTCTGATAGTACAGCACTGATAGCTTGCTTGTGGTGTGTCCAGGTAGGTGAGTATATGATGATGTTGTCAATGTAGGATGCTGCATACCCAGCGTGGGGAGCCAGCAGCCTATCCATTAACTGTTGGAACATTGCTGCTGTTCCATGCAGCCCAAAGGGCATCCTCACAAACTCGTAGAGACCCCATGGCGTGCCGAAGGCCATCTTTGGCCAATCTGCCGGGGCCACCGGGATTTGCCTACCCCTAAGCAAGATCCAGAGTCGAGATGTATTGGGCTTCTCCAATCTTTTCTATCAGCTCATCTACTTGCGGCATGGGAAATGCATCGAAGACCACTAGCACATTCAATCTCCTGTAGTCAACGCACAACCTCAGCGACCCATCAGGCTTGCGCATGGGAACCAGTGGGCTCCAGGATGGTCTTACTACTCCTAGCCTCAACGTGGAGCTCACCTCCTCCTGTATGGCTTGTAGCAAGTGATGAGGAATGGGCCTCCACTTTTCCCTTACTATGGCCCCTGGTGGAGTCTTAATAATATGAACCTGACCCTGGACCCATACTGGCTCTTTACAGAAAACATCCTGGAAGTCATGTATTACCTGCCGCATCTCTTTCTTCTGTGGCTCAGACAAATCCTCCCCAACTCCTATTAACTGTTCTATCCTTTCAGGGGGTGCCTCACTGGGTTCTGACCCTTGGGGTCCAAAATCCTCTTTGTCATTCTCCACAAAGGTAACCCAGCCCGTTGGCTCTCTCGATTCCCGCAGCAGGTTTACATGAAAGATCTGCTTCTCTCGAAGGTGGCCAGGCCAGTGAACTTCGTAGTCTATGGGCCCGACTCACTGGAGAATCTCAAAGGGACCTGATTGTGTCAGGAACTTGCTTGTGGAGGTAGGGAGCAGCACTAGCACTCATTGCCCTGGTTTGAAAACTTGCTTCTTGATGCTACCGTTGTATTTTTCCTTCTGTCGAGCCTGAGCTTCTTTCAAATTTTCACGAGCTATATCCTGGGCTGTTTTTATCCTTTGCTGGAATGCTTGGCGATACCTCACCAGGTTTTGCAGTGCCCCACTATTCTGTTCCCACTCCTCTCGTAGGACCTGTAACCATTCTCAGAGACAGTGCTCCAGAACCAGGTCGAAAGGGGAAAATTTCAAGGAATCTTGTGGGGTATCCCTAAGAGAGAATAGCACTAGCGGCAAAAGTAGATCCCATTTCTGAGGGTTTCCTTGAATGCACTGCCTCAATACCGTCTTAATGGTACCATTTAGGTGTTCTACCAACCCATTGGTTTGAGGGTGGTACACTGAGGTATGTATCTAATGGATTTGCAGTGTTTTACACACCATCCTCATGACGCCCAACATGAAATTCCTTCCCTGATCAGTCAAGATCTCCCTTGGGGCCCCCATCCTTGCGATACACTTTATTAGTTCTTCGGCCACCCGAGGTGCAGTTACTGTCCGGGATGGCCTCCGGATAACACGTCACGTAATTCACCATAACTAATATATACTCATCCCTGTCACTGTGGGGGTGTCTCTGTGGATGTGCTCTGGGGGTGTGTGCTTTAACTACAGTGGCTCTGACAGCCACTCTAATTAAAGCACCCACATTGTTTTGTGTATCAGTGTGCCCATGCTTCAAAATGGTGTTTAGGGTACTTTAACTAAAGGTTATTCAACGCACTTTAGTTAAAGCACCCCGACTGCAATTCTGAAGCACAGGGACATTGATACGCTAGACTTGGAGGCTGGCCGATGCAAACTAATTGGCATGTTCCAGCACACTCGATTTATTGAGTCTGTTCCAATGTGCTGTAATTATAGCATGTCAGAGCAGCTTCTCCACACACGTGCAGGCATTGTAGTCTGAATTAAAACTGACTCTAGTCCGAATTAACTAATCCTCATTGAATGAAGATAAAAGTTAATGCAAATGAAGGCAGTCCAAATTAGGCAATTTAAACTGTATTAATTAGCATGGATATACAGTGTTGTTTTTAGGAAAAACAGCCCTTAGGAACTCAGATAAGCATTCCTTAGGAATTTAGATAAGCATTGCAAATACCAATCCCCTCAAGGGAAACTAAGTTTTTTTTTTCAACACAACATAGGCTATCCAGCACAAAGTAATGCCTTTACAAAGTCATGCCAACAACATATCACAATGACTAACAGTATCTTGACTAAGCCCCCAAGCCTGCCCAAGCACGTGGACTACTGGTCTATGAAGAAGGGTGCAAACCCTGTTGATCATCTATTAACCCTTAATTTGAACTGAAATTTGATTTGAATGCGATGTGAATCAGTTAACATAATCTGGAAAATGATGAACACATCAACAAACAGCCTAAGCTAATGTGTCGCCCTAGTTTCTATATACTCTAATAATCTAACCCTTGTTTTGGGATTCTGAATAACTTTTTTATATAAAGTGGATATAGAATACTCATGCCTTAGTTATAACTGCAACTAGCCTCCTGAACTTTTACATGAAAAGTGTACAAAATATAACTGAAGTTCATACAGAAGAAGGATCTAAAAACCTTTTTAAAAAATGGGTTATTTTACAGTGAATATATTCTTATTTGACAAAACCAATCTATTTTAGATATGCTGCTTCCATTGTGCCATTCCATCTGCTGCAGGAATAAGGTTTAAATATTAGACAATACATTTTAGAGCCTTTTCTTGCATTCTGGACTTTGTCAGCTTAGGCTTAAACACAAACAGTTTTCCCATGGTCTAAGAGAAAAAAGAAAAGAGAATATAAATTTAAATCATGATCTGAAACTTTAATTGTAATTTAAGGAAATTATAATTGCAAAGGATTTTTTTTTAAAGTTGCTTCATTTTGCAAATATATCTGTGTTCCATAGATTTCAATGGATTTATGCCAGGGATGAGATTCCTTTGTTTATTTAATAGGATTTCTTTGTATGTAATGCCTAGAGAAGAGGCTTAGAAGTCAATTGTGTTTTCAATTGGACAGAACTCTTCTGCTGATTAGCAAATCAGGTCCCCAAAACTCCACACTTCTGTCAGTTAACTCAATTAAAAATGGTTAATTCGATTCACACAAAATTCTGAAACCTGTTTGCCTAGGACCATGTCAAAAGAACCTTTCAGTATTCAGCATTTCTGGAAATTGGATCATTTACTGAGGTGCCTAAATATAAACCTTTAGGCAACTGGGTTTGAACGCGGGGACTTAACATCTGTTTCATTACCGAGTTGAAAAATGAATATAATCAGGGACATTGTGAGACTTAATAATATTCATAAAGAGCTTTGAAGATTCTCAGATGAAAGGAGCTATAGAAGTGCAAAATACTATTATTATTACTTTTATTTTAGTTTTTATTATATAAAAGCTGTTATTTACAACAGTGTTCCCTAAAGTATGGGTGTCAGCATGGAATGTGTCATACTCAGGAATGGGAGGAGAGGAAAGGGAGGGGACAGAAACTCGGGGATTGTGACTAAATGCATCAACTTTTTTTCTTTAGGTAGCTAGGTAGGCTATTACCCATTATGCTTGAAAGGAAAACTGTTGAAATGTGAAGAGACTTCAAGCAATGGAAGGTCATCTGCCTGAATTTGTGAAGAGCGTAAGAACAACAAGTCTGAGATGTGAGTTCACCAGTTATTTTGGTAAGTACTAATTCAGACATCCATGATATTGCTTTAAATTCCAGTATTCTTAATGATTTTACAGTTCTTCAAAACATATAGGAAAGGAAAGGAAATATTTTGTTGTTTCTAGAGGTTGAGCTCATTAAATGCATTGGAGCTCTTTGAGGCTCCTTCTGTCTTTGCGTGCCTCTACGTGCTATCCCTGCTTAGTTCACATGTAGGCCAAACTCACTGAGCAATTCATTGCTTTTCAGGTTTTTGAGTAAAAATGCACAAAGAGAATCTGCTTTCTGTTAGCAGTTTTACAGGGTACTGCCCCAAACCTAAATACAATTGCAAGTTGTCTAAGCTATTTCTGTTCATTATTCTATCAATTTTGTATCTGATGCTTCATTTTTACATTTGGATACAGTTACATTTTCAAGGCCATTATGTGATACTGTTGATTGAATAGAATTCAATAGAATTGAATAGATTTTGTTGTGAATAGAACTGTAGAACTCCACAGTTGTAATTGTAAAATAATTCTAGGATTGTAGAAGAGTTTCTATAGTACAAGCTTGCATTTGATATTTTCTGTTGGGATACTAGTCAATTTCTGTTGGGATGCCAACATTTGATGCCAGTCAATAGGCAACTATTTAATGCTCACTGCTACTCCCATAGAGTTTGCAGTCACCCAGAGCCAAGGAGTCTGACAAAGGTTGTCTTGTTTCAGTGTCTGAGTTCTAACTGATCAACACTGAATAATATGAACCTCAACACGGTATAACAGTTAGTGACAACTGACTCTTGCGAGAGCCCCATACCTTTGACATGCAGGATTATTGCATTGATATCACTTCAATTGCTGTTTAGCATATGTAGATAGAGGGTGCATGTACGCGAGATGTTATGTAGCTACAGTGATATACCTTTGGCAGACACAAACCATGATATCATAGCTATGTTGCTATAACAATGTGCTTCCTTGATAAAGTGCATCATTATGGTGACATAGCAGCTAACAATAACTGTGTGCCGTTAACATGGTACAGTAATGGCTTTTACTGTGCCATCATTTGGTACTTCCCAAGGCAAGTACTAAATGATGGCACAGTAACAACAGCACCATAGAGGCACGTGTAGGTGGGCCCACTGTTTAGTCTGTGGTTTGGGGGGTTGTTTTGTTTGTCTTTTTCTGCAGTAAACAACACAATTTAAAAATGTAATATAGGGCACCTTCATAGGTTACATACTTGCTTTAAACTTACCCACAGGCCGGAGAATGGCATAATCAAAATGTTTAAAAGATAGCATTTTCCGTAATTGGTATACTGTTCTACTTCATGCCAGAGCTTCTCTGTGTCTTCACATTTTCCCTTTCCCCATACCAATGACTTCCATTCTCCTCCTCAAAACAAAGGATCTAGTTATTTTTCCTTTTCCTACAGATACCACCAAAGAACTTTCTTTCCTATGTATTGGTAAGATGAGACAATGTCTCTCTCTTTTCTCTCTCTCTTTTTATCTCTACTCCTTACTAATAAGGACCAAATTTTGAGGAGGCTGGATGCTACTACAGCAGAAGCAAAGAAACCCTCTTATTTTATTCCCCTTCTGTATTCCACTTTCACTTCTCATTAGTAATCCTTTTGTTTCTCTCTGGGAGATAAGTCATGTCAGTATTTTAAACTCCATTGGGAAATGGGTAGACTCAAGATGGATGGGAATGCAATGATGGAAAGTATAAGTGCTGCCCTCAACTAGTCCTTTGATATAATTTTGAGATCAGTTTATGACATGACTTCTTGTGTTAGTAGAGGACTGAACTTGATGCCCTAGGAGGTCCTTCTGGTCCTCTTTTATGTGTGTTTATACAGAGGCATAGGAAGAATGCACCAGAGAAATCCTTTCTCATTCTTCCCTCACTAAGCAACACACAGGAACAGCAGCAAGGCAGTGATGCAGGCAATGTATGTAAGGTGTTCTGAGGAACTATAGTTTTCTAGACTGACACTTCTACTGCAAGGATCTATCATGCCATTTTTTGTCTAATGAAACCCATGACTTAGATGTCAGGCAGATTATATAGTGTGTCATAAATTCAATGTCTATATTGAGTCCATGCATTTTTATATCCAATAGATTCATGAACTGAAGTTTATAGGATTGTCTGTGAAAAGTATTTTGTAAATTCAAACAAGCACTGAACCTCACTAACCTTATAACCAGAAGCAAACTTCCTACAGCTCAAAACACACCAAATGGATCCAGACCATGCCATGACAAGAAATGCAAAACCTGGAAACATATCTCCATTACCCCCATGATTACTACACTCCAGAATAGAACTATCACCATTCCTGGATCATACAGCTGCAGGCCAGTTGGAATCTTGAGCCTCTTGCTCTGGAGATTCCTCATGGTAGGCCCCTGGCCCTTCAATGCCCCACTTTGGGTCCTGGCCCCAGCACAGTCCAGTCAAGTGTGCCTCAGGTCAGAACTGAGCTGCCTGCCTGTTCTCACTCACCCAATTTCACTGCAACCAGTAATCCTCAGGCCTTTCAAAGATCTTATAGGTCTGGGTTTTCCCCAGCCAGGACTGTGTGTAAGGTTCATGGTCCTGGCATTTCCTGGGGCTGCCACACACCAGCAGTCCTACCAGGTCTCCCCACTCTGGTAGGGTGCAGTTTTAGGTCATGCTCAGGACCTGGAGTCTTCTTTTTCCCCATAGCCCTAACCCATACCTCCAAGTTTATCCTGGCATGGGAGCTCAACAGGGAGGTGTTCTTCTCCTGCTGGCTGGTGAAAAACTAAACTGCCACCTCCAGCTCTGAAAGTGGGGCATTTAATGGTTGTGAAAGCAACTAAAGAAAGGAAATAGGTGTCGAATGAGGAGAGCAGTACTCACTCCATCTGCTTGTGCAGCTTGGGGAACCCCAGCAGTGGAAGGTTCACCTTATAGTGGCTCCATGTCCTCGGTGAGATAGGTAGCCACTCAGACCACTGCATTACCTGCCGGATGGTGCCGGATGGTGGGATCTGATGTCTCTGGACCCTAACATTGAAGCCATGATCTTGGCCCACATTGGCAGTGGCTGTGGTAGAGAAGGTTGGCTGCTGCTTGCAGTATTGGTATGGAACAGTGGATCCCCCTCTTCCATGTCTCTCCCCACCTCTACCCTTCTGCCTCCCTGACTGTGTTCACCAGCACCTCCATCTAGTGATCACGGTTTTTGCTGCTGCAGATGCTCACATTCACCCGTGGATCACACATGCCCACCAGCACATAGACCATACTGGACCTCAGTGGATCCAGCCACTTTTTGATGCCCTTCTTCAGCCATTTCATCAGTGCCTGCACCTCTGGTGAAAGTGCCTTGCCTTAGCCAGGAACATTGATCTCCTGGCAATTATCTATTTGATTCTCAAGCTCCTTCACTATGGGGATCACCTGGATAAGGAGGGCATCTCCAGCACTTAGGCTTTCAGTGGCCTCAAGGAACAGTTTGCGGACCACCAAGATTTGGAAGAAAGTATCCCACTCAGGGTATCCAACTCAGTTTTGTTAAGGGGGCCACTGATCCCAATCTCCCTACCCAGCCATTCGAGCATCAGATATATGGGGTTCCACCAAGTCTCCACATCCTGCATGATTTTGTTCTGTGGGATGCTCAGCTCTGCTTGTTTCTCCCACAGCATCTTGCCCCACTTGATGCTCCAGTGGGAGTAGCCCACCACCTTCCTACATTTCAAAATGAGCTGGCTGGTCATGGTATTGATGGTGCTGTCACCGGGAGCCCTGTCCCCTTCAAGGCATCCCTGATTATGATGTGGAACTTGTGTGCCGGACAGTGGATGACAACAAAGTTGGCATCAAGCACAACCTTGACTATCTTGGCCCCATTGTCGGTGACCATGAACCCTTTCCCCACACCATACCTGGTGGGTAAGCTCAGACTGCCCAAAGAGCCATCCCTACACCATGCGGTTCATGACCACCAAAAGCTCCCTTGCAGCGTGGGACTCATCCATCACCTCCACTTGAAGGAGAGCCCACCAACACCCTAACTGATCACATCAGTGCCCTTTGAAAGAGAGGTAGGCATGATCTCCACTCTGGCTGCTGCAGATGTCCAAGGTGAAGTGTAAGGCCACCTGCGGACCTGCCTTCCTCAGCTTCTCCCTCAAGGACTCCCTGCATGCCTCATACAGGGATGACATCACTGTCCTGCTAAAGATAGTATGTGCAGGCACTTGGTAGGATAGGGCCATGAATGCCATGAGCCACCATAACCCTGGACACTCAACAAAGGAGAAGGACTGGACATCCAAAGCAAGCATCTTCCCTATGCTCTGGGTGAGGGGCTTTGGAGCAATAAGGGAACTTTTTCTTGGGCATGCTTCCACTGGTGCTGGGCTGAGGAGGAAAAAGGGCAAGGGGGTGCTGTCTCCTGAGATGCAGCAGCATTGCTGCAGTGGTAAAATATTTCTCATCCTTGCCCTGTTATCTGCTTTTGGCAGTGCTGGCAGGTAGTATACCTGGGATCATCTGCCACCTCGAAATGATCCCACTCTTCACTCCTATTCACTTCTGGTATCCTCCTCCTCAGCATGCAGAGTCACAACAACAGGAGGATCTGAGCCACCTGCCCCCATAACCTCCTCTGAGGTGCTTTCCAGAGAAGGAGACCTGCTTCTAGGGGAACTATGAGCAGTGTGGAGCACAAACCCAGAGTTCCCCTCCTTCCCTAGAATTTCCTTGGCTATGGCAATCAGCTCCCCTGCTTCCAGCTCCAGCTCCTCCTCTGGCACTGGAAGGCTCATGCTGGCAACTGAAACTGGAGTGGAGAATGTCATTCTGATGCTGGTTATTGTTACTTCTGTTACTGGTGGTGCTGCAGACACAAACACAGCTCCCACCTCCTTGCTCCCACTAGCAGAAGAAGACTTATCTCTCCCAGGAAAGAGAGTGTGTATATGTTGGGGTGGGGTGGGAGAGCTTGCAGCTCTCTCTCTGCCCCGTCTTTCTCTCCTGCCAAAAGACCTGGCACCTATCTTTCCAGTATGCTTCATGATGCTTGGTGTGCTGCAAAATGTGTGTGTTGGTGTGTAGTATATGCAATATATGTTGTGCTTTCCTGCAGAGGGATGACACACTGTCAGGGAAAACACAGAATTTTGTTTTTGGGCGGTGGGGGGAAAGACAGGTTAACAAGAACAAATAAGAGGATTTGGGGGGAAGAATAAGTTGAAAGGAATGGATAACAATAGGGATTGTAGGCAAAGGTAAATAGGAAAGGATTGGAAAGAATTGGGTGGCAAAAGACTACCTACTACCAAGCCAGAGTCCTTCAGATACTGCTGCTGCAACAGAAAGACAGATAGACAGCTCATAAAAGGCACATAGATGAATTCACACATAGCTGTATATGTTGTTTCTATGTCCCTCCCCAAAAGCACTGTGATTTGAAGGAAACTCAGTCACTGGCCAGCTACAGATGTCAGCATCAGAGTAATCTTTCCACCCCCTCCTCCTTCCCGCTTTCCCTCCCCCTCCCTTCCTGCATGTTTGCCTTCCAAATCTCCAAATCGTTTCTGAATCAATTCAGAGGCTTCGATTCAATTTGGAGCTTGTAATGGGTCTCTTGATTCAATTCGGATTCAGAGACTACCGAAGCCTTGCACGGCCCCTAATGTGTCTCATTTGCTCACCACATGTTATGTTACCAATTACAGAACTGATGGATATTCTTAGTAGTTGTGCTGGCCGCTATCTCTCCCTTTCAACTTCCCAGTATGTTACAGATCAATATAGCTCTGCCCAATGTTGTCTCATATGTTCCATGAAATTTTGAAACTGTTTGGCTATCTTTTTCCAAAGTTGCCATGTTATAAGAAGATAAGCAAATAAACAGAAAAATGCAATCAACTTTAATTCAGGTGCACCATAAAAATCTTCACAAATATTTCTCAAAATGAGAAGCACGGAAGGGACTATCAGCAGGATTAGAAGTAAAGTGGAGAAGAACAGATAATGTAGAGATTAAATTGTCAGGCTGTTATCAACACAGAACAAGAAAACAGTACATGAGCATGAAAAAGACAAGGATAGCAAGAAATTTCATTTTCCAAAAAAGAGTGGCTGGGCTCAATTTTCAAATATTTGGCAACAATGATTTTCTGTAAAACTCAAGGGACAGTGTTAAAGAAGAAGAGTTCAGAAACATTTAAACATAGCACATATCTTCATTAAGCACACTATATAAATCTAACTGCCAGCTAGCACAATGCCCACTGCAGGGTGTATTAATCTCAGTGACAGTTAACACAATGCCCTCAGTATGAATCTATATGCCAGTTGCATTCTTCCTGCTCAGCTTCTTAATAGAGCTACACTGAGGACACAAATTCTGTTTTGTGAAGCATTTAAAATTTCAACATTTGCCTTCAAAGGGAAACTCCACAATTTAGAAATTCTTCACAAAAGAAAATCACAAAAACTTTTCTGGGTTAATAAAAACTTGAAAAACAGGATGTTTTATTTACACACTATATTTACTCCAATCCAAGATGAGGCTTTTCCTCACATTCAACAGGGTGGGGAAAAAAGCCTCATATTGGATTTGAGTACCAGCCTGGGGCAGGCAGCTGCTATGGATCTAACTCTGCCCCTGGCCAAGTGCTGCAGCGTCACCCGCCCCAGGCCAGGGTTGGGACTGGAGCCTCCACCACTGACTGGCCAAAGTTGGGGTGAAGCTACCTGTGCTCCCTGCCCTGAGCCAGAGCTGTCACATAATGTAGGCCGTAGCGTAGCGAGGCTGGGAAGACAAATAGCTGGAGGGGGGGCAGAAGGGGTCTAGATCAGGCTTGTTTGTCTTCATACCACTGCTTTCCCCACCATTTGCCTCCTCACAGTGGTGAGGAGAGGTGAATTTAAGATCACCTTCCATTAATTAGATTCTATACATGGAAAATTATAACAAAACTATAATTTTCCACATATAGAATCTAATTAATTGGAGGAGGTCATCTTAAATTCCAAGGTATCTTGGATATGGGTAAACACAGTATATCAGATCAGTGGAAGCTACTTTTTTTGGCAGGATTGCAACAAATAGCCCTCACACCCTCCCCAGCTGCTACTCCAATCCTTTTCCCTTAGGCAATCTGCTTGGCTTTTTGCTCTCTACCCTGTGTTTCCTGGCCAAGCTGCTGTTCTGTTTCCTTTTTCCCAGCCATTACACTTTACCTAATTTGGTGCTCTGCTTTCTGTTCTCTTTCTTATATGCCATTGTTCTACCTGTTCTCACCTCAGTCTGATACATACCACACATAGAGGCTCCCTGTGCCACTTGTGCTACAAATTGAATACCCCTGTATTAAATTATACGGATATACGTAAGCAATAATTATGCAATATGATATGCAGAATTTAAACAATTTCTAGTATGTGTATGTGTGTATATATAATATCTTCAAGTAGAAATTTTTAAAATGAAAAATTGGAATGCAGCTTTCCAGAACTGTCCAAATAGAATGTTTGGAAAATCTTAGGAATTTTTTCCCATCTTAATTTTTCTTCTAATCAAGATTTGGCAAAATTGACACCATTTCATGTGTTACTTTATATTTGCAAGTGAAAAAAAGCTCAACTGATATTTTTTCCAGCCAGATTTACTTGTTACCAGTGGATCAGTGTCCCAGAGTTCTGTATTTTGTGACCCCTCCTTTTGTTTTGAATGTTTTCAAAATGAGTCTTGGTTCATAAAGCAGATCTGGTAGCAGCTCTGGGTGGTATCTTCCCTCAGTATCAGAAAATCCGAAATGTTTCCTTCAAAGTCTCCCATCTTGTAGGCTTCTGCCACAGAAGAGTCTGGCTCATAATATTCTCAAAAGAATAAACTGAGATTGTACTGTTTTAAATGCTGTAATATCTGAGTCTTTTCCTTGGCTCATCTAGTTAGTTATTAAACTCATGGAAAGTTACTTTAAGTGACCACACAATTAAAAGACAAGTTTTAACTCTTCCCATGACTGACAGTTCCAACATACTTAAGGAAGTCATCTGATAACAACTCAATATATAGATGGAAATTATGTTCCTGATCCTGCAAGGTTTCCCTATATATCTGATTATTTTTTTTAAATTGGTTAACAACTATATATGGCAGGCCATCTCAGTCTGTCACATATGTCTAAGCCTGGCTGAACAAATGGGAACATTGTTCATAAAAAGTGTTCTCTTTTTCCTTGAAAAGTTTTGGCCTTATTAGAGCATGATCTCACCCCCACTGAAGTCAAATGCATTTTTTGTCATTGGTTTCTCTGGGGACAGCCACTCAGAAATCATATTCCATAGGATTGTTGCTAAGCGTCATTAGTTCGTGCTTGTCAACCAGTTAGAAATTCTGACTAAAGATATAATCTATGTGCAAAGTATTATTTTTCTACTTCCTTTCCTCCTGTAGTTGTGTTTATATTATATATTGAGGCATACTATTAGAAAAGGAAATATATTGACTTTTACACTACAGAATTTCTGGTAATTTAGATAGTTTAAAGCTCTCTTTATCAAATGGAGACTTATGTTTCTGACTCAAGCTCCTATGGAGTTTCAGATAACTAAAAATAACCTGTCCACCTGTACAGTGTGTCTCTTGACTTATTACCAACATTATCTTTTACTCACTGAGTGCTTAGTTATGCCAGATAAATAGATGGCAGCTGCATGCAACAATTTCAAATATGTTTCATCATTACAAGAATATGGCCGAATTCAATAAAAATTCCATCTGGCTATATACTAGGCAGTGCCAAGAAACATTACTTTTTTCATGGTCTGGCCAGCTTAGTGCAAGATTGTGTGCAGGCCAGATACTGTTCTATTTTTAAAAAAAATCTTTTTAATATCAACCTGCTCTCAATAATTTCTCCAACTCCCTTCATATTTAAGTGTGTGTTAGTGGTGCATAGGCAATGACATGAACCAGATTGGAAACCCACTGCACACTGTCTTTGAATACCTTTCAATCGTATTTTTCTTTTTGTTCTTAAATAATTTTTCATTCTCTTTCAAAATTAAATCTTTGCACAGGGTAAATACATGTGTTGTGATCATCTTAAAGGTTTGTACTATTGAAAATATCCTTTTTTAAGTACTTTGAGTAGTTTGTTGAATAAAAGCACTGACAGCAGAAAATGTTTTAATTGCACTGTAACAAGCCTTATAAAATCAGATTTCACTGTTCTTGAGCCAAAAGGAAACCCTTTAATATGATGCATGCACAACAATTTGAAGTTTTACTTTTTAGCTATTGCTATTTTTATTTCTGTATAAGACTAAATAGGTGTAATTAACCATATTAAAGTACTTTAAGCAAGCTTAATCATTCGTTTTTTACTTGAATTCGATCAAGTGTTCTCCTAAGACAAGATATACTTATAGGGTCCATGCAGCTAGACAAAGGAACTCAGGTTCTGAAGGCCAACTTTGGAAAATCAGTTTAAAAGTACAGTCGTATTTAAAATGTAACAATTAACTTCAAGGTACCCATGGTAAAATTGCTTTATTTATAAATTCCTTTATACAGCAGTAGAGGAAGTGTGGTATGGCTTCACTTTCTGTTCTATACCTTTCAACTTCTAAGTACCCTTTGTGTGTTCTAACCAGAAGCCATCTTATACTTGGAGCTCATTATGAAAGGAAAGATGCACATTATGCCATTGTGTTCTCTCATGAATGATTTACTTTGATTCCTCTGTTTTTGTATTGACTTAATTGTGGAAGAAAGTCTTTTCAGCTGAAAGCTTCTGACCCCTCTTTGGGTACATATGCATATTATAATGAAATAGATATCTAGGGGTAGGTCAGTGTTTGGGAACAATTGCCTCTGGAGGCATAAATTATTGGGGGTAACATCAGCAATATAGTTTACGAACCAGAAACTATCTTTTCCTTTGTCCATCCATGTATTAAGCACTTCAGGAAAACATACCGCCTCTTCTCTGTATTGCTTGGTGTAGCTGTTGAGTTTGTTATCCAACAGACTCCTAAAATGTTAACTGGAATTCTCTGGCTAAATGGACTGCTTGGGTTTGGGAGGCAGATATTAATAACATCAATAAGTGAAATGCAGCAAAAGATTAGTAGGTTAGTCAGGACTGCTGAACAATTACTTCTTAGAATCAACCAGCCAAAGTTATAAAATTCAAGATGATTTTGGGCTCCCTTCTTTTCTGAAGGGCATAGCCTTGAGTACTTAGGTATCAACTTTCTTAAGTCTCATGACTGCATCTACAATATGTGGTATTTTCTTGCCTATAACACGTCATCATATAAAACACACTACTTGTCTTTGGAAGGCAAAAAGTAGAAAAAGAATATTTTTCCTGATTCATAGATCACTGTGTAACATAGAATAAGTCCTCCTGGGAATATCAAGAGTCCAGGAAGTGTGGGATCCCAGGAGCCAGTCTGTGAGACAGCAGTCATTAGGGTGCTGTCTCACCCAGACTAACTCCTGGGATGTCACACTTCTTGGATACTGTGTGATCCCAGGAGGTTTTACTTTATGCCACACAAAGCTAGGCCATAGACCCTGGCAAAGGCAATAGCAGTACTGCTAGTTCTTTACTGTAAGTAGTTTTTAAAAATTATTTTCTGTAAATAAAGCGTTGTTCCACATCACACATTTGCTGTTTCAAGCATAAGTTATAGTGCTTAGACAACAGCTACAGCTATGAAAAAGTTAACACAAGATTCTCCCCCTTCAGCTGGTTGGGAAAGACACAAGCAGCAGCTATCTTGGTACCTGTATGGTATGCGTGATATTTCCAAGCTTGCTTCTCTTCCAGAAAATAAAACAGCTTCCTTGCTTAAGACATATACCCTAATTTTAGTTGGGCTGATATTTTTGGAGGGAATATGTTATATGCAATAAAATAATTTGCATTTATATTCCATAAAATCTGGAGATAAATTGAGTGGGTAAGATGAGCAGTATTTTTCTGATATTCTTGTCTCTATGGAATTTTAACACTGTCAATGCTGAACTATGAATATTCAAAAACAATGTACAAAATGTACTTTGATAGGAATCAGGGACATTGAAAACAACAAGTCTATCTAAAGAAACAGCTTTCATTACCCACCTCTGAAGGAGATTGGTAGAACAAAGAATAACAACGTTTTGGCAGCAGGCAGGTACTATTTGCTTACAGTTGTGGAAACAGTATCACTGAGAAGAGGACCTGTCTTTGCCACATTTTGAGAATGCCAGAATAAATAAATAAAACAGATCTTAGTTAAAGTTAAATGAAGTCAGCACAACACAAGAGTGACAGTTTGTGGTATAGTAGTGACTGAAACAAAAATCTTATAGGGTACCAACTTCAACAAATTAAAGAAGCAGACCCAGGATGGGATTGGCATATGATGAATGACCTCTGCCTTATCCATTTTATTGTGTAACTAGTGTTTTGGATGTGTTTGAACTGAAGATATCATAACATGTTTGCATGGTGCCTGGAAAATCTGTTGGCTATTCTTTGCATATTTCTGTTCTTCTGATTGCATCTCATTTATTTCAAAACAGTTCTCTGAAGTTTTTGACATGAAACATGATTTATAAGCTTGTCCCTCAGAAAATGTCCACTTTTTAAGGCTTATGAACTAGTTGGTCCCAAATCTCAAGTGAGAAGTACTGTGGACATATTGACATTAGCCACTAGGAACTAGTCTAATACCATAAGTTTATGTCCTATGTGGTACCAAACATCCTTTAAATCCTACCCTACTCTGGTTAGATTCTTATATTCTCTTGCCACCGTAGTATTTAAAATTCAACACAAGCAAGCTGAAAACTTGAAGTACCTTTGTTATGTTCTCCAGCTCTGGGGAATAATTAAGTGTTTTTAAAAATGTATTTACTTACTTTTAACCCTTATATAAATGTTACTTTCTTTTGTTTTTTTATTCGTTTTTACTAAAGGTTTACAAATTTGCTTTGTGGAACAGTAAATTTGTTTTGCATTAGGTCCTGGAAACAGTGAGTTCCATGGTCATTCGAGTTCTTGCACCTGTAAATTCTGAAGTCTCAGGCCAGCTGCCAGGAAAGCCCTGCCTCTTGTGCATATGAAGTAGACCAGAGGTTCCCAACCACCTGAAGGGCTGGCTGCCAGGTTGTGGCATGAACTTCAACCACTGCTAGCAACAGTTCTATGTCCAGGTCATGCCCACGCCATCCTGATTGGCTGGGTGAGAATATCCTCACTTGGACAAAGACTGTGACTTTAGTTTTTGAAATTGGACCACAGTAACTGGCTAGTCACTTCTGTATCAAACTCAACAGCTAAGAGATGATCAAGTAAACTTAAATGGATTGTTTTTCTCCTGGAAAGAGTGCTTCTGGGGAAAAAAAAACACTTTTTTTTCACTGCGCCTCTGCCTATTGAATTTGTTTTGCATTATACACTGCCTCTGATCCTCGAACCCCCCGCCCCTCACATAAAAATTAAATTTAAATATGAAAATTAGATGGTTTCTATACTTGGTCCACCAAAATTCTTTGAGTGAGTTTGCTGGTCCACAGTATAAAAAAGGTTGAGAACCACTGAATTAGACGGTTCCATTATAGCTCAGAAGCATAACGGTCAAGGGCTGGTGAGACTCTGGAAAGTGAGACTGTTTCCTGGGGAAGTTCATGGGAAGCTTTGAAACTGGGGCCCCTGGTAGACATGCGGATAAAAGCACCATGGGACCTGATGTATAATCCCCACAGTCATGCATCCTGTCCTTCTATGCATGTATGGCAGGCAGTGTCACTATGAAATTGAGCATAAGATCCCATCATGTTTTACTGATGGTGCAGGAGCAGCCTGGTATCATGATCCAAGGTTCCCTTTGCATCAGCAAGTAGTGAGGAATGTGTATGCTTGGTATGACAGGGGCTGACCCTTGCCTTGGCATGCCTCCTGTCACTACGGTCATACAAGGTCTGCCCCTATAAACAGCGGCAGTGAAGACAGACCCAGTGGGATGCCTTCTCCTCTGCACCAGCACCATGCCACACTACCTCTCCACTCAAAGGCCCTGCCGGTGACCCTCTCTGGACAACACCTTGCTGGAGAAGACCCCAAGTTGGGTTTTTGTCTTCTTGACCTCCCAACCCCACTTCTTGATTTCCTGGCTATCTCCCAGGTTTCTGTCTCTCTTTTAGCCCCAATGTCCCAGCTTTATGCCTTTCAGTTTCCAGCTGCCCTATCCCCCAGCTGTCCCAGCTTTCTGCTGCAGTTTCCAGCCTCATCTCCTAGCTTTTTCCCTATCTGTTTTCTGGCTACCTCCTCCTTGCCACTGGGCTTTTTCCCTTGCTTCCACCCCAGTGCACATTAACCCTAAGTAATCCCGAGTACTTACATACACACCCTACCACCCAAATTAGGAACTCACCTGTGTGTATGTGTAGGTGGGTGGTGTGTGTGAACTGGCATATATATATATCATTGTGTGCGTGATATATGAATTAGTGATCCATGTATGTGTATTGAGTGTGTGAGTATTGACAACTGATTTTTGCCTACTTTTTGGTGAGTATAGTGTGTATGGTGTGTATAGTGTGTATTGGTGATAACTGTGCATGTGTCTAGGCTGGTAATTTTGAATGTGTGTGTGCCTGAGTTGGTGAGGGAGTGTATGTGCCTAGTGCGTGTATGGGCAGTTGATTTATATGTGTGCAATTGTGTCACACCATCCCATCTAACAGTGCAATTTTGAGATCCCGAGAGTTGGCCTGGCCCCACAGGACAACACCCTCACAGCTGGGATCCCAGATCAGTTGGCAGGGCTTCCAGCTGTGGGTGTGTATGTGAACCTCTGCAGCTGGAAGCCTCAAACCTGGCCATACGTTCAATTAATGGTATGATAGGATCCACCCACAAAGTTATTACACATTATTTTACGTAATACCTTTGTGGCTTATTCCTTGTTTTATCCTTTTACACCATTAATTTCATTGATGTGTGGCTGGATAACAATTTAAGATATGATTAATAGGGCTGTGCAAAATTTCACTGAGTGTTTCGTTTCAAAGCTGTTTTGATAGGTTTCAAGCTCTAAACAATGAAAATTAAATTAAACACAAAGTATCAAAACAGCGACAAAATGAAATGAGGGCACTCGAAATATTTTGTAAGTTTCAAAACGTTTCAAATTTCAAAGCAGCCTGGTGGTAGGAGGCAGGGAGAGCCAGGGCTGTGCTCCAAGCAGCTACACAGCCCCAAGTAGCTCAGCCAGGCAGAGAGCACAGTCCTGGCTCTCACTACCTCCCACCACCGGGCTGCACCCCATGGGGCTGGCAGAGCCAAATTGGAGTGCAGCCTGGTGGCAGGAGGTGGGCAGACCGACCTGGCACTATGCTTCATGGAGTTGATGGAGCTGATCAGAGTGGAACACTGGCTGTGCCCACCTCCTACCACTGGGCTGAACTCCATGGGGATGGTGGTGCTGACTGGAGTACAGCCAAGTGCTGAGAGGCAGGAAGAGCTGGGGTTACACTTTGTCTCCCACCGCTGGGCTGAGCTCCATGGAGTCCAGTGCTGGGTGCAGCCTGCACCCAGCACTGGTCCCAAGTGGCAGTGACAGCCTGCAGTCATCTTGCATAGATCCAGGGGCCCACACCTCTACAAGGAGTCTGGCACAGCCAACCAGTCCTCCTGGGAATGTGGGTCCCAGGCTCTGCGCCTAGAATACGGGAGGCTGCCACGGCTGCCTGGGGTCAGCGGCAGCATCTGTCTTCCCCAGCGCTGGGTGCGGGCTGTGCCCAGCACTGGTCTCAGGCGGCTGCAGCAGCCTCCTGTCATCTGGCACAGATCCAGGGATCCACACCTCCAGGAGGAGTCTAGAACAGCCCTGCAGCCATCCTGGGAGGTGCAAGCCCCTAGAGCTGCATGCCAGATGAAAGGAGTCTGCCACTGCTGGCAAATTTTGCTTTCAAAAATTTGAGGTGTAGTTTCTGAGAAACCTCTGCATCTACCTCCTTGAAACTTAGCAGGTTTCATGTCCTCCAAAGATGCTACTATCTTTGCAATTTTCATCTGAATCAGGCAGTAAACAACAATGTTTTAGGCATTTTCATGATTCCTCATTATAGCCTATGGGTAACATGTTGAAATAAGTTGAAAAAGTGAAACAGTTTTGACAAATTAAAATGGGACAGCGCTTCAAAATGAAATGAAATGATGAAATAAAACATGGTCCCTTCAAAACAGTAAAACAAACATCAATATGAAATGATGGTGTTTAGCACAGTTCTGATGGTTAACTAGTTAATCACATCTGAAGTGTAATAGGTGGAAGGGGCCAGAGGAACAAAATTTTGCAACTTGATCTGATATTCAGTTGGAGAGCAGTGAAGCAAGCAGGGAGAAAAGTGTTGTGCTCTTATTATAGCCCATAATTCAGAAGAGCAAAGATGTTATATTTACAACCACTTAACAGTTTTCCAAATCTAATGCCGGCACCTCAACACATAAAGCCATATAGTCCTCATACAGTGTAGAAAGAAGTTGCCTAGCTAATTGTGAATGAACAAGTGTATGTCTTCTGATCAATTCAGTGAGTCTAGAACTAACAGGGAATGTAGAACTACTGGATGGTAGACACCTTTTCAATTTGGGGAGTGAAATATGTTTGGGATGTATCTAGAATATTGGATGTGAGAAAGAAATACATTCAGATGACTCTTAACTATCTTCTCAGTTACCATCCTCATGAAAGGAGAGGTAAAACTCTCAGAGTCAAGACAGAGGTAGTTAGCTGTGTGTAATCTGAAATCAGGCAGGAGACAGGATAGAGATCCACCTTAGAGACAACTGAATCAGTGACTCATGAAAGCTGATGTATCTCTGACTCAGCGAGTGCACAAGGTGTATATCCTGCTTTCTAAGAGTCAAAACAACTGAAGATGATTTGTTGTGAGTTGCAAATGAAGTTGAATAAAGAATTTTCTTTTTTATTTTTTTTAGTGTAGCAAAACCCTCCGTTTTTCTTTTTATTATTTATTTTAAAATGCATTCCCTCCCTTTCCCCAACCATTTCTGACTTTTTCTCTCCCTCTCTATTCCCTAAATAAGTATAAGTAAGCTAAGATGTAGAATAAGCTTTAACATTTTATTTTAGGTAGCAAGTTTTATTTTTTCTCTCCCCTCCTTGCAAATAAGTGCCCTGGTTTTTTATATAGATATCCACTGTTTTGTAAGTGATATTTATTTTATTTTGTATTGATTTTTTTTTTACTACTTTTATACTGTGTGTTTACTGTTTTAGGCCTATATAGGTAAGTTAGCATAAGTCATGTCAAGTCTCCATTTTGTTTGTCAAGTCTCCATCCTGGCCCCAGACCCGGTTGTATAACCCCTGACTCACACCTACCTTTCCTATGTAATTAGGTTCCTGAATGAATGGGGATGGATGAGGGTGCTTGAGAGACAATAGCAGTAGTTCTAAAAGTAACTCCCTCTGAATAACCGAACCATCAACACCAATACCTGGATCAATGACCCAGTCCTTGGAACCACCCTCAGCATTCAAGAACCAAAAGATGAGGCAACCCACCATTGTACCAAGCTGCATGTGCTGAGTAAGAACACCTGGAGCCCTTTGGAACAGGACTGACTTTGCCTGGACAGGACCTCCCCATAGCAGATCAGAGGTAGTCTACCCCCTAAAAGGGGTACTGAAGACTGACTCCTTGGGATGCCCTCTCCATCTGGATCAGCACCATGCCACACCACCTGTCCAACCAGAGGCCCTGCTGGCGCCCTCCCCGCGGACAACATCAAGGACCCCTTTCCAGACTGGATAGGTAACTATCACCCCACACCCACTCTTCACCCAAGGACTTAGTGTCTGCTTCTCTTCCCTACCTGGACTCCAGCCCTTCCACTGAGTCTTTCTACTGCTGCCATTGTGAGTGCTTGTGTGTATGTGAACCAATAACTTCATGGGGCTGTGTAGTGTGTTGTCTGTGTAATAAAACTGTTATTTGGACCCCCTAAGTTGGGTTTTGCTTTACTATGGTTTGGCCCTGCTCCAATCTCTGTCCCTCGCCCCTCTAACTTCTGTCTCATTTCTCCCTCTCCTGCTTCTGGCTCACTGCCACCTCCAACACCTGTCCTGAGCTCCTCTCTGCCTCCAAACCCCATATTTCTTTGCCACTGTCTTATCTCCACTGCCTTTTTCTTTTCCCCTGAGCAACCAGGTTTCTGCTTCAGTTTCTTTCCTGGCTGTCTCCTTCTTGCCACCATTTATCTTCCCCCGCCCCCCCAATATCTCAGCTGTCTGCCTCAGTTTTCAGCCCCAGTCTACCTTAAGTAAACCCAAGCCTCAGTTCTTCAGCCAGCTTCTCTGTAGTCCACTGGTTATAATCTTGGTTCTGGCAACTTTTGCTCCCTACACTAACTCTTTCTCTCTCACCTGAACCTCCCCCCAAGTATCCCAGGTACCCCAAGAACACACACACACACAGTACCATCCAAGTTAGGAAATTACCTGTGTGTAGGTGGGTGGTATGTGTGTGAACTGGTGAGTGTGTGTGTGTGTGTGTGTATGGCATTGTGTGTATGCTATATGAATTAGTGATATGTGTCTAACTTTTGGGGTGTATAGTGTATGTGCTTGATGTGCTTGAAATGGTAATAGGTATGCATGTGCCTAGGCTGGTTGGGATGTGTATATGCCTGAGCTGGTAGTGTGTGTGTGTATGTACCTATTTGATCTCTGTGTTCGTATATGTGCCATTGTGTCACACCTTCCTGCCTAACAGCACAATATTGAGATCCTGATAGTTGGCCTGACCCCACAGGGCAACATTAGGACTACTGTTAGTAACATGTGTAATGAATTTAGTTAGGTACTTTACTCTCCTGTTGTTAAGAGTCATACTTGTTTGTGATAGTAGCAAATTTTTGCCTCTTCAAGCTAGGCTGAATTCATGCTACTAACTTAGAGGGGAAGATTCCATGTCCAGCTGCCACTTATCCATCCCATTGATTCTAAAAAGTTAAAAAAGCAGCTACTGGTAAATTAAGAACTGCTAAAAATCAATATTATCTGAACCTTTGATTTAGGCACACTAAGAGCTAGGAATGAATTTCACACCTGATCCCAAATTTTCTGAAAACTGTCATACCTAACTGGTTAAAATGAATGAGTACAAATCTCTACAGGTGCATCCTGTAGATGTGTGTGCACATTTGGTTCCCCTGGGACAAATAGTGGCAGCGGATCCAAGTGGCCCAGCTCCACTTCTTAACAGTGTATGCTGCCTGAGCATGTGTTGCTTTGGATATTTGTGTGTGTGTGTGTGTGTGTGTGTGTGTTTATTTTGACCCTTGGATACCCACAAAAAACCCCCCTCAAAACCAAAGAAACAGAGCAGTGCACGCTTGAGCAGCATGAGAAACAATTTCTGAAAAACAATTATGTTTTAAAACTCCTTTTGCTAATCCTACAAGTGTGGTATATTTCACTGGAAAACCTAGGATGCTATATCTATTTCTCTATGAACCTTATTGTTGATGTTATGTATGTATTGATATTCTGTATAGTACTGCATACCATAAAGGCCTGCCATAAGTACTGAGGGACAGCAAGCACTAGCTTAAGTGTGTAAACACTAGAAAGACATGGAAAAAATCACTATTGACTTGCATCTGGTATATTCTTTAGCTTAATATCATTTCACTATATTGAGTGTATTTAAATTCTAAAGTTAAAAGTGAATGTTCACTTCCCTATGAATTCACCTTAAGGAAAATAATGATACAGAGGGAGGACAGTATAATCAGTCATTCTAAACCTTTTTTAGACTCAAGGCACCTCTTGCTAGGTTTTGATTTGCAATTCTTTTTTGGCGACAGAAAAATAACACAACAATTCTTCTGTTGCAAAAAACTCACCTATAGACATGCAGCAAGACTGCTCCAATGTGTTGTAATTACAGTGTGTCAGAGCAGACTCCATCCTACTGAGTTAGCAGGTGCTTTTCTGAACTCAGCTAGGCCTGCCAACTTGTCAAGTGAAAATGTCTGTCTCATACCTTCTGCTAAGACCTCTCACCCAGGCTCTAAAAATTCCTGTCACTTCCTGGATGTGGTTGGTAAGGGGACCATCTTAATGCTAGTATATCACTCTCGCATCTGCCTTAATGCTAGTTAACTCAATAACCACCATAGGCCCCAATCAGGGTGCACTACAACTCACCTTATTTACAAGTATAAGTAGTAACCTGAAGTAACTCCTGAAGTAACCTGTAGTAATTCCTGAAGGGTGGTTTGAAAGAGGATGGAGTTTGACTGTTCTCAGTGGTGGCAGATGACAGAACAAAGAGCAATGGTCTCAAGTTCCAGCAAGGGAAGTTTAGGTTAGATATTAGGAAAAAACTTTCTCACTAGAAGGGTGGTGAAATACTGGAACAGGTTACCCAGAGAAGCTGTGGAAGCTGCATCCTTGGAGGTTCTTAAGACCCAGATGAATAAAGCCTTGGGTGGGATGATCTAGTTGGGGATGGTCCTGCTTTGAGCAGGGGGTTGGACTGGATGACCTCGTGGGGTTCCTTTCAACCCTGGTTTTCTATGATTCTATAATTGAGTCTGCTGTAATTACCATGCTCCAGCAGCCTCCATAATCATGCGTATCAGTGTCCCCAGGCTGAAAAATGGCAGCAGGGGTACTTTAATTAAAGTTCATTTAATGAGCTTTAGTTAAAGCACTCCTGCCATGATTTGTAAGCACAGGAACACTGATACATGCACACTTAGAGAGGCTTTTGGAATCCCTCTAAGTTTGAAATCTTTGTGATTACCTTGTGAACTATGTTTACACATGTAACAATGCTAATATTGTGTAGCACCCACAAACACAGCACTGTGGCTAAGAATCACTGGAGTAAAGGAACAAGTATTAATTTTCTGTTGCCTGCAGTCATTTATAGTATAGCCAGGTACAGATGTTAAAAAAGCCCAAAGAGGAATTGATCTAATGTACATGTTTTTCTGTAAGTGGCCTAGGTTAGATCAGGAGCATACAGATCACATGTTCACCTTTTGGTGGGGGAGAGGTGGCGGGGAGGGGCATGCAGGCTGAATGCACTGGTGGAGACCAGCAGGTTGGGGGCACTCCTGCATAACTGCTAGCAGGCCCTATGGGGTCCCTGAGTTGCCAGAGACAGCCAAAAGCAGCTGAATGCACAGACCACCCCTGATTGGCTGACAGGTATGGGCAAGCACCCCCAACCTCCTGTCACATTAGCCAATGAGCTATCTGCTCCTAAAGTTTCTAGGAACATCTGCCTGTTTGCCCTGTTTTGGGTGCACAATGCTCCCTTCTTCCTCCCCCACCAGTACTTTAGGACCTTGTTGATATGGGCCAAAAAAGCCTTACAGTATGGCCTGGGTACCTATGGGAAGTGGCTGAGCTGCATAGGTTACAGGGCTACCTCCATACAGGCCCAGTCCCAATGTTCTGCCCCCTGCCACCCTGACCCACCAGAGGTAAGCTTTCTGCACTGGGTCCTGCTCTGGAAGGCTCCATGCTGTGGTTTGGGTTGCAGGGTGCCTGGCTCTGGCCACTGAGATGTGGTGTGCATAACTCAGGTTTGCGGTCTGTGGGGCTGTGCTTGGCCAAAGCATCTGAGCATGGTCCAAGTTCTCAAGCACCTCCCTGCAAGCAGGGGTTGTGGAGGGCCAAGATCCCCCACAAAGTAACCTGGGCTGTCAGAGGACAGCAATTTTACTTGAACTGATAGGACATGCAGTACAGATGTTTGATTCACTGGTCTAACCTAAATGAATTTAGTTTGAATGCACATCAGTCCAGGTTCTGCCATTTTTAGACTAGTATATGTGTGTCAGACTTTTGTATGGTTATGCACTTAGATCAATTTCTGATCACATAGACTGGTTTATGTATCTGTCCTAGGTGAAGATTTTTTTAAAGACTTGTATGCATTTTTATAAATGACTGCTTAAGGTATAAGGTAATGGTAAACAGGACTATGTTCTAGAAGACCTGAAGCCAGTTATTTTTAATGGACTTTTTTTCCTTCAGAATAGTGCTTTATTTTGTAGACTCCAGACAGTTTTAAAAAATATATATTATAGCTTTGGTGAAGTCTGGATTAATTTATGAGAATTTAAAAAAAAGGACTCATGTCAGTGTTATTTTCTGACAGCTCTAATACAAGTATTGTGGTTTTTAATAGTAATGTATTTTCTTATATTTTATTGTACTTGTTTTTACAAAACCACTCTATCCCACCCTGAACCATTGTTTATTAAGGTTTCTCTTTTCATTTCATATCTGTTTAAAGTGAAGAATGATTTACACACATGATTTAAACTAAAAACAGAGCAGAACCTTTGAACCTCTTTTTTGTATTTGTTCTTTTAATTTATATGGAAACAAAACTCACTTTTCAATCACCCACTGATTGTAATTCTTCTGAAAGTTTCAATGTAACCCAAAAATCAATATTAACAGATGTTGTTTGCTTAAGTCTGAAAGTGTTCCAGAAAAATGCTTGTCAAATGCATCCCATCTATGGTTTCATAAAGTTTCAGATTCACAGAATCAATATCAGCAGATGTTCTTTACTTTTTTTTTTCTCAAGGCATTTCAGAAGTGCTTCCTCCAGCATAATTTTGAAAGAAAATTGAAACCACCAAGTGCATGACAGCTATCAATGTTGCCAGAGAGTATGCACTTGTCAACTTCTTGAGAAATACATTGTCTTCATCTAATATTATCCAAGACCAATAATTAAACAGAAAAAGACAGTTTTAATTAGTTCATGATGAATGATTGTCTAAATCGATGT
This sequence comes from Caiman crocodilus, assembly GCA_030014935.1. Taxonomy (NCBI): domain Eukaryota; kingdom Metazoa; phylum Chordata; order Crocodylia; family Alligatoridae; genus Caiman; species Caiman crocodilus. The sequence continues at coordinate 28,061,263 of JAGPOW010001327.1, read as the reverse complement.
AGTATAGGCCATATGTGTTAGATGTCTATATTAGTGCAAGATTAGCATTTTTGCAATACACTGAGAACATCAGTGCAAGAACTGAATATGACAGAATGGGGTTAGGAACAAGGAAAGGTAAGAAAGTGAAATATGAAATATACATATATGAATTTGCCCCCTTTAAAACAAAATCTTAAATGTACTGGAGTTGGTAGTAGTGCTTGCATGCATGTATGTGCATGAAACTGTAGCCACATTTGGAATATAGCCAGCCAGCTAAACAATGCAGAAGAGAGTAAATGACAGTGAGTTGAGGAGACAATATATATTTTTTTCTTTTTTTGTCTTAAGAGAAAGGTTGCCATTATACCATGGGATCTATAGTGTCTGTGTAGATCAAACTAGACCTCAGTTTTCAAGGTTTTATTAAAAAAAAAAAAGCTCCCTATAAAAGAAGTTAATCACATGTTATTAACTTTAAGAAGATGAATTCTTCAGTTGACATAGCCTTCTGCAGGTGTGTCTGACTGATGTCACTGGAAATCCCATACATGTGTTGAAGTGCATGTAATTCCAAAGAAGCTTACCACAACCTATCACTATTTTTCAGAGAATGCATAATTCTTACATTTATGTAATTCTCTTATGTGTATGTGTAGTCACTTGTGAAAATATTAATACAATAAAAACACATATCTTTGAATTTGATACCTTTCAGTTCAAAGCCCTTTTTAAATACAAGCAATTATTAGATTGTCTTCAGAAAAATGGTACTAATGAGCAATAATTAATAATACTTAGTATTAATTAAGGCTAATACATATCTTTTCAGGTGTGCATAACATTATGTTAAAACATAATCATACACGAGTACATGCAAACACACACAAAACAGAAGAGCGGGCTAGTGTTTTATAGAATATCTTAAGTTAGCCATATACATGTGTGTAAAATAGGCATTGGGGTATTTTTAGAACTACAGTTGGTTAAGCACAAGTAATTTTTGTTTCAGAATTAGTAAGAGATGTAAGAAAAATTAAAAGAAATTGCAGCAGTATAAGCTTGCAGACAGTCTTACTGTGATACAGATATACACACCTTATTTCTACAAAAAGAGGTTCATTAATATAAGCAGTTATTGAAACTGGGAAATATGTCTAACAATGGACTCTAAAGGCCAAATTCTGTTCTCAATTCAATGAAATTAGACCAAGAGAAAGATTGTCCCTAAGTTTTTTTATTTTTTTTTCAAAAATACAGATAGTTACAGTGTCTTTGTGTTTAGTATACTTAGAACTATCACTCATCTCTGCTAATTACCTGGCTTGTTTTGTTGCATATCAAGTATGAGGTCAGTACTGAATGATCGTCCTTTACACCTTGTGTGTGTTAAGAACTGAGACAGCACTAAGTTGTCTTTAGATTTCAGTATATCACTTATGGAAATATCTGCAGAGATCACTATACAAATGGGTAAACAGTCCTTCAGTAATGTCTTTCAATAAGCTATAAATACAGAAGCTAATTTTCTTCCTGAATGTTTTTCTGTAACAGACTTGGGCCACCAGTTTACAAAGACAAATTTCTGTACAGAGTATCAGGTAGCTATTTTAGATTTATGAAACTAGTAAATTATTATTTCCATTACTCTCTTATTCTGTAGAGATACAATAAGATAATGCAGTTCCAAACTATGTGCATCAGATGTGGAACGTGAGGAAAAATGGAATGAAGAACTTTTCAAATGTCTTTCTTTTTAATCTCTTACTTGGCAACCTACTTATTCCCCAAAGACCAAATTTTATTTTCATTGTTTGTTGCATGGTAGAATAAAAGAGAAAAAAAATAAAACTGATATTAAACTTCCTTAAATTCCACATTAGATTATTGGCTATAAAATGTAAATCTGTATTTGTCTTAAAAGTGACCCAGTACTGCTGAATCTAAAGCCAGATGAGACTGTTTGCAATGAATGTGTGTGCACACTAATTTTGAGCTGAACTTTTTTTCTTTTTTTTTTGTATTTTTGTTTTAAAAAAAAGTAAAGGCTTAGAAAGAGGTGAGTTTACTAATATATATTTTCACTAATATTAACATACATTGGCTTTGACAGTTCAAAAGTGAGCTGCTGCTTATATGTATCCTCCCATACTTTCAGACTCTTATTCCAGACTTTGCAAACACTCTCACCTGGTTCTAAATTTTGCAGTGCTGGCCCATTTCTAAGATAAATAGGCATAATTCATTATACCAGCTGCTTGGTGGCTACTGTAGTTGCCAATAAGTGAGCATCAGGAATAGCTGAATGAAGTGTTGTCAGAATTGAGAGGGAAAAAGTGTAAAATTAGCAAACATGATGAATGTTATCTGATCTAAACTAATTTCTAACCAGATTCATCAAGGGCACAGCTGTGGGGATGGGACGTGAGAAGACAAGTCAAGGAATGTTTATTTGTCAGATATAAAATAGAGCAAGAATTTGTTGATTAAATTAAAAGTAATCCAGCAGGAAGACATGATTTTTAAAGGTATCATGAAATAATCATAAGCAAAGTGGAATAAATAAAGTGTTGAATAAATAAGCCACTTCTGTGGTAACTTGCACACAGACAGAGAGCCAGGCATAGAATTTTAGTAGTAAATGGGACCGTGATTAATTTCCTACATAATATGTAAGGTTATTGGACTGTAAATCCATAAGGAGATAAAGCAAGGTAGAACATGCAACATAAAATCTTGATCTTGCAAATAACTATTATAAAGAATATTGCTTAGCATGAGAAGTAGTCTGCATTATTATGAATCTCAAGTATTTAATGAGAATGACAGAGGCCTGCCCAGATCATGTGACTGGTTTAAAAAACAGGATATATCATGGCTGTGTTCCTGAAGGCTCAAATCTGTTCCTGAAGGCTCAAATCTGAATGTAGATTTGCCTTCCATATCCCTCCCCCACCCCAGTTTTGAGCTTACAGAGACATATTTTCAATTTTTCATGACTCAATAAAATCACAAAAGTTGTCAACATTGGGTAACATGATGCAGTGTAATAGGACTACTTGGAGTCAATAGTAGCAGAGCTGGAAGCAAGTGTTTGCAAAGACTTGTTGCTAATCAGAAGGTAAATCCAGGCTGCCAGAAGGATCTGAGCAAAGAATACAGTCATTTCCAGATTATGTGATGATTAAATGAAAGGTTATAGAGAGTCATACAAATAGTTCATGACCACAACATGATGGGAGGAGTATATACTTCTCATGTGTCTAACAATGCTGTCTTGACAGCGTATTCAAATAAAGTAGGATTGCAAAGACCTCCTGGTACAAAACAGCAGGCTAGATTTGGTACTCTTTCTAAAATAGTAGGCCTCTGATATTTTGAATGAACTGCTTTCTTGATATTAAAAATACCTCTTTGAAATGGAAGGAAGTACAAAAATAGCTAGATGGATTAACAAAGGAAGGAATAAGTAAATACGAGGTTGGGGTTTTTTTTTACACAGCTGCCTATCTAGTGGATATAGTGTAATTTGAAGTATATAACTTGGATATCTAAATATATAACTTGAAATATTCAGGTGCTTGCTGAACTGGGCTATGTTGTTTTTTATCTGTATACAGAATGCATTCATGAAATGAACAGACAAGGTTCCTTGGGTGAATCTGATATCTTTTATTAGACCAACCCAAATAGTTGGAGAATCATTATTAAGCAAGTTTTCGGGTTCAAAAACCCTTCGTCAGGCTAAGGAAGTTTCAGCAGTTGGGGTGTGCTCTTCCTAGATGGAAAGAAAAGTAAAGAAGCCAGGGGCTGGGCTGGGCTGGGCTGGGCTGGGCTGGGGAGTCAGTTGTCAGGCAGATTATAATGTGTCATAAATCCAATGTCTATATTTAGTCCATGATTTTTAGTATCCAGGAGGTTGATGAAATGGAGTCCATAGGCTCATCTCTGGGAAGTGTTGTGTAAGTTTCTTTGAGGATCAGGACTGAGAGATTGGAGAGAGAGTGTTTTTCTTCTGAGAAATGTGCCCCCACAGGTAATTGAGTATTTCTGTCTTTGATAAATTTCCCGTGTGCGTTCATTCTGGTGCACAGTTGTTTGGTCTCTCCTACGTATTTTCCATCAGGGTATTTGGTGCATTGAATGAGGTATATTACATTTCTGGAGGTGCAGCTGTAAAATCCTGGGATGCTGATGTGGGGTATAGTAATAGTGGTGGTGGTGGAGATGTGTTGGCAGGTTTTGCATTTCTTGTCATGGCATGGTCTGGATCCTTTTGGTGTGTTCTGGGGTTGAAGAAGTTTGCTTCTGGTGATGAGATTAGCAAGATTCCGTGCTTGTTTGAAGGCTAGGATGTGTTGCATTAAATGAATATATTCCTTATTATATTGTTTCTATTAGTTACAAGTTGAGAATTTCTTAAACCTTTCTGTACTACAAGAAAGATCTATTGGTGGTAAAAGCTGTCATCAATAGCTACAGCTAAGCAGGGTTTATTTGTAACTGTGGGCAGACAACCTGTAATACCTTGTGTGGCAGTGCAAGCATCTTTTGCTGAGTCACAGTGGGAGCATATCCTGCCCCAAAATTCAATGTAATTACAGCTGTATCACATTGCCAGTTGAGGGTGTTAAAATTGATGATAATGTAAGCAGATGAAGGGGGAAATCTCTTTTGGTTAGCAACTAAGAGCAGTTTGTACAGAGCAAATACAGGAGGGAGAAAATACTTGAGTTTAAAGAACAAATTAAGGATGAATGATTTTTCCTTTTCTTTATTTAATATTTACCAGCACAGTAATAGGTAACCAAGGAAAGAGATACATTTGAACTGGGGGCCTGCATGATCTATTCAAGAGAGGATAGCAGCTTTTATGGTATTTCTATTAAACCAATGCTTATTGGCACTAGTTATGGCCCAGGCTCTACTGGGCAAATTCTAAATAAAAAAACAGATCTTTTATGTTTCTTTTTGGTTGTTTTTTTAATAATCTAAACATCATACAAGAGACAATGGGTGGAAAAAAGATGCACACAAGAATACAAACAAACAGTAAGGGCATAATGAGACAGCTATTTAATTGTCAATGTATATTTTGTGCTATTAGAAATTAAGTCCTCCATAATGGTTGATTTATCTTTGGGTAATTTAATATGCTGTCACTTCATTTCTGACAGAGGAAAACCTTTTTTTTTCTTTATTGGTTGCTTCAGTCAGGTATATGAGATTTGTGCCCACAAAGCATCCTGAGAAAAGAATAGCTGCAAGTTCAAAGCACATTGACAGCACCCTTGACCCCTATTCTCTCCTGTTTTTCTTCTGTATTTTCTATACTTTTAAAGAAGAAACTTGCTTGGAGGTGTTTGATGCTTAAGGGATTTCCATATACATTTTACCTGTGTAAATATTTTAGTGTTCTTCTTCCCCACTTACTCTTTCCACTGATAAATTGCAACTCACTCTCATTCATGAAATATAGGCATGTTTGCACAATTGCTAGGACTTGGGAAAGTAACATGTTTAAAATGATACCACTGCTGCTTTGCCCACAAATTTCTGACCCATAGTTTGCTCTAGTTGTCAGCTTCCAATCATTTGTTTAAAAAACAAGCCTGTTCATCTCTAGTGAGGTTGTCAAAATGGAATTTAAAAATCTTCAGTTAGGAAAGAAGAATTTCATATTTTGGGGCCATTTAATAAAACCCAAACACATGGTGGTGAGTGACCACATATTTAAACTGTGTGATTCATTACTGAGTCTTTTCCAAATAGACTTCTCACTTGAAATAGCATCGCATCTTCCTCAGTCTCAGCTACTACAGCTGTAACTGTGTGGACAGTGTACGTAAATTCAAGGCAAACTTCTTATTTAGCATTTCTGTCTTGCCAAATGAATCACAGATAGAAAATCACTGAGCTTGCCAAAATTTATCATACTGTGTCTCCGAAAGTGAAAACAGGTTTTTCATATAGCAAAGCAAATGTTGTGTTTTGTCACAGATAATATTTTGAAAGTTGGTACAAGGTATCTTTATAGCACAGAAATGTTTTTGTAAAGTGATTGCATGCTTCAAAGTACCATGCCTTTCGAGATCTTCTTAAAATTAATTAATCAACTTTGCAAACTGCATATCCTCCTTTCAAGTAGAATCTACAATTCCTCTACCTTGGGGAATAATTTTCTTGTTTTCCTAGCATTTTCCCAATCTAATTATTGTACCTCCTAAATAAAAAATTTGTTATTACACAACGTGATTAATTAGATATGTTATTTCTATATCAGGTGAGAAATCACCAAAGGATTGATGATAAGCTTATGAAATCAACAAAGGCTATATAAGGCAAAATGCAATTACTTGCCAATTAAAAATCCATTTGACATGTTTGAGAGATTAATAAACAAATTGGATTTGTTGCTAACAAAAATAGATTTTTTTTTAAAAAGATGAATCAATATTTAGATTTGATACATTATGTTTGAGTGAAAAGCATGAACTGAGGTAAACATATAAATATATTCAATCTAGGGTAGCACTTAAATATGTATTTTGTTGTTTTTAACATTAAACAGTGATCAGATTTTTTAGTCCGTCTATAACTTGGGCATTCCTTTTCTTCTGTATAACATTTTAGGATTACAACATTCATAGTTAATATCTAAGTTTGATAACCATTCAACTGCTTTCAGGTAGCTGCATGGATTGATTTAGGCTGCTATTAAATGATCTAATTGGGGAATTGTTCCTAATGCTCTGTTCCATGTGAAAAATTGCACCACAGTCACAACCCAGACTCTCTTTGATTTTCCATTTGCAGAGTAGGTGTCCACATTTTCCATGAAGTGTCCAGATGTGATTTAGGGATGACCAAATATTTCTTGGTAGGTCTTGGTAGGTCTGGCTGGGGATTGTAGGGTTGCTGACTGTATTTCTGTGGCAGGTTGGTATTTGCCCAGCCTTCCCTCTACTGTTCTTCAGGGCTCTTGTTATCATTATACAGCTTCTTGGCATATTTCCAGAAAGGTTTTCTAGATTTGAGCCTATCCAGTGGTGTGGTGGTATGGTGATGTCCTTGTTGACTGGGAGTTTTAGGTTACCAATAGCCTTGTGATATTCCCGCACACATATGGCATCACGGCAGAGCTGTGAGGGAGCAATGCTTGCTAGGATTGGAAAGCATGGAAATGACATACTTTCTAGCATTTCTGATATAATCCACATTGCTGCATTTAACTGCATATCAACAATCTTTGTGTGCACGCTTTTGTTCCAGACTGGGGAACGATATTCTGCTGCAGAGAAAACAAGTGCTAGAGTGGCTGTTTGAATCATGGTTACATTTGCTCCCCATGTGGTTTCAGCCAGTTTATGCACAAAATTAACTCTGCTTTGATTCAATATTCTGTACATGTTAATGAAAGGTAAGGCTCCAATTGAGAATTGCACCAAAGTATTTGGGGAACTTCTCATGCTTAACCACTTTTCCACAGAAAGGAAAGGTTTGGGCATTGACCCATGCATTTACCCCTCTGTTAAATCTCATCACCTGGAGTCAAGCTAAGACACTTAGCACCAGATATTCAATTACAGGGTTTTTTTAAGTGTCAAAAGATGCAAGTAGTGACATTTTCAAATGTATTTATTCCCACTGATTTTCAAACTGCTAAAATACTTTTGAAAATCTCACTACTGAGTATTTTCATCTTTAACTTCTTTAATATCTTGGGAACTTTGCTCTAAATTCTCCCATGTAAGCAAAGTGTGTCTTTCTCTCCATTTTAAATTGAACTGGTTCCTTATACTCAGAATTGCCTCTTACTCTCTACTGCCATCTCCTTGCAAGTAGCAGCTCTGTATCATTTGAATGTAATTGGTAGTGCATCTGCAAGACTTTGGACTCAAAACGTGGCAACTTGAATGTGAAGAATATGAATATAAAAATTATCGAGCAAAGACAGAATTAGGGGAAAGCCAAGACTTCTCTGAAAATGCAGGAAATCAGCCATTTACATTCTTTATTAACTGTAAAAATGTTTCAAGAATAGCTAGTCCTAGAAAATGAACAATTAAGCAACAAACTGAGTAAGCATTGCATTAAATTATGTTTTCCCAAATAATACAAGAGTGTATATTTAAATCTAGTGTAAAGTCAATGGCAAAATTTCCACTGATTTCAGTAGGGCCCCTGTCTCTTTCCCCAGTTTGATCTTAATATCTAGAAGCATTCAGAATCAGCACCTACCTCTGACTATATTTAGCACTATGAATTCTTAACATATGAAGATTAAGAACCTTCCTTCCATACAACATTATTGAGAAAAAAAATTTTGAGTTTACACAAATTGTGACAGGAGGGATTCTGTGATTTTAAAATAAGTAAGTATTATCCCTTTTTGTGGATGAGTATAAGAAATGAATACACTGTATACCTAAGAACTTTCTCCAAGGATTCAGATCAGTAAGGGGAAGGAATGGTGAAAGCACTGTCCTATCTGAGAGGTCCAATGACCAAAAGTTTGGATCCAAGTTCCTGAATTGTACCTACCTACTCAAAGACATTTCTTCGATTTTTGTCATCCTCAGAACATAAGACTTTCAGGATGCCAGATTCTTTCTTATATATACAACTATATATTCACATCAACACCAATGATTTGATGGCATATGAAGATCTCAGACAACAGCAGAGGAGTGGTTACAATAATAAGGAATCATTATGATAATAACTGAGAAGCTTCTGGCCAATCTAGACTATTTTACATATAAGTTGCTTTCAGTAATGCCTCATTAATGCACATTTTGGGGTGTAAGCTAAGCACTCCACACTGTATGCTTTGCAGTCAAAGAAAATTTTCATCATATTTACAATATTATCTGGAAAGCCTGATGGATGGCATTTCTGGCCATCTGCCATTTATCACACACCTGATTTTTCAGCTTCTCTATCTTCTCTTGAAAGCCTTGCACTAAAGACCCAGTGATTTCCTTTTCAATATCTAGTGATAACATGAGCTGTAAAACAAGAGACCTGATTTCATTATTTTCGTGCTTGCATTTGGAACAAATGAATAGCTAGACTTCACTTTAATATCATTTTAAGAGACCTTACTCAATTATAATCTTAGTGCTTGAAAAAAAACTTTTGTGGACCAGAATTGGTACTGACTTTCTAAATCTCATGCATCTTCAATTCCCCTACCATAAAAATGAGCTCATAGCCTTTTCTATAATTTGTCCTAAGGTATAATATACGGAGGTGGAAAAATATTTTGGTTAAGTACTTAATGTACTGGAAAACACAGATTGAGTTGATCAATCCTAGCTTTTAGTTTGTCTCAAATTTGAGAAATTGTTCTTGATTAAAAAGAAAAATAAACACTTTTAAAGAGAACATCTAAATATTTTGTAATATGTATGTTTTAAGCTAAGAACATAAGAACATACTAGATCAAACCAGTAGTTGATCTAGTCCAGCTGTGGCAGGACTGAATGTTTTAGCTGGAGAACACTGAAGCACATATATCTAGAGTGATCTATCCCATTTATTACCCTCCCTGGCAGCTGACATTATTGGTTTAAAAATGCTAGAAGATACATTTCTGACTATATTTTTCAACTTTTAACTTGAAACATTTTGAAACAAGCATTGTTAGAGCAGGAGTAAGATCACACTAGGATAGAGTAAGGTTCATGGATTTGTTCCATGGTACCTCTATAGATTTCTGGATATCTGATTGCAGTAGCCTTGGTGTACTTGCTTGCTTGGTCATTAATGTGTCCACCCTTATCAACAAAGTCTCAGCTTCAGTAAGAGAGAAAATCACTTATAAATCAGGTAGAATTTTAAAATAAAACATAACAGGTCCCTAAATTATATCCCAATTTAAGCTTTCTTACTAAATGCCTAGTATCAAGAATTCCAGTAATTCTAGCTCAGTTAAAAAAATTGACTTGTGTGAAGAAGATTGTGGCCTAGAGGTTTGTCAAATACTTATAATAACAGTCTGTAGACTGAAATACTATTTTATTTTTCCTTTTTTCATATCTTGGTTTATCATTCTAATAATTCTTAAACCAACAAGCTGTATGGGTCCTGTTCCCTGATATTTTGAAAGAATGGATAAACAATGGTCAGTAAAGCTTCTCTAGCATTAGCTTGGAGAAGGGAAATGGAAAAAATAATTCCATATTAAGTAGTTCAATAGAATTGGACACATCCCACCTTCAAGAGTAATATTTACTAGATGTGCTATTTATTTGAACAACACAAGATTAAAAACTAAGGCCAGGGACAGACATTACACATAAACTGGTTTAAGTGATCAGAAACTGGTTTAAGTTTTCAGAAATGGGGACCCCCGGGGTTTGGTCCTGACCTCTGTGGCTTGCCCACAGTGAGAAAGGAAGGGGGTTAATTCCACAGTGGGTCCTGGAGCAGGGGAGAGGAGGGACAAAGGGAGGAATTAACTCACTCCCTGCCTGGTTGCAGGCAAGCCATGGAGGTGCAGCCAGGGCTGGCAAACCGCAGCTGCAGTCCGCAGGGCAAGAGGAGACAGAGGTGGGAACAAAGGTCTGAGGTTTCAGGTGGTCAAACTTTCATCCTCCTTGTAAACTTATGAAGATTTCATTTTAAAAATTGGCTAAAATTGGGCATCTTCCATGTGTCAAGTATCCAGGTTGGAGCTCTATTGATCTAGATGAAAAAGGAATCAGAACTCATGGTAGAGGTAATAGCTTTTATGAGACCAACTAGAAACCTGAGACCCAGCTCTTGCCTTTGTCCAAGGTAACTTGAATCATCATAGAGCTTCATCACAGAGCTCAAAGACATTGACAAGGTGTAGGGGGTGCACTCCCTGAGAGAACCAGTGCACCCCCCATCAGGCAGTGCTCCCCACTTAGGCATTGGGCGGCGGGACAGGGGGGAAGGCAGGCGTGCCAGTGCCACACCTGGAAGTGCCGGCTGGAATGAAGTGGTGCATAAAGCTGCTGCAGCACTCCTAGAAATGGCTGCAGCGGCAGCCAGGAGTTCTGTGACTGTTTTCATATGAGTGCGATTGGCCACCGGTTCCCCCTCCCCCGGGTTGGCATGATTGGCCAAGGGGGACGCCCACCCCCCTGGTCAATGAGATTGTCCTGTGGAGAGACGCCCTGGTTGCTAACTTGTTACTGGAGGGCACGTCCCCCTCACTCAGATGGCACCAGTTGCACATGTTACCACATAAGAAATTTCTGCCCATAGAGCATTCCATCTTTTTACTCCTCTGTGAAACACCATAACCAGAAGGAAAAATGACTACATCCTGCTTACCATCAAACAACTTCAATGTAAACAGGCTTTTCCAATTATTCTGAGCCCAATCTACATATAAAATGAACTGTTCCAAACAAGAGATCTGACCACATCTTCAACTCTCCTTTAAAATATGAACTTTCATTTATACCCAAGAGAAGTTTTTCAATCTTTTCTCCTGTGCCTAAAGAAGGGTGTTTGTGCCTGAAAGCTTGCAAAGACTTTTGCAAAGATTTTTTCTTTGTGCAAAACTCTAGTTTGTCTAATAAAAGATATTACCTCTACCATGAGTTCTGATTTATTCTGGCTGTAAAGAGACTCTCTGCCCTCAGGCTTAAATAAGACTTATGCAAAGCTTTCTCTTATCTCCTGGTTTACATTTTAAATTGGACTAAGTTATATATTCTGTGCTTTACTGGTCTGTATCTTAGCTTAGGTGAAGATTTTTGGTAGTTCCCTGTTGTATGCTGTGTAAATTGATGTGTTCAATACGTGCTTGCTTCAGAGAAAGGAATTTCTCGCCACACCCACTCCTCAGTCTGGCAGCAGCTGCCCGCCCCTGCCCCCACCCCAACCTAGGTTGGTGGCTGTCATCCTGTGTGACGAGCTAGTCCTGGCTATTGCCTGGCCATGCACCCTCCATTCCAGCAGGGAGGGGTGAGAGCCTTGAAAGGAGTCTCTCTTCCCTCCCCTTTGTTAGTGGCTGGCAGATGTGCTCTAGCCCTCCCCAGCTTCTGACATGAGCCACTGCAGACATGTGGCTACATTTTCCAATTTAACAGAGAATGTCCAGTTATTAATTGGTTTAAGCTGTGCAGCTTAGACTAACCTGCAAAGATTGAAACAATTTAGGCTTGGGGTTTTTGAATGTCTGTCCCTAACCTATTTGAAGTTTTCAAAGGATGGCACCAAATTATATGTACATGACTATCTTGCATGTGCACAAATTAAATGTGTGGGCACCAACACTGGTGTTTATATGGATTTGCCTGTGTGTTTTTTGTTCAAAATGATTTGCATATTCACAATAAGCAGAAGGACTATTCAAAGGGTAACTATGCTTATACTTGTTAAAGGTGCCAGTGAACATTCTTCAGGCATGCAACAAAAAACAATCAGAGGGCTTTGCTATTCTCTCAGATTGCTATTTCATTTTTCTTCTCCATAGAAACTGCAAGTGCAATATGTGGGAACTTTCCTGTTTCACATGGACTAAAAATCCATTGGTAGGAGATCTTAAAAGCACTGAAAACTCTATTGATTTAAAATTAAGCAGAAAAAAAGAATTTCCACAGTTCTAGAATTTTATCTCTTATGTTTGTATTTTATTGAGCTCTAACGGAGAACATTTCTTCTGGGCATTATAATAGTGAATAAGAATAATTGAGAGACTGCATTTCAAAAGAAATGCTTTACATGTCCTGATTCTTTTTTGCTTAACAGCAATTATTATGCTTAATTAATACTTAATGCTTAACATTAATAGGTAAAAATAAATATTTATAATCATCTATCATTCTTGCAAGCAAGCTATGGAAGTATTGGTTGGATAAATGGACTCTAAAGTGGATAGAAAACTTGCTGGATTGTCAGACTTAAAGGGTAGTAATCAGTGGCTTAATATCTAGTTGGCAACCAGCAATGGAGTGCCCGAGGGTTTGGTCCTGGGGCCTGTCTTGTTTAATACCTTCAGCAGTGACTAGGAAGATGGGATGGAGTGCCCCCTCACCAAGTTTGCAGAAGATGCCAATTTGTGGGAAGTAGAAGATAGGGTTAGGATTTAGAGAGACCTAGACAAATTGAAGGATTGGTTCAAAACAAATCTCATGAGTGCTTTGCTTAATTTTGGTAACAGAAAAATAAATATAATTCTTGTCCACTCTATTGTGCTGGAAAGATCTCTAGATATAAAATAATGTCCCTACCCTCCCAACATATCATCCCCATTTCATCTTGCTTACTAAGCATCCTGTTGCCAGGACTCTCTGGACCACCTTAACCACCCTTTCTATTGATCCAGGATTTGTTTCACTCTCATAAATTTTACAGATAATCTGAACAGGAAGCTTATTGTTCTAAAATTTAGTAATATATAGTAGGTGAATAAGAGATGGTGAAGAATATATTACATCTAAGTTTCGAAAGAAGTTCTAGGTAGCATGAATTCTAGTTGTAGCCTCAGTGCACCAGGATATGTGCTCCCTCCTCAAATGGAAGGGAAAAGTTTTAAATAAAAACAATATGAATAAACATATTTCCAATATACAATAGTTATAGATAGATAGATAGATTATTATTATTAAAAAAAGGCTAGCAGATTATGCCCCCTCAGAAGCTTCACACCAGGTACAGGTAAGTGAATAAACTGAAATAGGTCAACAACAGGCAAACGCAAGCAAACAGGTAAGTACAGGTGAGCTACTGGTGAGATTATTGACAAGGATTTCTATACGGCATCTATGTATATGAATCAAATAACCAACCAATCACAGTGTGGCTAACAAAATGTAAGATGCTGGTTTACAAACTTTGATGTGCACAAAACAGTTATAAAATTGATCTTATTAAGGGTCCCCAAAGCCCTGGCAGGCCCCAAGGATTAGTGTGGAAAACCCAAATACCCTTTTTGGCCCCCCTACACCTCCAGAGAACCTCTAAACATCAGGGGAGGTCTCTCCTGTGGCTCCCCCCCACTAGATATGGAAATTGCCCCACCCTTTTGGGGCCTTCTTCCCCAGCAACTCCATGGCCTTGAATGATTGATCCTTGTCTTTCAGCATGTGGGCCCCTCCACATGCAAGGCCCTGGGGCTCCTGGATCCTTCTTGGACCACTGGCCACTGGAGGCCCCATGCCCTATCTCCATGCGCCGTGTGCTCTGACTTCTGCTAGGGGGTCAGGGGCCTGGGCTGCCTCATGCAGCACTGGGGCTTGGCCTGACCCCTGGCCCTCCATGCAGCATTGTATCTGAGCCCAGGAGACCCTGTACACTGTCACATGCACCAGGTGTTCCAGCCTCATGCTAGGGATACAGACCTGAGCTGTCTAGAACAGCCCCATGCACAAATCATGCACTGAATGGCCAGAGACCTGAACTGCCTAAAACAGCTCTTAGGGTCTCACCCTGTGTGCTGCACTGTACACTATCTGGGGCTGAAGCCAGAGCTCACCATTGCTCCAATAGGGTCTAGAGGCATCTTCAGGGCATCTGCTCTAATCTGCTGGACAGCTCTTCCAGCTCTTCTTAGCCTCAATTGTCTGTCCCTCCCCTAACACATCCGCTGCATGCTGGGCATGCTGCTCCTTTTATTCTCTCCAGGGGCTCCACCTTTGAAGTCTGTCAGATCTGAAAATCACAGTTGACAATCAGGTGCAGACGCTCCAGCAGGCTCCTCCCGGTCCCTTCCCAATTGGTGGAAATGCTCTACCAATCATGTTATGAGTTTTCAGTATCATCAGATTGGTGGAAATGTTCCACCAAACACACTGGAGATTTCTTGAGCCCAGTGCACTTGATTTGTTGGCAAGAGCACCACGTAGTAATCAAATGATAAGTGTTCTGGTAAGTGTCATGGCTACATTTTCAGAAGCAACAGTCATAGATAGTCATTTTACTAGATAGAGCTAGTGATCTGGTCCCTAATTCAAACTTCAAAAATATTCAAAGATGCAAAAATATTTCCAAATTGTGATCACAAAAAGCCAGGAAAATCCTTTATTAATAGGGCCAGGAAGCATTCTTGCACATTCTAAAGATCTCTAGCCCACTAAAATTCACTCATCTTGTATAGATTTAGTTTCCACTAAGTACAGTAATTCATCTAAGACCCAGTTTGGGCCAGCATTGCAAAAGCAAAGATAATGGACAATTTGGGTCTGATTACCCCACCATTACTACTAAGTATAGAGTGCCATATACACTTGGCAAAAGTCACTGCCTGTTTTTTTAGCTTAAACAGAGATGGAGGCAAAGAAGCTGTCGGTAGTTCTGTGAAGGAGCCTCAGCCTGGTTCTCTAGGCCAGTAAAGCAAACAGCTGCTAAAGACAGGTGGCTTGTGACTAGTGCCATCAAGTCCATTTGAGACCTAGATACTACCCTAGTCTTTAGGCCTGTAGGCAAAAGCTACTGGGGAGCTGAAGAGACTGAAGGAATCCTGTACTCAGTTACAACACAGCTTTGGCCTGCAGCCTGAACTTGGCAGTTGGTGCTTGTTGGGCTTTTGGCATATACTATAGAGCTAATTCTGAAGCCTCTGATGCATTCTTTTCTTTTTTCTCTTGCCAAGAGATTGTCCAATATGGTTTGGGGTTTGGAATGACCTTATACGCTCAGAAATCACTAAGGAGTTGAACCTGGCTCAGAGCAGATCATCTCACTGAGGAAAGAATTATCCATGCAACCAAAATACTGAGATGTCCGCAGAAAGACAATCAGCAGTTGGTAGAGGGAAAGGGTTTTACGTTTTTATTTCATTTTAGGTACAAAGATTCTTATCTGCATGTCTGTCTCACTGAATCCAATGATAAAAAGTACTGTGGCATTATGTCTTGAATGATAAACCACTGTTAAAAGTCTCACAGTACTAGACTCTTTTACTGAAAAGTTTTCACATTAAGTATAGAAGTACAGGATGTTAATATATATATATTGTTTATACATTTTTGTTTCATATCTTTAGCAAAAGTTCTGAAAGTACAGCACATTCCTTTCTTATAATTAACACTTAGATCACATATTCCTGAGAATTATAGAAAACCATGTATTGGCATTTATATTTTAATTGGCAGACTGATAATTCACAGTGTAGGGTACCCTAGATATACCCTAGTCTTTTATTTTATTACTGATACAGTGCTGATCTGAGGATTTTTGAAGGCAACAAAGATTCTTGTTTTGGTCCCTTCAGATAAGGTCTTAGATTTGTGATACGTATAGGCCCTCTTACATGTTACAATTATGAAATTACCTAGAGACCAGCTACACATGCAAAATACTTACCATGCCATCAAAAGCTCCAATCAGCTATGAAGTTAGACCTTGAAAATATGTACTAACTTTATAGGTGGTTGCTATTGAGCTTAAATTTACATGTGCAGCAGGGTCTTCCCTGCAGCTGGGAGGCCCATCAGCTGACAGGGCTCCCAGCCATAGATGTGTACTTTGTCCAGGAGGGGCTGGGATTCCCATAACTAAGGCAATTTTCAGCCCCAGCAGCTGACAAATTCAGGTCCTGGCTGCACTCCACAGTTGCTGGGACCCAGAGTCCTACAGTTGCAGAGACCCAGCACTGTGCCTCACAAGTGCCAGGAGCCAGCTGGGTCCCGGCACCCATGGATTACAGCTATGTCCTCTCAGGAGATCATGACAACTGTGATCTTCCAATCCACTCCTGAGGCCAGGCAATTGTTGCAGCTGCATCTCCCAGCCATGGGAGTACATGGGGTGCCCCCCAGATGCAAGAACTTGTTTCTTGCTGGTGGAGGGGAAGCCCAAGATTGGGCTACCCCTGCACAGGCAATAAGGTGCAATGGGATCTAATGCATGATCCCGCAATTGCAACTCCTGCTATGCAAATATGGCATGTTTTCTACCAAGATCGTATTATATTTTCAAATTCAAAGATGTGTCTCACACTTTCTGACTGATTGCAAGACCACTTTAATTATTGTAGGTTACCCCAGTATTTTTTATTATTAATTTTAAAGTTCAGACTTTCCCTTTAAACAGGAAATAAGGATTAGATTTAAAATGTCGTAATCATATTTCCTTTGTAATCTTAATGATCTGAAGCTGTCAATCTTTGCTGTTACAGTTTCAGCAAATGAATAATACTTGAAGGGATACAAATTTCATATACTTTTTCCCCCAAGGTTATCCACTCTGCTGACTGCTTGGCTATCTTGTAAAACCATTCTATCAATTGCTCAAGTGTGAATGCTATGTAATATGTTTTAAATCTGGAAGTTGAAACCCCTTTCTACTGGGAGTATGATTTTTGATGAGACAGCCTTGGCTTCTTTTCCTTCTATGTCTCCTTGGAATTCCTAGAAAATTATCTTATGTGACACAAATGGTATAGTGTCTAAAGTCTCATGGTTATCTAGATGGTATTTAGTTTTCTCTTTAAAATACATTTTAGAAATAGCCACACATTTAAATAGTTTACATTGTTTTTGTGGTTTGATATTTTGGTATTTTATTAGCTCAGGATACTTTATCATGTATCTATTTAAGATACTCATCTTGCAAATACATCTATTGTATTTGCAAGATAAATAAAATATTTATCTTACATTTTATTACAATACTAATTATGAGCCTTGCTCAGGATTTATGGTCCTTTTGCAATAATAGAAGCCTCCACTATGAAGACCTTATAATATAATAAGCAAATAAATAAAGGAGGGAGGTTGCTTAGTCATGCTTGAGAACCTCACTCCTAGACCAGATCATTCCAATAGCCTAGATTTCTAGGAATAATAGAGGCCCTGGCCAGTTCTCTAGTGCTTTATTTAGAATCGGTTATAGCAATGATTCCCAACTTGAACCCATGAGATCATTTTAAGGATGGTGCAAAGTGCCAGACAATATCAAGTGTATAGGTGTGCCACATTGTTTGGTGTAGAAACACCTGCACATGATTTGCAAGACAAAACAAAGGTATTCAAATAGGCATCCTTAATTTATATCATAGGAGCTATACATTTGACTATAAAATTGAGGGGGTGCTATAAGTTATTGGCAAGGTGCAGTACTAACACTGATTTATTTCTGGGCTATAGAGATTATACTGTAATCTTACTTAATCTAATAGTAAGAGTAAAATGATGGATAATAATAATAAGTTCAGCATCCTGTCTTCTAGGCTGTCTATATATGTGCTGTGGGGTGGAGAGGGAGGCGCTTTAATTAGAGTGGTTCTGAAAGCTGCTCTAATTAAAGTGCCTACAGTGTCATGTGTATTCAGCGTCCTGCACTTCAAAATTGTGGCAGGGTCACTTTAACTAAAGCTCATTCAATGAGTTTTAGTTAAATTGCCCCAGCCACCATATTGAAATTCAGGGATGCTGAATCCACATGATATAGAGGCTGCTGGAGCACACTAATTAGCATACTCGAGCAGACTCATGGAGTCTTGATTAATCAAGGCTGCTCTGATGTGTGCTAATTAGCACACATTGGAGAAGAGCTCCATCATATTCATAGGTCCTCATAGTGTCCAGTACTATATGCTTCAGAACTAATAAATCTCCTAAGGGAAATCTGTGAAATAGCTTTCCCAGACAGTCTTTCCATCAGTCAGTGGTTGTCTTCTGCCCTCAGACATGAGTTTATATTAACATTGTTTTCATATCTGATTAATTACACGATGAATGTTCTCTTCATCCATTTCATACACACATATACACTCTAATAGAATGTGAAGGTATGGGTATTTTTCTTTTTCACATATTTGTGTGGAAATGATTATCACAACAGCCCACGATGGCCAACTATTTAATATATTTAGAAAAATACCCATACCTTCACATTTTATTAGAGTGTATGTGTGTGCATGAAATGGATGAAGAGAACATTCATTGTGTAATTAATCAGATATGACAACAATATCTGATGTTTTCAATGTTAAACAATGTTTAAACAATGTTAATATAAACTCATGTCTGAGGGCAGACGATAACTACTGACTGATAGAAAGATACTCACTGTGTTTAGGCAACCAATTTCACAGATTTATATATATTCCTTTGAAATGAATTCAGTATTATTTATTTTCCTCTTGGCCTTACACTATGACAAAGTACAGGTAGGATAACCTGATTAACCTTCTTGTTACCATTTTTAAAAATAACTTCTTCCTGGTACATTACATATGTTCCCATGCATACTCTTCTATGTGTTGCATCCTTTCTTTTAAAGGATCTGTACACCGGCTCTCAGCTAATGCTTTATGTATTTTAATAGTCTATTACTTGCAAAACACTTAATATAAAAATTATGTATCAATGGTGTGTCTTCTAAATTCCATAATTCTATTACTCAGAAATAGAATCAAGTATACTGACAAGTGGTTTTAGAATTAAACACAAAATGCTTCCCAAAATGCAAAATACTATTATATTGTTACATAGAAAATAGATGTTACAGATAACAGGTGGTAGCTAAGGTCTTGTCATTTTAAAATATTTCTGTGGCTCTTGAAAAATGTACTGTATAATGGGAAGAAAATATTAACTCTAGAAAGATTAAATCCACTCATTTATAACTTATGTCATACTGAATATAAACAAATTGGATTAAATAAGATGAATTGTGAAAATATTTTCAAATAAATAATAGAACATTATAGCACAGTTATCATTTTAAAGCAGATTGCTAGTGTTAGTAAACAGTGCATTGGTTCAAATGATTTCCTTTATGATGCATATTCAATTTTTAAGTATGGAAATACAGTGACTTTAAAGCTATTTGGATACACTGAGACAATTTTGTTTTTTACATAATGCAACCCTTTCTCTGCTAAAAAATGGGAGCTTTGATAATGCAAGCAGCTTTAAGTAGATGAGTCTGTCCTAGTGCTTCTAGATACTGTAGCCTTTGAGCGTACCTTATTCACTTCAGATCCCTCATCTAATCACCCTCCCCACTTCTATTGCTAGTCCTTGACCTCTGCCTTTGATTGCATAGTGACTCCCCAGCAGGTCTTTCGGACTGTCAGTTTGATGCTAGACTGCCACAGCCATCAATCTCTCTGCCTTATCACTGTGCACCTTGGGAGTTTTCTGTTATCTGTTGACAAGAATGCACTACATGCTTCATATAAAATTAAGATGGCTTTCAAGAATAAAGGGGATTTGAGGTTGAGGTATGGACTAGGGCAGAGAAATTTGCAAGGAGCACAGTTGGGAATAAGGTTAAGTTTGAGGAAGTTAGGTGCAATTATTTATTATTGGAGAGGAAGGAATGGTTTTAGCAGCTGATGAGGATCACCCTTTATTTTGTAAGGGGGAGGAGTTGGAATTTAGTATTAAGGGATTGGAGGGAAGTTGTATGTTACACTGGCCTACAGAGAATTTGGGCAGTTGACTGCAGGGGAGTCAGGAAGTTTTTTTTGTAAGAGAAGAGGTGGAAAACAGGAGTAGGCAGTGGGAATTTACTGGAATGTGTCCCCCAGTGCTAGAACAAAGTTGGTTATAAGGGACAGCTGATGGATGTTGGAGACCCCTCCCTCTCAAATGTATAAGGTTTTTTCATGATGATTACCACTCTTAAAGTGGCAAAGCATCTCCATGGTTACTCACATATCCCAGACCAATAACTGCGTTATCATGTCCCATGCTGTTGTGATACTGGATGTGGAAATTGTAAAGGCCAAGTAATGTATTGAGAAAATTGCTGCTTGATTCACCAGAGAATTTTGGTTTTTTCAGAATTCCTTAGCTCACAGCATTTTTAGGACAAATTGCCTCTAATGACATTTCATCATTTGGATGGCAACAGCCCTAAGGAATTTAACAATGCTGCTGGCCAAACACAGCTGAGGAATGACATTTGCCTCTCCATATGAAAATGTGTAAACAGACATTGTATTGGTGTCTTCACTGAAATAACTTTGCACTTACAATTGCACACAATGGGTCATGGTTATTCTGGTGCTATGACACTGTTTGTGGATATTCAGTGTCTATAGTTAATCTTCATACAGCATACCGAGACAAAAAAAATAAACAGCCCAATTTCTTGCCTAACCAGTAAGATGTCATCTATCAAGTTCTAAAGGCAGAACCTCTAACACAGTAATTCTCAGCCAAGTTGCCCTGCCACTCTAGGGTGCTACGCGATATCAGCACTGTTATGTGTGCAAACATTTACACGTGATTTGCAGGATAAACCTCCCTAGATATTTCAAATATGAATCCATAGTGTCAACAACATTCTGATTGTTGTTTTTCTGAGTTCTTTGCAAAGGATGAATTGCTCTATTATTTTTTCTTAGTTAAGAAATGAGTTGAAAGGTAAGATCTGACATTTTCCAAGAGGTGTTTTCAATCTAATGGGGAGTGCCTCAAGTCTCAAAATGTTGAGAAACAATGTTTTAACAGCTTTAGGAAAGAATAAATATCCACAATTACTTCTTTAGTAATATTTGCTATGTTTTTATTGTAATGATCCACTATTTTAAATGCATGCCTAATATTATTTCTATATAGGTAAAATACAGATTTACAACCCTACAGAAAATGCTATATAATAATACAACACTGAATCTGCCCCATAGTTAAAAATTCCTAATAGCTGCATTTTAATAATCCAACACATTTCAGTAGTACTCAAACTTTATGGATCTAATCTTCTAGTAGAACTGACAAAAATAAGTTTAGGTAGAAAATTCTATCTGGTACATTGTTATGACATTGCATTTTATAATGTTACCAAGTGTAAAGGAGAGTTTAGGGTGGGAACAGAGGGTGGATGTGTGATCTAAATATACACAGTGTGACTGCTTTCTTCTAAATATAAGCTGTCTGACATGGTAGTTTGCATTGTGGCATCATGACAGCAGGAGACCTGATGTGATATAAATGATGCCAATCTATGCACTGTTGGCATCGGCAGCTGTCTCCTTGGCAGATTCCAAAGGCAGTCATTGGCAGCTTTGGACTTGCCTCTAGGTCTATCATATGGTTAGACTTTTGACTTTTTCTCTTTAGATAAAGTCCACCCCATCTCTCTTGCTGTCAAATACAAGAGCTAAAACCTACTCTTCTGAAACTGAAGGAGATTAAAAGCAGCATTAATAAAAAGTGCACAATGAAAGAACAATCTAGTTTGCTTTTAGCTCTGTGGGAAAAAAGAGTTCAGCTAATTCAGTAATTCAGTGATACTTTATCTCTCTGCTGTGCAAAGGATACAGAACTATACATGAAAGGCTGCATAAGGTATGGCATTTACTATACAGGTTTAGAACCAGATCTTTTCCCTCTAAGTCCCCTTTCAAGAGGTTTAGTGTTACAAAGCTATCTTGGGCAGTAGATAATACCAATTTTCAACTGGGCAGTAGAGTGTAAAGAGCCATGGAAAAGAGTGTAGGAGTGATGGTAGCATAGGTGGGTCATGCTGCCCTCTGATTAACCTGGTTGGATGGTCAGAAGCAAAAGTAATTTAAAGAATTCCTGAGATTATTCTTAAGTGTTCAAACCCAGCAGTTGTAGATATATTGGGGTTAGAAAGATTGAACAAAGGACAATTTTGTCCATAAGTTCACCTAGTGCTGGTCCAGCAAAATTGCTCTAGCACTTCAGTTCTTCATTTTCCTTATGCAGATTCCTGAGCATGTGCCTATTAAAAAAACCCTGCAGTTTCAGTGCTGCATTAAAAAAAAAACAAGAAACAACCCCCCCTCCATCCTCTCCAACCCTCCTGCAACATTCTAGAAACAAAGGCCCTTCTGGGTCTTCCACACCTGGGTATCCTCACCAGAGTGCACCTGAGCCATTCTTTCTCTTTTGCAAGTAGCACATATAGGCATACACATGGACTTGTGTATGCTATTACAAGCCTGGGAAAATAGATCGACCTTGAAATCTGAACTTAAATTTATTTTAGGGTTTGGCAAATTGATGGGAGAAGGGGATACCAAGGCCAACTTCTTCTCATGGATTGACTTTGTGGGATAATGATAAATTCTAATTTAGGTAACAGTTAGCGCCTCTTGGACTCTGATCAGAATCCTATTGTATTAGTAACAGATAAATTCCATTGTCTTCCCACTTTGATTTAGATGTTCAATAGATCTAGCAATGAGGTTTGCTTTCCAGCTAGGTACCTTTATAGTATTCAAGATTGCTAGGAGAAAGAAATGATTACTATTAAATATATTTTATGCTTGGAAAAATCTATTTTATAGGTTTTATATTCACGTATAAAGTATTTTAGACTGGATTTTCACTGACAGACCACTGGCACTACCAAATGCCCAGCATAAGAAAAAGTCAGCAAGTCATCTGTTGAATATCGGGTTATTGTTTATTTTTGTTAAACTCATCTTGCTTTCAGGATAGCTCTCTCTCTCTCTCACACTCTTTCTCTCTTTCACACACACACACACATTCTTCCCGCTGATTCTCTCTCACACCAGGAAAGGACCATCCATGCTGCTCTCTCCTGCCATGCCAATTACAGCAATAGTATAATGAAGCTGAATCAGTTTCAAAACTGACCAGGTTTAAAGCTGATTAGGCAGATGGATAAAATGATAGGAAAGACTAGACAAAATAAGATGGAGTGACTCAATATTGTAAGGAAGAGATAGCAGAAATGTTTAAGCTTCCTTTTCCCAGAAGTCACCTAGGCCGCAGCAGGCTTGGAACTGAGTTATAGTATACAACTAAACATAATGTTATTCTGTTCAGTTATTATGTATTCACATTTTCAAGCAAGAAAGAAGCAACAAGTATTCACCAAGGTTACCCTCTATACTGACAGCAAATTTTTGAGGCAGTTGTCTGTGCCTCAAGTGGTGGCAGCACAGGGGGTGGCTGACAGGTGCAGTGCACCCAACTGGCAACTGGTTCCTGTTATTTTTGTGGAGCTCTTCCCTTCCCTCCCCCAACATAAGTGGGCACTTGGGACTGCTGCTCCAGTCATTTCCTCTTATGGAAGAAAGTCCACTATGATATAAGCAAATAAACCAACAATCCCTTTTTGTTTTCTCCACAGATAGTATTAAATCTCCTTTGTTAAAGTTGTGGTCATACCCAGTTTGAGAACTCCATCACAGTTTCCTAGCCGTCTTTCTCACCTGTCCCAGGTTCTCTCTCTCTCTCTCTCTCTGTCTGGTCTCAAGGCCTCAAGGGTCTATAACCTCCTTAACTAAAGCCTTCCATCTCCTCCAATCTTGTGCAATCTCTTTCCTTGTCACTTCTTTGCTTCTTCCATATCAGTTTTTGTTATTTTCTCCATTGTTGCCTTTGTCTACCTTGAGGTCTGATACCCTCCACCTCAACTTCCAAAGTCTACCTTACATGCCTTCTCATCTTGGGAATCACAGTATGCTCTGTCCTTTTATCTTGCTTAAGAAATTAGGACTTTTGTAAAAGTCCACAAGGCCTTGATGATGTCTTCTCCCCATAATATTTTCTTGAACTGCACCAAATATTGTCCTTAGCACTTTTTCTTCAAACATTTGCATTCTTTTTCCATTTGATTTTGTCAGCATCAAAATTCCCATATAAAAGAATAGGATGAATAATTGTACTATACAGCTGAATTTTAAAGTTTCTTAAGATTTTCCTTGATACTATTAATTTGTCCAGGCTCACCAGGCATATATTAACATAGTAAATTCTTGTCTTGGTTTCTTCAGTTGTTAGATTGGACTCAGTGATTATTATTCTGTAAATATTTAAATTTATCTACCTTTTCCACACACATTCCACAGTCATTCTCTATCATTATGTTCCTGTGATCTTACTTCTGGATGTGATCATGTATTTAGTCTTACTGAAATAGATAGCAAGCTGAATTTCTTTGGTATTCAGCTCTATGATCTTTGTATCTTTTGTACTGTTTCCATTTCCCCTTCTACTAGGCAGATATCATCTGCATATGTAAATACCTGGTGTAATCCATACAGATTCAGACCTTTTCCTTCTTGTTAAACAGTTCTTATAACTTTCTCAAACAGCAAGTTGAAAAGACTGTGAGTTCCCTTGTTTGAGCCCGCAATTGATTTCCATAAGATCTGATAGCATTCCCTCAATTGTCATGTAACTGCTTGATCCTTCAATGCACGTATCATTAAGGCATATTTTTTTTTAATGCCAAACCCTAACATGATTCACCATAGTGATGTGATTCTCTGCTAATACTACCATCAGCCTTGATGTTATATTTCTTTTTCGACTTCCCATTTCTTTTCCAGCAATAATTGCATTAAAAATATCTGATGAAAAATTGATCCATCTTTCTTGAACCCACGCTGCTAATAAAAACTCTAGCATGAGTCTCAATGTTTGTACATCCTTTGCTTGACTGCACATACATGCCTAACTAAGAGTTAGTTTTATCTCTCTTATTCTATGTTCAAAGGTTGTATGCCTGGGAAGGAGAGGGCAGAAGAAAGAAGTAAGTCACGAGCTCTTAAATGCAAGTGAAGAAGCTTTGTGAGCAATCAGTTCTTGTTGAATGCTCATCCCACAAGATGTCTGGGTAGTTGAAGTCACCCTTTGATGACCATACTCTGATAGTGTGCAGCCTATGTCAGTTATCTAGAGAATTACTGGTTGAGCTCTTTCTCTTGGTTCAGAGGTCTCTAGTAAACTCCTACAGTTAAATCCCCTTCTTCATGATCTACCCGTATCTTGACCCAGAGGGTTTCAAGTTGCCCTTCTTATTGCCAATCTCCACTTCTATGGAGGTGTACCATTCCTTCATGTACTGAGCAACTCCTCCATCCTTCTCCCCAACACAATCCCACCTATACAAGGTGTAGCCCTCTATACCTGTGTTCCAATCATAGGTGCTAGAGCCCCACCAGGTCCCCCTAATCCCTACAAGATCATATTACTTGTTGGTTAGCAGGAGAGCTAGTTCCTTCTGCCTGTTTCCCATGCTCCTGGCATCTGTGTAAAGACAACTAAGCCTTCCCTTGGAGGCTTTAGGCTTCCTGGTGTGCTGTGGAAAATTTTGTCCTTTGGCTGGTGCCAGTGTAGTAAAACCCTCAGGTTTTCTTTTTTTTAATTTTGAAATGCATTTCCTCCCTTCCCTATTTCTGACTATTTCTCTCCCTCTCTATTCCCTATAGATAAGTATGTTTAAATTAAGATATAGGATAAGTTTTATCATTTTTGTAGCATTGGTTTTTCCTTCTCTCCTTCTTTGATCCACTATTTTATATTGTACAATTATTATACTTATACTGTTTTACTGATTTTTACTGTTTTTTTTTTCTATTGATACTGTATGATTTAGGCCTACATGAACAAGTTAGCATAAGAAATATCAAGTTATGTCAAGTTTCCATTTTGTCCATCAAGCCTCCATCCTCTGTCCTCTGCCTGAGTGTAACCTATGACTCGTGTTTAACTAGTCTCATATAAATTGGTTCCTGAATGAATGGGGATGAATGACAGTACTTGAGATACAATGGTAGCAGGCCTCTACAGAATAATCAACTCAGTGACTGGATGATCAGCTCAACAACTGGACTATTGCCTTCCATTGACTCACCCAGGAACTACGGACCCAGTACTGAAAGACAAAGACCCTACAGAAATTAGCCAATCCACTATTGCAACACAGACACCTAGAACTGCATGTCCTCACCTGGAGCGCACATGCGCCAGGGCTGACCCAGTACACTAATAAGATCTGCCCTTATAAAAAGAGGTAGTGACGACAGACCCAGTGGGATGCTCTCTCCATCTGGACCAACACTACACCACACCACCTATCTACCCAGAGGCCCTGCTGGTGACTCCCTCTGGACAACACCTTGCAGGAGAAGACCCCCGACTGTCCATCAAGGATCAACTCACACCCCTAAGCGAAGGACCTGGACTCTGTCCCTAATCACCTTGACTTCAATCCCTCCACTGAGCCTTTTTCTCTCCTGCTATCATTTTGTGTGTGTGTGTGTGTGTTTGTGTAGGAACCAATAACTTCATGGGGCTGTCTGTATAATAAACCTGTTATTTTGAAATCCCAAGCTGGGTTTTTGTCTTATTGACCTCCTGACCCTCCTCCTGGATTTCCTGGTTATCTCCCAGCATTCTCCCTCCCTGTTTCCAGCCCCAATTTCCCAGCTTTCTGCCTCTCAGTTTCCTGGCTTTCTCCCCCTTGCCACCAGACTTTGTTTTTTGCTTCCGTTCTGGCACCAGGTGACCCCAAGTAATCCTGGGGCACATTAACCTTTAGTAAACCCAAGCCCCAGTGACCTCAAGTAACCCTGGGGCCACTTGACCCTAAGTAACTTCAAGCCAAGTTACCCCAAATGCCCCCTACGGTTAACACACAGCCATGAAAGTGCATGTTTGTGTATGTGTATTGGGTGTGCAGGTACATCCCTTCCCAATAGGTCTCAGTATCTGAAGTGTGTGCTGTGGTCAAGGTAAATAAAGTCCTCATAGTAGCACCAGTGCCAGAGTCTTCTGTTCACTTCTTCTATGCATCTGTCCCACCTGTACCCATGACCCATAACCAAGAGGACTGAGGAGAAAATTACCGCCGCCCCCATCCTCTTGAGCTCAGCCCCCAGAGGCCTGTAGTCACTCATTATCTGGCCAGGATTGTTTCTAGCCATGTCATTCATGCCCACATGGATTAGGAGCATGGGGTAGTGGTCAGAGGGCTGGACAAATTTAGGAATCTTTTCATCCTTTCAAGCCCCTGGGAGTCACCACACCTCATGAGATAGGAGGTTGGGGTGGCAGAGTGCTCCCTCAATCCTGCTCATGAAGAAATCAGTCAGCATGACCACCCTGCATGTCTTCTTTGGGGTGGTAAATGACTGCCTTCCTTCCTCCAGAGTCAGTGTTTCTGCTGACGACTCTGCTGGTACTGTGAGAAGTGCATACCTGTTGCACAGTTCCAGGGGAGGGGCGTCCCTGGTGTTGTGTGCCTTGGTACCAGAGATGATCATCTTCCAAGCAACCTCAGGATGGGATTCCAGGTCAGTATCTTTGTTGTCCTTCTTCATTCTGCTGGGCTCCTATGCTCTTTCCTCCTCATTCTTCTGGTGAAGAGCCTGGTAGTAGTTGTCAATCTTCTGCTTGTGTACCCTGATTGTGTGAAGTCTGCTCATCTTTGCCTGGAGCTCCCTCACATGGCACTCTAGAGACCTCACTAGGAAGCATACCCCAAAAATGGGTGTGTCCTTGCTCTTATTCACAATTGCTGGCAGCCAGGCCTCAGTGGTGTGAGAATGAGGAGCTCCAGCATTGGGAAGGTGAGAATCTTCAGGGTACAATGCATCCCACCACTGTACAGTATAGACTACACTACTACCATGTACCTGACTTCTCAGGCTCACATACAAAGCCCCATGACTTTTCCTTATGGCCTTCTGCATTAATTGCTATGTTAACTCATGCACCAACTCACATGCTGGGCCTAGAAGTGAGCCTGTTTGTGTAGTTCCAGGTGCACGGCTCCCTGGGGGCTGGGCTAAGTAGGAGCTGGGGTAGGACTTTGGCTTCACTCAACTGCTGCTCTGCTGCTCTGCCACTGCTGAGTCCTACCCGCTGTAGTCCCCACTTACATCATGGCTCTGCACTGGGGGGTCAGGGTTCGCTGAAGGGTCTGTGGGGTGTGTTTAGTTCTCAGGGGCATGATGACTTTCACCTATGTGTCTCTACTGAGAGCAGGTTCCAAACTAAAAGTGCTTTCAGTTGGATCTGATAGAGTCCTGTGAATTCTTGTAGAGTTTTGTGGCCTCTTATGAGCATGCAGACTGCTGCCTGCACTGCACTGTGCCACTTGCAGGAAATGGTTGCCCTGTCCCTACCCTGTCCTGCCAGAAGTCCCATGCTAATTCATGTGCTGGACCCAGAAGAACACTTGTTTGCGCTCTTTTTTTGTGTGGCTCTGATTGCATGGCTACACTTACCTCACCGTGGTCCCTACTTACCTCCTGGTTCCGTGCTCAGGGGCCAGGGTTCATCAGCGTGTCCACTGGGGGTCTTCAGGTCTCTGGGGCACAACAGACATTCATCCATGTATTTCTGGTGAGAGCAGGTCCCACACTAAATGTGATCTAGTGTTGACCTTCCACCACACAACTTGTTAGTATTTTTGATCTTTCATGGCAGGTTTTGAACCTCTTCCCCTTTCCCCAAACTCCATTCTGCATCTGAACTACCTGTAAACCTGGTCTAGTTTGACAGGGCAACTTAACTTATACACCGAGTCCCAAATGAGTCTGCCTCATATAGACTGTAGTAGGCCCTCAGCTGCTTGTTTGCAATATAGTGTAACATTTATTTTCATTTGCTCAAGTTTGGATAAAAGAAAAGGCAAAAGAAATGAGCAAGCTAGAGCATATCAAAATGAGAATAATTTTGGAAAGTTTTAGATGTCAAAAGAAGTAGGTTTAAAGTTTGCTTAGAGCATGTAGTGATTTTATGATAGTTACATCACATTTTAGAAAATATATAGTTTAAATAGAGAATAAAATAAGTATATAAATAATAATAAGAGCAAAACATTAGAAATATTTTGTACATACATTTTAACCCTATTTAGTAAACGTTTAATATTTATCCTGGTAATAAAATACAAAAATCCAGATCTAGCTCAGGATTTTCATCTCTTCACACTACAGTGCTTGCTGAATTGCCCACCTTTAAGTCTATTCAGTTAGCGCTTCTGAAAAAAAAAAGTTTCTGAAACTTAGGTAAGACGACTTTTGAGACTGCGATAAGAAGTCTGGGTACCTACTGGAGGCTTTAAAAACTGTTAAGCCTTAGATAATTTATTAATTTCTTTCAACACTAATAAGATTACTATTTTGGGGGGCAAGTGCACATTTTGTATATTCTAGTAATTTCCTTTATATGCCTTATCAGTACTGTTTGGTCATTTATATTTTAGCTGTATTTCATTATTAAATTTGCTAATAAAATCTATCTACATTTATGCTTGTCAGTATTTAACTTTGGTGAGACTGATTCTTCAGACCGATCTTGGTTCCTAGAATACCCCTGGATGTAAATGCTCATTTAGACAAAGGATACTTTGCATCTTCACATGCCAAAGATGACATAAGTTGATAGAAAAGAACCAGATGAAGTTACTTCCCATACTTCTGTGTCATGAGTGTGGAGCTTGAGGATCTTTATGTAGTTACAAGGTGAAGAAAATGCCACTTTTGGGTAACACAAGGACAGGAATCATGTAAGTGCCTTTAAAATTAAGAGCCCTCCTTTTTCCCCTTGAAAAATAGAGATTTAAAAAAGACAGAACTTTTCAAATGCTATAGGAAATATTGCCGAAATACTGATGATTCTCTGAAATGCTTGCCCTGGGAATCCCATGTTTTAGATCTGTCACTTGTCTTGATAGATGTATTTTGTTTTAGGCATGATCTGGTAATAGACACTGTAAATGCAGCCTATTGTAGAACACCAAGGGCCATCTCTGAATAATAGAAAATTTAGACCATGAATCCATCCATCACAAGGAAAGCTGAACTAAATGTGTGGATTAAATAATTGTCTTCAAAAACTGATAGTAAATTAATTTATTTGTTGCTGACAAGGAGATTTGTGTTACTTGAACTATTACTTCATCAATGTTAATTTATACAAATAGTCTGAGACTAAATTTCTCATGATTAAACCTTAGGAGAAAAGGGTCATGGTTTGTTGATGTTGTTGTTGTTGTTTTTGGTTTGTTTTATTTTTTAATTTGTGGATTTAATAATTGTTTGATTCTGACTAGTATCTTTTTTAAAAATAGCAGGATGAAAAACTGCAAGTTCTTTGAAAAAGAAATCCTTGATGTACTTGGGAGATAAGTCAATTTGTAGAACTTGAAATAAGTGAGTTGAAATAGATGGCTGTTGTGTAGATGACTAAATGTTCCTCAGTATGTGCCCCTGGACATTGCTGTCTAACAAATAAGAAATGTTAATGTATCATGCTCTCCAGTTGTTTAGCTGCCTTGCATGATTTTGTCTATTTTACTGGTGCTCAGAACTTGAACAGAATAAAAAAAAGAGTTTAACAAGAGGTAGGGTTGTGGAGATCTCACATAACAGTAGAGAGAGAAGGTTTGATGTGTAAGATAATGGCATGATTAAAAATAATCTTAGAATCATCAGTTTCTAATCTGTCTCTGATGTTGTTGGTTTTCTTGTAATGGAAAAAGGAATAGTCTCGTGCAAAGAAAGGAAAATGAAGCTATAATTTTACTTGGAACCCATCCCCTTACAGTCATTGGAGTTGTTACAAAAACATAGTTGTAACAAACATGTAGCTTTAGGCCCTGGAAAACGGAGACTCCTTTATTTTGCTTGCTTTTTTTTGTTTAAGTTGGAAACCAAAGGGAATCTCTTTAGTTGGTTCAGGGTATAAATGTTTGTGCCTTTTAGGTCTTCTATATATTCCCACCAATACATTGCCACTGGTATAGCAGATGAGAATGTGTACTAATAGCAGGGCCTCAATAGTGCATGTGCTATATTGAGATAGATACAGAAAAATTGCCTTAGCTCTCAGTGGAATAAAGGTAAGAGTAGATCATCCATATGAATTTAATCTGTAGTACCTTAAAAAATATATTATTAACATTATTCTAAAGAACAGCCAACATGGCTTCATTGCGGGCAGGTCTTGCCTGACTAACCCCATTTCCTTCTATGATCAGACAACTCAACACCTGGATAAGGGAGATGAGGCTGATGTCAAATACAGCAAAAACAGTGTTAACTGGCACTTTATTATCCAGAAAAGTCTATTAACTGGTATCCGAGGGACACGGCAAAAACATAACCGGAAATACCACTTGCAGGTTTCACTGCCGTGAGCAGTTTTTCTTTGCCATTTCTTTGGCTCACAACCCAGAGCAAAGCAGCCTGCACAGGGCCTCCCTCCCTGTCCCCCGGCACACTGTATTTCCTGCCCAAGTGCAGGGGGGCTGGACCTGATGCTCTTGTGGATCTGTTTTGGAAAAAGATTATGAAAAATAACTTCCTACAATGGGTATTATAGAAGTATTAAGAGAGCTAGAGTTTGATGAGAAAGAACAGAAAATATGAACAAAGAAATAAATCACTTCATATTAAATTATATTAATGGTTAGTAAAGGTCAAGTAACTTACCCAACATTACTCTACCAGTCAATGCTTAGGTTAGGAATAGAGCCAAGAAGTTCAAGCTTGAAATCAAATATTCCAACAAGTAAAGAAAGCAGGGTAGATATGCATCTTTTAGATGAACTAAATGAGGTGTGTGTGTATATACATATAAGGTGAGCACAAGCTTTTGAGAACCCAACTACAGAACATGTCAGGTCATGTATTGATGCCTGTAGTTCTCTGCACTCATTGCCCACATTCGTTATAGCATGTATCAGTTTGACTTTGTGGATTATATTACTTTACAACTACTGGTCTGTTTTGACATGAGTTTGATCTTCTGTGAGGTCACAGTCTTTGATATTCACAGTCATTTCTCTGATCATTGCTCTAAGGTTTTTATAAGTTACAGCAAGACAAAGGAACTGCAGGAACAAATCAATACATGTCCTTTGGAACTTTTTTTGTTACAGTTGTGGGAAGTGAATATTCATGAGCCTGAGAATGCTAAAAGTCTGAGAAAAACTAGAGTGAGAAAGGGACCACTGAAAAAATGCTGAATTTGAAATAAGATTGAAAATGTATATTATAGTTCAAGAAAGAAGTAAGTAAAATGAGAGACTGAAGGTGCCATTGAGTTTACTGTTAATAGCATTTAAGGAAAATATTATACCTACTCAGTTGAGAGATGTGAGATGTAGGTGGATGGACCAAATTTCCCCACGTAAGATGTAGCTAACAGCTGAAATTACCTACATAGAAAGTCAGGATTTAAAGGTCACTAAGCCTCTGCAAATTGAAGTTCCCCTAAGAAAGACACAGTTTTATAATGAACTCTAATGAAGACCCCAATAATTTACTTTTATTTTCTAGCCTGAGGGAGCTCAGTACATTTGTTCCATGCTCCTGCTCAGTTTCCTCTGACTATGGGGTATGCTAAACAATATTTTATTTTATGTGGGTACAGCACAGTCAAAATAATATATTAAGGGTGTCTTAAATCATATGTCGGTGCTCCTAAATTACTAAAGGACTTTTAAAAATCACAATACTAATTAGCAATTTTTTATATATCACAGCTCCTTCTGTTATGCTTACTGACCTCTGGAAAGTACAAACCAACAATAATTACAAATTCAGGAACCAAAATACTTCATACTTCTGCAATGGTGAATGAAAACAAGGCCTGTACACATTGCCCATAGAAGCAAAGTTTGTTTCATCTTCATAGGGAGCAGAGGTCTGGTCAGGTCATGCACTAGCAGAACAAAACTCCCTCTTGCCTACAAAATTAATGTCAATGTAATGGACTAGGACAGTAGTGTCAAACTCAATTATTCATGTAGGTCAGGTTCAATTTTATGTATGGCTGGAGGGCCAGTAGCAAACAGAAACGTGATATGACAATTAAATTACTCTATAATACAGGAAATAAATTGATAAACCACTAGAAGACTCTTTATGCTGACAGTGCAGCCTAGTATAGCGGCTCATTGACTGACCTTTTAACTTTTTCTACTGTTTTGGCTATCAGACTTTTCTAATAAACAATTTTAGGCAATATTTGTTAACAAGCAAGAGAAGCATAGCTTGTTGTGTAAGGAATCAGTTGCCCATGGAGATTAGTGTTTGATTGTAATACCAAGTGTATTTCCTTCCAGAGCAATAGTATTCTGTAAAGCTGCTTAGCTGTGAAAAGGGCCACTATCTTTTTCTTGACTATTGACATTATATTTAGTAATTTTAGAATTACTTAGATAGCATACAGTAAAATAAATTATTATAAAATATGAAGTTTGAAAGAAAATTAAATAGGGGCTAGGACTTTGCAAAATAAGCCACTCCTAGCCAAGCCTGGAGAACTTTTTCCCCTTCCCCCTTCAAATTGAGAGCACAAAATTAGTCTTTTCTTGGATTGTGGCAAAACATGAGCTCTCAGATGCCAAGCATTTTTGCTTCAGTCCTTAATAGCCTTGCATACAAGAATTTCTTTGAACTGAATCTCCACTGCTTGTATAACCTTGGAGTCTGCTATATTATACATGCATGTCTTAAATCAAACTTGCCTGGAAAAGCAGATATAGATCCTCTGCTATGACTCTAAGTACAAGTGTGGGGGCAGGCAACAGCTATGCCTCTGACTCTGACTGTTCCCATACCTGGGTTAGGGCCAAAGTTTGAACTGCAGAAACTGCCTGCCCCAGCACATATAGATTCAAAATGAGTCTTTTTTCTCCATGTTGAATGGGGACAGAAAAACTTTGTCTTGGAATCAAGCAAATTTACTATAGTTATAAAATATAGGCAGCTTAAGGTTATCAGAGAAGGACAAAAATGAAAGACAAAAGAAGCAGAGATAATATTTTGAGGACAAGTCATGGGATCATTGGCAATGAATATGAGAGTGAGACATTAGTGAGTGAATCACAGATGAGGGTGAAGTATGGAAAAGATACAGCATAGGTACTTGTATATAAGATTTCATAGATTTCATAGACATTAGGGCTGGAAGGGACCTCCGAAGATCATCAAGTCCAGCCCCCTGCCCAAAGGGCAGGAAGTCAGCTGAGGTCATAGGATCCCAGCAAGATAAGCATCCAGTTTGCTCTCGAAGGTGTTCAATGTAGGCGCTTGAACCACCTCTGTTGAACTATCTCAGTAGGCTGTTCCAGACCTTGGAGGCTCGGACAGTAAAGAAATTCTTTCTTATATCCAGCCTAAAATGGTCTTGTAGTAGTTTATGACTGTTCGACTTAGTCGTCATCCCTTGGAGCACTCTGGTGAACAAAAGTTCCCCCAGATACTGGTGGTCACCTCTGATAAACTTATAGGTGGCCATCAGATCACCCTTAAGCCTGTGCTTTTCCAGTCTAAAAAGCCCCAGGGCTCTCAGCCTGTCATCGTAGGGTCTGCTTCCTTGACCTCTGATCATGCGTGTGGCTCTTCTCTGGACTCTCTCAAGCTTCTCCACATCCTTTAGAACTGTGGAGCCCAAAACTGGATGCAGTACTCCAGCTGCGACATCACCAAGGCCGAGTACAAGGGGATAATGATGTCCCAGGAGTTGCTTGAGAAGCATCTATGGATTCAAGCCAGCGTTTTGGTCGCTTTACTAGCTGCAGCATCGCACTGCAGGCTCATGTTCATCTTGTGGTCAATGAAGACCCCCAAGTCTCTTTCTTCCATAGTGCTAGCCAGCGTAGCACTACCAAGCCTATAAGGATGCTGCAAGTTTTTCTTCCCAAGGTGGAGAACCTTGCATTTATCAGTATTGAACACCATCAGATTGTCATCCGTCCACTTGATGAGCCTGTCCAGGTCAGCCTGGATCACCCTGTCTTCTGGTGTGGATGCTTTGCCCCAAAATTTGGTGTCATCGGGGAACTTGGCCAGCCCGCTTCTGACTCCAGTGTCCACATAATTAATGAAGATGTTGAACAATATGGGTCCAAGGACAGAGCCTTGGGGGACCCCACTGATCACAGGACACCATGTTGAGTGACTTCCATCAATTACTACCCTCTGGTTCCGACCACGGAGCCAATTTCCCAGCCAGTGGATCATGGAGGACCCAAGGCGACAATTGGCCAGTTTCACCAAGAGGTGATCATGAGATACCAGATCAAAGGCTTTTTTGAAGACAATATATATGACATTAATCTCTTCTTCCTTGTCCAGGTGATAGGTCACCTGGTAGTGGAAGGAAATGAGATTGGTCAAGCAAGACCTACCCGCAACAAACCCGTGCTGGCTATCCCTTAAGATGTTGGCATCAGCCAGTCCATTAACGATGGCCTCTTTAATAAACTTTTCTAACATCTTCCTGGGATAGAAGTCAGGCTGATGGGCCTATAGTTAGCCGGGTCCACTTTCCTCCCTTTCTTGAAGATAGGCACCACATTGGCCTTCTTCCAGTCTTCGGGCACTACACCAGAGCGCCAATAGTTTTCAAAGATCCGTGCTAGAGACTGGGCTATGATGCTCTCCAGCATCTTGAGTACCCTGGGGTGTAGATTGTCAGGGCTGGCTGACTTGAGGGTATCCAGCTTCTCAAGATGTTCCCTCATGAGGTCAGCATTAATGGAGGACAGGGGATCACCCTCACCCAGATTTCCTTGTCCCATAGCAGGCATGGGCATCCCATGGGACTGATGAAAGTCCGACGCAAAGTACCCATTTAATAGGTTGGCTTTTTCCTGGGCGTCAGTTGTCAGTTGCCCCATCTGATTCAGCAGGGGTCCAATGCTGCCCCTGCTTTTCTTCCGGCTCCCCACGTACCTGAAAAAAGGACTTTTTATTGTCCTTGATGCTCGAAGCTAGTTGGAGTTCAGTTGCAGCTTTGGCTTTCCTGGTATGCTCCCTGCAGGACCAGACCAGTGCAGAATAATCCTCCTGCCTTCTTTGTCTCAGTGTTCCTAAGCGAGGGTCAAGACATGTCTCTCACTGAGATTGTAGAGAGGCAGTAGCAGGGCTCCAGACTACCAAGAGTAGACCCTGAGATGGTGCAGAGGCACTTGGAGGAACTGTATGCATTTAAGTCGGCAGGCCTGGATGAGCTCCATCTGAGGGTACTGAAGACACCGGCTGACGTCACTACACAGCCACTGGTGGGAATATTTGAATACTCATGGCACATGGGCCAGGTCCTGGAGGACTGGAAAAGGGCCAATGTGGGCCTTATTTTCAAGAAGGGGAGGACCCAGGCAACTATAGGTCAGCCAGTCTCACATCCATCCTTGGCAAAGTCTTTGAAAAAATTATTAAGGCTCACATTTGCGAGAGCCCGGCAAGAAAAATTATGCTGAGGGAAAACCAGCATGGGTTCATAGCAGGTAGATCATGCCTGACTAATCTAGTCTCTTTTTATGACCAGGTTACAAAACACCTGGACGCAGGAGTAGGGGTTGATGTCATTTACTTAGACT